>JANJXV010000105.1:0-1200000 GCA_024803745.1 Megascapheus bottae | reverse complement strand
TGAAGTCATAGAATGGAGGTGTGTGAACTCAGAATGGAGGTGTGAGAAGTCACAGAATGGAGATGAGTGAAGTCATAGAATGGAAGTGTGTGAAGTCATAGAATGGAGGTTTGTGAAGTAAGAATGGAGGTGTGTGAAGTCACAGAATGGAGGTGTGTGAACTCAGAATGGAGGTGTGAGAAGTCACGGAATGTAGATGTGTGAAGTCATAGAATGGAGGTGTGTGAAGTCATAGAATGGAGGTGTGTGAAGTCAAAGAATGGAGGTATCTGAAGTCAGAATGGAGGTGTGAAGTCATCTAATAGAGGTGGGTGAAGTCATAGAAAGGAGGTGTGGGAAGTCATAGAATGGAGCAGTGTGAAGTCACAGAGTGGAGGTGAGTGAAGTCCCAGATTCGAGGTCTGTGAACTCATGGAATAGAGGTGTGTGAAGTCAGAATGGAGGTGTGTGAAGTCATAGAATGGAGGTATGTGAACTCATAGAATGGAGGTTTGTGATGTCACAATGGAAGTGTGTGAAGTCACAGAATGGAGGTGTGTGAAATCATAGAATGGAATTTTGTGAATTCACAGAATGGAGCTGTGTGAAGTCCGAATGGAGGAGTGTGAAGTCATAGAGTGGAGGTGTGTGAAGTCAGAATGGCGGTGTGTGAACTCATAGAATGGACGTGTGTGAAGTCACAGAATGGAGGTATGTGAAGTCATAGAATGGAGGTGTGTGAAGTCATAGAATGGAGGTGTGTGAAGTCATAGAATGGATGTTTCTGAAGTAATAATGAAGGTGTGTGAAGTCATAGAATGGAGGTGTGTGAAGTCAAAATGGTGGTGTGTGAACTCATAGAATGGAGGTGTGTGAAGTCACAGAATGGAGGTATGTGAAGTCAGAATGGAGGTGTGAAGTCATAGAATGGGAGTGGGTGAAGTCATGGAAAGGAGGTGTGGGAAGTCATAGAATGGAGAAGTGTGAAGTCATAGAGTGGAGCTGAGTGAAGTCACATATTCAAATCTGTGAAGTCATAGAATGGAGGTTTGTGAAGTCAGAATGGAGGTGTGTGAACTCATAGAATGGAGGTGTGTGAAGTCACAATGGAGGTGTGTGAAGTCATAGAATGGAGGTATTTGAAGTCAGAATGCAGCTGTGTGAACTCATAGAATGGAGGTGTGTGAAGACACAATGGAGGTGTGTGAAGTCACAGAATGGAGGTGTGTGAAGTCACAGAATGGAGGTGTGTAGTCAGGGAAAGGAGGTGTGTGAAGTCACAGAATGGAGGTGTGTGAAGTCACGGAATGGAGATGTGTGAAGTCACAGAATGGAGGTGTGTGAACTCAGAATGGAGGTGTGAGAAGTCACAGAATGGAGGAATGTGAAGTCATAGAATGGAGGTTTGTGAAGTAAGAATGGAGGTGTGTGAAGTCACAGAATGGAGGTGTGTGAACTCAGAAAGGAGGTGTGAGAAGTCACAGAATGGAGATCTGTGAAGTCATAGAATGGAAGTGTGTGAAGTCATAGAATGGAGGTTTGTGAAGTAAGAATGGAGGTGTGTGAAGTCACAGAATGGAGGTTTGTGAACTCAGAATGGAGGTGTGAGAAGTCACAGAATGGAGATGTGTGAAGTCATAGAATGGAGGTGTGTGAAGTTACAGAATGGAGGTGTGTGAATTCAGAATGGAGGTGTGAGAAGTCACAGAATGGAGATGTGTGAAGTCATAGAATGGAAGTGTGTGAAGTCATAGAATGGAGGTTTGTGAAGTAAGAATGGAGGTGTGTGAAGTCACCGAATGGAGTTGTGTGAACTCAGAATGGAGCTGTGTGAATTCACAGAATGGAGGTTTGTGAAGGCATAGAATGGAGTTGTGTGAGGTCATAGAATGGAGGTATCTGAAGTCAGAATGGAGGCGTGAAGTCATCTAATAGAGGTGGGTGAAGTCATAGAAAGGAGGTGTGGGAAGTCATAGAATGGAGCAGTGTGAAGTCACAGAGTGGAGGTGAGTGAAGTCACAGATTCGAGGTCTGTGAAGTCATACAATAGAGGTGTGTGAAGTCAGAATGGAGGTGTGTGAAGTCATAGAATGGAGGTATGTGAACTCATAGAATGGAGGTTTGTGATGTCACAAAGGAAGTGTGTGAAGTCACAGAATGGAGGTGTGTGAAGTCATACATTGGTGTGTGAGGTCAGAATGGAGGTGTGTGAAGTCAAAGAATGGAGGTGTGTGAACTCAGATTGGAGGTGTGTGAAGTCATAGATGGAGGTGTGTGACGTCATAGTATGGAGTTGTGTGAAATCATAGAATGGAGATTTGTGAATTCACAGAATGGAGGAGTGTGAAGTCAGAATGGCGGAGTGTGAAGTAATAGAATGCAGTTGTGTGAAGTTAGAATGGAGGTGTGTGAACTCATAGAATGGAGGTGTGAGAAGTTCAATGGAGGTGTGTGAAGTCAAAGAATGGAGGTGTGTGAAGTCACGGAATGGAGGTGTGTGAAGTCACAATGGAGATGTGTGAAGTCATAGAATGGTGGTTTTTGAAGTCACAGAATGGAGGTGTGTGAAGTCATAGAATGGAGGTGTGTGAAGTTAGATTAGAGGTATGTGAAGTCACAAAATGGAGGTGTGTCAACTCAGAAATGAGGTATATGAAGTCATAGAATGGAGTTGTGTGAAGTCACAGAATGGAAGTGGGTGAACTCAAAATGGAGGTGTGTGAAGTCACAGAATGTCGGTGTGTGAATTCATAAAAGGGAGGTGTCTGAAGTCATAGAATGTAGGTGTGTGAAGTCACAGAATGGAAGTGTGTGAAGTAAAAATGGAGGTGTGTGAAGTCAGAGAATGGAGGTGTGTGAAGTCAATGAATGGACTTGTGTGAAGTCAAAATTGTGGTGTGTGAAGTCAAAGAATGGATGTGTGTGAAGTCACAGAATGGAGGTGTGTGAAGTCAAAATGGAGGTGTGTGAAGTCAAAGAATGGATGTGTGTGAAGTCATAGAATGGAGGTGTATGAAGTCATGGAATGGAGGTTTGCAAAGTCAAACATTGGAAGTGTGTGAAGTTACAGAATGGAGGTGTGTGAAGTCATAGAATGGAGGCGTATGAAGTCAGAGAATGGAGGTGTGTGAAGTCAGAATGCAGGTGTGTGAAGTCATAGAATGGAGGTGTGTGAAGTCATAGAATGGAGGTGTGTGAAGTCATAGATTGGAAGTGTGTGAAGTCATAGATTGGAGGTGTGTGAAGTCACAGCGGGAGGTGTGTGAAGTCACAGAATGGAGTTCTGTGAAGTCACAGTGGAGGTGTGTGAAGTCATAGAATGGAGGTGTGTGAAGTCAAAGAATGGAGGTGTGTGAAGTCATAGAATGGAGGTGTGTGAAGTCACAGCATGGAGGTGTGTGAAGTCAGAATGGAGATATGTGAAGTCATAGAATGGAGGTGTGTGAAGTCACAATGCAGGTGTGTGAACTCATAGAATGGAGGTGGGTGAAGTCACAATGCAGGTGTGTGAAGTCATAGAATGGAGTTGTGTGAAATCAGAAAGGAGGTGTGTGAAGTCACAGAATAGAGGTGTGTGAAGTCATACAATGGAGGTGTGTGAAGTCACGGAATGGAGGTGTGTGAATTCATAGAATGGAGGTGTGTGAAGTCATAGAATGGAGGTGTGTGAAGTCACAGAATGGAGGAGTGTGAAGTAACATAATGGAGGTGTGTGAAGTCACAGAATGGAAGTGGGTGAACTCACAATGGAGGTGTGTGAAGTCACAGAAGGGAGGTGTGTGAAGTCAGAAGGGAGGTGTGTGAAGTCACAGAATGGAGATGTGTGAAGTCATAGAATGGAAGTGTGTGAAGTCATAGAATGGAGGTGTGTGAACTCAGAATGGAGGTGTGAGAAGTCACAGAATGGAGATGTGTGAAGTCATAGAATGGAGGTGTGTGAAGTCACAGAATGGAGGTGTGTGAACTCAGAATGGAGGTGTGAGAAGTCACAGAATGGAGATGTGTGAAGTCATAGAATGGAAGTGTGTGAAGTCATAGAATTTATGTTTGTGAAGTAAGAATGGAGGTGTGTGAAGTCACCGAATGGAGTTGTGTGAACTCAGAATGGAGGTGTGTGAATTCACAGAATGGAGGTTTGTGAAGGCATAGAATGGAGTTGTGTGAGGTCATAGAATGGATGTTGCTGAAGTAAGAATGAAGGTGTGTGAAGTCATAGAATGGAGGTGTGTGAAGTCATAGAATGGAGGTGTGTGAAGTCAAAGAATGGAGGTATCTGAAGTCAGAATGGAGGTGTGAAGTCATCTAATAGAGGTGGGTGAAGTCATAGAAATGAGATGTGGAAAGTCATAGAATGGAGCAGTGTGAAGTCACAGAGTGGAGGTGAGTGAAGTCACAGATTCGAGGTCTGTGAAGTCATAGAATAGAGGTGTGTGAAGTCAGAATGGAGGTGTGTGAAGTCATAGAATGGAGGTATGTGAACTCATAGAATGGAGGTTTGTGATGTCACAATGGAAGTGTGTGAAGTCACAGAATGGAGGTGTGTGAAGTCAAAGAATGGAGGTGTGGGAACTCAGATTGGAGGTGTGTGAAGTCATAGATGGAGGTGTGTGACGTCATAGTATGGAGGTGTGTGAAATCATAGAATGGATTTTTGTGAATTCACAGAATGGAGGAGTGTGAAGTCAGAATGGCGGAGTGTGAAGTCATAGAATGGAGTTGTGTGAAGTTAGAATGGAGGTGTGTGAACTCATAGAATGGAGGTGTGAGAAGTTCAATGGAGGTGTGTGAAGACATAGAATGGAGGTGTGTGAAGTCACAAATTGGAGGTGTGTGAAGTCATAGAATGGAGGTGTGTGAAGTCATAGAAAGGATGTTTGTGAAGTAAGAATGAAGGTGTGTGAAGTCATAGAATGGAAGTGTGTGAAGTCACAGAATGGAGGTGTGTGAAGTCATAGAATGGAGCTGTGTGAATTCAGAATGGAGGTGTGTGCAGTCATGGAATGGATGTTTCTGAAGTAGCAATGAAGGTGTGTGAAGTCATAGAATGGAGGTGTGTGAAGTCAAAATGGAGGTGTGTGATCTCAAAGAATGGAGGTGTGTGAACTCATAGAATGGAGGTGTGTGAAGTCATGGAATGGAGGTGTGTGAAGTCCAAGAATGGAGGTGTGTGAAGTCAAACAATGGAGGTGTGTGAAGTCACAGAATGGAGGTGTGTGAAGTCACAGAATGGAGGAGTGTGAAGTCACAGAATGGAGGTGTGTGAAGTCACAGAATGGAGGTGTGTGAAGTCAAAATGGTGGTGTGTGAATTCACAAATGGAGGTGTGTGAAGTCAGAATGGAGCTGAGTGAAGTCATAGAATGGAGTTGGGTGAAGGCAGAATGGAAGTGTGTGAACTCGTAGAATGGAGGTTTGTGAAATCAAAATGGAGGTGTGTGAAGTCATAGAATGGTGGTTTTTGATGTCAAAGAATGGAGGTGTGAAGTCATTGATGGGAGGTGTGTGAACTCAGATTGGAGGTGTGTGAAATCACAGAAAGCATGTGTGTCAACTCAGAAACGAGGTGTGTGAAGTCATAGAATGGAGGTGTGTGAAGTCATAGAATCGAAGTATGTGAAATCATAGAATGGAGGTGTGTGAAATCAGAATGGAGATGTGTGAAGTCATAGAATGGAGGTGTGTGAAGTCACAATGCAGGTGTGTGAACACATAGAATTGAGGTGGGTGAAGTCACAATGCAGGTGTGTGAAGTCATAGAATGGAGGTGTGTGAAGTCATAGAATGGAGGTGGTAAAGTGACAGAATTGAGGTGTGTGAAGTTATAGAATGGAGGTGTGTGAAGTCACAGAATGGTGGTGTGTGAAGTCATAGAATGGAGGGGTGTGAAGTCATAGAATGGAGGTGTGTTGAGTCATAGAATGGAGGTGTGGAAGTCACAGAATGGAGGTGTGTGAAGTCACAGAATGGAGGTGTGTGAACTGAGAATGGATGTGTGTGAAGTCACAGAATGGACGTGTGTGAAGTCATACAATGGAGGTGTGTGAAGTCACAGAATGGAGGGGTGTGAATTCATAGAAGGGAGGTGTGTGAAGTCATAGAATGGAGGGGTGTGAAGTCACATAATGGAGGTGTGTGAAGTCACAGAATGGAGGTGTGAGAAGTCACAAAATGGAACTGGGTGAACTCACAATGGAGGTGTGTGAAGTCACAGAATGGAGGAGTGTGAATTCATAGAAGGGAGGTGTGTGAAGTCATACAATGGAGGTGTGTGAAGTCACAGAATGAAGGTGTGTGAAGTCATAGAAGGAGGTGTCTGAAGTCACAGAATGGAGGTGTGTGAAGACCCTGAATGGAGGTGTGTGAACTCAGAGAGGAGGTGTGTGAAGTCACAGAATGGAGGTGTGTGAAGTCATAGAATGGAAGTCTGTGAAGTCATAGAATGGAAGTGTGTGAAGTCAGAATGGAGGTGTGTGAAGTCACAGAATGGAGGTGTGTGAACCCAGAATGGAGGTGTGTGAAGTCACAGAATGGAGGTTTGTGAAGTCATAGAATGGAGGTGTATGAAGTCATAGAATGGATGTTGCTGAAGTAAGAATGAAGGTGTGTGAAGTCATAGAATGGAGGTGTGTGAAGTCATAGAATGGAGGTGGTAAAGTGACAGAATGGAGGTGTGTGAAGTTATAGAATGGAGGTGTGTGAAGTCACAGAATGGTGGTGTGTGAAGTCATAGAATGGAGGTGTGTGAAGTCACAGAATGGTGGTGTGTGAAGTCATAGAATGGAGGTGTGTGAAGTCATAGAATGGAGGTGTGTTAAGTCATAGAATGGAGGTGTGTGAAGTTATAGAATGGAGGTGTGTGAAGTCACAGAATGGTGGTGTGTGAAGTCATAGAATGGAGGTGTGTGAAGTCATAGAATGGAGGTGTGTTAAGTCATAGAATGGAGGTGTGTGAAGTTATAGAATGGAGGTGTGTGAAGTCACAGAATGGTGGTGTGTGAAGTCATAGAATGGAGGTGTGTGAAGTCGTAGAATGGAGGTGTGTTAAGTCATAAAATGGAAGTGTGGAAGTCACAGAATGGAGGTGTGTGAAGTCACAGAATGGAGGTGTGTGAACTGAGAATGGAGGTGTGTGAAGTCACAGAATGGAGGTGTGTGAAGTCATACAATGGAGGTGTGTGAAGTCACAGAATGGAGGGGTGTGAATTCATAGAAGGGAGGTGTGTGAAGTCATAGAATGGAGGGGTGTGAAGTCACATAATGGAGGTGTGTGAAGTCACAGAATGGAGGTGTGTGAAGTCACAGAATGGAAGTGGGTGAACTCACAATGGAGGTGTGTGAAGTCAGAATGGAGGTGTGTGAATTCATAGAAGGAAGGTGTGTGAAGTCATAGAATGGGGGTGTGTGAAGTCATAGAATGGAAGTGTGTGAAGTCAAAATGGAGGTGTGTGAAGTCAGAGAATGGAGGTGTGTGAAGTCAATGAATGGACTTGTGTGAAGTCAAATTTGTGGTGTGTGAAATCAAAGAATGGATGTGTGTGAAGTCAGAGAATGGAGGTGTGTGAAGTCAAAATGGAGGTGTGTGAAGTCAAAGAATGGATGTGTTTGTAGTCACAGAATGGAGGTGTATGAAGTCATGGAATGGAGGTTTGTGAAGTCAAACATTGGAAGTGTGTGAAGTTACAGAATGGAGGTGTGTGAAGTCACAGAATGGAGGTGTGTGAACTCAGATTGGAGGTGTGTGAAGTCATAGATGGAGGTGTGTGCAGTCATAGTATGGAGTTGTGTGAAATCCTAGAATGGAGTTTCGTGAATTCACAGAATGGAGGAGTGTGAAGTCAGAATGGCGGAGTGTGAAGTCACAGAATGGAGGTGTGTGAAGTTAGAATGGAGGTGTGTGAAGACATAGAATGGAGGTGTGTGAAGTCACAGAATGGAGGTGTGTGAAGTCATAGAATGTCGGTGTGTGAAGTCATAGAATGGATGTTTGTGAAGTAAGAATGAAGGTGTGTGAAGTCATAGAATGGAAGTGTGTGAAGTCACAGAATGGAGGTGTGTGACGTCATAGACTGGAGCTGTGTGAATTCAGAATGGAGGTGTGTGAAGTGTTAGAATGGAGGTGTGTGCAGTCATAGAATGGATGTTTCTGAAGTAGGAATGAAGGTGTGTGAAGTCATAGAATGGAGGTGTGTGAAGTCAAAATGGACATTTGTGAACTCAAAGAATGGAGGTGTGTGAAGTCATGGAATGGAGGTGTGTGAAGTCCAAGAATGGAGCTGTGTGAATTCAAACAATGGTGGTGTGTGAAGTCACAGAATGGAGGTGTGTGAAGTCACAGAATGGAGGTGTGTGAAGTCAAAATGGAGGTGTGTGAAGTCCCAGAATGGAGGTGTGTGAAGTCACAGAATGGAGGTGTTTGAAGTCAAAATTTTGGTGTGTGAATTCACAAATGGAGCTGAGTGAAGTCATAGAATGGAGGTGGGTGAAGGCAGAATGGAAGTGTGTGAACTCGTAGAATGGAGGTGTGTGAAGTCAAAATGGAGGTGTGTGAAGTCATAGAATGGTGGTTTTTGATGTCAAAGAATGGAAGTGTGTGAAGTCATAGAATGGAGGTGTGTGACCTCAGATTGGAGGTGTGTGAAATCACAGAAGGGAGGTGTGTCAACTCAGAAACTAGGTGTGTGAAGTCATAGAATGGAGGTGTGTGAAGTCACAGAATGAAGGTTTGTGAAGTCATAGAAGGAGGTGTCTGAAGTCACAGAATGGAGGTGTGTGAAGACACAGAATGGAAGTGTGTGAACTCAGAGAGGAGGTGTGTGAAGTCACAGAATGGAGGTGTGTGAAGTCATAGAATGGAAGTGTGTGAAGTCATAGAATGGAGGTGTGTGAAGTCAGAATGGAGATGTGTGAAGTCATAGAATGGTGGTTTTTGAAGTCACAGAATGGAGGTGTGTGAAGTCATAGAAGGAGGTGTCTGAAGTCACAGAATGGAGGTGTGTGAAGACACAGAATGGAAGTGTGTGAACCCAGAATGGAGGTGTGTGAAGTCACAGAATGGAGGTTTGTGAAGTCATAGAATGGAGGTGTATGAAGTCATAGAATGGATGTTGCTGAAGTAAGAATGAAGGTGTGTGAAGTCATAGAATGGAGGTGTCTGAAGTAATAGAATGGATGTTGCTGATGTAAGAATGAAGGTGTGTGAACTCATAGAATGGAGGTGTATGAACTCATAGAATGGAGGTGTGTGAATTCATGGAACGGACGTGTGTGAAGTCACAGAATGGAGGTCTGTAAAGTCACAGAGTGGAGGTGTGTGAATGCACAGAATGAAGGGGTGTGAAGTCAAAGAATGGAGGAATGTGAAGTCACAGAATGGAGATGTGTGAAGTGAGAATACAGGTGTGCGAAGTCATAGAATGGAGGTGTGTGAAGTCAGAATGGAGCTGTGTGAACTCATAGAATGGAGGTGTGTGAAGTCACAATGGAGATGTGTGAAGTCATAGAATGGTGGTTTTTGAAGTCACAGAATGGAGGTGTGTGAAGTCATAGAATGGAGGTGTGTGAAGATAGATTAGAGGTATGTGAAGTCACAAAATGGAGGTGTGTCAACTCAGAAATGAGGTATGTGAAGTCACAGAATGGAGGTGTGTGAAGTCACAGAATGGAAGTGGGTGAACTCAAAATGGAGGTGTGTGAAGTCACAGAATGGCGGTGTGTGAATTCATAGAAGGGAGGTGTGTGAAGTCATAGAATGGAGGTGTGTGAAGTCACAGAATGGAAGTGTGTGAAGTCAAAATGGAGGTGTGTGAAGTAAGAGAATGGAGATGTGTGAAGTCAATGAATGGACTTGTGTGAAGTAAATTGTGGTGTGTGAAGTCAAAGAATGGATGTGTGTGAAGTCACAGAATGGAGGTGTGTGAAGTCAAAATGGAGGTGTGTGAAGTCAAAGAATGGATGTGTGTGAAGTCATAGAATGGAGGTGTATGAAGTCATGGAATGGAGGTTTGTGAAGTCAAACATTGGAAGTGTGTGAAGTTACAGAATGGAGGTGTGTGAAGTCATAGAATGGAGGTGTGTGAAGTCAGAGAATGGAGGTGTGTGAAGTCAGAATGCAGGTGTGTGAAGTCATAGAATGGAGGTGTGTGAAGTCATAGATTGGAAGGGTGTGAAGTCATAGATTGGAGGTGTGTGAAGTCACAGAGGGAGGTGTGTGAAGTCACAGAATGGAGATCTGTGAAGTCACAGTGGAGGTGTGTGAAGTCATAGAATGGAGGTGTGTGAAGTCAACGAATGGAGGTGTGTGAAGTCATAGAATGGACGTGTGTGAAGTCACAGCATGGAGGTGTGTGAAGTCAGAATGGAGATGTGTGAAGTCACAGAATGGAGGTGTGTGAAGTCACAGAATGGAGGTGTGTGAAGTCAAAATGGAAGTGTGTGAAGTCACAAAATGGAGGTGTGTGAAGTCACAGAATGGAGGTGTTTGAAGTCAAAATTGTGGTGTGTGAATTGTGGTGTGTGAATTCACAAATGGAGGTGTGTGAAGTCAGAATGGAGCTGAGTGAAGTCATAGAATGGAGGTGGTGAAGGCAGAATGGAAGTGTGTGAACTCGTAGAATGGAGGTGTGTGAAGTCAAAATGGAGGTGTGTGAAGTTATAGAATGGTGGTTTTTGACGTCAAAGAATGGAGGTGTGTGAAGTCATAGAATGGAGGTGTGTGAACTCAGATTGGAGGTGTGTGAAATCACAGAAGGGAGGTGTGTCAACTCAGAAACTAGGTGTGTGAAGTCATGGAATGGAGGTGTGTGAAGTCACAGAATGAAGGTGTGTGAAGTCATAGAAGGAAGTGTCTGAAGTCACAGAATGGAGGTGTGTGAAGACACAGAATGGAGGTGTGTGAACTCAGAGAGGAGGTGTGTGAAGTTCCAGAATGGAGGTGTGTGAAGTCATAGAATGGAAGTGTGTGAAGTCATAGAATGGAGGTGTGTGAAGTCAGATTGGAGGTGTGTGAAGTCACAGAATGGAGGTGTGTGAACCCAGAATGGAGGTGTGTGAAGTCACAGAATGGAGGTTTGTGAAGTCATAGAATGGAGGTGTGTGAAGTCACAGAATGAAGGTTTGTGAAGTCATAGAAGGACGTGTCTGAAGTCACAGAATGGAGGTGTGTGAAGACACAGAATGGAAGTGTGTGAACTCAGAGAGGAGTTGTGTGAAGTCACAGAATGGAGGTGTGTGAAGTCATAGAATGGAAGTGTGTGAAGTCATAGAATGGAGGTGTGTGAAGTCAGAATGGAGATGTGTGAACTCATAGAATGGTGGTTTTTGAAGTCACAGAATGGAGGTGTGTGAAGTCCTAGAAGGAGGTGTCTGAAGTCACAGAATGGAGGTGTGTGAAGACACAGAATGGAAGTGTGTGAACCCAGAATGGAGGTGTGTGAAGTCACAGAATGGAGATGTGTGAACTCAGAATGGAGGTGTGGGAAGTCACAGAATGGAGGTTTGTGAAGTCATAGAATGGAGGTGTGTGAGGTCATAGAATGGATGTTTCTGAAGTAAGAATGAAGGTGTGTGAAGTCATAGAATGGAGGTGTGTGAAGTCATAGAATGAAGGTGTGTGAAGTCAGAGAATGGAGGTGTGTGAAGTCAGAATGGAGGTGTGAAGTCATAGAATAGAGGTTGGTGAAGTCATAGAAATGAGTTGTGGGAAGTCATAGAATAGAGGAGTGTGAAGTCATAGAATGGAGGTGAGTGAATTCACAGATTCGAGGTCTAAGACGTCATAGAATGGAGCTGTGTGATGCCAGAATTGAGGAGTGTGAAGTCCTAGAATGGACGTGTGTGAACTCATAGAATGGAGGTGTGTGACGTCACAGTGGAAGTGTGTGAAGTCACAGAATGGAGGTGTGTGAAGTCATATATTGGAGGTGTGTGAAGTCAGAATGGAGGTGTGTGAAGTCACAGAATGGAGGTGTGTGAACTCAGAATGGAGGTGTTTGAAGTCATAGATGGAGGTGTGTGAAGTCACAGTATGGAGGTGTGTGAAATCATAGAATGGAATTTTGTGAATTCACAGAATGGAGCTGTGTGAAGTCAGAATGGAGGAGTGTGAAGTCATAGAATGGAGGTGTGTGAAGTCAGAATGGAGGTGTGTGAACTCATAGAATGGACGTGTGTGAAGTCACAATGGAGGTGTGTGAAGACATAGAATGGAGGCGTGTGAAGTCACAGAATGGAGGTATGTGAAGTCATAGAATGGAGGGGTGTGAAGTCATAGAATGGAGGTGTGTGAAGTCATAGAATGGATGTTTCTGAAGTAATAATGAAGGTTTGTGAAGTCATAGAATGGAGGTGTGTGAAGTCAAAATGGTGGTGTGTGAACTCATAGAATGGAGGTGTGTGAAGTCACACAATGGAGGTGTGTGAAGTAAGAATGGAGGTGTGAAGTCATAGAATGGGGGTGGGTGAAGTCATGGAAAGGAGGTGTGGGAAGTCATAGAATGTAGAAATGTGAAGTCATAGAGTGGAGGTGAGTGAAGTCACATATTCAAAGTCTGTGAAGTCATAGAATGGAGGTTTGTGAAGTCAGAATGGAGGTGTGTGAACTCATAGAATGGAGGTGTGTGAAGTCACAATGGAGGTGTGTGAAGTCATAGAATGGAGGTATTTGAAGTCAGAACGGAGCTGTGTGAACTCATAGAATGGACTTGTGTGAAGTCACAATGTAGGTGTGTGAAGTCACAGAATGGAGGTGTGTGAAGTCACAGAATGGAGGTGTGTATTCAGGGAATGGAGGTGTGTGAAGTCACAGAATGGAGGTGTGTGAAGTCACGGAATGGAGGTGTGTGAAGTCACAGAATGGAGGTGTGTGAACTCAGAATGGAGGTGTGAGAAGTCACAGAATGGAGGTGTGTGAAGTCATAGAATGGAGGTTTGTGAAGTAAGAATGGAGGTGTGTGAAGTCACAGAATGGAGGTGTGTGAAGTCATAGAATGGAAGTGTGTGAAGTCATAGAATGGAGGTTTGTGAAGTGAAAATGGAGGTGTGTGAAGTCACAGAATAGAGGTGTGTGAACTCAGAATGGAGGTGTGAGAAGTCACAGAATGGAGATGTGTGAAGTCATAGAATGGAGGTGTGTGAAGTCACAGAATGGAGGTGTGTGAACTCAGAATGGAGGTGTGAGAAGTCACAGAATGGAGATGTGTGAAGTCATAGAATGGAAGTGTGTGAAGTCATAGAATGGAGGTTTGTGAAGTGAGAATGGAGGTGTGTGAAGTCACAGAATAGAGGTGTGTGAACTCAGAATGGAGGTGTGAGAAGTCACAGAATGGAGATGTGTGAAGTCATAGAATGGAGGTGTGTGAAGTCACAGAATGGAGGTGTGTGAACTCAGAATGGAGGTGTGAGAAGTCAGAGAATGGAGATATGTGAAGTCATAGAATGGAAGTGTGTGAAGTCATAGAATGGAGGTTTGTGAAGTAAGAATGTAGGTGTGTGAAGTCACCGAATGGAGTTGTGTGAACTCAGAATGGAGTTGTGTGAATTCACAGAATGGAGGTTTGTGAAGGCATAGAATGGAGTTGTGTGAGGTCATAGAATGGATGTTGCTGAAGTAAGAATGAAGGTGTGTGAAGTCATAGAATGGAGGTGTGTGAAGTCATAGAATGGAGGTGTGTGAAGTCAAAGAATGGAGGTATCTGAAGTCAGAATGGAGGTGTGAATTCATCTAATAGAGGTGGGTGAAGTCATAGAAAGGAGGTGTGGGAAGTCATAGAATGGAGCAGTGTGAAGTCACAGAGTGGAGGTGAGTGAAGTCACAGATTCGAGGTTTGTGAAGTCATAGAATAGAGGTGTGTGAAGTCAGAATGGAGGTGTGTGAAATCATAGAATGGAGGTATGTGAACTCATAGAATGGAGGTTTGTGATGTCACAATGGAAGTGTGTGAAGTCACAGAATGGAGGTGTGTGAAATCATAGAATGGAATTTTGTGAATTCACAGAATGGAGCTGTGTGAAGTCAGAATGGAGGAGTGTGAAGTCATAGAATGGAGGTGTGTGAAGTCAGAATGGAGGTGTGTGAACTCATAGAATGGACGTGTGTGAAGTCACAATTGAGGTGTGTGAAGACATAGAATGGAGGCGTGTGAAGTCACAGAATGGAGGTGTGTAAAGTCATAGAATGGATGTTTCTGAAGTAATAATGAAGGTGTGTGAAGTCATAGAATGGAGGTGTGTGAAGTCAGAGAATGGAGGTGTGTGAAGTCAGAATGCAGGTGTGTGAAGTCATAGAATGGAGGTGTGTGAAGTCATAGATTGGAAGGGTGTGAAGTCATAGATTGGAGGTGTGTGAAGTCACAGAGGGAGGTGTGTGAAGTCACAGAATGGAGATCTGTGAAGTCACAGTGGAGGTGTGTGAAGTCATAGAATGGAGGTGTGTGAAGTCAACGAATGGAGGTGTGTGAAGTCATAGAATGGAGGTGTGTGAAGTCACAGCATGGAGGTGTGTGAAGTCAGAATGGAGATGTGTGAAGTCACAGAATGGAGGTGTGTGAAGTCACAGAATGGAGGTGTGTGAAGTCAAAATGGAAGTGTGTGAAGTCACAGAATGGAGGTGTGTGAAGTCACAGAATGGAGGTGTTTGAAGTCAAAATTGTGGTGTGTGAATTGTGGTGTGTGAATTCACAAATGGAGGTGTGTGAAGTCAGAATGGAGCTGAGTGAAGTCATAGAATGGAGGTGGTGAAGGCAGAATGGAAGTGTGTGAACTCGTAGAATGGAGGTGTGTGAAGTCAAAATGGAGATGTGTGAAGTTATAGAATGGTGGTTTTTGATGTCAAAGAATGGAGGTGTGTGAAGTCATAGAATGGAGGTGTGTGAACTCAGATTGGAGGTGTGTGAAATCACAGAAGGGAGGTGTGTCAACTCAGAAACTAGGTGTGTGAAGTCATGGAATGGAGGTGTGTGAAGTCACAGAATGAAGGTGTGTGAAGTCATAGAAGGAAGTGTCTGAAGTCACAGAATGGAGGTGTGTGAAGACACAGAATGGAGGTGTGTGAACTCAGAGAGGAGGTGTGTGAAGTTCCAGAATGGAGGTGTGTGAAGTCATAGAATGGAAGTGTGTGAAGTCATAGAATGGAGGTGTGTGAAGTCAGATTGGAGGTGTGTGAAGTCACAGAATGGAGGTGTGTGAACCCAGAATGGAGGTGTGTGAAGTCACAGAATGGAGGTTTGTGACGTCATAGAATGGAGGTGTGTGAAGTCACAGAATGAAGGTTTGTGAAGTCATAGAAGGACGTGTCTGAAGTCACAGAATGGAGGTGTGTGAAGACACAGAATGGAAGTGTGTGAACTCAGAGAGGAGGTGTGTGAAGTCACAGAATGGAGGTGTGTGAAGTCATAGAATGGAAGTGTGTGAAGTCATAGAATGGAGGTGTGTGAAGTCAGAATGGAGATGTGTGAACTCATAGAATGGTGGTTTTTGAAGTCACAGAATGGAGGTGTGTGAAGACACAGAATGGAAGTGTGTGAACCCAGAATGGAGGTGTGTGAAGTCACAGAATGGAGGTTTGTGAAGTCATAGAATGGAGGTGTATGAAGTCATAGAATGGATGTTGCTGAAGTAAGAATGAAGGTGTGTGAAGTCATAGAATGGAGGTGTCTGAAGTAATAGAATGGATGTTGCTGAAGTAAGAATGAAGGTGTGTGAACTCATAGAATGGAAGTGTATGAACTCATAGAATGGAGGTGTGTGAATTCATGGAACGGACGTGTGTGAAGTCACAGAATGGAGGTCTGTAAAGTCACAGAGTGGAGGTGTGTGAAGGCACAGAATGGAGGGGTGTGAAGTCAAAGAATGGAGGAATGTGAAGTCACAGAATGGAGATGTGTGAAGTGAGAATACAGGTGAGCGAAGTCATAGAATGGAGGTGTGTGAAGTCAGAATGCAGGTGTGTGAAGTCATAGAATGGAGGTGTGTGACGTCATAGAATGGAGGTGTGTGAAGTCATAGATTGGAAGTGTGTGAAGTCATAGATTGGAGGTGTGTGAAGTCACAGCGGGAGGTGTGTGAAGTCACAGAATGGAGTTCTGTGAACTCACAGTGGAGGTGTGTGAAGTCATAGAATGGTGGTGTGTGAAGTCAAAGAATGGAGGTGTGTGAAGTCATAGAATGGAGGTGTGTAAAGTCACAGCATGGAGGTGTGTGAAGTCAGAATGGAGATATGTGAAGTCATAGAATGGAGGTGTGTGAAGTCACAATGCAGGAGTGTGAACTCATAGAATGGAGGTGGGTGAAGTCACAATGCAGGTGTGTGAAGTCATAGAATGGAGTTGTGTGAACTCAGAAAGGAGGTGTGTGAAGTCACAGAATAGAGGTGTGTGAAGTCATACAATGGAGGTGTGTGAAGTCACAGAATGGAGGTGTGTGAATTCATAGAATGGAGGTGTGTGAAGTCACAGAATGGAGGTGTTTGAAGTAACAGAATGGAGGTGTGTGAAGTCACAGAATGGAAGTGGGTGAACTCACAATGGAGGTGTGTGAAGTCACAGAAGGGAGGTGTGTGAAGTCAGAAGGGAGGTGTGTGAAGTCACAGAATGGAGATGTGTGAACTCAGAATGGAGGTGTGGGAAGTCACAGAATGGAGGTTTGTGAAGTCATAGAATGGAGGTGTGTGAGGTCATAGAATGGATGTTTCTGAAGTAAGAATGAAGGTGTGTGAAGTCATAGAATGGAGGTGTGTGAAGTCATAGAATGAAGGTGTGTGAAGTCAGAGAATGGAGGTGTGTGAAGTCAGAATGGAGGTGTGAAGTCATAGAATAGAGGTGGGTGAAGTCATAGAAAGGAGTTGTGGGAAGTCATAGAATAGAGGAGTGTGAAGTCATAGAATGGAGGTGAGTGAAGTCACAGATTCGAGGACTGAGACGTCATAGAATGGAGCTGTGTGATGCCAGAATTGAGGAGTGTGAAGTCCTAGAATGGACGTGTGTGAACTCATAGAATGGAGGTGTGTGACGTCACAGTGGAAGTGTGTGAAGTCACAGAATGGAGGTGTGTGAAGTCATATATTGGAGGTGTGTGAAGTCAGAATGGAGGTGTGTGAAGTCACAGAATGGAGGTGTGTGAACTCAGAATGGAGGTGTTTGAAGTCATAGATGGAGGTGTGTGAAGTCACAGTATGGAGGTGTGTGAAATCATAGAATGGAATTTTGTGAATTCACAGAATGGAGCTGTGTGAAGTCAGAATGGAGGAGTGTGAAGTCATAGAATGGAGGCGTGTGAAGTCAGAATGGAGGTGTGTGAACTCATAGAATGGACGTGTGTGAACTCACAATGGAGGTGTGTGAAGACATAGAATGGAGGCGTGTGAAGTCACAGAATGGAGGTGTGTGAAGTCATAGAATGGAGGGGTGTGAAGTCATAGAATGGAGGTGTGTGAAGTGATAGAATGGATGTTTCTGAAGTAATAATGAAGGTGTGTGAAGTCATAGAATGTAGGTGTGTGAAGTCAAAATGGTGGTGTGTGAACTCATAGAATGGAGGTGTGTGAAGTCACACAATGGAGGTGTGTGAAGTAAGAATGGAGGTGTGAAGTCATAGAATGGGGGTGGGTGAAATCATGGAAAGGAGGTGTGGGAAGTCATAGAATGTAGAAGTGTGAAGTCATAGAGTGGAGGTGAGTGAAGTCACATATTCAAAGTCTGTGAAGTCATAGAATGGAGGTTTGTGAAGTCAGAATGGAGGTGTGTGAACTCATAGAATGGAGGTGTGTGAAGTCACAATGGAGGTGTGTGAAGTCATAGAATGGAGGTATTTGAAATCAGAACGGAGCTGTGTGAACTCATAGAATGGAGGTGTGTGAAGTCACAATGGAGGTGTGTGAAGTCACAGAATGGAGGTGTGTGAAGTCACAGAATGGAGGTGTGTATTCAGGGAATGGAGGTGTGTGAAGTCACAGAATGGAGGTGTGTGAAGTCACGGAATGGAGGTGTGTGAAGTCACAGAATGGAGGTGTGTGAACTCAGAATGGAGGTGTGAGAAGTCACAGAATGGAGGTGTGTGCAGTCATAGAATGGAGGTTTGTGAAGTAAGAATGGAGGTGTGTGAAGTCACAGAATGGAGGAGTGTGAAGTCATAGAATGGAAGTGTGTGAAGTCACAGAATGGAGGTGTGTGAAGTCACGGAATGGAGGTGTGTGAAGTCACAGAATGGAGGTGTGTGAACTCAGAATGGAGGTGTGAGAAGTCACAGAATGGAGATGTGTGAAGTCAAAGAATGGAAGTGTGTGAAGTCATAGAATGGAGGTGTGTGAACTCAGAATGGAGGTGTGAGAAGTCACAGATTGGAGATATGTGAAGTCATAGAATGGAAGTGTGTGAAGTCATAGAATGGAGGTTTGTGAAGTAAGAATGGAGGTGTGTGAAGTCACAAAATGGAGGTGTGTGAACTCAGAATGGAGGTGTGAGAAGTCACAGAATAGAGATGTGTGAAGTCATAGAATGGAGGTGTGTGAAGTCACAGAATGGAGGTGTGTGAACTCAGAATGGAGGTGTGAGAAGTCACAGAATGGAGATGTGTGAAGTCATAGAATGGAAGTGTGTGAAGTCATAGAATGGAGGTTTGTGAAGTAAGAATGGAGGTGTGTGAAGTCACCGAATGGAGTTGTGTGAACTCAGAATGGAGGTGTGTGAATTCACAGAATGGAGGTTTGTGAAGGCATAGAATGGAGTTGTGTGAGGTCATAGAATAGATGTTGCTGAAGTAAGAATGAAGGTGTGTGAAGTCATAGAATGGAGGTGTGTGAAGTCATAGAATGGAGGTGTGTGAAGTCAAAGAATGGAGGTATCTGAAGTCAGAATGGAGGTGTGAAGTCATCTAATAGAGGTGGGTGAAGTCATAGAAAGGAGGTGTGGGAAGTCATAGAATGGATCAGTGTGAAGTCACAGAGTGGAGGTGAGTGAAGTCACAGATTCGAGGTCTGTGAAGTCATAGAATAGAGGTGTGTGAAGTCAGAATGGAGGTGTGTGAAGTCATAGAATGGAGGTATGTGAACTCATAGAATGGAGGTTTGTGATGTCACAATGGAAGTGTGTGAAGTCACAGAATGGAGGTGTGTGAAATCATAGGATGGAATTTTGTGAATTCACAGAATGGAGCTGTGTGAAGTCAGAATGGAGGAGTGTGAAGTCATAGAATGGAGGTGTGTGAAGTCAGAATGGAGGTGTGTGAACTCATAGAATGGACGTGTGTGAAGTCACAATGGAGGTGTGCGAAGACATAGAATGGAGGCGTGTGAAGTCACAGAATGGAGGTGTGTGAAGTCATAGAATGGAGGTGTGTGAAGTCATAGAATGGAGGTGTGTGAAGTCATAGAATGGATGTTTCTGAAGTAATAATGAAGGTGTGTGAAGTCATAGAATGGAGGTGTGTGAAGTCAAAATGGTGGTGTGTGAACTCATAGAATGGAGGTGTGTGAAGTCACAGAATGTAGGTGTGTGAAGTCAGAATGGAGGTGTGAAGTCATAGAATGGGGGTGGGTGAAGTCATGGAAAGGAGGTGTGGGAAGTCATAGAATGGAATTGTGTGAAGTCATAGAATGGAGGTGTGTGAAGTCAGATTGGAGGTGTGTGAAGTCACAGAATGGAGGTGTGTGAACCCAGAATGGAGGTGTGTGAAGTCACAGAATGGAGGTTTGTGACGTCATAGAATGGAGGTGTGTGAAGTCACAGAATGAAGGTTTGTGAAGTCATAGAAGGACGTGTCTGAAGTCACAGAATGGAGGTGTGTGAAGACACAGAATGGAAGTGTGTGAACTCAGAGAGGAGGTGTGTGAAGTCACAGAATGGAGGTGTGTGAAGTCATAGAATGGAAGTGTGTGAAGTCATAGAATGGAGGTGTGTGAAGTCAGAATGGAGATGTGTGAACTCATAGAATGGTGGTTTTTGAAGTCACAGAATGGAGGTGTGTGAAGTCCTAGAAGGAGGTGTCTGAAGTCACAGAATGGAGGTGTGTGAAGACACAGAATGGAAGTGTGTGAACCCAGAATGGAGGTGTGTGAAGTCACAGAATGGAGGTTTGTGAAGTCATAGAATGGAGGTGTATGAAGTCATAGAATGGATGTTGCTGAAGTAAGAATGAAGGTGTGTGAAGTCATAGAATGGAGGTGTCTGAAGTAATAGAATGGATGTTGCTGAAGTAAGAATGAAGGTGTGTGAACTCATAGAATGGAAGTGTATGAACTCATAGAATGGAGGTGTGTGAATTCATGGAACGGACGTGTGTGAAGTCACAGAATGGAGGTCTGTAAAGTCACAGAGTGGAGGTGTGTGAAGGCACAGAATGGAGGGGTGTGAAGTCAAAGAATGGAGGAATGTGAAGTCACAGAATGGAGATGTGTGAAGTGAGAATACAGGTGAGCGAAGTCATAGAATGGAGGTGTGTGAAGTCAGAATGCAGGTGTGTGAAGTCATAGAATGGAGGTGTGTGACGTCATAGAATGGAGGTGTGTGAAGTCATAGATTGGAAGTGTGTGAAGTCATAGATTGGAGGTGTGTGAAGTCACAGCGGGAGGTGTGTGAAGTCACAGAATGGAGTTCTGTGAACTCACAGTGGAGGTGTGTGAAGTCATAGAATGGTGGTGTGTGAAGTCAAAGAATGGAGGTGTGTGAAGTCATAGAATGGAGGTGTGTAAAGTCACAGCATGGAGGTGTGTGAAGTCAGAATGGAGATATGTGAAGTCATAGAATGGAGGTGTGTGAAGTCACAATGCAGGAGTGTGAACTCATAGAATGGAGGTGGGTGAAGTCACAATGCAGGTGTGTGAAGTCATAGAATGGAGTTGTGTGAACTCAGAAAGGAGGTGTGTGAAGTCACAGAATAGAGGTGTGTGAAGTCATACAATGGAGGTGTGTGAAGTCACAGAATGGAGGTGTGTGAATTCATAGAATGGAGGTGTGTGAAGTCACAGAATGGAGGTGTTTGAAGTAACAGAATGGAGGTGTGTGAAGTCACAGAATGGAAGTGGGTGAACTCACAATGGAGGTGTGTGAAGTCACAGAAGGGAGGTGTGTGAAGTCAGAAGGGAGGTGTGTGAAGTCACAGAATGGAGATGTGTGAACTCAGAATGGAGGTGTGGGAAGTCACAGAATGGAGGTTTGTGAAGTCATAGAATGGAGGTGTGTGAGGTCATAGAATGGATGTTTCTGAAGTAAGAATGAAGGTGTGTGAAGTCATAGAATGGAGGTGTGTGAAGTCATAGAATGAAGGTGTGTGAAGTCAGAGAATGGAGGTGTGTGAAGTCAGAATGGAGGTGTGAAGTCATAGAATAGAGGTGGGTGAAGTCATAGAAAGGAGTTGTGGGAAGTCATAGAATAGAGGAGTGTGAAGTCATAGAATGGAGGTGAGTGAAGTCACAGATTCGAGGACTGAGACGTCATAGAATGGAGCTGTGTGATGCCAGAATTGAGGAGTGTGAAGTCCTAGAATGGACGTGTGTGAACTCATAGAATGGAGGTGTGTGACGTCACAGTGGAAGTGTGTGAAGTCACAGAATGGAGGTGTGTGAAGTCATATATTGGAGGTGTGTGAAGTCAGAATGGAGGTGTGTGAAGTCACAGAATGGAGGTGTGTGAACTCAGAATGGAGGTGTTTGAAGTCATAGATGGAGGTGTGTGAAGTCACAGTATGGAGGTGTGTGAAATCATAGAATGGAATTTTGTGAATTCACAGAATGGAGCTGTGTGAAGTCAGAATGGAGGAGTGTGAAGTCATAGAATGGAGACGTGTGAAGTCAGAATGGAGGTGTGTGAACTCATAGAATGGACGTGTGTGAAGTCACAATGGAGGTGTGTGAAGACATAGAATGGAGGCGTGTGAAGTCACAGAATGGAGGTGTGTGAAGTCATAGAATGGAGGGGTGTGAAGTCATAGAATGGAGGTGTGTGAAGTGATAGAATGGATGTTTCTGAAGTAATAATGAAGGTGTGTGAAGTCATAGAATGTAGGTGTGTGAAGTCAAAATGGTGGTGTGTTAACTCATAGAATGGAGGTGTGTGAAGTCACACAATGGAGGTGTGTGAAGTAAGAATGGAGGTGTGAAGTCATAGAATGGGGGTGGGTGAAATCATGGAAAGGAGGTGTGGGAAGTCATAGAATGTAGAAGTGTGAAGTCATAGAGTGGAGGTGAGTGAAGTCACATATTCAAAGTCTGTGAAGTCATAGAATGGAGGTTTGTGAAGTCAGAATGGAGGTGTGTGAACTCATAGAATGGAGGTGTGTGAAGTCACAATGGAGGTGTGTGAAGTCATAGAATGGAGGTATTTGAAATCAGAACGGAGCTGTGTGAACTCATAGAATGGAGGTGTGTGAAGTCACAATGGAGGTGTGTGAAGTCACAGAATGGAGGTGTGTGAAGTCACAGAATGGAGGTGTGTATTCAGGGAATGGAGGTGTGTGAAGTCACAGAATGGAGGTGTGTGAAGTCACGGAATGGAGGTGTGTGAAGTCACAGAATGGAGGTGTGTGAACTCAGAATGGAGGTGTGAGAAGTCACAGAATGGAGGTGTGTGCAGTCATAGAATGGAGGTTTGTGAAGTAAGAATGGAGGTGTGTGAAGTCACAGAATGGAGGAGTGTGAAGTCATAGAATGGAAGTGTGTGAAGTCACAGAATGGAGGTGTGTGAAGTCACGGAATGGAGGTGTGTGAAGTCACAGAATGGAGGTGTGTGAACTCAGAATGGAGGTGTGAGAAGTCACAGAATGGAGATGTGTGAAGTCAAAGAATGGAAGTGTGTGAAGTCATAGAATGGAGGTGTGTGAACTCAGAATGGAGGTGTGAGAAGTCACAGATTGGAGATATGTGAAGTCATAGAATGGAAGTGTGTGAAGTCATAGAATGGAGGTTTGTGAAGTAAGAATGGAGGTGTGTGAAGTCACAAAATGGAGGTGTGTGAACTCAGAATGGAGGTGTGAGAAGTCACAGAATAGAGATGTGTGAAGTCATAGAATGGAGGTGTGTGAAGTCACAGAATGGAGGTGTGTGAACTCAGAATGGAGGTGTGAGAAGTCACAGAATGGAGATGTGTGAAGTCATAGAATGGAAGTGTGTGAAGTCATAGAATGGAGGTTTGTGAAGTAAGAATGGAGGTGTGTGAAGTCACCGAATGGAGTTGTGTGAACTCAGAATGGAGGTGTGTGAATTCACAGAATGGAGGTTTGTGAAGGCATAGAATGGAGTTGTGTGAGGTCATAGAATAGATGTTGCTGAAGTAAGAATGAAGGTGTGTGAAGTCATAGAATGGAGGTGTGTGAAGTCATAGAATGGAGGTGTGTGAAGTCAAAGAATGGAGGTATCTGAAGTCAGAATGGAGGTGTGAAGTCATCTAATAGAGGTGGGTGAAGTCATAGAAAGGAGGTGTGGGAAGTCATAGAATGGATCAGTGTGAAGTCACAGAGTGGAGGTGAGTGAAGTCACAGATTCGAGGTCTGTGAAGTCATAGAATAGAGGTGTGTGAAGTCAGAATGGAGGTGTGTGAAGTCATAGAATGGAGGTATGTGAACTCATAGAATGGAGGTTTGTGATGTCACAATGGAAGTGTGTGAAGTCACAGAATGGAGGTGTGTGAAATCATAGGATGGAATTTTGTGAATTCACAGAATGGAGCTGTGTGAAGTCAGAATGGAGGAGTGTGAAGTCATAGAATGGAGGTGTGTGAAGTCAGAATGGAGGTGTGTGAACTCATAGAATGGACGTGTGTGAAGTCACAATGGAGGTGTGCGAAGACATAGAATGGAGGCGTGTGAAGTCACAGAATGGAGGTGTGTGAAGTCATAGAATGGAGGTGTGTGAAGTCATAGAATGGAGGTGTGTGAAGTCATAGAATGGATGTTTCTGAAGTAATAATGAAGGTGTGTGAAGTCATAGAATGGAGGTGTGTGAAGTCAAAATGGTGGTGTGTGAACTCATAGAATGGAGGTGTGTGAAGTCACAGAATGTAGGTGTGTGAAGTCAGAATGGAGGTGTGAAGTCATAGAATGGGGGTGGGTGAAGTCATGGAAAGGAGGTGTGGGAAGTCATAGAATGGAGAAGTGTGAAGTCATAGAGTGGAAGTGAGTGAAGTCACATATTCAAAGTCTGAAGTCATAGAATGGAGGTTTGTGAAGTCAGAATGGAGGTGTGTGAACTCATAGAATGGAGGTGTGTAAAGTCACAATGGAGGAGTGTGAAGTCATAGAATGGAGGTATTTGAAGTCAGAACGGAGCTGTGTGAACTCATAGAATGGAGGTGTGTGAAGTCACAGAATGGAGGTGTGTGAAGTCACAGAATGGAGGTGTGTAGTCAGGGAATGGAGGTGTGTGAAGTCACAGAATGGAGGTGTGTGAAGTCACGGAATGGAGGTGTGTGAAGTCACAGAATGGAGGTGTGTGAACTCAGAATGGAGGTGTGAGAAGTCACATAATGGAGGTGTGTGAAGTCATAGAATGGAGGATGTGAAGTAAGAATGGAGGTGTGTGAGGTCACAGAATGGAGGTGTGTGAAGTCATAGAATGGAAGTGTGTGAGTTCATAGAATGGAGGTGTGTGAACTCAGAATGGAGGTGTGTGAAGTCACAAAATGGAGGTGTGTGAACTCAGAATGGAGGTGTGAGAAATCACAGAATGGAGATGTGTGAAGTCATAGAATGGAGGTGTGTGAAGTCACAGAATGGAGGTGTGTGAACTCAGAATGGAGGTGTGAGAAGTCACAGAATGGAGATTTGTGAAGTCATAGAATGGAAGTGTGTGAAGTCATAGAATGGATGTTGCTGAAGTAAAAATGAAGGTGTGTGAAGTCATAGAATGGAGGTGTGTGAAGTCATAGAATGGAGGTGTGTGAAGTCACAGAGTGGAGGTGAGTGAAGTCACAGATTCGAGGTCTGTGAAGTCATAGAATAGAGGTGTGTGAAGTCAGAATGGAGGTGTGTGAACTCATAGAATGGACGTGTGTGAAGTCACAATGGAGGTGTGCGAAGACATAGAATGGAGGCGTGTGAAGTCACAGAATGGAGGTGTGTGAAGTCATAGAATGGAGGTGTGTGAAGTCATAGAATGGATGTTTCTGAAGTAATAATGAAGGTGTGTGAAGTCATAGAATGGAGGTGTGTGAAGTCAAAATGGTGGTGTGTGAACTCATAGAATGGAGGTGTGTGAAGTCACAGAATGTAGGTGTGTGAAGTCAGAATGGAGGTGTGAAGTCATAGAATGGAGGTGGGTGAAGTCATGGAAAGGAGGTGTGGGAAGTCATAGAATGGAGAAGTGTGAAGTCATAGAGTGGAAGTGAGTGAAGTCACATATTCAAAGTCTGAAGTCATAGAATGGAGGTTTGTGAAGTCAGAATGGAGGTGTGTGAACTCATAGAATGGAGGTGTGTGAAGTCACAATGGAGGAGTGTGAAGTCATAGAATGGAGGTATTTGAAGTCAGAACGGAGCTGTGTGAACTCATAGAATGGAGGTGTGTGAAGTCACAATGGAGGTGTGTGAAGTCACAGAATGGAGGTGTGTGAAGTCACAGAATGGAGGTGTGTAGTCAGGGAATGGAGGTGTGTGAAGTCACAGAATGGAGGTGTGTGAAGTCACGGAATGGAGGTGTGTGAAGTCACAGAATGGAGGTGTGTGAACTCACAATGGAGGTGTGAGAAGTCACAGAATGGAGGTGTGTGAAGTCATAGAATGGAGGATGTGAAGTAAGAATGGAGGTGTGTGAGGTCACAGAATGGAGGTGTGTGAACTCAGAATGGAGGTGTGAGAAGTCACAGAATGGAGATTTGTGAAGTCATAGAATGGAAGTGTGTGAAGTCATAGAATGGAGGTGTGTGAACTCAGAATGGAGGTGTGTGAAGTCACAAAATGGAGGTGTGTGAACTCAGAATGGAGGTGTGAGAAGTCACAGAATGGAGATGTGTGAAGTCATAGAATGGAGGTGTGTGAAGTCACAGAATGGAGGTGTGTGAACTCAGAATGGAGGTGTGAGAAGTCACAGAATGGAGATGTGTGAAGTCATAGAATGGAAGTGTGTGAAGTCATAGAATGGAGGTTTGTGAAGTAAGAATGGAGGTGTGTGAAGTCACCGAATGGAGTTGTGTGAACTCAGAATGGAGGTGTGTGAATTCACAGAATGGAGTTTTGTGAAGGCATAGAATGGAGTTGTGTGAGGTCATAGAATGGATGTTGCTGAAGTAAAAATGAAGGTGTGTGAAGTCATAGAATGGAGGTGTGTGAAGTCATAGAATGGAGGTGTGTGAAGTCAAAGAATGGAGGTATCTGAAGTCAGAATGGAGGTGTGAAGTCATCTAATAGAGGTGGGTGAAGTCATAGAAAGGAGGTGTGGGAAGTCATAGAATGGAGCAGTGTGAAGTCACAGAGTGGAGGTGAGTGAAGTCAAGATTGGAGGTCTGTGAAGTCATAGAATAGAGGTGTGTGAAGTCAGAATGGAGGTGTGTGAAGTCATAGAATGGAGGTATGTGAACTCATAGAATGGAGGTTTGTGATGTCACAATGGAAGTGTGTGAAGTCACAGAATGGAGGTGTGTGAAGTCATACATTGGTGTGTGAGGTCAGAATGGAGGTGTGTGAAGTCATAGATGGAGGTGTGTGACGTCATATTATGGAGGTGTGTGAAATCATAGAATGGAGTTTTGTGAATTCACAGAATGGAGGAGTGTGAAGTCAGAATGGCGGAGTGTGCAGTCATAGAATGGAGTTGTGTGAAGTTAGAATGGAGGTGTGTGAACTCATAGAATGGAGGTGTGAGAAGTTCAATGGAGGTGTGTGAAGTCACAGAATGGAGGTGTGTGAAGTCACGGAATGGAGGTGTGTGAAGTCATAGAATGGAGGTGTGTGAACTCAGAATGGAGGTGTGAGATGTCACAGAATGGAGGTGTGTGAAGTCACAGAATGGAGGTTTGTGAAGTAAGAATGGAGGTGTGTGAAGTCACAGAATGGAGGTGTGTGAACTCAGAATGGAGGTGTGAGAAGTCACAGAATGGAGATGTGTGAAGTCATAGAATGGAAGTGTGTGAAGTCATAGAATGGAGGTGTGTGAACTCAGAATGGAGGTGTGAGAAGTCACAGAATGGAGATGTGTGAAGTCATAGAATGGAAGTGTGTGAAGTCATAGAATGGAGGTTTGTGAAGTAAGAATGGAAGTGTGTGAAGTCACAGAATGGAGGTGTGTGAACTCAGAATGGAGGTATGAGAAGTCACAGAATGGAAATGTGTGAAGTCATAGAATGAAGGTTTGTGAAGTCATAGAATGGAGGTGTATGAAGTCATAGAATGGATGTTGTTGAAGTAAGAATGAAGGTGTGTGAACTCATAGAATGGAGGTGTATGAACTCATAGAATGGAGTGGTGTGAATTCATGGAACGGAGGTGTGTGAAGTCAAAGAATGGAGGTATATGATGTCAAACAATGGAAGTGTGTGAAGTCATAGAATGGAGGTGTGTGAAGTCTTAGAGTGGAGGTGTGTGAAGTCATAGAATGGAGGTGTGTGAAGTCACAGAAGGGAGGTGTGTGAAGTCACAGAATGGTGGTCTGTAAAGTCACAGAGTGGAGGTGTGTGAAGGCACAGAATGGAGGGGTGTGAAGTCAAAGAATGGAGGAATGTGAAGTCACAGAATGGAGATGTGTGAAGTGAGAATACAGGTGTGCGAAATCATAGAATGGAGGTGTGTGAAGTCAGAATGGAGCTGTGTGAACTCATAGAATGGAGGTTTCGAAGTCACAATGGAGATGTGTGAAGTCATAGAATGGTGGTTTCGGAAGTCACAGAATGGAGGTGTGTGAAGTCATAGAATGGAGGTGTGTGAAGTTAGATTAGAGGTATGTGAAGTCACAAAATGGAGGTGTGTCAACTCAGAAATGAGGTATATGAAGTCATAGAATGGAGTTGTGTGAAGTCACAGAATGGAAGTGGGTGAACTCAAAATGGAGGTGTGTGAAGTCACAGAATGGCGGTGTGTGAATTCATAGAAGGGAGGTGTGTGAAGTCATAGAATGGAGGTGTGTGAAGTCATAAAATGGAGGTGTGTGAAGTCACAGAATGGAAGTGTGTGAAGTCAAAATGGAGGTGTGTGAAGTCAGAGAATGGAGGTGTGTGAAGTCAATGAATGGACTTGTGTAAAGTCAAAATTGTGGTATGTGAAGTCAAAGAATGGATGTGTGTGAAGTCACAGAATGGAGGTGTGTGAAGTCAAAATGGAGGTGTGTGAAGTCAAAGAATGGATGTGTGTGAAGTCATAGAATGGAGGTGTATGAAGTCATGGAATGGAGGTTTGCGAGGTCAAACATTGGAAGTGTGTGAAGTTACAGAATGGAGGTGTGTGAAGTCATAGAATGGAGGCGTGTGAAGTCAGAGAATGGAGGTTTGTGAAGTCAGAATGCAGGTGTGTGAAGTCATAGAATGGAGGTGTGTGAAGTCATAGAAAGGAGGTGTGTGAAGTCATAGATGGGAAGTGTGTGAAGTCATAGATTGGAGGTGTGTGAAGTCACAGCGGGAGGTGTGTGAAGTCACAGAATGGAGTTCTGTGAAGTCACAGTGGAGGTGTGTGAAGTCATAGAATGGAGGTGTGTGAAGTCAAAGAATGGAGGTGTGTGAAGTCATAGAATGGAGGTGTGTGAAGTCACAGCATGGAGGTGTGTGAAGTCAGAATGGAGATATGTGAAGTCATAGAATGGAGGTGTGTGAAGTCACAATGCAGGTGTGTGAACTCATAGAATGGAGGTGGGTGAAGTCACAATGCAGGTGTGTGAAGTCAGAGAATGGAGTTGTGTGAACTCAGAAAGAGGTGTGTGAAGTCACAGAATAGAGGTGTGTGAAGTCATACAATGGAGGTGTGTGAAGTCACAGAATGGAGGTGTGTGAATTCATAGAATGGAGGTGTGTGAAGTCATAGAATGGAGGTGTGTGAAGTCACAGAATGGAGGTGTGTGAAGTAAAAGAATGGAGGTGTGTGAAGTCACAGAATGGAAGTGGGTGAACTCACAATGGAGGAGTGTGAAGTCACAGAAGGGAGGTGTGTGAAGTCAGAAGGGAGGTGTGTGAAGTCAGAGAATGGATATGTGTGAACTCAGAATGGAGGTGCGGTTAGTCACAGAATGGAGGTTTGTGAAGTCATAGAATGGAGGTGTGTGAGGTCATAGAATGGATGTTTCTGAAGTAAGAATGAAGGTGTGTGAAGTCATAGAATGGAGGTGTGTGAAGTCAGAGAATGGAGGTGTGTGAAGTCAGAATGGAGGTGTGAAGTCATAGAATAGAGGTGGGTGAAGTCATAGAAAGGAGTTGTGGGAAGTCATAGAATAGAGGAGTGTGAAGTCATAGAATGGAGGTGAGTGAAGTCACAGATTCGAGGTCTGAGAAGTCATAGAATGGAGCTGTGTGATGCCAGAATTGAGGAGTGTGAAGTCCTAGAATGGACGTGTGTGAACTCATAGAATGGAGGTGTGTGACGTCACAGTGGAAGTGTGTGAAGTCACAGAATGGAGGTGTGTGAAGTCATATATTGGAGGTGTGTGAAGTCAGAATGGAGGTGTGTGAAGTCACAGAATGGAGGTGTGTGAACTCAGAATGGAGGTGTTTGAAGTCATAGATGGAGGTGTGTGAAGTCACAGTATGGAGGTGTGTGAAATCATAGAATGGAATTTTGTGAATTCACAGAATGGAGCTGTGTGAAGTCAGAATGGAGGAGTGTGAAGTCATAGAATGGAGGTGTGTGAAGTCAGAATGGAGGTGTGTGAACTCATAGAATGGACGTGTGTGAAGTCACAGAATGGAGGTGTGTGAAGTCATAGAATGGAGGTGTGTGAAGTCATAGAATGGAGGTGTGTGAAGTCATAGAATGGATGTTTCTGAAGTAATAATGAAGGTGTGTGAAGTAATAGAATGGAGGTGTGTGAAGTCAAAATGGTGGTGTGTGAACTCATAGAATGGAGGTGTGTGAAGTCACAGAATGGAGGTGTGTGAAGTCAGAATGGAGGTGTGAAGAAATAGAATGGGGGTGGGTGAAGTCATGGAAAGGAGGTGTGGGAAGTCATAGAATGGAGAAGTGTGAAGTCATAGAGTGGAGGTGAGTGAAGTCACATATTCAAAGTCTGTGAAGTCAAAGAATGGAGGTTTGTGAAGTCAGAATGTAGGTGTGTGAACTCATAGAATGGAGGTGTGTGAAGTCACAATGGAGGTGTGTGAAGTCACAGAATGGAGGTGTGTGAAGTCACAGAATGGAGGTGTGTAGTCAGGGAATGGAGGTGTGTGAAGTCACAGAATGGAGGTGTGTGAAGTCACGGAATGGAGATGTGTGAAGTCACAGAATGGAGGTGTGTGAACTCAGAATGGAGGTGTGAGAAGTCACAGAATGGAGGTGTGTGAAGTCATAGAATGGAGGATTGTGAAGTAAGAATGGAGGTGTGTGAAGTCACAGAATGGAGGTGTGTGAACTCAGAATGGAGGTGTGAGAAGTCACAGAATGGAGATGTGTGAAGTCATAGAATGGAGGTGTGTGAAGTCACAGAATAGAGGTGTGTGAACTCAGAATGGAGGTGTGAGAAGTCACAGAATGGAGATGTGTGAAGTCATAGAATGGAAGTGTGTGAAGTCATAGAATGGAGGTGTGTGAACTCAGAATGGAGGTGTGAGAAGTCACAGAATGGAGATGTGTGAAGTCATAGAATGGAAGTGTGTGAAGTCATAGAATGGAGGTTTGTGAAGTAAGAATGGAGGTGTGTGAAGTCACAGAATGGAGGTGTGTGAACTCAGAATGGAGGTGTGAGAAGTCACAGAATGGAGATGTGTGAAGTCATAGAATGGAGGTGTGTGAAGTCACAGAATGGAGGTGCGTGAACTCAGAATGGAGGTGTGAGAAGTCACAGAATGGAGATGTGTGAAGTCATAGAATGGAAGTGTGTGAAGTCATAGAATGGAGGTTTGTGAAGTAAGAATGGAGGTGTGTGAAGTCACCGAATGGAGTTGTGTGAACTCAGAATGGAGGTGTGTGAATTCACAGAATGGAGGTTTGTGAAGGCATAGAATGGAGTTGTGTGAGGTCATAGAATGGATGTTGCTGAAGTAAGAGTGAAGGTGTGTGAAGTCATAGAATGGAGGTGTGTGAAGTCATAGAATGGAGGTGTGTGAAGTCAAAGAATGGAGGTATCTGAAGTCAGAATGGAGGCGTGAAGTCATCTAATAGAGGTGGGTGAAGTCATAGAAAGGAGGTGTGGGAAGTCATAGAATGGAGCAGTGTGAAGTCACAGAGTGGAGGTGAGTGAAGTCACAGATTCGAGGTCTGTGAAGTCATAGAATAGAGGTGTGTGAAGTCAGAATGGAGGTGTGTGAAGTCATAGAATGGAGGTATGTGAACTCATAGAATGGAGGTTTGTGATGTCACAATGGAACTGTGTGAAGTCACAGAATGGAGGTGTGTGAAGTCATACATTGGTGTGTGAGGTCAGAATGGAGGTGTGTGAAGTCAAAGAATGGAGGTGTGTGAACTCAGATTGGAGGTGTGTGAAGTCATAGATGGAGGTATGTGACGTCATAGTATGGAGTTGTGTGAAATCATAGAATGGAGTTTTGTGAATTCACAGAATGGAGGAGTGTGAAGTCAGAATGGCGGAGTGTGAAGTCATAGAATGCAGTTGTGTGAAGTTAGAATGGAGGTGTGTGAACTCATAGAATGGAGGTGTGAGAAGTTCAATGGAGGTGTGTGAAGTCACAGAATGGAGGTGTGTGAAGTCACGGAATGGAGGTGTGTGAAGTCACAGAATGGAGGTGTGTGAACTCAGAATGGAGGTGTGAGAAGTCACAGAATGGAGGTGTGTGAAGTCATAGAATGGAGGTTTGTGAAGTAAGAATGGAGGTGTGTGAAGTCACAGAATGGAGGTGTGTGAACTCAGAATGGAGGTGTGAGAAGTCACAGAATGGAGATGTGTGAAGTCATAGAATGGAAGTGTGTGAAGTCATAGAATGGAGGTGTGTGAAATCAGAATGGAGGTGTGAGAAGTCACAGAATGGAGATGTGTGAAGTCATAGAATGGAAGTGTGTGAAGTCATAGAATGGAGGTTTGTGAAGTAAGAATGGAGGTGTGTGAAGTCACGGAATAGAGGTGTGTGAACTCAGAATGGAGGTGTGAGAAGTCACAGAATGGAGATGTGTGAAGTCATAGAAAGGAGGTTTGTGAAGTCCTAGAATGGAGGTGTATGAAGTCATAGAATGGATGTTGCTGAAGTAAGAATGAAGATGTGTGAACTCATAGAATGGAGGTGTATGAACTCATAGAATGGAGGTGTGTGAATTCATGGAACGGAGGTGTGTGAAGTCAAAGAATGGAGGTATATGATGTCAAACAATGGAAGTGTGTGAAGTCATAGAATGGAGGTGTGTGAAGTCTTAGAATGCAGGTGTGTGAAGTCATAGAATGGGGGTGTGTGAAGTCACAGAAGGGAGGTGTGTGAAGTCACAGAATGGAGGTTTGTAAAGTCACAGAGTGGAGGTGTGTGAAGGCACAGAATGGAGGGGTGTGAAGTCACAGAATGGAGATGTGTGAAGTGAGAATACAGGTGTGCGAAGTCATAGAATGGAGGTGTGTGAAGTCAGAATGGAGCTGTATGAACTGATAGAATGGAGGTGTCGAAGTCACAATGGAGATGTGTGAAGTCATAGAATGGTGGTTTTTGAAGTCACAGAATGGAGGTGTGTGAAGTCATAGAATGGAGGTGTGTGAAGTTAGATTAGAGGTATGTGAAGTCACAAAATGGAGGTGTGTCAACTCAGAAATGAGGTATATGAAGTCATAGAATGGAGTTGTGTGAAGTCACTGAATGGAAGTTGGTGAACTCAAAATGGAGGTGTGTGAAGTCACAGAATGGCGGTGTGTGAATTCATAGAAGGGAGGTGTGTGAAGTCATAGAATGGAGGTGTGTGAAGTCACAGAATGGAAGTGTGTGAAGTCAAAATGGAGGTGTGTGAAGTCAGAGATGGAGGTGTGTGAAGTCAATGAATGGACTTGTGTGAAGTCAAAATTGTGGTGTGTGAAGTCAAAGAATGGATTTGTGTGAAGTCACAGATTGGAGGTGTGTGAAGTCAAAATGGAGGTGTGTGAAGTCAAAGAATGGATGTGTGTGAAGTCATAGAATGGAGGTGTATGAAGTCATGGGATGGAGGTTTGCGAAGTCAAACATTGGAAGTGTGTGAAGTTACAGAATGGAGGTGTGTGAAGTCATAGAATGGAGGCGTGTGAAGTCAGAGAACGGAGGTGTGTGAAGTCAGAATGCAGGTGTGTGAAGTCATAGAATGGAGGTGTGTGAAGTCATAGAATGGAGGTGTGTGAAGTCATAGATTGGAAGTGTGTGAAGTCATATATTGGAGGTGTGTGAAGTCACAGCGGGAGGTGTGTGAAGTCACAGAATGGAGTTCTGTGAAGTCACAGTGGAGGTGTGTGAAGTCATAGAATGGAGGTGTGTGAAGTCAAAGAATGGAGGTGTGTGAAGTCATAGAATGGAGGTGTGTGAAGTCACAGCATGGAGGTGTGTGAAGTCAGAATGGAGATATGTGAAGTCATAGAATGGAAGTGTGTGAAGTCACAATGCAGGTGTGTGAACTCATAGAATGGAGGTGGGTGAAGTCACAATGCAGGTGTGTGAAGTCATAGAATGGAGTTGTGTGAACTCAGAAAGGAGGTGTGTGAAGTCACAGAATAGAGGTGTGTGAAGTCATACAATGGAGGTGTGTGAAGTCACGGAATGGAGGTGTGTGAATTCATAGAATGGAGGTGTGTGAAGTCATAGAATGGAGGTGTGTGAAGTCACAGAATGGAGGTGTGTGAAGTAACAGAATGGAGGTGTGTGAAGTCACAGAATGGAAGTGGGTGAACTCACAATGGAGGTGTGTGAAGTCACAGAAGGGAGGTGTGTGAAGTCAGAAGGGAGGTGTGTGAAGTCACAGAATGGAGATGTGTGAAGTCATAGAATGGAAGTGTGTGAAGTCATAGAATGGAGGTGTGTGAACTCAGAATGGAGGTGTGAGAAGTCACAGAATGGAGATGTGTGTAGTCATAGAATGGAGGTGTGTGAAGTCACAGAATGGAGGTGTGTGAACTCAGAATGGAGGTGTGAGAAGTCACAGAATGGAGATGTGTGTAGTCATAGAATGGAAGTGTGTGAAGTCATAGAATTTATGTTTGTGAAGTAAGAATGGAGGTGTGTGAAGTCACCGAATGGAGTTGTGTGAACTCAGAATGGAGGTGTGTGAATTCACAGAATGGAGGTTTGTGAAGGCATAGAATGGAGTTGTGTGAGGTCATAGAATGGATGTTTCTGAAGTAAGAATGAAGGTGTGTGAAGTCATAGAATGGAGGTGTGTGAAGTCATAGAATGGAGGTGTGTGAAGTCAAAGAATGGAGGTATCTGAAGTCAGAATGGAGGTGTGAAGTCATCTAATAGAGGTGGGTGAAGTCATAGAAATGAGATGTGGAAAGTCATAGAATGGAGCAGTGTGAAGTCACAGAGTGGAGGTGAGTGAAGTCACAGATTCGAGGTCTGTGAAGTCATAGAATAGAGGTGTGTGAAGTCAGAATGGAGGTGTGTGAAGTCATAGAATGGAGGTATGTGAACTCATAGAATGGAGGTTTGTGATGTCACAATGGAAGTGTGTGAAGTCACAGAATGGAGGTGTGTGAAGTCAAAGAATGGAGGTGTGTGAACTCAGATTGGAGGTGTGTGAAGTCATAGATGGAGGTGTGTGACATCATAGTATGGAGGTGTGTGAAGTCATAGAATGGAGTTGTGTGAAGTTAGAATGGAGGTGTGTGAACTCATAGAATGGAGGTGTGAGAAGTTCAATGGAGGTGTGTGAAGACATAGAATGGAGGTGTGTGAAGTCACAAATTGGAGGTGTGTGAAGTCGTAGAATGGAGGTGTGTGAAGTCAGAGAAAGGATGTTTGTGAAGTAAGAATGAAGGTATGTGAAGTCATAGAATGGAAGTGTGTGAAGTCACAGAATGGAGGTGTGTGAAGTCATAGAATGGAGCTGTGTGAATTCAGAATGGAGGTCTGTGCAGTCATAGAATGGATGTTTCTGAAGTAGGAATGAAGTTGTGTGAAGTCATAGAATGGAGGTGTGTGTAGTCAAAATGGAGGTGTGTGATCTCAAAGAATGGAGGTGTGTGAACTCATAGAATGGAGGTGTGTGAAGTCATGGAATGGAGGTGTGTGAAGTCCAAGAATGGAGGTGTGTGAAGTCAAACAATGGAGGTGTGTGAAGTCACAGAATGGAGGTGTGTGAAGTCACAGAATGGAGGTGTGTGAAGTCACAGAATGGAGGTGTGTGAAGTCAAAATGGTGGTGTGTGAATTCACAAATGGAGGTGTGTGAAGTCAGAATGGAGCTGAGTGAAGTCATAGAATGGAGGTGGGTGAGGGCAGAATGGAAGTGTGTGAACTCGTAGAATGGAGGTGTGTGTAGTCAAAATGGAGGTGTGTGAAGTCATAGAATGGTGGTTTTTGATGTCAAAGAATGGAGGTGTGTGAAGTCATAGACGGGAGGTGTGTGAACTCAGATTGGAGGTGTGTGAAATCACAGAAAGCATGTGTGTCAACTCAGAAACGAGGTGTGTGAAGTCATAGAATTGAGGTGTGTGAAGTCATAGAATGGAGGTGTGTGAAATCAGAATGGATATGTGTGAAGTCATAGAATGGAGGTGTGTGAAGTCACAATGCAGGTGTGTGAACACATAGAATTGAGGTGGGTGAAGTCACAATGCAGGTGTGTGAAGTCATAGAATGGAGGTGTGTGAAGTCATAGAATGGAGGTGGTAAAGTGACAGAATGGAGGTGTCTGAAGTTATAGAATGGATGTGTGTGAAGTCACAGAATGGTGGTGTGTGAAGTCATAGAATGGAGGGGTGTGAAGTCATAGAATGGAGGTGTGTTAAGTCATAGAATGGAGGTGTGGAAGTCACAGAATGGAGGTGTGTGAAGTCACAGAATGGAGGTGTGTGAACTGAGAATGGAGGTGTGTGAAGTCACAGAATGGAGGTGTGTGAAGTCATACAATGGAGGTGTGTGAAGTCACAGAATGGAGGGGTGTGAATTCATAGTATGGAGGTGTGTGAAGTCATAGAATGGAGGGGTGTGAAGTCACATAATGGAGGTGTGTTAAGTCACAGAATGGAGGTGTGAGAAGTAACAGAATGGAAGTGGGTGAACTCACAATGGAGGTGTGTGAAGTCACAGAATGGAGGTGTGTGAATTCATAGACGGGAGGTGTGTGAAGTCATAGAATGGAGGTGTGTGAAGTCACAGAATGGAAGTGTGTAAACTCAAAATATAGGTGTGTGAAGTCAGAGAATGGAGGTGTGTGAAGTCAATGAATGGACTTGTGTGAAGTCAAAATTGTGGTGTGTGAAGTCAAAGAATGGATGTGTTTTAAGTCATAGAATGGAGGTGTATGAAGTCATGGAATGGACATTTGTGAAGTCAAACATTGGAAGTGTGTGAAGTTACAGAATGGAGGTGTGTGAAGTCACAGAATGGAGGTCTGTGAACTCAGATTGGAGGTGTGTGAAGTCATAGATGGAGGTGTGTGCAGTCATAGTATGGAGTTGTGTGAAATCCTAGAATGGAGTTTTGTGAATTCACAGAATGGAGGAGTGTGAAGTCAGAATGGCGGAGTGTGAAGTCACAGAATGGAGGTGTGTGAAGCTAGAATGGAGGTGTGTGAAGACATAGAATGGAGGTGTGTGAAGTCACAGAATGGAGGTGTGTGAAGTCATAGAATGTAGGTGTGTGAAGTCATAGAATGGAAGTTTGTGAAGTAAGAATGAAGGTGTGTGAAGTCATACAATGGAAGTGTGTGAAGTCACAGAATGGAGGTGTGTGACGTCATAGAATGGAGCTGTATGAATTCAGAATGGAGGTGTGTGAAGTGATAGAATGGAGGTGTGTGCAGTCATAGAATGGATGTTTCTGAAGTAAGAATGAAGGTGTGTGAAGTCATAGAATGGAGGTGTGTGAAGTCAAAATGGACGTTTGTGAACTCAAAGAATGGAGGTGTGTGAAGTCATGGAATGGAGGTGTGTGAAGTCCAAGAATGGAGGTGTGTGAAGTCAAACAATGGTGGTGTGTGAAGTCACAGAATGGAGGTGTGTGAAGTCACAGAATAGAGGTGTGTGAAGTCAAAATGGAGGTGTGTGATGTCACAGAATGTAGGTGTGTGAAGTCACAGAATGAAGGTGTTTGAAGTCAAAATTGTGGTGTGGGAATTCACAAATGGAGGTGTGTGAAGTCAGAATGGAGCTGAGTGAAGTCATAGAATGGAGGTGGGTGAAAGCATAATGGAAGTGTGTGAACTCGTAGAATGGAGGTGTGTGAAGTCAAAATGGAGGTGTGTGAAGTCATAGAATGGATGTTTTTGATGTCAAAGAATGGAGGTGTGTGAAGTCATAGAATGGAGGTGTGTGAACTCAGATTGGAGGTGTGTGAAATCACAGAAGGGAGTTGGGTCAACTCAGAAACTAGGTATGTGAAGCCATGGAATGGAGGTGTGTGAAGTCACAGAATGAAGGTGTGTGAAGTCATAGAAGGAGGTGTCTGAAGTCAGAGAATGGAGGTGTGTGAAGACACAGAATGGAAGTGTGTGAACTCAGAGAGGAGGTGTCTGAAGTCACAGAATGGAGGTGTGTGAAGTCATAGAATGGAAGTGTGTGAAGTCATAGAATGGAGGTGTGTGAAGTCAGAATGGAGATGCGTGAAGTCATAGAGTGGTGGTTTTTGAAGTCACAGAATGGAGGTGTGTGAAGTCATAGAAGGAGGTGTCTGAAGTCACAGAATGGAGGTGTGTGAAGACACATAATGGAAGTGTGTGAACCCAGAATGGAGGTGTGTGAAGTCACAGAATGGAGGTTTGTGAAGTCATAGAATGGAGGTGTATGAAGTCATAGAATGGATGTTGCTGACGTAAGAATGAAGGTGTGTGAAGTCATAGATTGGAGGTGTCCGAAGTAATAGAATGGATGTTGCTGAAGTAAGAATGAAGGTGTGTGAACTCATAGAATGGAGGTGTATGAACTCATAGAATGGAGGTGTGTGAATTCATGGAACGAACGTGTGTGAAGGCACAGAATGGAGGGGTGTGAAGTCAAAGAATGGAGGAATGTGAAGTCACAGAATGGAGATGTGTGAAATGAGAATACAGGTGTGCGGAGTCATAGAATGGAGGTGTGTGAAGTCAGAATGGAGCTGTGTGAACTCATAGAATGGAGGTGTGTGAAGTCACAATGGAGATGTGTGAAGTCATAGAATGGTGGTTTTTGAAGTCACAGAATGGAGGTGTGTGAAGTCATAGAATGCAGGTGTGTGAAGTTAGATTAGAGGTATGTGAAGTCACAAAATGGAGGTGTGTCAACTCAGAAATGAGGTATGTGAAGTCATAGAATGGAGGTGTGTGAAGTCACAGAATGGAAGTGGGTGAACTCAAAATGGAGGTGTGTGAAGTCACAGAATGGCGGTGTGTGAATTCATAGAAGGGAGGTGTGTGAAGTCATAGAATGGAGGTGTGTGAAGTCACAGAATGGAAGTGTGTGAAGTCAAAATGGAGGTGTGTGAAGTCAGAGAATGGAGGTGTGTGAAGTCAATGAATGGACTTGTGTGAAGTCAAAATTGTGGTGTGTGAAGTCAAAGAATGGATGTGTGTGAAGTCAAAATGGAGGTGTGTGAAGTCAAAGAATGGATGTGTGTGAAGTCATAGAATGGAGGCGTATGAAGTCATGGAATGGAGGTTTGTGAAGTCAAACATTGGAAGTGTGTGAAGTTACAGAATGCAGGTGTGTGAAGTCATAGAATGGAGGTGTGTGAAGTCAGAGAATGGAGGTGTGTGAAGTCATAGAATGGAGGTGTGTGAAGTCATAGAATGGAGGTGTGTGAAGTCATAGATTGGAAGTGTGTGAAGTCATAGATTGGAGGTGTGTGAAGTCACAGAGGGAGGTGTGTGAAGTCACAGAATGAAGATCTGTGAAGTCACAGTGGAGGTGTGTGAAGTCATAGAATGGAGGTGTGTGAAGTCAAAGAATGGAGGTGTGTGAAGTCATAGAATGGAGGTGTGTGAAGTCACAGCATGGAGGTGTGTGAAGTCAGAATGGAGATGTGTGAAGTCACAGAATGGAGGTGTGTGAAGTCACAGAATGGAGGTGTGTGAAGTCAAAATCGAGGTGTGTGAAGTCACAGAATGGAGGTGTGTGAAGTCACAGAATGGAGGTGTTTGAAGTCAAAATTTTGGTGTGTGAATTCACAAATGGAGGTGTGTGAAGTCAGAATGGAGCTGAGTGAAGTCAAAGAATGGAGGTGGGTGAAGGCAGAATGGAAGTGTGTGAACTCGTAGAATGGAGGTGTGTGAAGTCAAAATGGAGGTGTGTGAAGTCATAGAATGGTGGTTTTTGATGTCAAAGAATGGAGGTGTGTGAAGTCATAGAATGGATGTGTGTGAAGTCATAGAATGTAGGTGTATGAAGTCATAGAATGGATGTTTGTGAAGTAAGAATGAAGGTGTTTGAAGTCATAGAATGGAAATGTGTGAAGTCATAGAATGGAGGTGTGTGACGTCATAGAATGGAGCTGTGTGAATTCAGAATGGAATTGTGTGAAGTGATAGAATGGAGGTGTGTGCAGTCATAGAATGGATGTTTCTGAAGTAGGAATGAAGGTGTGTGAAGTCATGGAATGGAGGTGTGTGAAGTCAAAATGGAGGTTTTTGAACTCAAAGAATGGAGGTGTGTGAAGTCATGGAATGGAGGTGTGTTTGAACTCAAAGAATGGAAGTGTGTGAACTCGTAGAATGGAGGTGTGTGAAGTCAAAATGGAGGTGTGTGAAGTCATAGAATGGTGGATTTTGATGTCAACGAATGGAGGTGTGTGAAGTCATAGAATGGAGGTGTGTGAACTCAGATTGGAGGTGTGTGAAATCACAGAAGGGAGGTGTGTCAACTCAGAAACTAGGTGTGTGAAGTCATAGAATGGAGGTGTGTGAAGTCACAGAATGAAGGTGTGTGAAGTCATAGAAGGAGGTTTCTGAAGTCACAGAATGGAGGTGTGTGAAGACACAGAATGGAGGTGTGTGAACTCAGAGAGGAGGTGTGTGAAGTCACAGAATGTAGGTGTGTGAAGTCATAGAATGGAAGTGTGTGAAGTCACAGAATGGAGGTGTGTGAAGTCAGAATGGAGGTGTGTGAAGTCACAGAATGGAGGTTTGTGAACCCAGAATGGAGGTGTGTGAAGTCACAGAATCGAGGTTTGTGAAGTCATAGAATGGAGGTGTATGAAGTCATAGAATGGATGTTGCTGAAGTAAGAATGAAGGTGTGTGAAGTCATAGAATGGAGGTGTCTGAAGTAATAGAATGGATGTTGCTGAAGTAAGAATGAATGTGTATGAACTCATAGAATGGAGTTGTATGAAGTCATAGAATGGAGGTGTGTGAATTCATGGAACGGAGGTGTGTGAAGTCATAGAATGGAGGTCTGTAAAGTCACAGAGTGGAGGGGTGTGAAGGCACAGAATGGAGGGGTGTGAAGTCAAAGAATGGAGGAATGTGAAGTCACAGAATGGAGATGTGTGAAGTGAGAATACAGGTGTGCGAAGTCATAGAATGGAGGTGTGTGAAGTCAGAATGGAGCTGTGTGAACTCATAGAATGGAGGTGTGTGAAGTCACAATGGAGATGTGTGAAGTCATAGAATGGTGGTTTTTGAAGTCACAGAATGGAGGTGTGTGAAGTCATAGAATGGAGGTGTGTGAAGTTAGATTAGAGGTATGTGAAGTCACAAAATGGAGGTGTGTCAACTCAGAAATGTGATATGTGAAGTCATAGAATGGAGGTGTGTGAAGTCACAGAATGGAAGTGGGTGAACTCAAAATGGAGGTGTGTGAAGTCACAGAATGGCGGTGTGTGAATTCATAGAAGGGAGGTGTGTGAAGTCATAGAATGGAGGTGTGTGAAGTCACAGAATGGAAGTGTGTGAAGTCAAAATGGAGGTGTGTGAAGTCAGAGAATGGAGGTGTGTGAAGTCAATGAATGGACTTGTGTGAAGTCAAAATTGTGGTGTGTGAAGTCAAAGAATGGATGTGTGTAAAGTCACAGAATGGAGGTGTGTGAAGTCAAAATGGAGGTGTGTGAAGTCAAAGAATGGATGTGTGTGAAGTCATAGAATGGAGGTGTATGATGTCATGGAATGGAGGTTTGTGAAGTCAAACATTGGAAGTGTGTGAAGTTACAGAATGGAGGTGTGTGAAGTCATAGAATGGATGTGTGTGAAGTCAGAGAATGGAGGTGTGTGAAGTCAGAATGCAGGTGTGTGAAGTCATAGAATGGAGGTGTGTGGAGTCATAGAATGGAGGTGTGTGAAGTCATAGATTGGAAGTGTGTGAAGTCATAGATTGGAGGTGTGTGAAGTCACAGAGGGCGGTGTGTGAAGTCACAGAATGGAGATCTGTGAAGTCACAGTGGAGGTGTGTGAAGTCATAGAATGGAGGTGTGTGAAGTCAAAGAATGGAGGTGTGTGAAGTCATAGAATGGAGGTGTGTGAAGTCACAGCATGGAGGTGTGTGAAGTCAGAATGGAGATGTGTGAAGTCACAGAATGGAGGTGTGTGAAGTCACAGAATGGAGGTGTGTGAAGTCAAAATGGAGGTGTGTGAAGTCACAGAATGGAGGTGTGTGAAGTCACAGAATGGAGGTGTTTGAAGTCAAAATTGTGGTGTGTGAATACACAAATGGAGGTGTGTGAAGTCAGAATGGAGCTGAGTGAAGTCATAGAATGGAGGTGGGTGAAGTCACAGAATGGTGGTGTGTGAAGTCATATAATGGAGGTGTGTTAAGTCATAGAATGGAGATGTGGAAGTCACAGAATGGAGGTGTGTGAAGTCACAGAATGGAGGTGTGTGAACTGAGAATGGAGGTGTGTGAAGTCACAGAATGGAGGTGTGTGAAGTCATACAATGGAGGTGTGTGTAGTCACAGAATGGAGGGGTGTGAATTCATAGAAGGGAGGTGTGTGAAGTCATAGAATGGAGGGGTGTGAAGTCACATAATGGAGGTGTGTGAAGTCACAGAATGGAGGTGTGTGAAGTCACAGAATGGAAGTGGGTGAACTCACAATGGAGGTGTGTGAAGTCACAGAATGGAGGTGTGTGAATTCATAGAAGGGAGGTGTGTGAAGTCATAGAATGGAGGTGTGTGAAGTCACAGAATGGAAGTGTGTGAAGTCAAAATGGAGGTCTCTGAAGTCAGAGAATGGAGGTGTGTGAAGTCAATGAATGGACTTGTGTGCAGTCAAAATTGTGGTGTGTGAAGTCAAAGAATGGATGTGTGTGAAGTCACAGAATGGAGGTGTGTGAAGTCAAAAAGGAGGGGTGTGAAGTCAAAGAATGGATGTGTTTGAAGTCATAGAATGGAGGTGTATGACGTCATGGAATGGAGGTTTGTGAAGTCAAACATTGGAAGTGTGTCACAGAATGGAGGTGTGTGAAGTCAGAATGGAGGTGTGAAGTCATAGAATGGGGGTGGGTGAAGTCATGGAAAGGAGGTGTGGGAAGTTATAGAATGGAGAAGTGTGAAGTCATAGAGCGGAGGTGAGTGAAGTCACATATTCAAAGTCTGTGAAGTCATAGAATGGAGGGTTGTGAAGTCAGAATGGAGGTGTGTGAACTCATAGAATGGAGGTGTGTGAAGTCGCAAAGGAGGTGTGTGAAGTCACAGAATGGAGGTGTGTGAAGTCACAGAATGGAGGTATGTGAAGTCAGGGAATGGAGGTGTGTGAAGTCACAGAATGGATGTGTGTGAACTCAGAATGAAGGTGTCTGAAGTCACAGAAAGGAGGTGTGTGAAGTCCTAGAATGGAAGTGTGTGAAGTCATAGAATGGAGGTGTGTGAAGAAAGAATGGAGGTGTGTGAAGTCAGAGAATGGAGGTGTTTGAAGTCATAGAATGGAGGTGTGTGAAGTCACAGAATGGAGGTGTGTGAACTCAGAATGGAGGCGTGAGAAGTCACAGAATGGAGGTGTGTGAAGTCATAGAATGGAAGTGTGTGAAGTCATAGAATGGAGGTTTGTGAAGTAAGAATGGAGGTGTGTGAAGTCACCGAATGGAGTTGTGTGAACTCAGAATGGAGGTGTGTGAATTCACAGAATGGAGGTTTGTGAAGGCATAGAATGGAGTTGTGTGAGGACATAGAATGGATGTTTCTGAAGTAAGAATGAAGGTGTGTGAAGTCATAGAATGGAGGTGTGTGAAGTCATAAAATGAAGGTGTGTGAAGTCAAAAATGGAGGTATCTGAAGTCAGAATGGAGGTGTGAAGTCATCTAATAGAGGTGGGTGAAGTCATAGAAAAGAGGTGTGGGAAGTCATAGAATGGAGCAGTGTGAAGTCATAGAGTGGAGGTGAGTGAAGTCACAGATTCGAGGTCTGTGAAGTCATAGAATAGAGGTGTGTGAAGTCAGAATGGAGATGTGTGAAGTCATAGAATGGAGGTATGTTAACTCATAGAATGGAGGTTTGAGATGTCACAATGGAAGTGTGTGAAGTCACAGAATGGAGGTGTGTGAAGTCATACATTGGTGTGTGAGGTCAGAATGGAGGTGTGTGAAGTCACAGAATGGAGGTGTGTGAACGCAGATTGGAGGTGTGTGAAGTCATGGATGGAGGTGTGTGAAGTCATAGTATGGAGTTGTGTGAAATCATAGAATGGAGTTTTGTTAATTCACAGAATGGAGGAGTGTGAAGTCAGAATGGCGAAGTGTGAAGTCATAGAATGGAGGTGTGTGAATTTAGAATGGAGGTGTGTGAACTCATAGAATGGATGTGTGTGAAGTCATAATGGAGGTGTGTGAAGACATAGAATGGAGGTGTGTGAAGTCACAGAATGGAGGTGTGTGAAGTCATAGAATGGAGGTGTGTGAAGTCATAGAATGGATGTTTCTGAAGTAAGAATGAAGGTGTGTGAAGTCATAGAATGGAAGTGTGTGAAGTCACAGAATGGAGGTGTGTGACTTCATAGAATGGAGCTGTGTGAATCCAGAATGGAGGTGTGTGAAGTGATAGAATGGAGGTGTGTGCAGTCATAAAATAGATGTTTCTGAAGTAGGAATGAAGGTGCGTGAAGTCATAGAATTGAGGTGTGTGAAGTCAAAATGGAGGTTTGTGAACTCAAAGTATGGAGGTGTGTGAAGTCATGGAATGGAGGTGTGTGAAGTCCAAGAAGGGAGGTGTGTGAAGTCATAGAATGGAGGGGTGTGAAGTCACATAATGGAGGTGTGTGAAGTCACAGAATGGAGGTGTGTGAAGTCACAGAATGGAAGTGGGTGAACTCACAATGGAGGTGTGTGAAGTCACAGAATGGAGGTGTGTGAATTCATAGAAGGGAGGTGTGTGAAGTCATAGAATGGAGGTGTGTGAAGTCACAGAATGGAAGTGTGTGAAGTCAAAATGGAGGTCTCTGAAGTCAGAGAATGGAGGTGTGTGAAGTCAATGAATGGACTTGTGTGAAGTCAAAATTGTGGTGTGTGAAGTCAAAGAATGGATGTGTGTGAAGTCACAGAATGGAGGTGTGTGAAGTCAAAATGGAGGGGTGTGAAGTCAAAGAATGGATGTGTTTGAAGTCATAGAATGGAGGTGTATGACGTCATGGAATGGAGGTTTGTGAAGTCAAACATTGGAAGTGTGTCACAGAATGGAGGTGTGTGAAGTCAGAATGGAGGTGTGAAGTCATAGAATGGGGGTGGGTGAAGTCATGGAAAGGAGGTGTGGGAAGTTATAGAATGGAGAAGTGTGAAGTCATAGAGCGGAGGTGAGTGAAGTCACATATTCAAAGTCTGTGAAGTCATAGAATGGAGGGTTGTGAAGTCAGAATGGAGGTGTGTGAACTGATAGAATGGAGGTGTGTGAAGTCGCAATGGAGGTGTTTGAAGTCATAGAATGGAGGTATTTGAAGTCACAGAATGGAGGTGTGTGAAGTCATAGAATGGAGGTGTGTGAAGTCAGAATGGAGGTGTGTGAAGTCAGGGAATGGAGGTGTGTGAAGTCACAGAATGGAGGTATGTGAAGTCAGGGAATGGAGGTGTGTGAAGTCACAGAATGGAGGTGTGTGAACTCAGAATGAAGGTGTCTGAAGTCACAGAAAGGAGGTGTGTGAAGTCCTAGAATGGAAGTGTGTGAAGTCATAGAATGGAGGTGTGTGAAGAAAGAATGGAGGTGTGTGAAGTCAGAGAATGGAGGTGTTTGAAGTCATAGAATGGAGGTGTGTGAAGTCATAGAATGGAGGTGTGTGAAGTCACAGAATGGAGGTGTGTGAACTCAGAATGGAGGCGTGAGAAGTCACAGAATGGAGGTGTGTGAAGTCATAGAATGGAAGTGTGTGAAGTCATAGAATGGAGGTTTGTGAAGTAAGAATGGAGGTGTGTGAAGTCACCGAATGGAGTTGTGTGAACTCAGAATGGAGGTGTGTGAAGTCACAGCATGGAGGTGTGTGAAGTCAGAATGGAGATGTGTGAAGTCATAGAATGGATGTGTGTGAAGTCACAATGAAGGTGTGTGAACTCATAGAATGGAGGTGGGTGAAGTCACAATGCAGGTGTGTGAAGTCATAGAATGGAGTTGTGTGAACTCAGAAAGGAGGTGTGTGAAGTCACAGAATAGAGGTGTGTGAAGTCATACAATGGAGGTGTGTGAAGTCACAGAATGGAAGTGTGTGAATTCATAGAATGGAGGTGTGTGAAGTCATAGAATGGAGGTGTGTGAAGTCACAGAATGGAGGTGTGTGAAGTAACAGAATGGAGGTGTGTGAAGTCACAGAATGGAAGTGGGTGAACTCACACTGGAGGAGTGTGAAGTCACAGAAGGGAATTGTGTGAAGTCAGAAGGGAGGTGTGTGAAGTCACAGAATGGAGATGTGTGAACTCAGAATGGAGGTGTGGGAAGTCACAGAATGGAGGTTTGTGAAGTCATAGAATGGAGGTGTGTGAGGTCATAGAATGGATGTTTCTGAAGTAAGAATGAAGGTGTGTGAAGTCCTAGAATGGAGGTGTGTGAAGTCATAGAATGGAGGTGTGTGAAGTCAGAGAATGGAGGTGTGTGAAGTCAGAATGGAGGTGTGAAGTCATAGAATAGAGGTGGATGAAGTCATAGAAAGGAATTGTGGGAAGTCATAGAATAGAGTAGTGTGAAGTCATAGAATGGAGGTGAGTGAAGTCACAGATTCGAGGTCTGTGAAGTCATAGAATGGAGCTGTGTGATGCCAGAATTGAGGAGTGTGAAGTCCTAGAATGGACGTGTGTGAACTCATAGAATGGAGGTGTGTGACGTCACAATGGAAGTGTGTGAAGTCACAGAATGGAGGTGTGTGAAGTCATATATTGGAGGTGTGTGAAGTCAGAATGGAGGTGTGTGAAGTCACAGAGTGGAGGTGTGTGAACTCAGAATGGAGGTGTTTGAAGTCATAGATGGAGGTGTGTGAAGTCACAGTATGGAGGTGTGTGAAATCATAGAATGGAATTTTGTGAATTCACAGAATGGAGCTGTGTGAAGTCAGAATGGAGGAGTGTGAAGACATAGAATGGAGGTGTGTGAAGTCAGAATGGAGGTGTGTGAACTCATAGATTGGACGTGTGTGAAGTCACAATGGAGGTGTGTGAAGACATAGAATTGAGGTGTGTGAAGTCACAGAATGGAGGTGTGTGAAGTCATAGAATGGAGGTGTGTGAAGTCATAGAATGGAGGTGTGTGAAGTCATAGAATGGATGTTTCTTAAGTAAGAATGAAGGTGTGTGAAGTCATAGAATGGAGGTGTGTGAAGTCAAAATGGTGGTGTGTGAACTCAGAGAATGGAGGTGTGTGAAGTCACAGAATGTAGGTGTGTGAAGTCAGAATGGAGGTGTGAAGTCATAGAATGGGGGTGGGTGAAGTCATGGAAAGGAGGTGTGGGAAGTCATAGAATGGAGAAGTGTGAAGTCATAGAGTGGAGATGAGTGAAGTCACATATTCAAAGTCTGTGAAGTCATAGAATGGAGGTTTGTGAAGTCAGAAGGGAGGTGTGTGAACTCATAGAATGGAGGTGTGTGAAGGCACAATGGAGGTGTGTGAAGTCATAGAATGGAGGTATTTGAAGTCAGAATGGAGGTGTGTGAACTCATAGAATGGAGGTGTCTGAAGTCATAGAATGGATGTTGCTGAAGTAAGAATGAAGGTGTGTGAACTCATAGAATGGAGGTGTATGAACTCATAGAATGGAGGTGTGTGAATTCATGGAACGGAGGTGTGAGAAGTCAAAGAATGGAGGTGTATGATGTCAAACAATGGAAGTGTGTGAAGTCATAGAATGGAGGTGTGTGAAGTCTTAGAATGGAGGTGTATGAAGTCATAGAATGGAGGTGTGTGAAGTCACAGAAGGGAGGTGTGTGAAGTCACAGAATGGAGGTCTGTAATTCACAGAATGGAGGTGTGTGAAGGCACAGAATGGAGGGATGTGAAGTCAAAGAATGGAGGAATGTGAAGTCACAGAATGGAGATGTGTGAAGTGAGAATACAGGTGTGCGAAGTCATAGAATGGAGGTGTGTGAAGCCAGAATGGAGCTGTGTGAACTCATAGAATGGAGGTGTGTGAAGTCACAATGGAGATGAGTGAAGTCATAGAATGGTGGTTTTTGAAGTCACAGAATGGAGGTGTGTGAAGTCATAGAATGGAGGTGTGTGAAGTTAGATTAGAGGTATGTGAAGTCACAAAATGGAGGTGTGTCAACTCAGAAATGTGGTATGTGAAGTCATAGAATGGAGGTGTGTGAAGTCACAGAATGGAAGTGGGTGAACTCAAAATGGAGGTGTGTGAAGTCACAGAATGGCGGTGTGTGAATTCATAGAAGGGAGGTGTGTGAAGTCATAGAATGGAGGTGTGTGAAGTCACAGAATGGAAGTGTGTGAAGTAAAAATGGAGGTGTGTGAAGTCAGAGAATGGAGGTGAGTGAAGTCAATGAATGGACTTGTGTGAAGCCAAAATTGTGGTGTGTGAAGTCAAAGAATGGATGTGTGTGAAGTCACAGAATGGAGGTGTGTGAAGTCAAAATGGAGGTGTGTGAAGTCAAAGAATGGATGTGTGTGAAGTCATAGAATGGAGGTGTATGAAGTCATGGAATGGAGGTTTGTGAAGTCAAACATTGGAAGTGTGTGAAGTTACAAAATGGAGGTGTGTGAAGTCATAGAATGGAGGTGTGTGAAGTCAGAGAATTGAGGTGTGTGAAGTCAGAATGCAGGTGTGTGAAGTCATAGAATGGAGGTGTGTGAAGTCATAGAATGGAGGTGTGTGAAGTCATAGATTGGAAGTGTGTGAAGTCATAGATTGGAGGTGTGTGAAGTCACAGAGGGAGGTGTGTGAAGTCACAGAATGGAGTTCTGTGAAGTCACAGTGGAGGTGTGTGAAGTCATAGAATGGAGGTGTGTGAAGTCAAAGAATGGAGGTGTGTGAAGTCATAGAATGGAGGTGTGTGAAGTCACAGCATGGAGGTGTGTGAAGTCAGAATGGAGATGTGTGAAGTCATAGAATGGAGGTGTGTGAAGTCACAATGCAGGTGTGTGAACTCATAGAATGGAGGTGGGTGAAGTCACAATGCCGGTGTGTGAAGTCATAGAATGGAGTTGTGTGAACTCAGAAAGGAGGTGTGTGAAGTCACAGAATAGAGGTGTGTGAAGTCATACAATGGAGGTGTGTGAAGTCACAGAATGGAAGTGTGTGAATTCATAGAATGGAGGTGTGTGAAGTCATAGAATGGAGGTGTGTGAAGTCACAGAATGGAGGTGTGTGAAGTAACAGAATGGAGGTGTGTGAAGTCACAGAATGGAAGTGGGTGAACTCACAATGGAGGTGTGTGAAGTCACAGAAGGGAATTGTGTGAAGTCAGAAGGGAGGTGTGTGAAGTCACAGAATGGAGATGTGTGAACTCAGAATGGGGGTGTGGGAAGTCACAGATGGAGGTTTGTGAAGTCATAGAATGGAGGTGTGTGAGGTCATAGAATGGATGTTTCTGAAGTAAGAATGAAGGTGTGTGAAGTCATAGAATGGAGGTGTGTGAATTCATAGAATGGAGGTGTGTGAAGTCATAGAATGGAGGTGTGTGAAGTCATAGAATGGATGTTTCTGAAGGAAGAATGAAGGTGTGTGAAGTCATAGAATGGAGGTGTGTGAAGTCAAAATGGTGGTGTGTGAACTCATAGAATGGAGGTGTGTGAAGTCACAGAATGTAGGTGTGTGAAGTCAGAATGGAGGTGTGAAGTCATGGAATGGGGGTGGGTGAAGTCATGGAAAGGAGGTGTGGGAAGTCATAGAATGGAGAAGTGTGAAGTCATAGAGTGGAGATGAGTGAAGTCATATATTCAAAGTCTGTGAAGTCATAGAATGGAGGTTTTGAAGTCAGAAGGGAGGTGTGTGAACTCATAGAATGGAGGTGTGTGAAGTCACAATGGAGGTGTGTGAAGTCATAGAATGGAGGTATTTGAAATCAGAATGGAGGTGTGTGAACTCATAGAATGGAGGTGTCTGAAGTCATAGAATGGATGTTGCTGAAGTAAGAATGAAGGTGTGTGAACTCATACAATGGAGGTCTATGAACTCATAGAATGGAGGTGTGTGAATTCATGGAACGGAGGCCTGTGAAGTCAAAGAATGGAGGTGTATGATGTCAAACAATGGAAGTGTGTGTAGTCATACAATGGAGGTGTGTGAAGTCTTAGAATGGACGTGTATGAAGTCATAGAATGGAAGTGTGTGAAGTCACACACGGAGGTGTGTGAAGTCACAGAATGGAGGTTTGTAAAGTCACAGAATGGAGGTGTGTGAAGGCACAGAATGGAGGGGTGTGAAGTCAAAGAATGGAGGAATGTGAAGTCACAGAATGGAGATGTGTGAAGTGAGAATACAGGTGTGCGAAGTCATAGAATGGAGGTGTGTGAAGCCAGAATGGAGCTGTGTGAACTCATAGAATGGAGGTGTCTGAAGTCACAATGGAGATGTGTGAAGTCATAGAATGGTGATTTTTGAATTCACAGAATGGAGGTGTGTGAAGTCATAGAATGGAGGTGTGTGAAGTTAGATTAGAGGTATGTGAAGTCACAAAATGGAGGTGTGTCAACTCAGAAATGAGGTATGTGAAGTCATAGAATGGAGATGTGCGAAGTCACAGAATGGAAGTGGGTGAACTCAAAATGGAGGTGTGTGAAGTCACAGAATGGCGGTGTGTGAATTCATAGAAGGGAGGTGTGTGAAGTCATAGAATGGAGGTGTGTGAAGTCACAGAATGGAAGTGTGTGAAGTCAAAATGGAGGTGTGTGAAGTCAGAGAATGGAGGTGAGTGAAGTCAATGAATGGACTTGTGTGAAGCCAAAATTGTGGTGTGTGAAGTCAAAGAATGGATGTGTGTGAAGTCACAGAATGGAGGTGTGTGAAGTCAAAATGGAGGTGTGTGAAGTCAAAGAATGGATGTGTGTGCAGTCATAGAATGGAGGTGTATGAAGTCATGGAATGGAGGTTTGTGAAGTCAAACATTGGAAGTGTGTGAAGTTACAAAATGGAGGTGTGTGATGTCATAGAATGGAGGTGTGTGAAGTCAGAGAATTGAGGTGTGTGAAGTCAGAATGCAGGTGTGTGAAGTCATAGAATGGAGGTGTGTGAAGTCATAGAATGGAGGTGTGTGAAGTCATAGATTGGAAGTGTGTGAAGTCATAGATTGGAGGTGTGTGAAGTCACAGAGGGAGGTGTGTGAAGTCACAGAATGGAGTTCTGTGAAGTCACAGTGGAGGTGTGTGAAGTCATAGAATGGAGGTGTGTGAAGTCAAAGAATGGAGGTGTGTGAAGTCATAGAATGGAGGTGTGTGAAGTCACAGCATGGAGGTGTGTGAAGTCAGAATGGAGATGTGTGAAGTCATAGAATGGAGGTGTGTGAAGTCACAATGCAGGTGTGTGAACTCATAGAATGGAGGTGGGTGAAGTCACAATGCAGGTGTGTGAAGTCATAGAATGGAGTTGTGTGAACTCAGAAAGGAGGTGTGTGAAGTCACAGAATAGAGGTGTGTGAAGTCATACAATGGAGGTGTGTGAAGTCACAGAATGGAAGTGTGTGAATTCATAGAATGGAGGTGTGTGAAGTCATAGAATGGAGGTGTGTGAAGTCACAGAATGGAGGTGTGTGAAGTAACAGAATGGAGGTGTGTGAAGTCACAGAATGGAAGTGGGTGAACTCACAATGGAGGTGTGTGAAGTCACAGAAGGGAATTGTGTGAAGTCAGAAGGGAGGTGTGTGAAGTCACAGAATGGAGATGTGTGAACTCAGAATGGGGGTGTGGGAAGTCACAGATGGAGGTTTGTGAAGTCATAGAATGGAGGTGTGTGAGGTCATAGAATGGATGTTTCTGAAGTAAGAATGAAGGTGTGTGAAGTCATAGAATGGAGGTGTGTGAATTCATAGAATGGAGGTGTGTGAAGTCATAGAATGGAGGTGTGTGAAGTCATAGAATGGATGTTTCTGAAGGAAGAATGAAGGTGTGTGAAGTCATAGAATGGAGGTGTGTGAAGTCAAAATGGTGGTGTGTGAACTCATAGAATGGAGGTGTGTGAAGTCACAGAATGTAGGTGTGTGAAGTCAGAATGGAGGTGTGAAGTCATGGAATGGGGGTGGGTGAAGTCATGGAAAGGAGGTGTGGGAAGTCATAGAATGGAGAAGTGTGAAGTCATAGAGTGGAGATGAGTGAAGTCACATATTCAAAGTCTGTGAAGTCATAGAATGGAGGTTTTGAAGTCAGAAGGGAGGTGTGTGAAGTCACAGAATGGAGGTGTGTGAAGTCAAAATGGAGGTGTGTGAAGTCAAAGAATGGATGTGTGTGAAGTCATAGAATGGAGGTGTATGAAGTCATGGAATGGAGGTTTGTGAAGTCAAACATTGGAAGTGTGTGAAGTTACAAAATGGAGGTGTGTGAAGTCATAGAATGGAGGTGTGTGAAGTCAGAGAATTGAGGTGTGTGAAGTCAGAATGCAGGTGTGTGAAGTCATAGAATGGAGGTGTGTGAAGTCATAGAATGGAGGTGTGTGAAGTCATAGATTGGAAGTGTGTGAAGTCATAGATTGGAGGTGTGTGAAGTCACAGAGGGAGGTGTGTGAAGTCACAGAATGGAGTTCTGTGAAGTCACAGTGGAGGTGTGTGAAGTCATAGAATGGAGGTGTGTGAAGTCAAAGAATGGAGGTGTGTGAAGTCATAGAATGGAGGTGTGTGAAGTCACAGCATGGAGGTGTGTGAAGTCAGAATGGAGATGTGTGAAGTCATAGAATGGAGGTGTGTGAAGTCACAATGCAGGTGTGTGAACTCATAGAATGGAGGTGGGTGAAGTCACAATGCAGGTGTGTGAAGTCATAGAATGGAGTTGTGTGAACTCAGAAAGGAGGTGTGTGAAGTCACAGAATAGAGGTGTGTGAAGTCATACAATGGAGGTGTGTGAAGTCACAGAATGGAAGTGTGTGAATTCATAGAATGGAGGTGTGTGAAGTCAGAATGGAGGTGTGTGAAGTCACACAATGGAGGTGTGTGAAGTAACAGAATGGAGGTGTGTGAAGTCACAGAATGGAAGTGGGTGAACTCACAATGGAGGTGTGTGAAGTCACAGAAGGGAATTGTGTGAAGTCAGAAGGGAGGTGTGTGAAGTCACAGAATGGAGATGTGTGAACTCAGAATGGGGGTGTGGGAAGTCACAGATGGAGGTTTGTGAAGTCATAGAATGGAGGTGTGTGAGGTCATAGAATGGATGTTTCTGAAGTAAGAATGAAGGTGTGTGAAGTCATAGAATGGAGGTGTGTGAATTCATAGAATGGAGGTGTGTGAAGTCATAGAATGGAGGTGTGTGAAGTCATAGAATGGATGTTTCTGAAGGAAGAATGAAGGTGTGTGAAGTCATAGAATGGAGGTGTGTGAAGTCAAAATGGTGGTGTGTGAACTCATAGAATGGAGGTGTGTGAAGTCACAGAATGTAGGTGTGTGAAGTCAGAATGGAGGTGTGAAGTCATGGAATGGGGGTGGGTGAAGTCATGGAAAGGAGGTGTGGGAAGTCATAGAATGGAGAAGTGTGAAGTCATAGAGTGGAGATGAGTGAAGTCATATATTCAAAGTCTGTGAAGTCATAGAATGGAGGTTTTGAAGTCAGAAGGGAGGTGTGTGAACTCATAGAATGGAGGTGTGTGAAGTCACAATGGAGGTGTGTGAAGTCATAGAATGGAGGTATTTGAAATCAGAATGGAGGTGTGTGAACTCATAGAATGGAGGTGTCTGAAGTCATAGAATGGATGTTGCTGAAGTAAGAATGAAGGTGTGTGAACTCATACAATGGAGGTCTATGAACTCATAGAATGGAGGTGTGTGAATTCATGGAACGGAGGCCTGTGAAGTCAAAGAATGGAGGTGTATGATGTCAAACAATGGAAGTGTGTGTAGTCATACAATGGAGGTGTGTGAAGTCTTAGAATGGACGTGTATGAAGTCATAGAATGGAAGTGTGTGAAGTCACACACGGAGGTGTGTGAAGTCACAGAATGGAGGTTTGTAAAGTCACAGAATGGAGGTGTGTGAAGGCACAGAATGGAGGGGTGTGAAGTCAAAGAATGGAGGAATGTGAAGTCACAGAATGGAGATGTGTGAAGTGAGAATACAGGTGTGCGAAGTCATAGAATGGAGGTGTGTGAAGCCAGAATGGAGCTGTGTGAACTCATAGAATGGAGGTGTCTGAAGTCACAATGGAGATGTGTGAAGTCATAGAATGGTGATTTTTGAATTCACAGAATGGAGGTGTGTGAAGTCATAGAATGGAGGTGTGTGAAGTTAGATTAGAGGTATGTGAAGTCACAAAATGGAGGTGTGTCAACTCAGAAATGAGGTATGTGAAGTCATAGAATGGAGATGTGCGAAGTCACAGAATGGAAGTGGGTGAACTCAAAATGGAGGTGTGTGAAGTCACAGAATGGCGGTGTGTGAATTCATAGAAGGGAGGTGTGTGAAGTCATAGAATGGAGGTGTGTGAAGTCACAGAATGGAAGTGTGTGAAGTCAAAATGGAGGTGTGTGAAGTCAGAGAATGGAGGTGAGTGAAGTCAATGAATGGACTTGTGTGAAGCCAAAATTGTGGTGTGTGAAGTCAAAGAATGGATGTGTGTGAAGTCACAGAATGGAGGTGTGTGAAGTCAAAATGGAGGTGTGTGAAGTCTAAGAATGGATGTGTGTGCAGTCATAGAATGGAGGTGTATGAAGTCATGGAATGGAGGTTTGTGAAGTCAAACATTGGAAGTGTGTGAAGTTACAAAATGGAGGTGTGTGAAGTCATAGAATGGAGGTGTGTGAAGTCAGAGAATTGAGGTGTGTGAAGTCAGAATGCAGGTGTGTGAAGTCATAGAATGGAGGTGTGTGAAGTCATAGAATGGAGGTGTGTGAAGTCATAGATTGGAAGTGTGTGAAGTCATAGATTGGAGGTGTGTGAAGTCACAGAGGGAGGTGTGTGAAGTCACAGAATGGAGTTCTGTGAAGTCACAGTGGAGGTGTGTGAAGTCATAGAATGGAGGTGTGTGAAGTCAAAGAATGGAGGTGTGTGAAGTCATAGAATGGAGGTGTGTGAAGTCACAGCATGGAGGTGTGTGAAGTCAGAATGGAGATGTGTGAAGTCATAGAATGGAGGTGTGTGAAGTCACAATGCAGGTGTGTGAACTCATAGAATGGAGGTGGGTGAAGTCACAATGCAGGTGTGTGAAGTCATAGAATGGAGTTGTGTGAACTCAGAAAGGAGGTGTGTGAAGTCACAGAATAGAGGTGTGTGAAGTCATACAATGGAGGTGTGTGAAGTCACAGAATGGAAGTGTGTGAATTCATAGAATGGAGGTGTGTGAAGTCATAGAATGGAGGTGTGTGAAGTCACAGAATGGAGGTGTGTGAAGTAACAGAATGGAGGTGTGTGAAGTCACAGAATGGAAGTGGGTGAACTCACAATGGAGGTGTGTGAAGTCACAGAAGGGAATTGTGTGAAGTCAGAAGGGAGGTGTGTGAAGTCACAGAATGGAGATGTGTGAACTCAGAATGGGGGTGTGGGAAGTCACAGATGGAGGTTTGTGAAGTCATAGAATGGAGGTGTGTGAGGTCATAGAATGGATGTTTCTGAAGTAAGAATGAAGGTGTGTGAAGTCATAGAATGGAGGTGTGTGAATTCATAGAATGGAGGTGTGTGAAGTCATAGAATGGAGGTGTGTGAAGTCATAGAATGGATGTTTCTGAAGGAAGAATGAAGGTGTGTGAAGTCATAGAATGGAGGTGTGTGAAGTCAAAATGGTGGTGTGTGAACTCATAGAATGGAGGTGTGTGAAGTCACACAATGGAGGTGTGTGAAGTCAGAATGGAGGTGTGAAGTCATGGAATGGGGGTGGGTGAAGTCATGGAAAGGAGGTGTGGGAAGTCATAGAATGGAGAAGTGTGAAGTCATAGAGTGGAGATGAGTGAAGTCACATATTCAAAGTCTGTGAAGTCATAGAATGGAGGTTTTGAAGTCAGAAGGGAGGTGTGTGAACTCATAGAATGGAGGTGTGTGAAGTCACAATGGAGGTGTGTGAAGTCATAGAATGGAGGTATTTGAAGTCAGAATGGAGGTGTGTGAACTCATAGAATGGAGGTGTCTGAAGTCATAGAATGGATGTTGCTGAAGTAAGAATGAAGGTGTGTGAACTCATACAATGCAGGTCTATGAACTCATAGAATGGAGGTGTGTGAATTCATGGAACGGAGGCCTGTGAAGTCAAAGAATGGAGGTGTATGATGTCAAACAATGGAAGTGTGTGTAGTCATACAATGGAGGTGTGTGAAGTCTTAGAATGGACGTGTATGAAGTCATAGAATGGAAGTGTGTGAAGTCACACACGGAGGTGTGTGAAGTCACAGAATGGAGGTTTGTAAAGTCACAGAATGGAGGTGTGTGAAGGCACAGAATGGAGGGGTGTGAAGTCAAAGAATGGAGGAATGTGAAGTCACAGAATGGAGATGTGTGAAGTGAGAATACAGGTGTGCGAAGTCATAGAATGGAGGTGTGTGAAGCCAGAATGGAGCTGTGTGAACTCATAGAATGGAGGTGTCTGAAGTCACAATGGAGATGTGTGAAGTCATAGAATGGTGATTTTTGAATTCACAGAATGGAGGTGTGTGAAGTCATAGAATGGAGGTGTGTGAAGTTAGATTAGAGGTATGTGAAGTCACAAAATGGAGGTGTGTCAACTCAGAAATGAGGTATGTGAAGTCATAGAATGGAGGTGTGCGAAGTCACAGAATGGAAGTGGGTGAACTCAAAATGGAGGTGTGTGAAGTCACAGAATGGCGGTGTGTGAATTCATAGAAGGGAGGTGTGTGAAGTCATAGAATGGAGGTGTGTGAAGTCACAGAATGGAAGTGTGTGAAGTCAAAATGGAGGTGTGTGAAGTCAGAGAATGGAGGTGAGTGAAGTCAATGAATGGACTTGTGTGAAGCCAAAATTGTGGTGTGTGAAGTCAAAGAATGGATGTGTGTGAAGTCACAGAATGGAGGTGTGTGAAGTCAAAATAGAGGTGTGTGAAGTCAAAGAATGGATGTGTGTGAAGTCATAGAATGGAGGTGTATGAAGTCATAGAATGGAGGTGTGTGAAGTCATAGATTGGAAGTGTGTGAAGTCATAGATTGGAGGTGTGTGAAGTCACAGAGGGCGGTGTGTGAAGTCACAGAATGGAGTTCTGTGAAGTCACAGTGGAGGTGTGTGAAGTCATAGAATGGAGGTGTGTGAAGTCAAAGAATGGAGGTGTGTGAAGTCATGGAATGGAGGTGTGTGAAGTCACAGCATGGAGGTGTGTGAAGTCAGAATGGAGATGTGTGAAGTCATAGAATGGAGGTGTGTGAAGTCACAATGCAGGTGTGTGAAATCATAGAATGGAGGTGGGTGAAGTCACAATGCAGGTGTGTGAAGTCATAGAATGGAGTTGTGTGAACTCAGAAAGGAGGTGTGTGAAGTCACAGAATAGAGGTGTGTGAAGTCACAGAATGGAAGTGTGTGAATTCATAGAATGGAGGTGTGTGAAGTCATAGAATGGAGGTGTGTGAAGTCACAGAATGGAGGTGTGTGAAGTAACAGAATGGAGGTGTGTGAAGTCACAGAATGGAAGTGGGTGAACTCACAATGGAGGTGTGTGAAGTCACAGAAGGGAATTGTGTGAAGTCAGAAGGGAAGTGTGTGAAGTCACAGAATGGAGATGTCTGAACTCAGAAAGGAGGTGTGGGAAGTCACAGATGGAGGTTTGTGAAGTCATAGAATGGAGGTGTGTGAGGTCATAGAATGGATGTTTCTGAAGTAAGAATGAAGGTGTGTGAAGTCATAGAATGGAGGTGTGTGAAGTCATAGAATGGAGGTGTGTGAAGTCAGAGAATGGAGGTGTGTGAAGTCAGAATGGAGGTGTGAAGTCATAAAATAGAGGTGGATGAAGTCATAGAAAGGAGTTGTGGGAAGTCATAGAATAGAGGAGTGTGAAGTCATAGAATGGAGGTGAGTGAAGTCACAGAAGGGAGGTGTGTGAAGTCATAGAATGGAGTTGGATGAAGTCACAGAATGGAGGTTTGTGAAGTCATAGAATGGAGGTATGTGAAGTCAAATTGGAGGGGTGTGAATTCGGAGAATGAAGATGTGTGAAGTGACAGAATGGAGATGTGTGAAGTCACAGAATGTAGGTGTGTGAAGTCAGAATGGAGGTGTGAAGTCATAGAATGGGGGTGGGTGAAGTCATGGAAAGGAGGTGTGGGAAGTCATAGAATGGAGAAGTGTGAAGTCATAGAGTGGAGATGAGTGAAGTCACATATTCAAAGTCTGTGAAGTCATAGAATGGAGGTTTGTGTAGTCAGAAGGGAGGTGTGTGAAGTCCTAGAATGGAGGTGTGTGAAGTCATAGAATGGAGGTGTGTGAAGTCAGAGAATGGAGGTGTGTGAAGTCAGAGAATGGAGGTGTGAAGTCATAGAATAGAGGTGGATGAAGTCATAGAAAGGAATTGTGGGAAGTCATAGAATAGAGTAGTGTGAAGTCATAGAATGGAGGTGAGTGAAGTCACAGATTCGAGGTCTGTGAAGTCATAGAATGGAGCTGTGTGATGCCAGAATTGAGGAGTGTGAAGTCCTAGAATGGACGTGTGTGAACTCATAGAATGGAGGTGTGTGACGTCACAATGGAAGTGTGTGAAGTCACAGAATGGAGGTGTGTGAAGTCATATATTGGAGGTGTGTGAAGTCAGAATGGAGGTGAGTGAAGTCAATGAATGGACTTGTGTGAAGCCAAAATTGTGGTGTGTGAAGTCAAAGAATGGATGTGTGTGAAGTCACAGAATGGAGGTGTGTGAAGTCAAAATGGAGGTGTGTGAAGTCAAAGAATGGATGTGTGTGCAGTCATAGAATGGAGGTGTATGAAGTCATGGAATGGAGGTTTGTGAAGTCAAACATTGGAAGTGTGTGAAGTTACAAAATGGAGGTGTGTGAAGTCATAGAATGGAGGTGTGTGAAGTCAGAGAATTGAGGTGTGTGAAGTCAGAATGCAGGTGTGTGAAGTCATAGAATGGAGGTGTGTGAAGTCATAGAATGGAGGTGTGTGAAGTCATAGATTGGAAGTGTGTGAAGTCATAGATTGGAGGTGTGTGAAGTCACAGAGGGAGGTGTGTGAAGTCACAGAATGGAGTTCTGTGAAGTCACAGTGGAGGTGTGTGAAGTCATAGAATGGAGGTGTGTGAAGTCAAAGAATGGAGGTGTGTGAAGTCATAGAATGGAGGTGTGTGAAGTCACAGCATGGAGGTGTGTGAAGTCAGAATGGAGATGTGTGAAGTCATAGAATGGAGGTGTGTGAAGTCACAATGCAGGTGTGTGAACTCATAGAATGGAGGTGGGTGAAGTCACAATGCAGGTGTGTGAAGTCATAGAATGGAGTTGTGTGAACTCAGAAAGGAGGTGTGTGAAGTCACAGAATAGAGGTGTGTGAAGTCATACAATGGAGGTGTGTGAAGTCACAGAATGGAAGTGTGTGAATTCATAGAATGGAGGTGTGTGAAGTCATAGAATGGAGGTGTGTGAAGTCACAGAATGGAGGTGTGTGAAGTAACAGAATGGAGGTGTGTGAAGTCACAGAATGGAAGTGGGTGAACTCACAATGGAGGTGTGTGAAGTCACAGAAGGGAATTGTGTGAAGTCAGAAGGGAGGTGTGTGAAGTCACAGAATGGAGATGTGTGAACTCAGAATGGGGGTGTGGGAAGTCACAGATGGAGGTTTGTGAAGTCATAGAATGGAGGTGTGTGAGGTCATAGAATGGATGTTTCTGAAGTAAGAATGAAGGTGTGTGAAGTCATAGAATGGAGGTGTGTGAATTCATAGAATGGAGGTGTGTGAAGTCATAGAATGGAGGTGTGTGAAGTCATAGAATGGATGTTTCTGAAGGAAGAATGAAGGTGTGTGAAGTCATAGAATGGAGGTGTGTGAAGTCAAAATGGTGGTGTGTGAACTCATAGAATGGAGGTGTGTGAAGTCACAGAATGTAGGTGTGTGAAGTCAGAATGGAGGTGTGAAGTCATGGAATGGGGGTGGGTGAAGTCATGGAAAGGAGGTGTGGGAAGTCATAGAATGGAGAAGTGTGAAGTCATAGAGTGGAGATGAGTGAAGTCACATATTCAAAGTCTGTGAAGTCATAGAATGGAGGTTTTGAAGTCAGAAGGGAGGTGTGTGAACTCATAGAATGGAGGTGTGTGAAGTCACAATGGAGGTGTGTGAAGTCATAGAATGGAGGTATTTGAAGTCAGAATGGAGGTGTGTGAACTCATAGAATGGAGGTGTCTGAAGTCATAGAATGGATGTTGCTGAAGTAAGAATGAAGGTGTGTGAACTCATACAATGCAGGTCTATGAACTCATAGAATGGAGGTGTGTGAATTCATGGAACGGAGGCCTGTGAAGTCAAAGAATGGAGGTGTATGATGTCAAACAATGGAAGTGTGTGTAGTCATACAATGGAGGTGTGTGAAGTCTTAGAATGGACGTGTATGAAGTCATAGAATGGAAGTGTGTGAAGTCACACACGGAGGTGTGTGAAGTCACAGAATGGAGGTTTGTAAAGTCACAGAATGGAGGTGTGTGAAGGCACAGAATGGAGGGGTGTGAAGTCAAAGAATGGAGGAATGTGAAGTCACAGAATGGAGATGTGTGAAGTGAGAATACAGGTGTGCGAAGTCATAGAATGGAGGTGTGTGAAGCCAGAATGGAGCTGTGTGAACTCATAGAATGGAGGTGTCTGAAGTCACAATGGAGATGTGTGAAGTCATAGAATGGTGATTTTTGAATTCACAGAATGGAGGTGTGTGAAGTCATAGAATGGAGGTGTGTGAAGTTAGATTAGAGGTATGTGAAGTCACAAAATGGAGGTGTGTCAACTCAGAAATGAGGTATGTGAAGTCATAGAATGGAGGTGTGCGAAGTCACAGAATGGAAGTGGGTGAACTCAAAATGGAGGTGTGTGAAGTCACAGAATGGCGGTGTGTGAATTCATAGAAGGGAGGTGTGTGAAGTCATAGAATGGAGGTGTGTGAAGTCACAGAATGGAAGTGTGTGAAGTCAAAATGGAGGTGTGTGAAGTCAGAGAATGGAGGTGAGTGAAGTCAATGAATGGACTTGTGTGAAGCCAAAATTGTGGTGTGTGAAGTCAAAGAATGGATGTGTGTGAAGTCACAGAATGGAGGTGTGTGAAGTCAAAATAGAGGTGTGTGAAGTCAAAGAATGGATGTGTGTGAAGTCATAGAATGGAGGTGTATGAAGTCATAGAATGGAGGTGTGTGAAGTCATAGATTGGAAGTGTGTGAAGTCATAGATTGGAGGTGTGTGAAGTCACAGAGGGCGGTGTGTGAAGTCACAGAATGGAGTTCTGTGAAGTCACAGTGGAGGTGTGTGAAGTCATAGAATGGAGGTGTGTGAAGTCAAAGAATGGAGGTGTGTGAAGTCATGGAATGGAGGTGTGTGAAGTCACAGCATGGAGGTGTGTGAAGTCAGAATGGAGATGTGTGAAGTCATAGAATGGAGGTGTGTGAAGTCACAATGCAGGTGTGTGAAATCATAGAATGGAGGTGGGTGAAGTCACAATGCAGGTGTGTGAAGTCATAGAATGGAGTTGTGTGAACTCAGAAAGGAGGTGTGTGAAGTCACAGAATAGAGGTGTGTGAAGTCACAGAATGGAAGTGTGTGAATTCATAGAATGGAGGTGTGTGAAGTCATAGAATGGAGGTGTGTGAAGTCACAGAATGGAGGTGTGTGAAGTAACAGAATGGAGGTGTGTGAAGTCACAGAATGGAAGTGGGTGAACTCACAATGGAGGTGTGTGAAGTCACAGAAGGGAATTGTGTGAAGTCAGAAGGGAAGTGTGTGAAGTCACAGAATGGAGATGTCTGAACTCAGAATGGAGGTGTGGGAAGTCACAGATGGAGGTTTGTGAAGTCATAGAATGGAGGTGTGTGAGGTCATAGAATGGATGTTTCTGAAGTAAGAATGAAGGTGTGTGAAGTCATAGAATGGAGGTGTGTGAAGTCATAGAATGGAGGTGTGTGAAGTCAGAGAATGGAGGTGTGTGAAGTCAGAATGGAGGTGTGAAGTCATAAAATAGAGGTGGATGAAGTCATAGAAAGGAGTTGTGGGAAGTCATAGAATAGAGGAGTGTGAAGTCATAGAATGGAGGTGAGTGAAGTCACAGAAGGGAGGTGTGTGAAGTCATAGAATGGAGTTGGATGAAGTCACAGAATGGAGGTTTGTGAAGTCATAGAATGGAGGTATGTGAAGTCAAATTGGAGGGGTGTGAATTCGGAGAATGAAGATGTGTGAAGTGACAGAATGGAGATGTGTGAAGTCACAGAATGTAGGTGTGTGAAGTCAGAATGGAGGTGTGAAGTCATAGAATGGGGGTGGGTGAAGTCATGGAAAGGAGGTGTGGGAAGTCATAGAATGGAGAAGTGTGAAGTCATAGAGTGGAGATGAGTGAAGTCACATATTCAAAGTCTGTGAAGTCATAGAATGGAGGTTTGTGTAGTCAGAAGGGAGGTGTGTGAAGTCCTAGAATGGAGGTGTGTGAAGTCATAGAATGGAGGTGTGTGAAGTCAGAGAATGGAGGTGTGTGAAGTCAGAGAATGGAGGTGTGAAGTCATAGAATAGAGGTGGATGAAGTCATAGAAAGGAATTGTGGGAAGTCATAGAATAGAGTAGTGTGAAGTCATAGAATGGAGGTGAGTGAAGTCACAGATTCGAGGTCTGTGAAGTCATAGAATGGAGCTGTGTGATGCCAGAATTGAGGAGTGTGAAGTCCTAGAATGGACGTGTGTGAACTCATAGAATGGAGGTGTGTGACGTCACAATGGAAGTGTGTGAAGTCACAGAATGGAGGTGTGTGAAGTCATATATTGGAGGTGTGTGAAGTCAGAATGGAGGTGTGTGAAGTCACAGAGTGGAGGTGTGTGAACTCAGAATGGAGGTGTTTGAAGTCATAGATGGAGGTGTGTGAAGTCACAGTATGGAGGTGTGTGAAATCATAGAATGGAATTTTGTGAATTCACAGAATGGAGCTGTGTGAAGTCAGAATGGAGGAGTGTGAAGACATAGAATGGAGGTGTGTGAAGTCAGAATGGAGGTGTGTGAACTCATAGATTGGACGTGTGTGAAGTCACAATGGAGGTGTGTGAAGACATAGAATTGAGGTGTGTGAAGTCACAGAATGGAGGTGTGTGAAGTCATAGAATGGAGGTGTGTGAAGTCATAGAATGGAGGTGTGTGAAGTCATAGAATGGATGTTTCTTAAGTAAGAATGAAGGTGTGGGAAGTCATAAAATGGAGGTGTGTGAAGTCAAAATGGTGGTGTGTGAACTCAGAGAATGGAGGTGTGTGAAGTCACAGAATGTAGGTGTGTGAAGTCAGAATGGAGGTGTGAAGTCATAGAATGGGGGTGGGTGAAGTCATGGAAAGGAGGTGTGGGAAGTCATAGAATGGAGAAGTGTGAAGTCATAGAGTGGAGATGAGTGAAGTCACATATTCAAAGTCTGTGAAGTCATAGAATGGAGGTTTGTGAAGTCAGAAGGGAGGTGTGTGAACTCATAGAATGGAGGTGTGTGAAGGCACAATGGAGGTGTGTGAAGTCATAGAATGGAGGTATTTGAAGTCAGAATGGAGGTGTGTGAACTCATAGAATGGAGGTGTCTGAAGTCATAGAATGGATGTTGCTGAAGTAAGTATGAAGGTGTGTGAACTCATAGAATGGAGGTGTATGAACTCATAGAATGGAGGTGTGTGAATTCATGGAACGGAGGTGTGAGAAGTCAAAGAATGGAGGTGTATGATGTCAAACAATGGAAGTGTGTGAAGTCATAGAATGGAGGTGTGTGAAGTCTTAGAATGGAGGTGTATGAAGTCATAGAATGGAGGTGTGTGAAGTCACAGAAGGGAGGTGTGTGAAGGCACAGAATGGAGGGGTGTGAAGTCAAAGAATGGAAGTGGGTGAACTCACAATGGAGGTGTGTGAAGTCACAGAATGGAGGTGTGTGAATTCATAGAAGGGAGGTGTGTGAAGTCATAGAATGGAGGTGTGTGAAGTCACAGAATGGAAGTGTGTGAAGTCAAAATGGAGGTCTCTGAAGTCAGAGAATGGAGGTGTGTGAAGTCAATGAATGGACTTGTGTCAAGTCAAAATTGTGGTGTGTGAAGTCAAAGAATGGATGTGTGTGAAGTCACAGAATGGAGGTGTGTGAAGTCAAAATGGAGGGGTGTGAAGTCAAAGAATGGATGTGTTTGAAGTCATAGAATGGAGGTGTATGACGTCATGGAATGGAGGTTTGTGAAGTCAAACATTGGAAGTGTGTCACAGAATGGAGGTGTGTGAAGTCAGAATGGAGGTGTGAAGTCATAGAATGGGGGTGGGTGAAGTCATGGAAAGGAGGTGTGGGAAGTTATAGAATGGAGAAGTGTGAAGTCATAGAGCGGAGGTGAGTGAAGTCACATATTCAACGTCTGTGAAGTCATAGAATGGAGGGTTGTGAAGTCAGAATGGAGGTGTGTGAACTCATAGAATGGAGTTGTGTGAACTCAGAAAGGAGGTGTGTGAAGTCACAGAATAGAGGTGTGTGAAGTCATACAATGGAGGTGTGTGAAGTCACAGAATGGAAGTGTGTGAATTCATAGAATGGAGGTGTGTGAAGTCATAGAATGGAGGTGTGTGAAGTCACAGAATGGAGGTGTGTGAAGTAACAGAATGGAGGTGTGTGAAGTCACAGAATGGAAGTGGGTGAACTCACAATGGAGGTGTGTGAAGTCACAGAAGGGAATTGTGTGAAGTCAGAAGGGAGGTGTGTGAAGTCACAGAATGGAGATGTGTGAACTCAGAATGGGGGTGTGGGAAGTCACAGATGGAGGTTTGTGAAGTCATAGAATGGAGGTGTGTGAGGTCATAGAATGGATGTTTCTGAAGTAAGAATGAAGGTGTGTGAAGTCATAGAATGGAGGTGTGTGAATTCATAGAATGGAGGTGTGTGAAGTCATAGAATGGAGGTGTGTGAAGTCATAGAATGGATGTTTCTGAATGAAGAATGAAGGTGTGTGAAGTCATAGAATGGAGGTGTGTGAAGTCAAAATGGTGGTGTGTGAACTCATAGAATGGAGGTGTGTGAAGTCACAGAATGTAGGTGTGTGAAGTCAGAATGGAGGTGTGAAGTCATGGAATGGGGGTGGGTGAAGTCATGGAAAGGAGGTGTGGGAAGTCATAGAATGGAGAAGTGTGAAGTCATAGAGTGGAGATGAGTGAAGTCACATATTCAAAGTCTGTGAAGTCATAGAATGGAGGTTTTGAAGTCAGAAGGGAGGTGTGTGAACTCATAGAATGGAGGTGTGTGAAGTCACAATGGAGGTGTGTGAAGTCATAGAATGGAGGTATTTGAAGTCAGAATGGAGGTGTGTGAACTCATAGAATGGAGGTGTCTGAAGTCATAGAATGGATGTTGCTGAAGTAAGAATGAAGGTGTGTGAACTCATACAATGCAGGTCTATGAACTCATAGAATGGAGGTGTGTGAATTCATGGAACGGAGGCCTGTGAAGTCAAAGAATGGAGGTGTATGATGTCAAACAATGGAAGTGTGTGTAGTCATACAATGGAGGTGTGTGAAGTCTTAGAATGGACGTGTATGAAGTCATAGAATGGAAGTGTGTGAAGTCACACACGGAGGTGTGTGAAGTCACAGAATGGAGGTTTGTAAAGTCACAGAATGGAGGTGTGTGAAGGCACAGAATGGAGGGGTGTGAAGTCAAAGAATGGAGGAATGTGAAGTCACAGAATGGAGATGTGTGAAGTGAGAATACAGGTGTGCGAAGTCATAGAATGGAGGTGTGTGAAGCCAGAATGGAGCTGTGTGAACTCATAGAATGGAGGTGTCTGAAGTCACAGTGGAGATGTGTGAAGTCATAGAATGGTGATTTTTGAATTCACAGAATGGAGGTGTGTGAAGTCATAGAATGGAGGTGTGTGAAGTTAGATTAGAGGTATGTGAAGTCACAAAATGGAGGTGTGTCAACTCAGAAATGAGGTATGTGAAGTCATAGAATGGAGGTGTGCGAAGTCACAGAATGGAAGTGGGTGAACTCAAAATGGAGGTGTGTGAAGTCACAGAATGGCGGTGTGTGAATTCATAGAAGGGAGGTGTGTGAAGTCATAGAATGGAGGTGTGTGAAGTCACAGAATGGAAGTGTGTGAAGTCAAAATGGAGGTGTGTGAAGTCAGAGAATGGAGGTGAGTGAAGTCAATGAATGGACTTGTGTGAAGCCAAAATTGTGGTGTGTGAAGTCAAAGAATGGATGTGTGTGAAGTCACAGAATGGAGGTGTGTGAAGTCAAAATAGAGGTGTGTGAAGTCAAAGAATGGATGTGTGTGAAGTCATAGAATGGAGGTGTATGAAGTCATAGAATGGAGGTGTGTGAAGTCATAGATTGGAAGTGTGTGAAGTCATAGATTGGAGGTGTGTGAAGTCACAGAGGGCGGTGTGTGAAGTCACAGAATGGAGTTCTGTGAAGTCACAGTGGAGGTGTGTGAAGTCATAGAATGGAGGTGTGTGAAGTCAAAGAATGGAGGTGTGTGAAGTCATAGAATGGAGGTGTGTGAAGTCACAGCATGGAGGTGTGTGAAGTCAGAATGGAGATGTGTGAAGTCATAGAATGGAGGTGTGTGAAGTCACAATGCAGGTGTGTGAAATCATAGAATGGAGGTGGGTGAAGTCACAATGCAGGTGTGTGAAGTCATAGAATGGAGTTGTGTGAACTCAGAAAGGAGGTGTGTGAAGTCACAGAATAGAGGTGTGTGAAGTCATACAATGGAGGTGTGTGAAGTCACAGAATGGAAGTGTGTGAATTCATAGAATGGAGGTGTGTGAAGTCATAGAATGGAGGTGTGTGAAGTCACAGAATGGAGGTGTGTGAAGTAACAGAATGGAGGTGTGTGAAGTCACAGAATGGAAGTGGGTGAACTCACAATGGAGGTGTGTGAAGTCACAGAAGGGAATTGTGTGAAGTCAGAAGGGAAGTGTGTGAAGTCACAGAATGGAGATGTCTGAACTCAGAATGGAGGTGTGGGAAGTCACAGATGGAGGTTTGTGAAGTCATAGAATGGAGGTGTGTGAGGTCATAGAATGGATGTTTCTGAAGTAAGAATGAAGGTGTGTGAAGTCATAGAATGGAGGTGTGTGAAGTCATAGAATGGAGGTGTGTGAAGTCAGAGAATGGAGGTGTGTGAAGTCAGAATGGAGGTGTGAAGTCATAAAATAGAGGTGGATGAAGTCATAGAAAGGAGTTGTGGGAAGTCATAGAATAGAGGAGTGTGAAGTCATAGAATGGAGGTGAGTGAAGTCACAGAAGGGAGGTGTGTGAAGTCATAGAATGGAGTTGGATGAAGTCACAGAATGGAGGTTTGTGAAGTCATAGAATGGAGGTATGTGAAGTCAAATTGGAGGGGTGTGAATTCGGAGAATGAAGATGTGTGAAGTGACAGAATGGAGATGTGTGAAGTCACAGAATGTAGGTGTGTGAAGTCAGAATGGTGGTGTGAAGTCATAGAATGGGGGTGGGTGAAGTCATGGAAAGGAGGTGTGGGAAGTCATAGAATGGAGAAGTGTGAAGTCATAGAGTGGAGATGAGTGAAGTCACATATTCAAAGTCTGTGAAGTCATAGAATGGAGGTTTGTGTAGTCAGAAGGGAGGTGTGTGAAGTCCTAGAATGGAGGTGTGTGAAGTCATAGAATGGAGGTGTGTGAAGTCAGAGAATGGAGGTGTGTGAAGTCAGAGAATGGAGGTGTGAAGTCATAGAATAGAGGTGGATGAAGTCATAGAAAGGAATTGTGGGAAGTCATAGAATAGAGTAGTGTGAAGTCATAGAATGGAGGTGAGTGAAGTCACAGATTCGAGGTCTGTGAAGTCATAGAATGGAGCTGCGTGATGCCAGAATTGAGGAGTGTGAAGTCCTAGAATGGACGTGTGTGAACTCATAGAATGGAGGTGTGTGACGTCACAATGGAAGTGTGTGAAGTCACAGAATGGAGGTGTGTGAAGTCATATATTGGAGGTGTGTGAAGTCAGAATGGAGGTGTGTGAAGTCACAGAGTGGAGGTGTGTGAACTCAGAATGGAGGTGTTTGAAGTCATAGATGGAGGTGTGTGAAGTCACAGTATGGAGGTGTGTGAAATCATAGAATGGAATTTTGTGAATTCACAGAATGGAGCTGTGTGAAGTCAGAATGGAGGAGTGTGAAGACATAGAATGGAGGTGTGTGAAGTCAGAATGGAGGTGTGTGAACTCATAGATTGGACGTGTGTGAAGTCACAATGGAGGTGTGTGAAGACATAGAATTGAGGTGTGTGAAGTCACAGAATGGAGGTGTGTGAAGTCATAGAATGGAGGTGTGTGAAGTCATAGAATGGAGGTGTGTGAAGTCATAGAATGGATGTTTCTTAAGTAAGAATGAAGGTGTGTGAAGTCATAGAATGGAGGTGTGTGAAGTCAAAATGGTGGTGTGTGAACTCAGAGAATGGAGGTGTGTGAAGTCACAGAATGTAGGTGTGTGAAGTCAGAATGGAGGTGTGAAGTCATAGAATGGGGGTGGGTGAAGTCATGGAAAGGAGGTGTGGGAAGTCATAGAATGGAGAAGTGTGAAGTCATAGAGTGGAGATGAGTGAAGTCACATATTCAAAGTCTGTGAAGTCATAGAATGGAGGTTTGTGAAGTCAGAAGGGAGGTGTGTGAACTCATAGAATGGAGGTGTGTGAAGGCACAATGGAGGTGTGTGAAGTCATAGAATGGAGGTATTTGAAGTCAGAATGGAGGTGTGTGAACTCATAGAATGGAGGTGTCTGAAGTCATAGAATGGAGGTTGCTGAAGTAAGAATGAAGGTGTGTGAACTCATAGAATGGAGGTGTATGAACTCATAGAATGGAGGTGTGTGAATTCATGGAACGGAGGTGTGAGAAGTCAAAGAATGGAGGTGTATGATGTCAAACAATGGAAGTGTGTGAAGTCATAGAATGGAGGTGTATGAAGTCTTAGAATGGAGGTGTATGAAGTCATAGAATGGAGGTGTGTGAAGTCACAGAAGGGAGGTGTGTGAAGGCACAGAATGGAGGGGTGTGAAGTCAAAGAATGGAAGTGGGTGAACTCACAATGGAGGTGTGTGAAGTCACAGAATGGAGGTGTGAGAATTCATAGAAGGGAGGTGTGTGAAGTCATAGAATGGAGGTGTGTGAAGTCACAGAATGGAAGTGTGTGAAGTCAAAATGGAGGTCTCTGAAGTCAGAGAATGGAGGTGTGTGAAGTCAATGAATGGACTTGTGTCAAGTCAAAATTGTGGTGTGTGAAGTCAAAGAATGGATGTGTGTGAAGTCACAGAATGGAGGTGTGTGAAGTCAAAATGGAGGGGTGTGAAGTCAAAGAATGGATGTGTTTGAAGTCATAGAATGGAGGTGTATGACGTCATGGAATGGAGGTTTGTGAAGTCAAACATTGGAAGTGTGTCACAGAATGGAGGTGTGTGAAGTCAGAATGGAGGTGTGAAGTCATAGAATGGGGGTGGGTGAAGTCATGGAAAGGAGGTGTGGGAAGTTATAGAATGGAGAAGTGTGAAGTCATAGAGCGGAGGTGAGTGAAGTCACATATTCAAAGTCTGTGAAGTCATAGAATGGAGGGTTGTGAAGTCAGAATGGAGGTGTGTGAACTCATAGAATGGAGGTGTGTGAAGTCGCAATGAAGGTGTGTGAAGTCATAGAATGGAGGTATTTGAAGTCACAGAATGGAGGTGTGTGAAGTCATAGAATGGAGGTGTGTGAAGTCAGAATGGAGGTGTGTGAAGTCACAGAATGGAGGTGTGTGAAGTCACAGAATGGAGGTATGTGAAGTCAGGGAATAGAGGTGTGTGAAGTCACAGAATGGAGGTGTGTGAACTCAGAATGAAGGTGTTTGAAGTCACAGAAAGGAGGTGTGTGAAGTCCTAGAATGGAAGTGTGTGAAGTCATAGAATGGAGGTGTGTGAAGAAAGAATGGAGGTGTGTGAAGTCAGAGAATGGAGGTGTTTGAAGTCATAGAATGGAGGTGTGTGAAGTCACAGAATGGAGGTGTGTGAACTCAGAATGGAGGCGTGAGAAGTCACAGAATGGAGGTGTGTGAAGTCATAGAATGGAAGTGTGTGAAGTCATAGAATGGAGGTTTGTGAAGTAAGAATGGAGGTGTGTGAAGTCACCGAATGGAGTTGTGTGAACTCAGAATGGAGGTGTGTGAATTCACAGAATGGAGGTTTGTGAAGGCATAGAATGGAGTTGTGTGAGGACATAGAATGGATGTTTCTGAAGTAAGAATGAAGGTGTGTGAAGTCATAGAATGGAGGTGTGTGAAGTCATAAAATGAAGGTGTGTGAAGTCAAAGAATGGAGGTATCTGAAGTCAGAATGGAGGTGTGAAGTCATCTAATAGAGGTGGGTGAAGTCATAGAAAAGAGGTGTGGGAAGTCATAGAATGGAGCAGTGTGAAGTCATAGAGTGGAGGTGAGTGAAGTCACAGATTCGAGGTCTGTGAAGTCATAGAATAGAGGTGTGTGAAGTCAGAATGGCGATGTGTGAAGTCATAGAATGGAGGTATGTTAACTCATAGAATGGAGGTTTGAGATGTCACAATGGAAGTGTGTGAAGTCACAGAATGGAGGTGTGTGAAGTCATACATTGGTGTGTGAGGTCAGAATGGAGGTGTGTGAAGTCACAGAATGGAGGTGTGTGAACGCAGATTGGAGGTGTGTGAAGTCATGGATGGAGGTGTGTGAAGTCATAGTATGGAGTTGTGTGAAATCATAGAATGGAGTTTTGTTAATTCACAGAATGGAGGAGTGTGAAGTCAGAATGGCGAAGTGTGAAGTCATAGAATGGAGGTGTGTGAATTTAGAATGGAGGTGTGTGAACTCATAGAATGGAGGTGTGTGAAGTCATAATGGAGGTGTGTGAAGACATAGAATGGAGGTGTGTGAAGTCACAGAATGGAGGTGTGTGAAGTCATAGAATGGAGGTGTGTGAAGTCATAGAATGGATGTTTCTGAAGTAAGAATGAAGGTGTGTGAAGTCATAGAATGGAAGTGTGTGAAGTCACAGAATGGAGGTGTGTGACTTCATAGAATGGAGCTGTGTGAATCCAGAATGGAGGTGTGTGAAGTGATAGAATGGAGGTGTGTGCAGTCATAAAATAGATGTTTCTGAAGTAGGAATGAAGGTGCGTGAAGTCATAGAATGGAGGTGTGTGAAGTCAAAATGGAGGTTTGTGAACTCAAAGTATGGAGGTGTGTGAAGTCATGGAATGGAGGTGTGTGAAGTCCAAGAAGGGAGGTGTGTGAAGTCATAGAATGGAGGGGTGTGAAGTCACATAATGGAGGTGTGTGAAGTCACAGAATGGAGGTGTGTGAAGTCACAGAATGGAAGTGGGTGAACTCACAATGGAGGTGTGTGAAGTCACAGAATGGAGTTGTGTGAATTCATAGAAGGGACGTGTGTGAATTCATAGAATGGAGGTGTGTGAAGTCACAGAATGGAAGTGTGTGAAGTCAAAATGGAGGTCTCTGAAGTCAGAGAATGGAGGTGTGTGAAGTCAATGAATGGACTTGTGTGAAGTCAAAATTGTGGTGTGTGAAGTCAAAGAATGGATGTGTGTGAAGTCACAGAATGGAGGTGTGTGAAGTCAAAATGGAGGGGTGTGAAGTCAAAGAATGGATGTGTTTGAATTCATAGAATGGAGGTGTATGACGTCATGGAATGGAGGTTTGTGAAGTCAAACATTGGAAGTGTGTCACAGAATGGAGGTGTGTGAAGTCAGAATGGAGGTGTGAAGTCATAGAATGGGGGTGGGTGAAGTCATGGAAAGGAGGTGTGGGAAGTTATAGAATGGAGAAGTGTGAAGTCATAGAGCGGAGGTGAGTGAAGTCACATATTCAAAGTCTGTGAAGTCATAGAATGGAGGGTTGTGAAGTCAGAATGGAGGTGTGTGAACTCATAGAATGGAGGTGTGTGAAGTCGCAATGGAGGTGTGTGAAGTCATAGAATGGAGGTATTTGAAGTCACAGAATGGAGGTGTGTGAAGTCATAGAATGGAGGTGTGTGAAGTCAGAATGGAGGTGTGTGAAGTCACAGAATGGAGGTGTGTGAAGTCACAGAATGGAGGTATGTGAAGTCAGGGAATGGAGGTGTGTGAAGTCACAGAATGGAGGTGTGTGAACTCAGAATGAAGGTGTCTGATGTCACAGAAAGGAGGTGTGTGAAGTCCTAGAATGGAAGTGTGTGAAGTCATAGAATGGAGGTGTGTGAAGAAAGAATGGAGGTGTGTGAAGTCAGAGAATGGAGGTGTTTGAAGTCATAGAATGGAGGTGTGTGAAGTCATAGAATGGAGGTGTGTGAAGTCACAGAATGGAGGTGTGTGAACTCAGAATGGAGGCGTGAGAAGTCACAGAATGGAGGTGTGTGAAGTCATAGAATGGAAGTGTGTGAAGTCATAGAATGGAGGTTTGTGAAGTAAGAATGGAGGTGTGTGAAGTCACCGAATGAAGTTGTGTGAACTCAGAATGGAGGTGTGTGAAGTCACAGCATGGAGGTGTGTGAAGTCAGAATGGAGATGTGTGAAGTCATAGAATGGATGTGTGTGAAGTCACAATGAAGGTGTGTGAACTCATAGAATGGAGGTGGGTGAAGTCACAATGCAGGTGTGTGAAGTCATAGAATGGAGTTGTGTGAACTCAGAAAGGAGGTGTGTGAAGTCACAGAATAGAGGTGTGTGAAGTCATACAATGGAGGTGTGTGAAGTCACAGAATGGAAGTGTGTGAATTCATAGAATGGAGGTGTGTGAAGTCATAGAATGGAGGTGTGTGAAGTCACAGAATGGAGGTGTGTGAAGTAACAGAATGGAGGTGAGTGAAGTCACAGAATGGAAGTGGGTGAACTCACAATGGAGGTGTGTGAAGTCACAGAAGGGAATTGTGTGAAGTCAGAAGGGAGGTGTGTGAAGTCACAGAATGGAGATGTGTGAACTCAGAATGGAGGTGTGGGAAGTCACAGAATGGAGGTTTGTGAAGTCATAGAATGGAGGTGTGTGAGGTCATAGAATGGATGTTTCTGAAGTAAGAATGAAGGTGTGTGAAGTCCTAGAATGGAGGTGTGTGAAGTCATAGAATGGAGGTGTGTGAAGTCAGAGAATGGAGGTGTGTGAAGTCAGAATGGAGGTGTGAAGTCATAGAATAGAGGTGGATGAAGTCATAGAAAGGAGTTGTGGGAAGTCATAGAATAGAGTAGTGTGAAGTCATAGAATGGAGGTGAGTGAAGTCACAGATTCGAGGTCTGTGAAGTCATAGAATGGAGCTGTGTGATGCCAGAATTGAGGAGTGTGAAGTCCTAGAATGGACGTGTGTGAACTCATAGAATGGAGGTGTGTGACGTCACAATGGAAGTGTGTGAAGTCACAGAATGGAGGTGTGTGAAGTCATATATTGGAGGTGTGTGAAGTCAGAATGGAGGTGTGTGAAGTCACAGAGTGGAGGTGTGTGAACTCAGAATGGAGGTGTTTGAAGTCATAGATGGAGGTGTGTGAAGTCACAGTATGGAGGTGTGTGAAATCATAGAATGGAATTTTGTGAATTCACAGAATGGAGCTGTGTGAAGTCAGAATGGAGGAGTGTGAAGTCATAGAATGGAGGTGTGTGAAGTCAGAATGGAGGTGTGTGAACTCATAGATTGGACGTGTGTGAAGTCACAATGGAGGTGTGTGAAGACATAGAATTGAGGTGTGTGAAGTCACAGAATGGAGGTGTGTGAAGTCATAGAATGGAGGTGTGTGAAGTCATAGAATGGAGGTGTGTGAAGTCATAGAATGGATGTTTCTTAAGTAAGAATGAAGGTGTGTGAAGTCATAGAATGGAGGTGTGTGAAGTCAAAATGGTGGTGTGTGAACTCAGAGAATGGAGGTGTGTGAAGTCACAGAATGTAGGTGTGTGAAGTCAGAATGGAGGTGTGAAGTCATAGAATGGGGGTGGGTGAAGTCATGGAAAGGAGGTGTGGGAAGTCATAGAATGGAGAAGTGTGAAGTCATAGAGTGGAGATGAGTGAAGTCACATATTCAAAGTCTGTGAAGTCATAGAATGGAGGTTTGTGAAGTCAGAAGGGAGGTGTGTGAACTCATAGAATGGAGGTGTGTGAAGGCACAATGGAGGTGTGTGAAATCATAGAATGGAGGTATTTGAAGTCAGAATGGAGGTGTGTGAACTCATAGAATGGAGGTGTCTGAAGTCATAGAATGGATGTTGCTGAAGTAAGAATGAAGGTGTGTGAACTCATAGAATGGAGGTGTATGAACTCATAGAATGGAGGTGTGTGAATTCATGGAACGGAGGTGTGAGAAGTCAAAGAATGGAGGTGTATGATGTCAAACAATGGAAGTGTGTGAAGTCATAGAATGGAGGTGTGTGAAGTCTTAGAATGGAGGTGTATGAAGTCATAGAATGGAGGTGTTTGAAGTCACAGAAGGGAGGTGTGTGAAGTCACAGAATGGAGGTCTGTAAATTCACAGAATGGAGGTGTGTGAAGGCACAGAATGGAGGGATGTGAAGTCAAAGAATGGAGGAATGTGAAGTCACAGAATGGAGATGTGTGAAGTGAGAATACAGGTGTGCGAAGTCATAGAATGGAGGTGTGTGAAGCCAGAATGGAGCTGTGTGAACTCATAGAATGGAGGTGTGTGAAGTCACAATGGAGATGAGTGAAGTCATAGAATGGTGGTTTTTGAAGTCACAGAATGGAGGTGTGTGAAGTCATAGAATGGAGGTGTGTGAAGTTAGATTAGAGGTATGTGAAGTCACAAAATGGAGGTGTGTCAACTCAGAAATGAGGTATGTGAAGTCATAGAATGGAGGTGTGTGAAGTCACAGAATGGAAGTGGGTGAACTCAAAATGGAGGTGTGTGAAGTCACCGAATGGCGGTGTGTGAATTCATAGAAGGGAGGTGTGTGAAGTCATAGAATGGAGGTGTGTGAAGTCACAGAATGGAAGTGTGTGAAGTAAAAATGGAGGTGTGTGAAGTCAGAGAATGGAGGTGAGTGAAGTCAATGAATGGACTTGTGTGAAGCCAAAATTGTGGTGTGTGAAGTCAAAGAATGGATGTGTGTGAAGTCACAGAATGGAGGTGTGTGAAGTCAAAATGGAGGTGTGTGAAGTCAAAGAATGGATGTGTGTGAAGTCATAGAATGGAGGTGAGTGAAGTCATGGAATGGAGGTTTGTGAAGTCAAACATTGGAAGTGTGTGAAGTTACAAAATGGTGTGTGAAGTCATAGAATGGAGGTGTGTGAAGTCAGAGAATTGAGGTGTGTGAAGTCAGAATGCAGGTGTGTGAAGTCAGAGAATGGAGGTGTGTGAAGTCATAGAATGGAGGGGTGTGAAGTCATAGATTGGAAGTGTGTGAAGTCATAGATTGGAGGTGTGTGAAGTCACAGAGGGAGGTGTGTGAAGTCAGAGAATGGAGTTCTGTGAAGTCACAGTGGAGGTGTGTGAAGTCATAGAATGGAGGTGTGTGAAGTCAAAGAATGGAGGTGTGTGAAGTCATAGAATGGAGGTGTGTGAAGTCACAGCATGGAGGTGTGTGAAGTCAGAATGGAGATGTGTGAAGTCATAGAATGGAGGTGTGTGAAGTCACAATGCAGGTGTGTGAACTCATAGAATGGAGGTGGGTGAAGTCACAATGCCGGTGTGTGAAGTCATAGAATGGAGTTGTGTGAACTCAGAAAGGAGGTGTGTGAAGTCACAGAATAGAGGTGTGTGAAGTCATACAATGGAGGTGTGTGAAGTCACAGAATGGAAGTGTGTGAATTCATAGAATGGAGGTGTGTGAAGTCATAGAATGGAGGTGTGTGAAGTCACAGAATGGAGGTGTGTGAAGTAACAGAATGGAGGTGTGTGAAGTCACAGAATGGAAGTGGGTGAACTCACAATGGAGGTGTGTGAAGTCACAGAAGGGAATTGTGTGAAGTCAGAAGGGAGGTGTGTGAAGTCACAGAATGGAGATGTGTGAACTCAGAATGGGGGTGTGGGAAGTCACAGATGGAGGTTTGTGAAGTCATAGAATGGAGGTGTGTGAGGTCATAGAATGGATGTTTCTGAAGTAAGAATGAAGGTGTGTGAAGTCATAGAATGGAGGTGTGTGAATTCATAGAATGGAGGTGTGTGAAGTCATAGAATGGAGGTGTGTGAAGTCATAGAATGGATGTTTCTGAAGGAAGAATGAAGGTGTGTGAAGTCATAGAATGGAGGTGTGTGAAGTCAAAATGGTGGTGTGTGAACTCATAGAATGGAGGTGTGTGAAGTCACAGAATGTAGGTGTGTGAAGTCAGAATGGAGGTGTGAAGTCATGGAATGGGGGTGGGTGAAGTCATGGAAAGGAGGTGTGGGAAGTCATAGAATGGAGAAGTGTGAAGTCATAGAGTGGAGATGAGTGAAGTCACATATTCAAAGTCTGTGAAGTCATAGAATGGAGGTTTTGAAGTCAGAAGGGAGGTGTGTGAACTCATAGAATGGAGGTGTGTGAAGTCACAATGGAGGTGTGTGAAGTCATAGAATGGAGGTATTTGAAATCAGAATGGAGGTGTGTGAACTCATAGAATGGAGGTGTCTGAAGTCATAGAATGGATGTTGCTGAAGTAAGAATGAAGGTGTGTGAACTCATACAATGGAGGTCTATGAACTCATAGAATGGAGGTGTGTGAATTCATGGAACGGAGGCCTGTGAAGTCAAAGAATGGAGGTGTATGATGTCAAACAATGGAAGTGTGTGTAGTCATACAATGGAGGTGTGTGAAGTCTTAGAATGGACGTGTATGAAGTCATAGAATGGAAGTGTGTGAAGTCACACACGGAGGTGTGTGAAGTCACAGAATGGAGGTTTGTAAAGTCACAGAATGGAGGTGTGTGAAGGCACAGAATGGAGGGGTGTGAAGTCAAAGAATGGAGGAATGTGAAGTCACATAATGGACATGTGTGAAGTGAGAATACAGGTGTGCGAAGTCATAGAATGGAGGTGTGTGAAGCCAGAATGGAGCTGTGTGAACTCATAGAATGGAGGTGTCTGAAGTCACAATGGAGATGTGTGAAGTCATAGAATGGTGATTTTTGAATTCACAGAATGGAGGTGTGTGAAGTCATAGAATGGAGGTGTGTGAAGTTAGATTAGAGGTATGTGAAGTCACAAAATGGAGGTGTGTCAACTCAGAAATGAGGTATGTGAAGTCATAGAATGGAGATGTGCGAAGTCACAGAATGGAAGTGGGTGAACTCAAAATGGAGGTGTGTGAAGTCACAGAATGGCGGTGTGTGAATTCATAGAAGGCAGGTGTGTGAAGTCATAGAATGGAGGTGTGTGAAGTCACAGAATGGAAGTGTGTGAAGTCAAAATGGAGGTGTGTGAAGTCAGAGAATGGAGGTGAGTGAAGTCAATGAATGGACTTGTGTGAAGCCAAAATTGTGGTGTGTGAAGTCAAAGAATAGATGTGTGTGAAGTCACAGAATGGAGGTGTGTGAAGTCAAAATGGAGGTGTGTGAAGTCAAAGAATGGATGTGTGTGAAGTCATAGAATGGAGGTGTATGAAGTCATGGAATGGAGGTTTGTGAAGTCAAACATTGGAAGTGTGTGAAGTTACAAAATGGAGGTGTGTGAAGTCATAGAATGGAGGTGTGTGAAGTCAGAGAATTGAGGTGTGTGAAGTCAGAATGCAGGTGTGTGAAGTCATAGAATGGAGGTGTGTGAAGTCATAGAATGGAGGTGTGTGAAGTCATAGATTGGAAGTGTGTGAAGTCATAGATTGGAGGTGTGTGAAGTCACAGAGGGAGGTGTGTGAAGTCACAGAATGGAGTTCTGTGAAGTCACAGTGGAGGTGTGTGAAGTCATAGAATGGAGGTGTGTGAAGTCAAAGAATGGAGGTGTGTGAAGTCATAGAATGGAGGTGTGTGAAGTCACAGCATGGAGGTGTGTGAAGTCAGAATGGAGATGTGTGAAGTCATAGAATGGAGGTGTGTGAAGTCACAATGCAGGTGTGTGAACTCATAGAATGGAGGTGGGTGAAGTCACAATGCAGGTGTGTGAAGTCATAGAATGGAGTTGTGTGAACTCAGAAAGGAGGTGTGTGAAGTCACAGAATAGAGGTGTGTGAAGTCATACAATGGAGGTGTGTGAAGTCACAGAATGGAAGTGTGTGAATTCATAGAATGGAGGTGTGTGAAGTCATAGAATGGAGGTGTGTGAAGTCACAGAATGGAGGTGTGTGAAGTAACAGAATGGAGGTGTGTGAAGTCACAGAATGGAAGTGGGTGAACTCACAATGGAGGTGTGTGAAGTCACAGAAGGGAATTGTGTGAAGTCAGAAGGGAGGTGTGTGAAGTCACAGAATGGAGATGTGTGAACTCAGAATGGGGGTGTGGGAAGTCACAGATGGAGGTTTGTGAAGTCATAGAATGGAGGTGTGTGAGGTCATAGAATGGATGTTTCTGAAGTAAGAATGAAGGTGTGTGAAGTCATAGAATGGAGGTGTGTGAATTCATAGAATGGAGGTGTGTGAAGTCATAGAATGGAGGTGTGTGAAGTCATAGAATGGATGTTTCTGAAGGAAGAATGAAGGTGTGTGAAGTCATAGAATGGAGGTGTGTGAAGTCACAGAATGTAGTTGTGTGAAGTCAGAATGGAGGTGTGAAGTCATGGAATGGGGGTGGGTGAAGTCATGGAAAGGAGGTGTGGGAAGTCATAGAATGGAGAAGTGTGAAGTCATAGAGTGGAGATGAGTGAAGTCACATATTCAAAGTCTGTGAAGTCATAGAATGGAGGTTTTGAAGTCAGAAGGGAGGTGTGTGAACTCATAGAATGGAGGTGTGTGAAGTCACAATGGAGGTGTGTGAAGTCATAGAATGGAGGTATTTGAAATCAGAATGGAGGTGTGTGAACTCATAGAATGGAGGTGTCTGAAGTCATAGAATGGATGTTGCTGAAGTAAGAATGAAGGTGTGTGAACTCATACAATGGAGGTCTATGAACTCATAGAATGGAGGTGTGTGAATTCATGGAACGGAGGCCTGTGAAGTCAAAGAATGGAGGTTTATGATGTCAAACAATGGAAGTGTGTGTAGTCATACAATGGAGGTGTGTGAAGTCTTAGAATGGACGTGTATGAAGTCATAGAATGGAAGTGTGTGAAGTCACACACGGAGGTGTGTGAAGTCACAGAATGGAGGTTTGTAAAGTCACAGAATGGAGGTGTGTGAAGGCACAGAATGGAGGGGTGTGAAGTCAAAGAATGGAGGAATGTGAAGTCACATAATGGACATGTGTGAAGTGAGAATACAGGTGTGCGAAGTCATAGAATGGAGGTGTGTGAAGCCAGAATGGAGCTGTGTGAACTCATGGAATGGAGGTGTCTGAAGTCACAATGGAGATGTGTGAAGTCATAGAATGGTGATTTTTGAATTCACAGAATGGAGGTGTGTGAAGTCATAGAATGGAGGTGTGTGAAGTTAGATTAGAGGTATGTGAAGTCACAAAATGGAGGTGTGTCAACTCAGAAATGAGGTATGTGAAGTCATAGAATGGAGATGTGCTAAGTCACAGAATGGAAGTGGGTGAACTCAAAATGGAGGTGTGTGAAGTCACAGAATGGCGGTGTGTGAATTCATAGAAGGGAGGTGTGTGAAGTCATAGAATGGAGGTGTGTGAAGTCACAGAATGGAAGTGTGTGAAGTCAAAATGGAGGTGTGTGAAGTCAGAGAATGGAGGTGAGTGAAGTCAATGAATGGACTTGTGTGAAGCCAAAATTGTGGTGTGTGAAGTCAAAGAATGGATGTGTGTGAAGTCACAGAATGGAGGTGTGTGAAGTCAAAATGGAGGTGTGTGAAGTCAAAGAATGGATGTGTGTGAAGTCATAGAATGGAGGTGTATGAAGTCATGGAATGGAGGTTTGTGAAGTCAAACATTGGAAGTGTGTGAAGTTACAAAATGGAGGTGTGTGAAGTCATAGAATGGAGGTGTGTGAAGTCAGAGAATTGGCGGTGTGTGAAGTCAGAATGCAGGTGTGTGAAGTCAGAGAATGGAGGTGTGTGAAGTCATAGAATGGAGGTGTGTGAAGTCATAGATTGGAAGTGTGTGAAGTCATAGATTGGAGGTGTGTGAAGTCACAGAGGGAGGTGTGTGAAGTCACAGAATGGAGTTCTGTGAAGTCACAGTGGAGGTGTGTGAAGTCATAGAATGGAGGTGTGTGAAGTCAAAGAATGGAGGTGTGTGAAGTCATAGAATGGAGGTGTGTGAAGTCACAGCATGGAGGTGTGTGAAGTCAGAATGGAGATGTGTGAAGTCATAGAATGGAGGTGTGTGAAGTCACAATGCAGGTGTGTGAACTCATAGAATGGAGGTGGGTGAAGTCACAATGCAGGTGTGTGAAGTCATAGAATGGAGTTGTGTGAACTCAGAAAGGAGGTGTGTGAAGTCACAGAATAGAGGTGTGTGAAGTCATACAATGGAGGTGTGTGAAGTCACAGAATGGAAGTGTGTGAATTCATAGAATGGAGGTGAGTGAAGTCATAGAATGGAGGTGTGTGAAGTCACAGAATGGAGGTGTGTGAAGTAACAGAATGGAGGTGTGTGAAGTCACAGAATGGAAGTGGGTGAACTCACAATGGAGGTGTGTGAAGTCACAGAAGGGAATTGTGTGAAGTCAGAAGGGAGGTGTGTGAAGTCACAGAATGGAGATGTGTGAACTCAGAATGGGGGTGTGGGAAGTCACAGATGGAGGTTTGTGAAGTCATAGAATGGAGGTGTGTGAGGTCATAGAATGGATGTTTCTGAAGTAAGAATGAAGGTGTGTGAAGTCATAGAATGGAGGTGTGTGAATTCATAGAATGGAGGTGTGTGAAGTCATAGAATGGAGGTGTGTGAAGTCATAGAATGGATGTTTCTGAAGGAAGAATGAAGGTGTGTGAAGTCATAGAATGGAGGTGTGTGAAGTCAAAATGGTGGTGTGTGAACTCATAGAATGGAGGTGTGTGAAGTCACAGAATGTAGGTGTGTGAAGTCAGAATGGAGGTGTGAAGTCATGGAATGGGGGTGGGTGAAGTCATGGAAAGGAGGTGTGGGAAGTCATAGAATGGAGAAGTGTGAAGTCATAGAGTGGAGATGAGTGAAGTCACATATTCAAAGTCTGTGAAGTCATAGAATGGAGGTTTTGAAGTCAGAAGGGAGGTGTGTGAACTCATAGAATGGAGGTGTGTGAAGTCACAATGGAGGTGTGTGAAGTCATAGAATGGAGGTATTTGAAGTCAGAATGGAGGTGTGTGAACTCATAGAATGGAGGTGTCTGAAGTCATAGAATGGATGTTGCTGAAGTAAGAATGAAGGTGTGTGAACTCATACAATGCAGGTCTATGAACTCATAGAATGGAGGTGTGTGAATTCATGGAACGGAGGCCTGTGAAGTCAAAGAATGGAGGTGTATGATGTCAAATAATGGAAGTGTGTGTAGTCATACAATGGAGGTGTGTGAAGTCTTAGAATGGACGTGTATGAAGTCATAGAATGGAAGTGTGTGAAGTCACACACGGAGGTGTGTGAAGTCACAGAATGGAGGTTTGTAAAGTCACAGAATGGAGGTGTGTGAAGGCACAGAATGGAGGGGTGTGAAGTCAAAGAATGGAGGAATGTGAAGTCACAGAATGGAGATGTGTGAAGTGAGAATACAGGTGTGCGAAGTCATAGAATGGAGGTGTGTGAAGCCAGAATGGAGCTGTGTGAACTCATAGAATGGAGGTGTCTGAAGTCACAATGGAGATGTGTGAAGTCATAGAATGGTGATTTTTGAATTCACCGAATGGAGGTGTGTGAAGTCATAGAATGGAGGTGTGTGAAGTTAGATTAGAGGTATGTGAAGTCACAAAATGGAGGTGTGTCAACTCAGAAATGAGGTATGTGAAGTCATAGAATGGAGGTGTGCGAAGTCACAGAATGGAAGTGGGTGAACTCAAAATGGAGGTGTGTGAAGTCACAGAATGGCGGTGTGTGAATTCATAGAAGGGAGGTGTGTGAAGTCATAGAATGGAGGTGTGTGAAGTCACAGAATGGAAGTGTGTGAAGTCAAAATGGAGGTGTGTGAAGTCAGAGAATGGAGGTGAGTGAAGTCAATGAATGGACTTGTGTGAAGCCAAAATTGTGGTGTGTGAAGTCAAAGAATGGATGTGTGTGAAGTCACAGAATGGAGGTGTGTGAAGTCAAAATAGAGGTGTGTGAAGTCAAAGAATGGATGTGTGTGAAGTCATAGAATGGAGGTGTATGAAGTCATAGAATGGAGGTGTGTGAAGTCATAGATTGGAAGTGTGTGAAGTCATAGATTGGAGGTGTGTGAAGTCACAGAGGGAGGTGTGTGAAGTCACAGAATGGAGTTCTGTGAAGTCACAGTGGAGGTGTGTGAAGTCATAGAATGGAGGTGTGTGAAGTCAAAGAATGGAGGTGTGTGAAGTCATAGAATGGAGGTGTGTGAAGTCACAGCATGGAGGTGTGTGAAGTCAGAATGGAGATGTGTGAAGTCATAGAATGGAGGTGTGTGAAGTCACAATGCAGGTGTGTGAACTCATAGAATGGAGGTGGGTGAAGTCACAATGCAGGTGTGTGAAGTCATAGAATGGAGTTGTGTGAACTCAGAAAGGAGGTGTGTGAAGTCACAGAATAGAGGTGTGTGAAGTCATACAATGGAGGTGTGTGAAGTCACAGAATGGAAGTGTGTGAATTCATAGAATGGAGGTGTGTGAAGTCATAGAATGGAGGTGTGTGAAGTCACAGAATGGAGGTGTGTGAAGTAACAGAATGGAGGTGTGTGAAGTCACAGAATGGAAGTGGGTGAACTCACAATGGAGGTGTGTGAAGTCACAGAAGGGAATTGTGTGAAGTCAGAAGGGAGGTGTGTGAAGTCACAGAATGGAGATGTCTGAACTCAGAATGGAGGTGTGGGAAGTCACAGATGGAGGTTTGTGAAGTCATAGAATGGAGGTGTGTGAGGTCATAGAATGGATGTTTCTGAAGTAAGAATGAAGGTGTGTGAAGTCATAGAATGGAGGTGTGTGAAGTCATAGAATGGAGGTGTGTGAAGTCAGAGAATGGAGGTGTGTGAAGTCAGAATGGAGGTGTGAAGTCATAAAATAGAGGTGGATGAAGTCATAGAAAGGAGTTGTGGGAAGTCATAGAATAGAGGAGTGTGAAGTCATAGAATGGAGGTGAGTGAAGTCACAGAAGGGAGGTGTGTGAAGTCATAGAATGGAGTTGGATGAAGTCACAGAATGGAGGTTTGTGAAGTCATAGAATGGAGGTATGTGAAGTCAAATTGGAGGGGTGTGAATTCGGAGAATGAAGATGTGTGAAGTGACAGAATGGAGATGTGTGAAGTCACAGAATGTAGGTGTGTGAAGTCAGAATGGAGGTGTGAAGTCATAGAATGGGGGTGGGTGAAGTCATGGAAAGGAGGTGTGGGAAGTCATAGAATGGAGAAGTGTGAAGTCATAGAGTGGAGATGAGTGAAGTCACATATTCAAAGTCTGTGAAGTCATAGAATGGAGGTTTGTGTAGTCAGAAGGGAGGTGTGTGAACTCATAGAATGGAGGTGTGTGAAGTCACAATGGAGGTGTATGAAGTCATAGAATGGAGGTATTTGAAGTCAGAATGGAGGTGTGTGAACTCATAGAATGGAGGTGTCTGAAGTCATAGAATGGATGTTGCTGAAGTAAGAATGAAGGTGTGTGAAGTCATAGAATGGAGGTGTGTGAAGTCATAGAATGGAGGTGTGTGAAGTCAGAGAATGGAGGTGTGTGAAGTCAGAATGGAGGTGTGAAGTCATAGAATAGAGGTGGATGAAGTCATAGAAAGGAGTTGTGGGAAGTCATGGAATAGAGGAGTGTGAAGTCATAGAATGGAGGTGAGTGAAGTCACAGAAGGGATGTGTGTGAAGTCATAGAATGGAGTTGGGTGAAGTCACAGAATGGAGGTTTGTGAAGTCATAGAATGGAGGTATGTGAAGTCAAATTGGAGGGTGTGAATTCGGAGAATGAAGATGTGTGAAGTCACAGAATGGAGGTGGGTGAAGTCACAGAATGGAGGTGTGTGAATTATAGAATGGGGGTGTGTGAAGTCACAGAATGGACGGGTATGAAGACATAGAATGGAGGTGTGTGATGTCAGAATGGAGGTGTGCGAAGTCACAGAATAGAGGTGTGTGAAGTCATAGAATGGAGGTGTGTGAAGTCATAGAATGGAGGTGTGTGAAGTGACAGAATGGACGTGTGTGAATTCATAGAATGGATGTGTGTGAAGTCACAGAATGGGGGTTTGTGAAGTCATAGAATGGAGGTGTGTGAAGTCACAGAAGGGAGGTGTGTGAAGTCACATAATGGAGGTGTGTAAGGTCAAAATGGAGGTGTGTGACGTCATAAAATGGAGGTGTGTGAAGTCATAGAATGGAGGTGTGTGAAATCATAGAATGGAGGTTTGTGAAATCACAGAATGGAGATGGGTGAAGTCAAATTGGATGGGTGTGAAGTCGGAGAATGAAGGTGTGTGAAGTCACAGAATGGAGGTGTGTGAAGTCATAGAATGGAGGTTTGTGAAGTCACAGAATGGACGGGTATGAAGACATAGAATGGAGGTGTGTGATGTCAGAATGGAGGTGTGCGAAGTCATAGAATAGAGGTGTGTGAAGTCAGAATGGAGGTGTGTGAAGGCATAGATGGAGTTGTGTGAAGTCATAGTATGGAGGTGTGTGAAATCATAGAATGGAGTTTTGTGAAGTCACAGAATGTAGCTGTGTGAATTCAGAATGGAGGTGTGTGAAGTCATAAAATGGAGGTGTGTGAAGTCAGAATGGAGGTGTGTGAACTCAAAAAATGGAGGTGTGTGACGTAACAATGGAAGTGTGTGAAGTCATAGAATGGAGGTGTGTGAAGTCACAGAATGGAGCTGTGTGAAGTCATAGAATGGAGGTGTGTGAAGTCACAGAATGGAGGTGTTGAAGTCACAGAATGGAGGTTTGTGAAGTCATAGAATGGAGGTATGTGAAGTCAAATTGGAGGGGTTTGAAGTCGGATAATGGAGGTGTGTGAAGTCACAGAATAGAGGTGGATGAAGTCACAGAATGGAGGTTTGTGAAGTCAGAGAATGGAGGTGTGTGAAATCACAGAATGGACGGGTATGAAGTCATAGAATGGAGGTGTGTGAAGTCACAGAATTCAGGTATTTGAAGTCCTATATTGGAGGTGTGTAAAGTCAAAATGGATGTGTGAAGTCATAGAATGCAGGTGTGTGAAATCATAGAATGGAGGAGTGTGAAGTCATAGAATGGAGGTGTGTGAAGTGACAGAATGGAGGTGTGTGAATTCATAGAATGGAGGTGTGAGAAGTCACAGAATGGAGGTGTGTGAAGTCATACAATGAACGTATATGAAGTCATAGACTTGAGGTGTGTGAAGTCACAGAAGGGAGGTGTGTGAAGTCACAGAATGCAGGTGGGTGAAGTCACCGAATGGAGGTTTGTGAAGTCATAGAATGGAGGTATGTGCAGTCAAATTGGAGGGGTGTGAAGTCAGAGAATGAAGATGTGTGAAGTCACAGAATGGAGGTGGTGAAGTCACAGAATGGAGGTGTGTGAAGTTATAGAATGGAGGTGTTTGAAGTCACAGAATGGACGGGTTTGAAGACATAGGATGGAGGTGTGTGATGTCAGAATGGAGGTGTGCGAAGGCATAGTATAGAGGTGTGTGAAGTCAGAATGGAGGTGTGTGAAGGCATAGATGGAGTTGTGTGAAGTCATAGTATGGAGGTGTGTGAAATCATAGAATTGAGTTTTGTGAAGTCACAGAATGGAGCTGTGTGAATTCAGAATGGAGGTGTGTGAAGTCAAAGAATGGATGTTTCTGAAGTAAGATTGAAGGTGTGTGAAGTCATAGAATGGAGGTGTGTGAAGTCAAAATGGTGGTGTGTGAACTCATAGAATGGAGGTGTGTGAAGTCACAGAATGTAGGTGTGTGAAATCAGAATAGAGGTGTGAAATCATAGAATGGGGGTGGGTGAAGTCATGGAAAGGAGGTGTGGGAAGTCATAGAATGGACAAGTGTGAAGTCATAGAGTGGAGGTGAGTGAAGTCACATATTCAAAGTCTGTGAAGTCATAGAATGGAGGTTTGTGAAGTCAGAAGGGAGTTGTGTGAACTCATAGAATGGAGGTGTGTGAAGTCACGATGGAGGTGTGTGAAGTCATAGAATGGAGGTATTTGAAGTCAGAATGGAGGTGTGTGAACTCATAGAATGGAGGTGTGTGAAGTCACAATGGAGGTGTGTGAAGTCACAGAATGGAGGTGTGTGAAGTCACAGAATGGAGGTGTGTGAAGTCAGGGAATGGTGGTGTGTGAAGTCACAGAATGGAGGTGTGTGAAGTCACGGAATGGAGGTGTGTGAAGTCACAGAATGGAGGTGTGTGAACTCAGAATGGAGATGTGAGAAATCACAGAATGGACGTGTGTGAAGTCATAGAATGGAAGTGTGTGAAGTCATAGAATGGAGGTTTGTGAAGTAAGAATGGAGGTGTGTGAAGTCACCGAATGGAGTTGTGTGAACTCAGAATGGAGGTGTGTGAATTCACAGAATGGAGGTTTGTGAAGTCATAGAATGTAGTTGTGTGAGGTCATAGAATGGATGTTTCTGAAGTAAGAATGAAGGTGTGTGAAGTCATAGAATGGAGGTGTGTGAAGTCAAAGAATGGAGGTGTGTGAAGTCATAGAATGGAGGTGTGTGAAGCCACAGCATGGAGGTGTGTGAAGTCAGAATGGAGATGTGTGAAGTCATAGAATGGAGGTGTGTGAAGTCACAATGCAGGTGTGTGAACTCATAGAATGGAGGTGGATGAAGTCACAATGCAGGTGTGTGAAGTCATAGAATGGAGTTGTATGAACTCAGAAAGGAGGTGTGTGAAGTCACAGAATAGAGGTGTGTGAAGTCATACAATGGAGGTGTGTGAAGTCACAGAATGGAAGTGTGTGAATTCACAGAATGGAGGTGTGTGAAGTCATAGAATGGAGGTGTGTGAAGTCACAGAATGGAGGTGTGTGAAGTAACAGAATGGAGGTGTGTGAAGTCAAAATGGAGGTGTGTGAAGTCAAAGAATGGATGTTTGTGAAGTCATAGAATGGAGGTGTATGAAGTCATGGAATGGATGTTTGTGAAGTCAAACATTGGAAGTGTGTGAAGTTACAGAATGGAGGTGTGTGAAGTCAGAGAATGGAGGTGTGTGAAGTCAGAGAATGGAGGTGTGTGAAGTCAGAATGCAGGTGTGTGAAGTCATAGAATGGAGGTGTGTGAAGACATAGAATAGAGGTGTGTGAAGTCATAGATTGGAAGGGTGTGAAGTCATAGATTGGAGGTGTGTGAAGTCACAGAGGGAGGTGTGTGAAGTCACAGAATGGAGATCTGTGAAGTCACAGTGGAGGTGTGTGAAGTCATAGAATGGAGGTGTGTGAAGTCAAAGAATGGAGGTGTGTGAAGTCATAGAATGGAGGTGTGTGAAGTCACAGCATGGAGATGTGTGAAGTCAGAATGGAGATGTGTGAAGTCACAGAATGGAAGTGTGTGAAGTCACAGAATGGAGGTGTGTGAAGTCAAAATGGAGGTGTGTTAAGTCACAGAATGGAGGTGTGTGAAGTCACAGAATGGAGGTGTTTGAAATCAAAATTGTGGTGTGTGAATTCACAAATGGAGGTTTGTGAAGTCAGAATGGAGCTGAGTGAAGTCATAGAATGGAGGTGGGTGAAGGCAGAATGGAAGTGTGTGAACTCGTAGAATGGAGGTGTGTGAAGTCATAGAATGTAGGTGTGTGAAGTCATAGAATGGATGTTTGTGAAGTAAGAATGAAGGTGTGTGAAGTCATAGAATGGAAGTGTGTGAAGTCACAGAATGGAGGTGTGTGACGTCATAGAATGGAGCTGTGTGAATTCAGAATGGAGATGTGGGAAGTCATAGAATGGAGGTGTGTGCAGTCACAGAATGGATGTTTCTGAAGTAGGAATGAAGGTGTGTGAAGTCATAGAATGGAGGTGTGTGAAGTCAAAATGGAGGTTTGTGAACTCAAAGAATGGAGGTGTGTGAAGTCATGGAATGGAGGTGTGTGAAGTCCAAGAATGGAGGTGTGTGAAGTCAAACAATGGTGGTGTGTGAAGTCACAGAATGGAGGTGTGTGAAGTCACAGAATGGAGGTGTGTGAAGTCAAAATGGAGGTGTGTGAAGTCACAGAATGGAGGTGTGTGAAGTCACAGAATGGAGGTGTTTGAAGTCAAAATTGTGGTGTGTGAATTCACAAATGGAGGTGTGGGAAGTCAGAATGGAGCTGAGTGAAGTCATAGAATGGAGGTGGGTGAAGGCAGAATGGAAGTGTGTGAACTCGTAGAATTGAGGTTTGTGAAGTCAAAATGGAGGTCTGTGAAGTCATAGAATGGTGGGTTTTGATGTCAAAGAATGGAGGTGTGTGAAGTCATAGAATGGAGGTGTGTGAACTCAGATTGGAGGTGTGTGAAATCACAGAAGGGAGGTGTGTCAACTCAGAAACTAGGTGTGTAAAGTCATAGAATGGAGGTGTGTGAAGTCACAGAATGAAGGTGTGTGAAGTCATAGAAGGAGGTGTCTGAAGTCACAGAATGGAGGTGTGTGAACACACAGAATGGAGGTGTGTGAACTCAGAGAGGAGGTGTGTGAAGTCACAGAATGGAGGTGTGTGAAGTCATAGAATGGAAGTGTGTGAAGTCATAGAATGGAGGTGTGTGAAGTCAGACTGGAGGTGTGTGAAGTCACAGAATGGAGGTGTGTGAACCCAGAATGGAGGTGTGTGAAGTCACAGAATGGAGGTTTGTGAAGTCATAGAATGGAGGTTTGTGAAGTCACAGAATGGACGGGTATGAAGACATAGAATGGAGGTGTGTGATGTCAGAATGGAGGTGTGCGAAGTCTTAGAATAGAGGTGTGTGAAGTCAGAATGGAGGTGTGTGAAGGCATAGATGGAGTTGTGTGAAGTCATAGTATGGAGGTGTGTGAAATCATAGAATGGAGTTTTGTGAAGTCACAGAATGTAGCTGTGTGAATTCAGAATGGAGGTATGTGAAGTCATAAAATGGAGGTGTGTGAAGTCAGAATGGAAGTGTGTGAACTCAAAAAATGGAGGTGTGTGACGTCACAATGGAAGTGTGTGAAGTCATAGAATGGAGGTGTGTGAAGTCACAGAATGGAGCTGTGTGAAGTCATAGAATGGAGGTGTGTGAAGTCACAGAATGGAGGTGTTGAAGTCACAGAATGGAGGTTTGTGAAGTCATAGAATGGAGGTATGTGAAGTCAAATTGGAGGGGTTTGAAGTCGGATAATGGAGGTGTGTGAAGTCACAGAATAGAGGTGGGTGAAGTCACAGAATGGAGGTTTGTGAAGTCACAGAATGGAGGTGTGTGAAGTCACAGAATGGACGGGTATGAAGTCATAGAATGGAGGTGTGTGAAGTCACAGAATTCAGGTATTTGAAGTCCTATATTGGAGGTGTGAAAAGTCAAAATGGATGTGTGAAATCATAGAATGCAGGTGTGTGAAATCATAGAATGGAGGAGTGTGAAGTCATAGAATGGAGGTGTGTGAAGTGACAGAATGGAGGTGTGTGAATTCATAGAATGGAGGTATGTGAAGTGACAGAATGGAGGTGTGTGAATTCATAGAATGGAGGTGTGAGAAGTCACAGAAAGGAGGTGTGTGAAGTCATACAATGAACGTGTATGAAGTCATAGACTTGAGGTGTGTGAAGTCACAGAAGGGAGGTGTGTGAAGTCACAGAATGCAGGTGGGTGAAGTCACAGAATGGAGGTTTGTGAAGTCATAGAATGGAGGTATGTGAACTGACAGAATGGAGGTGTGTGAATTCATAGAATGGAGGTGTGAGAAGTCACAGAATGGAGGTGTGTGAAGTCATACAATGAACGTGTATGAAGTCATAGACTTGAGGTGTGTGAAGTCACAGAAGGGATGTGTGTGAAGTCACAGAATGCAGGTGGGTGAAGTCACAGAATGGAGGTTTGTGAAGTCATAGAATGGAGGTATGTGAAGTCAAATTGGAGGGGTGTGAAGTCGGAGAATGAAGATGTGTGAAGTCACAGAATGGAGGTGGTGAAGTCACAGAATGGAGGTGTGTGAAGTTATAGAATGGAGGTGTGTGAAGTCACAGAATGGACGGGTTTGAAGACATAGGATGGAGGTGTGTGATGTCAGAATGGAGGTGTGCGAAGGCATAATATAGAGGTGTGTGAAGTCAGAATGGAGGTGTGTGAAGGCATAGATGGAGTTGTGTGAAGTCATAGTATGGAGGTGTGTGAAATCATAGAATTGAGTTTTGTGAAGTCACAGAATTGAGCTGTGTGAATTCAGAATGGAGGTGTGTGAAGTCAAAGAATGGATGTTTCTGAAGTAAGAATGAAGGTGTGTGAAGTCATAGAATGGAGGTGTGTGAAGTCAAAATGGTGGTGTGTGAACTCATAGAATGGAGGTGTGTGAAGTCACAGAATGTAGGTGTGTGAAATCAGAATAGAGGTGTGAAGTCATAGAATGGGGGTGGGTGAAGTCATGGAAAGGAGGTGTGGGAAGTCACATATTCAAAGTCTGTGAAGTCATAGAATGGAGGTTTGTGAAGTCAGAAGGGAGTTGTGTGAACTCATAGAATGGAGGTGTGTGAAGTCACGATGGAGGTGTGTGAAGTCATAGAATGGAGGTATTTGAAGTCAGAATGGAGGTGTGTGAACTCATAGAATGGAGGTGTGTGAAGTCACAATGGAGGTGTGTGAAGTCACAGAATGGAGGTGTGTGAAGTCACAGAATGGAGGTGTGTGAAGTCAGGGAATGGTGGTGTGTGAAGTCACAGAATGGAGGTGTGTGAAGTCACGGAATGGAGGTGTGTGAAGTCACAGAATGGAGGTGTGTGAACTCAGAATGGAGATGTGAGAAATCACAGAATGGACGTGTGTGAAGTCATAGAATGGAAGTGTGTGAAGTCATAGAATGGAGGTTTGTGAAGTAAGAATGGAGGTGTGTGAAGTCACCGAATGGAGTTGTGTGAACTCAGAATGGAGGTGTGTGAATTCACAGAATGGAGGTTTGTGAAGTCATAGAATGTAGTTGTGTGAGGTCATAGAATGGATGTTTCTGAAGTAAGAATGAAGGTGTGTGAAGTCATAGAATGGAGGTGTGTGAAGTCAAAGAATGGAGGTGTGTGAAGTCACAGCATGGAGGTGTGTGAAGTCAGAATGGAGATGTGTGAAGTCATAGAATGGAGGTGTGTGAAGTCACAATGCAGGTGTGTGAACTCATAGAATGGAGGTGGATGAAGTCACAATGCAGGTGTGTGAAGTCATAGAATGGAGTTCTGTGAACTCAGAAAGCAGGTGTGTGAAGTCACAGAATAGAGGTGTGTGAAGTCATACAATGGAGGTGTGTGAAGTCACAGAATGGAAGTGTGTGAATTCATAGAATGGAGGTGTGTGAAGTCATAGAATGGAGGTGTGTGAAGTCACAGAATGGAGGTGTGTGAAGTAACAGAATGGAGGTGTGTGAAGTCAAAATGGAGGTGTGTGAAGTCAAAGAATGGATGTTTGTGAAGTCATAGAATGGAGGTGTATGAAGTCATGGAATGGATGTTTGTGAAGTCAAACATTGGAAGTGTGTGAAGTTACAGAATGGAGGTGTGTGAAGTCATAGAATGGAGGTGTGTGAAGTCAGAGAATGGAGGTGTGTGAAGTCAGAATGCAGGTGTGTGAAGTCATAGAATGGAGGTGTGTGAAGTCATAGAATAGAGGTGTGTGAAGTCATAGATTGGAAGGGTGTGAAGTCATAGATTGGAGGTGTGTGAAGTCACAGAGGGAGGTGTGTGAAGTCATAGAATGGAGGTGTGTGAAGTCAAAGAATGGAGGTGTGTGAAGTCATAGAATGGAGGTGTGTGAAGTCACAGCATGGAGATGTGTGAAGTCAGAATGGAGATGTGTGAAGTCACAGAATGGAAGTGTGTGAAGTCACAGAATGGAGGTGTGTGAAGTCAAAATGGAGGTGTGTTAAGTCACAGAATGGAGGTGTGTGAAGTCACAGAATGGAGGTGTTTGAAATCAAAATTGTGGTGTGTGAATTCACAAATGGAGGTTTGTGAAGTCAGAATGGAGCTGAGTGAAGTCATAGAATGGAGGTGGGTGAAGGCAGAATGGAAGTGTGTGAACTCGTAGAATGGAGGTGTGTGAAGTCATAGAATGTAGGTGTGTGAAGTCATAGAATGGATGTTTGTGAAGTAAGAATGAAGGTGTGTGAAGTCATAGAATGGAAGTGTGTGAAGTCACAGAATGGAGGTGTGTGACGTCATAGAATGGAGCTGTGTGAATTCAGAATGGAGATGTGGGAAGTCATAGAATGGAGGTGTGTGAAGTCAAAATGGAGGTTTGTGAACTCAAAGAATGGAGGTGTGTGAAGTCATGGAATGGAGGTGTGTGAAGTCCAAGAATGGAGGTGTGTGAAGTCAAACAATGGTGGTGTGTGAAGTCACAGAATGGAGGTGTGTGAAGTCACAGAATGGAGGTGTGTGAAGTCAAAATGGAGGTGTGTGAAGTCACAGAATGGAGGTGTGTGAAGTCACAGAATGGAGGTGTTTGAAGTCAAAATTGTGGTGTGTGAATTCACAAACGGAGGTGTGTGAAGTCAGAATGGAGCTGAGTGAAGTCATAGAATGGAGGTGGGTGAAGGCAGAATGGAAGTGTGTGAACTCGTAGAATTGAGGTTTGTGAAGTCAAAATGGAGGTCTGTGAAGTCATAGAATGGTGGTTTTTGATGTCAAAGAATGGAGGTGTGTGAAGTCATAGAATGGAGGTGTGTGAACTCAGATTGGAGGTGTGTGAAATCACAGAAGGGAGGTGTGTCAACTCAGAAACTAGGTGTGTGAAGTCATAGAATGGAGGTGTGTGAAGTCACAGAATGAAGGTGTGTGAAGTCATAGAAGAAGGTGTCTGAAGTCACAGAATGGAGGTGTGTGAACACACAGAATGGAGGTGTGTGAACTCAGAGAGGAGGTGTGTGAAGTCACAGAATGGAGGTGTGTGAAGTCATAGAATGGAAGTGTGTGAAGTCATAGAATGGAGGTGTGTGAAGTCAGAATGGAGGTGTGTGAAGTCACAGAATGGAGGTTTGTGAACCCAGAATGGAGGTGTGTGAAGGCACAGAATGGAGGTTTGTGAACTCATAGAATGGAGGTGTAAGAAGTCACAGAATGGATGTTGCTGAAGTAAGAATGAAGATGTGTGAAGTCATAGAATGGAGGTGTCTGAAGTAATAGAATGGATGTTGCTGAAGTACGAATGAAGGTGTGTGAACTCATAGAATGGAGGTGTATGAACTCATAGAATGGAGGTGTGTGAATTCATGGAACGGAGGCCTGTGAAGTCAAAGAATGGAGGTGTATGATGTCAAACAATGGAAGTGTGTGAAGTCATAGAATGGAGGTGTGTGAAGTCTTAGAATGGAGGTGTGTGAAGTCATAGAATGGAGGTGTGTGAAGTCACAGAAGGGAGGTGTGTGAAGTCACAGAATGGAGGTCTGTAAAGTCACAGAGTGGAGGTGTGTGAAGGCACAGAATGGAGGGGTGTGAAGGCAAAGAATGGAGGAATGTGAAGTCACAGAATGGAGATGTGTGAAGTGAGAATACAGGTGTGCGAAATCATAGAATGGAGGTGTGTGAAGTCAGAATGGAGCTGTGTGAACTCATAGAATGGAGGTGTGTGAAGTCACAATGGAGATGTGTGAAGTCATAGAATGGTGGTTTTTGAAGTCACAGAATGGAGGTGTGGGAAGTCATAGAATGGAGGTGTGTGAAGTTACATTAGAGGTATGTGAAGTCACAAAATGGAGGTGTGTCAACTCAAAAATGAGGTATGTGAAGTCATAGAATGGAGGTGTGTGAAGTCACAGAATGGAAGTGGGTGAACTCAAAATGGAGGTGTGTGAAGTCACAGAATGGCGGTGTGTGAATTCATAGAAGGGAGGTGTGTGAAGTCATAGAATGGACGTGTGTGAAGTCACAGAATGGAAGTGTATGAAGTCAAAATGGAGGTGTGTGAAGTCAGAGAATTGAGGTGTGTGAAGTCAGAAAGGAGGTGTGTGAAGTCACAGAATAGAGGTGTGTCAAGTCATACAATGGAGGTGTGTGAAGTCACAGAATGGAGGTGTGTGAATTCATAGAATCGAGGTGTGTGAAGTCATAGAATGGAGGTGTGTGAAGTCACAGAATGGAGGTGTTTGAAGTAACAGAATGGAGGTGTGTGAAGTCACAGAATGGAAGTGGGTGAACTCACAATGGAGGTGTGTGAAGTCACAGAAGGGAATTGTGTGAAGTCAGAAGGGAGGTGTGTGAAGTCACAGAATGGAGATGTGTGAACTCAGAATGGAGGTGTGGGAAGTGACAGAATGGAGGTTTGTGAAGTCATAGAATGGAGGTGTGGGAGGTCATAGAATGGATGTTTCTGAAGTAAGAATGAAGGTGTGTGAAGTCATAGAATGGAGGTGTGTGAAGTCATAGAATGGAGGTGTGTGAAGTCAGACAATGGAGGTGTGTGAAGTCAGAATGGAGGTGTGAAGTCATAGAATAGAGGTGGGTGAAGTCATAGAAAGGAGTTGTGGAAGTCATAGAATAGAGGAGTGTGAAGTCATAGAATGGAGGTGAGTGAAGTCACAGATTCGAGGTCTGTGAAGTCATAGAATGGAGCTGTGTGATGCCAGAAATGAGGAGTGTGAAGTCCAAGAATGGACGTGTGTGAACTCATAGAATGGAGGTGTGTGACGTCACAATGGAAGTGTGTGAAGTCACAGAATGGAGGTGTGTGAAGTCATATATTGGAGGTGTGTGAAGTCAGAATGGAGGTGTGTGAAGTCACAGAATGGAGGTGTGTGAACTCAGAATGGAGGTGTTTGAAGTCATAGATGGAGGTGTGTGAAGTCACAGTATGGAGGTGTGTGAAATCATAGAATGGAATTTTGTGAATTCACAGAATGGAGCTGTGTGAAGTCAGAATGGAGGAGTGTGAAGTCATAGAATGGAGGTGTGTGAAGTCAGAATGGAGGTGTGTGAACTCATAGATTGGACGTGTGTGAAGTCACAATGGAGGTTTGTGAAGACATAGAATGGAGGTGTGTGAAGTCACAGAATGGAGGTGTGTGAAGTCATAGAATGGAGGTGTGTGAAGTCATAGAATGGAGGTATTTGAAGTCAGAATGGAGGTGTGTGAACTCATAGAATGGAGGTGTGTGAAGTCACAATGGAGGTGTGTGAAGTCACAGAATGCAGGTGTGTGAAGTCACAGAATGGAGGTGTGTAGTCAGGGAATGGAGGTGTGTGAAGTCACAGAATGGAGGTGTGTGAAGTCACGGAATGGAGGTGTGTGAAGTCACAGAATGGAGGCGTGTGAACTCAGAATGGAGGTGTGAGAAGTCACAGAATGGAGGTGTGTGAAGTCATAGAATGGAAGTGTGTGAAGTCATAGAATGGAGGTTTGTGAAGTAAGAATGGAGGTGTGGGAAGTCACCGAATGGAGTTGTGTGAACTCAGAATGGAGGTGTGTGAATTCACAGAATGCAGGTTTGTGAAGTCATAAAATGGAGTTGTGTGAGGTCATAGAATGGATGTTTCTGAAGTAAGAATGAAGCTGTGTGAAGTCATAGAATGGAGGTGTGTGAAGTCATAGAATGGAGGTGTGTGAAGTCACAGAATGGAGGTGAGCGAAGTCAATGAATGGACTTGTGTGAAGCCAAAATTGTGGAGTGTGAAGTCAAAGAATGGATGTGTGTGAAGTCACAGAATGGAGGTGTGTGAAGTCAAAATGGAGGTGTGTGAAGTCACAGAATGGAGGTATGTGAAGTCATAGAATAGAGGTGGATGAAGTCATAGAAAGGAGGTGTGGGAAGTCATAGAATGGAGCAGTGTGAAGTCATAGAGTGGAGGTGAGTGAAGTCACAGATTCGAGGTCTGTGAAGTCACAGAATGGAGGTATGTGAAGTCATAGAATAGAGGTGTATGAAGTCACAGAATGGAAGTGTGTGAACTCAAAATGGAGGTGTGTGAAGTCACAGAATGGAGGTGAGCAAAGTCAATGAATGGACTTGTGTGAAGCCAAAATTGTGGAGTGTGAAGTCAAAGAATGGATGTGTGTGAAGTCACAGAATGGAGGTCTGTGAAGTCAAAATGGAGGTGTGTGAAGTCAAAGAATGGATGTGTGTGAAGTCAAAATGGAGGTGTGTGAAGTCAGAGAATGGAGGTGAGTGAAGTCAATGAATGGACTTGTGTGAAGCCAAAATTGTGGATTGTGAAGTCAAAGAATGGATGTGTGTGAAGTCACAGAATGGAGGGGTGTGAAGTCAACATGGAGGTGTGTGAAGTCAAAGAATGGATGTGCGTGAAGTCATAGAATGGAGGTGTATGAAGTCATAGAATGGAGGTTTGTGAAGTCAAACATTGGAAGTGTGTGAAGTTACAAAATGGAGATATGTGAAGTCATAGAATGGAGGTGTGTGAAGTCAGAGAATTGAGGTGTGTGAAGTCAGAATGCAGGTGTGTGAAGTCATAGAATGGAGGTGTGTGAAGTCATAGATTGGAAGTGTGTGAAGTCATAGATTGGAGGTGTGTGAAGTCACAGAGGGAGGTGTGTGAAGTCACAGAATGGAGTTCTGTGAAGTCACAGTGGAGGTGTGTGAAGTCATAGAATGGAGGTGTGTGAAGTCAAAGAATGGAGGTGTGTGAAGTCATAGAATGGAGGTGTGTGAAGTCACAGCATGGAGGTGTGTGAAGTCAGAATGGAGATGTGTGAAGTCATAGAATGGAGGTGTGTGAAGTCACAATACAGGTGTGTGACCTCATAGAATGGAGGTGGGTGAAGTCACAATGCAGGTGTGTGAAGTCATACAATGGAGTTGTGTGAACTCAGAAAGGAGGTGTGTGAAGTCACAGAATAGAGGTGTGTGAATTCATAGAATGGAGGTGTGTGAAGTCATAGAATGGAGGTGTGTGAAGTCACAGAATGGAGGTGTGTGAAGTAACAGAATGGAGGTGTGTGAAGTCACATAATGGCAGTGGGTGAACTCACAATGGAGGTGTGTGAAGTCACAGAAGGGAAGTGTGTGAAGTCAAAATGGAGGTGTGTGAAGTCAGAGAATGGAGGTGAGTGTAGTCAATGAATGGAATTGTGTGAAGCCAAAATTGTGGTGTGTGAAGTCAAAGAATGGATGTGTGTGAAGTCACAGAATGGAGGTGTGTGAAGTCAAAATGGAGGTGTGTGAAGTCAAAGAATGGATGTGTGTGAAGTCATAGAATGGAGGTGTATGAAGTCATGGAATGGAGGTTTGTGAAGTCAAACATTGGAAGTGTGTGAAGTTACAAAATGGAGGTGTGTGAAGTCATAGAGTGGAGGTGTGTGAAGTCAGAGAATTGAGGTGTGTGAAGTCAGAATGCAGGTGTGTGAAGTCATAGAATGGAGGTGTGTGAAGTCATAGAATGGAGGTGTGTGAAGTCATAGATTGGAAGTGTGTGAAGTCATAGATTGGAGGTGTGTGAAGTCACAGAGGTAGGTGTATGAAGTCACAGAATGGACTTCTGTGAAGTCACAGTGGAGGTGTGTGAAGTCATAGAATGGAGGTGTGTGAAGTCAAAGAATGGAGGTGTGTGAAGTCATAGAATGGAGGTTTGTGAAGTCACAGCATGGAGGTGTGTGAAGTCAGAATGGAGATGTGTGAAGTCGTAGAATGGAGGTGTGTGAAGTCACAATGCAGGTGTGTGAACTCATAGAATGGAGGTGGGTGAAGTCACAATGCAGGTGTGTGAAGTCATAGAATGGAGTTGTGTGAACTCAGAAAGGAGGTGTGTAAAGTCACAGAATAGAGGTGTGTGAAGTCATACAATGGAGGTGTGTGAAGTCACAGAATGGAAGTGTGTGAATTCATAGAATGGAGGTGTGTGAAGTCATAGAATGGAGGTGTGTGAACTCACAGAATGGAGGTGTGTGAAGTAACAGAATGGAGGTGTGTGAAGTCACAGAATGGAAGTGGGTGAACTCACAATGGAGGTGTGTGAAGTCACAGAAGGGAATTGTGTGAAGTCAGAAGGGAGGTGTGTGAAGTCACAGAATGGAGATGTGTGAACTCAGAATGGAGGTGTGGGAAGTCACAGAATGGAGGTTTAAAAAGTCATAGAATGGAGGTGTGTGAGGTCATAGAATGGATGTTTCTGAAGTAAGAATGAAGGTGTGTGAAGTCATAGAATGGAGGTGTGTGAAGTCATGGAATGGAGGTGTGTGAAGTCAGAGAATGGAGCTGTGTGAAGTCAGAATGGAGGTGTGAAGTCATAGAATAGAGGTGGATGAAGTCACAGAAAGGAGTTGTGGGAAGTCATAGAATAGAGGAGTGTGAAGTCATAGAATGGAGGTGAGTGAAGTCACAGATCCGAGGTCTGTGAAGTCATAGAATGGAGCTGTGTGATGCCAGAATTGAGGAGTGTGAAGTCCTAGAATGGATGTGTGTGAACTCATAGAATGGAGTTGTGTGACGTCACAATGGAAGTGTGTGAAGTCACAGAATGGAGGTGTGTGAAGTCATATATTGGAGGTGTGTGAAGTCAGAATGGAGGTGTGTGAAGTCACAGAATGGAGGTGTGTGAACTCAGAATGGAGGTGTTTGAAGTCATAGATGGAGGTGTGTGAAGTCACAGTATGGAGGTTTGTGAAATCATAGAATGGAATTTTGTGAATTCACAGAATGTAGCTGTGTGAAGTCAGAATGGAGGAGCATGAAGTCATAGAATGGAGGTGTGTGAAGTCAGAATGGAGGTGTGTGAACTCATAGATTGGACGTGTGTGAAGTCACAATGGAGGTGTGTGAAGACATAGAATGGAGGTGTGTGAAGTCACAGAATGGAGGTGTGTGAAGTCATAGAATGGAGGTGTGTGAAGTCATAGAATGGAGGTGTGTGAAGTCATAGAATGGATGTTTCTGAAGTAAGAATGAAGGTGTGTGAAGTCATAGAATGGAGGTGTGTGAAGTCAAAATGGTGGTGTGTAAACTCATAGAATGGAGGTGTGTGAAGTCACAGAATGTAGGTGTGTGAAGTCAGAATGGAGGTGTGAAGTCATAGAATGGGGGTGGGTGAAGTCATGTAAAGGAGGTGTGGGAAGTCATAGTATGGAGAAGTGTGAAGTCATAGAGTGGAGGTGAGTGAAGTCACATATTCAAAGTCTGTGAAGTCATAGAATGGAGGTTTGTGAAGTCAGAAGGGAGGTGTGTGAACTCATAGAATGGAGGTGTGTGAAGTCACAATGGAGGTGTGTGAAGTCATAGAATGGAGGTATTTGAAGTCAGAATGGAGGAGTGTGAACTCATAGAATGGAGGTGTGTGAAGTCACAATGGAGGTGTGTGAAGTCATAGAATGGAAGTGTGTGAAGTCAAAGAATGGAGGTTTGTGAAGTAAGAATGGAGGTGTGTGAAGTCACCGAATGGAGTTGTGTGAACTCAGAATGGAGGTGTGTGAATTCACAGAATGGAGGTTTGTGAAGTCATAGAATGGAGTTGTGTGAGGTCATAGATTGGAGGTGTGTGAATTTAGATTAGAGGTATGTGAAGTCACAAAATGGAGTTGTGTCAACTCAGAAATGAGGTATGTGAAGTCATAGAATGGAGGTGTGTGAATTCACAGAATGGAAGTGGGTGAACTCAAAATGGAGGTGTGTGAAGTCACAGAATGGCGGTGTGTGAATTCATAGAAGGGAGGTGTTTGAAGTCATAGAATGGAGGTGTGTGAAGTCACAGCATGGAAGTGTGTGAAGTCAAAATGGAGGTGTGTGAAGTCATAGAATGGAGGTGTATGAAGTCATGGAATGGAGGTTTGTGAAGTCAAACATTGGAAGTGTGTGAAGTTACAGAATGGAGGTGTGTGAATTCATAGAATGGAGGTGTGTGAAGTCAGAGAGTGGAGGTGTGTGAAGTCAGAATGCAGGTGTGTGAAGTCATAGAATGGAGGTGTGTGAAGTCACAGATTCGAGGTCTGTGAAATCATAGAATGGAGCTGTGTGATGCCAGAATTGAGTATGAAGTCCTAGAATGGAAGTGTGTGAACACATAGAATGGAGGTGTGTGACGTCACAATGGAACTGTGTGAAGTCACAGAATGGAGGTGTGTGAAGTCATATATTGGAGGTGTGTGAAGTCAGAATGGAGATGTGTGAAGTCACAGAATGGAGGTGTGTGAACTCAGAATGGAGGTGTTTGAAGTCACAGATGGAGGTGTGTGAAGTCACAGTATGGAGGTGTGTGAAATCATAGAGTGGAATTTTGTGAATTCACACAATGGAGCTGTGTGAAGTCAGAATGGAGGAGTGTGAAGTCATAGAATGGAGGTGTGTGAAGTCAAAATGGAGGTTTGTGAACTCAAAGAATGGAGGTGTGTGAAGTCATGGAATGGAGGTGTGTGAAGTCAAACAATGGAGGTGTGTGAAGTCACAGAATGGAGGTGTGTGAAGTCACAGAATGGAGGTGTGTGAAGTCAAAATGGAGGTGTGTGAAGTCACAGAATGGAGGTGTGTGAAGTCACAGAATGGAGGTGTTTGAAGTCAAGATTGTGGTGTGTGAATTCACATATGGATGTGTGTGAACTCAGAATGGAGCTGAGTGAACTCATAGAATGGAGGTGGGTGAAGGCAGAATGGAAGTGTGTGAACTCGTAGAATGGAGGTGTGTGAGGTCATAATGGAGGTGTTTGAAGTCATAGAATGGTGGTTTTTGATGTCAAAGAATGGAGTTGTTTGAAGTCATAGAATGGACGTGTGAGCTCAGAATGGAGGTGTGTGAAATCACAGAAGGGAGGTTTGTCAACTCAGAAACGAGGTGTGTGAAGTCATAGAATGGAGGTGTGTGAAGTCACAGAATGAAGGTGTGTGAAGTCATAGAAGGAGGTGTCTGAAGTCACAGAATGGAGGTGTGTGAAGACACAGAATGGAGGTGTGTGAACTCAGAGAGGAGGTGTGTGAAGTCACAGAATGGAGGTGTGTGAAGTCATAGAATGGAAGTGTGTGAAGTCATAGAATGGAGGTGTGTGAAGTCACAGAATGGAGGTATCTAAAGTCAGTATGGAGGTGTGAAGTCATCTAATAGAGGTGGGTGAAGTCATAGAAAGGAGGTGTGGGAAGTCATAGAATGGAGCAGTGTGAAGTCATAGAGTGGAGGTGAGTGAAGTCACAGATTCGAGGTCTGTGAAGTCATAGAATAGAGGTGTGTGAAGTCAGCATGGAGGTGTGTGAAGTCATAGAATGGAGGTATGTGAACTCATAGAATGGAGGTATGTGATGTCACAATGGAAGTGTGTGAAGTCACATAATGGAGGTGTGTGAAGTCATACATTAGTGTGTGAAGTCATAATGGAGGTGTGTGAAGTCACAGAATGGAGGTGTGTGAACTCAGATTGGAGGTGTGTGAAGTCATAGATGGAGGTGTGTGCAGTCAGAGTATGGAGTTGTGTGAAATCATAGAATGGAGTTTTGGGAATTCACAGAATGGAGGAGTGTGAGGTCAGAATGGAGGTGTGTGAAGTCACAGAATTGAGGTGTGTGAAGTCAAAATGGTGGTGTGTGAACTCATAGAATGGAGGTGGGTGAAGTCACAGAATGTCGGTGTGTGAAGTCAGAATGGAGGTGTGAAGTCATAGAATGCGTGTGGGTGAAGTCATGGAAAGGAGGTGTGGGAAGTCATAGAATGGAGAAGTGTGAAGTCATAGATTGGAGATGAGTGAAGTCACATATTCAAAGTCTGTGAAGTCATAGAATGGAGGTTTGTGAAGTCAGAAGGGAGGTGTGTGAACTCATAGAATGGAGGTGTGTGAAGCCACAATGGAGGTGTGTGAAGTCATAGAATGGAGGTATTTGAAGTCAGAATGGAGGTGTGTGAACTCATAGAATGGAGGTGTCTGAAGTCATAGAATGGATGTTGCTGAAGTAAGAATGAAGGTGTGTGAACTCATACAATGGAGGTGTATGAACTCATAGAATGGAGGTGTGTGAATTCATGGAACGGAGGTGTGTGAAGTCATAGAATGGAGGTGTATGATGTCAAACAATGGAAGTGTGTGAATTCATGGAACGGAGGTGTGTGAAGTCTTAGAAGGGAGGTGTATGATGTCAAACAATGGAAGTGTGTGAAGTCATAGAATGGAGGTGTGTGAAGTCTTAGAATGGAGGTATCTAAAGTCAGTATGGAGGTGTGAAGTCATCTAATAGAGGTGGGTGAAGTCATAGAAAGGAGGTGTGGGAAGTCATAGAATGGAGCAGTGTGAAGTCATAGAGTGGAGGTGAGTGAAGTCACAGATTCGAGGTCTGTGAAGTCATAGAATAGAGGTGTGTGAAGTCAGCATGGAGGTGTGTGAAGTCATAGAATGGAGGTATGTGAACTCATAGAATGGAGGTATGTGATGTCACAATGGAAGTGTGTGAAGTCACATAATGGAGGTGTGTGAAGTCATACATTAGTGTGTGAAGTCATAATGGAGGTGTGTGAAGTCACAGAATGGAGGTGTGTGAACTCAGATTGGAGGTGTGTGAAGTCATAGATGGAGGTGTGTGCAGTCAGAGTATGGAGTTGTGTGAAGTCATAGAATGGAGTTTTGTGAATTCACAGAATGGAGGAGTGTGAGGTCAGAATGGAGGTGTGTGAAGTCACAGAATTGAGGTGTGTGAAGTCAAAATGGTGGTGTGTGAACTCATAGAATGGAGGTGGGTGAAGTCACAGAATGTCGGTGTGTGAAGTCAGAATGGAGGTGTGAAGTCATAGAATGCGTGTGGGTGAAGTCATGGAAAGGAGGTGTGGGAAGTCATAGAATGGAGAAGTGTGAAGTCATAGATTGGAGATGAGTGAAGTCACATATTCAAAGTCTGTGAAGTCATAGAATGGAGGTTTGTGAAGTCAGAAGGGAGGTGTGTGAACTCATAGAATGGAGGTGTGTGAAGCCACAATGGAGGTGTGTGAAGTCATAGAATGGAGGTATTTGAAGTCAGAATGGAGGTGTGTGAACTCATAGAATGGAGGTGTCTGAAGTCATAGAATGGATGTTGCTGAAGTAAGAATGAAGGTGTGTGAACTCATACAATGGAGGTGTATGAACTCATAGAATGGAGGTGTGTGAATTCATGGAACGGAGGTGTGTGAAGTCATAGAATGGAGGTGTATGATGTCAAACAATGGAAGTGTGTGAATTCATGGAACGGAGGTGTGTGAAGTCTTAGAAGGGAGGTGTATGATGTCAAACAATGGAAGTGTGTGAAGTCATAGAATGGAGGTGTGTGAAGTCTTAGAATGGAGGTGTGTGAAGTCATAGAATGGAGGTGTGTGAAGTCACAGAAGGGAGGTGTGTGAAGTCACAGAATGGAGGTCTGTAAAGTCACAGTATGGAGGTGTGTGAAGGCACAGAATGGAGGGGTGTGAAGTCAAAGAATGGAGGAATGTGAAGTCACAGAATGGAGATGTGTGAAGTGAGAATACAGGTGTGCCAAGTCATAGAATGGAGGTGTGTGAAGTCAGGATGGAGCTGTGTGAACTCATAGAATGGAGGTGTGTGAAGTCACAATGGAGATGTGTGAAGTCATAGAATGGTGGTTTTTGAAGTCACAGAATGGAGGTGTGTGAAGTCATAGAATGGAGGTGTGTGAAGTTAGATTAGATGTATGTGAAGTCACAAAATGGAGGTGTGTCAACTCAGAAATGAGGTATGTGAAGTCATAGAATGGAGGTGTGTGAATTCACAGAATGGAAGTGGGTGAACTCAAAATGGAGGTGTGTGAAGTCACAGAATGGCGGTGTGTGAATTCATAGAAGGGAGGTGTTTGAAGTCATAGAATGGAGGTGTGTGAAGTCACAGAATGGAAGTGTGTGAAGTCAAAATTGAGGTGTGTGAAGTCATAGAATGGAGGTGTATGAAGTCATGGAATGGAGGTTGGTGAAGTCAAACATTGGAAGTGTGTGAAGTTACAGAATGGAGGTGTGTGAAGTCATAGAATGGAGGTGTGTGAAGTCATAGAATGGAGGAGTGTGAAGTCAGAGAATGGAGATGTGTGAAGTCAGAATGCAGGTGTGTGAAGTCATAGAATATAGGTGTGTGCAGTCATAGAATGGAGGTGTGTGAAGTCATAGATTGGAAGTGTGTGAAGTCATAGATTGGAGGTTTGTGAAGTCACAGTGGGAGGTGTGTGAAGTCACAGAATGGAGATCTGTGAAGTCACAGTGGAGGTGTGTGAAGTCATAGAATGGAGGTGTGTGCAGTCAAAGAATGAAGGTGTGTGAAGTCATAGAATGGAGGTGTGTGAAGTCACAGCATGGAGGTGTGTGAAGTCAGAATGGAGATGTGTGAAGTCATAGAATGGAGGTGTGTGAACTCATAGAATGGAGGTGGTTGAAGTCACAATGCAGGTGTGTGAAGTCATAGAATGGAGTTGTGTGAACTCAGATAGGAGGTATGTGAAGTCACCGAATAGAGGTGTGTGAAGTCATACAATGGAGGTGTGTGAAGTCACAGAATGGAGGTGTGTGAATTCATAGAATGGAGGTGTGTGAAGTCACAGAATGGAGGTGAGTGAAGTCACAGAATGGAAGTGGGTGAACTCACAATGGAGGTATGTGAAGTCACAGAAGGGAGGTGTGTGAAGTCAGAAGGGAGGTGTGTGAAGTCACAGAATGGAGATGTGTGAACTCACAATGGAGGTGTGGGAAGTCACAGAATGGAGGTTTGTAAAGTCATAGAATGGAGGTGTGTGAGGTCATAGAATGGATGTTTCTGAAGTAAGAATGATGGTGTGTGAAGTCATAGAATGGAGGTGTGTGAAGTCATAGAATGGAGGTGTGTGAAGTCAGAGAATGGAGGTGTGTGAAGTCAGAATGGAGGTGTGAAGTCATAGAATAGAGGTGGGTGAAGTCATAAAAAGGAGTTGTGGGAAGTCATAGAATAGAGGAGTGTGAAGTCATAGAATGGAGGTGAGTGAAGTCACAGATTCGAGGTCTGTGAAATCATAGATTGGAGCTCTGTGATGCCAGAATTGAGGAGTGTGAAGTCCTAGAATGGAAGTGTGTGAACTCATAGAATGGAGGTGTGTGACGTCACAATGGAAGTGTGTGAAGTCACAGAATAGAGGTGTGTGAAGTCATATATTGGAGGTGTGTGAAGTCAGAATGGACGTGTGTGAAGTCACAGAATGGAGGTGTGATGAATTCACAGAATGGAAGTGGGTGAACTCAAAATGGAGGTGTGTGAAGTCACAGAATGGCGGTGTGTGAATTCATACAAGGGAGGTGTGTGAAGTCATAGAATGGAGGTGTGTGAAGTCACAGAATGGAAGTGTGTGAAGTCAAAATGGAGGTGTGTGAAGTCATAGAATGGAGGTGTATGAAGTCATGGAATGGAGGTTTGTGAAGTCAAACATTGGAAGTGTGTGAAGTTACAGAATGGAGGTGTGTGAAGTCATAGAATGGAGGTGTGTGAAGTCAGAGAATGGAGGTGTGTGAAGTCAGAATGCAGGTGTGTGAAGTCATAGAATGGAGGTGTGTGCAGTCATAGAATGGAGGTGTTTGAAGTCATAGATTGGAAGTGTTTGAAGTCATAGATTGGAGGTTTGTGAAGTCACAGTGGGAGGTGTGTGAAGTCACAGAATGGAGATCTGTGAAGTCACAGTGGAGGTGTGTGAAGTCATAGAATGGAGGTGTGTGCAGTCAAAGAATGAAGGTTTGTGAAGTCATAGAATGGAGGTGTGTGAAGTCACAGCATGGAGGTGTGTGAAGTCAGAATGGAGATGTGTGAAGTCATAGAATGGAGGTGTGTGAACTCATAGAATCGAGGTGGGTGAAGTCACAATGCAGGTGTGTGTAGTCATAGAATGGAGGGTTGTGAAGTCACAGAATGGAGGTATCTGAAGTCAGAATGGAGGTGTGAAGTTATCTAATAGAGGTGGGTGAAGTCATAGAAAGGAGGTGTGGGAAGTCATAGAATGGAGCAGTGTGAAGTCATAGAGTGGAGGTGTGTGAGGTCATAGAATGGATGTTTCTGAAATAAGAATGATGGTGTGTGAAGTCATAGAATGGAGGTGTGTGAAGTCATAGAATGGAGGTGTGTGAAGTCAGAGAATGGAGGTGTGTGAAGTCAGAATGGAGGTGTGAAGTCATAGAATAGAGGTGGGTGAAGTCATAGAAAGGAGTTGTGGGAAGTAATAGAATAGAGGAGTGTGAAGTCATAGAATGGAGGTGAGTGAAGTCACAGATTCGAGGTCTGTGAAATCATAGAATGGAGCTGTGTGATGCCAGAATTGAGGAGTGTGAAGTCCTAGAATGGATGTGTGTGAACTCATAGAATGGAGGTGTGTGACGTCACAATGGAAGTGTGTGAAGTCACAGAATGGAGGTGTGTGAAGTCATATATTGGAGGTGAGTGAAGTCAGAATTGACGTGTGTGAAGTCACAGGATGGAGGTGTGTGAACTCAGAATGGAGGTGTTTGAAGTCATAGATGGAGGTGTGTGAAGTCACAGTATGGAGGTGTGTGAAATCATAGAGTGTGAATTCACACAATGGAGCTGTGTGAAGTCAGAATGGAGGAGTGTGAAGTCATAGAATGGAGGTGTGTGAAGTCAGAATGGAGGTGTGTGAACTCATAGAACGGACGTGTGTGAAGTCAAAATGGAGGTGTGTGAAGACATAGAATGGAGGTGTGTGAAGTCACTGAATGGAGCTCTGTGAAGTCATAGAATGGAGGTGTGTGAAGTCATAGAATGGAGGTGTGTGAAGTCATAGAATGGATGTTTCTGAAGTAAGAATGAAGGTGTGTGAAGTCATAGAATGGAGGTGTGTGAAGTCAAAATGGTGGTGTGTGAACTCATAGAATGGAGGTGTGTGAAGTCACAGAATGCAGGTTTGTGAAGTCAGAATGGAGGTGTGAAGTCATAGAATGGGGGTGGGTGAAGTCATGGAAAGGAGGTGTGGGAAGTCATAGAATGGAGAAGTGTGAAGTCATAGAGTGGAGGTGAGTGAAGTCACATATTCAAAGTCTGTGAAGTCATAGAATGGAGGTTTGTGAAGTCAGAATGGAGGGGTGTGAACTCATAGAATGGAGGTGTGTGAAATCACAATGGAGGTGTGTGAAGTCATAGAATGGAGGTATTTGAAGTCAGAATGGAGGTGTGTGAACTCATAGAATGGAGGTGTGTGAAGTCACGGAATGGAGGTGTGTGAAGTCACAGAATGGAGGTGTGTGAAGTCAGGGAATGGAGGTGTGTGAAGTCACAGAATGGAGGTGTGGGAAGTCACGGAATGGAGGTGTGTGAGGTCACAGAATGGAGGTGTGTGAACTCAGAATGGAGGTGTGAGAAGTCACAGAATGAGGTGTGTGAAGTCATAGAATGGAAGTGTGTGAAGTCATAGAATGGAGGATTGTGAAGTAAGAATGGAGGTGTGTGAAGTCACCGAATGGAGTTGTGTGAACTCAGAATGTAGGTGTGTGAATTCACAGAATGGAGGTTTGTGAAGTCATAGAATGGAGTTGTGTGAGGTCATAGAATGGATGTTTCTGAAGTAAGAATGAAGGTGTGTGAAGTCATAGAATGGAGGTGTGTGAAGTCATAGAATGGAGGTGTGTGAAGTCACAGAATGGAGGTATCTGAAGTCAGAATGGAGGTGTGAAGTTATCTAATAGAGGTGGGTGAAGTCATAGAAAGGAGGTGTGGGAAGTCATAAAATGGAGCAGTGTGAAGTCATAGAGTGGAGGTGAGTGAAGTCACAGATTCGAGGTCTATGAAGTAATAGAATAGAGGTGTGTGAAGTCAGAATGGAGGTGTGTGAAGTCATAGAATGGAATTATGTGAACTCATAGAATGGAGGTGTGGGATGTCACAATGGAAGTGTGTGAAGTCACAGAATGGAGGTGTGTGAAGTCATACATTGGTGTGTGAAGTCAGAATGGAGGTGTGTGAAGTCATAGAATGGAGGTGTGTGAAGTCAGAATGGAGGTGTGTGAACTCATAGAACGGACGTGTGTGAAGTCAAAATGGAGGTGTGTGAAGACATAGAATGGAGGTGTGTGAAGTCACTGAATGGAGCTCTGTGAAGTCATGGAATGGAGGTGTGTGAAGTCATAGAATGGAGGTGTGTGAAGTCATAGAATGGATGTTTCTGAAGTAAGAATGAAGGTGTGTGAAGTCATAGAATGGAGGTGTGTGAAGTCAAAATGGTGGTGTGTGAACTCATAGAATAGATGTGTGTGAAGTCACAGAATGCAGGTTTGTGAAGTCAGAATGGAGGTGTGAAGTCATAGAATGGGGGTGGGTGAAGTCATGAAAGGAGGTGTGGGAAGTCATAGAATGGAGAATTGTGAAGTCATAGAGTGGAGGTGAGTGAAGTCACATATTCAAAGTCTGTGAAGTCATAGAATGGAGGTTTGTGAAGTCAGAATGGAGGGGTGTGAACTCATAGAATGGAGGTGTGTGAAATCACAATGGAGGTGTGTGAAGTCATAGAATGGAGGTATTTGAAGTCAGAATGGAGGTGTGTGAACTCATAGAATGGAGGTGTGTGAAGTCACGGAATGGACGTGTGTGAAGTCACAGAATGGAGGTGTGTGAAGTCACAGAATGGAGGTGTGTGAAGTCAGGGAATGGAGGTGTGTGAAGTCACAGAATGGAGGTGTGGGAAGTCACGGAATGGAGGTGTGTGACGTCACAGAATGGAGGTGTGTGAACTCAGAATGGAGGTGTGAGAAGTCACAGAATGAGGTGTGTGAAGTCATAGAATGGAAGTGTGTGAAGTCATAGAATGGAGGTTTGTGAAGTAAGAATGGAGGTGTGTGAAGTCACCGAATGGAGTTGTGTGAACTCAGAATGTAGGTGTGTGAATTCACAGAATGGAGGTTTGTGAAGTCATAGAATGGAGTTGTGTGAGGTCATAGAATGGATGTTTCTGAAGTAAGAATGAAGGTGTGTGAAGTCATAGAATGGAGGTGTGTGAAGTCATAGAATGGAGGTGTGTGAAGTCACAGAATGGAGGTATCTGAAGTCAGAATGGAGGTGTGAAGTTATCTAATAGAGGTGGGTGAAGTCATAGAAAGGAGGTGTGGGAAGTCATAGAATGGAGCAGTGTGAAGTCATAGAGTGGAGGTGAGTGAAGTCACAGATTCGAGGTCTGTGAAGTAATAGAATAGAGGTGTGTGAAGTCAGAATGGAGGTGTGTGAAGTCATAGAATGGAAGTATGTGAACTCATAGAATGGAGGTGTGGGATGTCACAATGGAAGTGTGTGAAGTCACAGAATGGAGGTGTGTGAAGTCATACATTGGTGTGTGAAGTCAGAATGGACGTGTGTGAAGTCACAGAATGGAGGTGTGTGAAGTCAGATTGGAGGTGTGTGAAGTCATAGATGGAGGTGTGTGAAGTCATAGTATGGAGTTGTGTGAAATCATAGAATGCAGTTTTGTGAATTCACAGAATGGAGGAGTGTGAAGTCAGAATGGCGGAGTGTGAAGTCATAGAATGGAGGTGTGTGAAGTCATAGAATGGAGGTGTGTGAAGTCATAGAATTGATGTTTGTGAAGTAAGAATGAAGATGTGTGAAGTCATAGAATGGAAGTGTGTGAAGTCACAGAATGGAGGTGTGTGACGTCATAGAATGGAGCTGTGTGAATTCAGAATGGAGGTGTGTGAAGTCATAGAATGGAGGTGTGTGCAGTCATAGAATGGATGTTTCTGAAGTAGGAATGAAGGTGTGGGAAGTCATAGAATGGAGGTGTGTGAAGTCATGGAATGGAGGTGTGTGAAGTCAAACAATGGAGGTGTGTGAAGTCACAGAATGGAGGTGTGTGAAGTCACAGAATGGAGGTGTGTGAAGCCAAAATGGAGGTGTGTGAAGTCACAGAATGGAGGTGTGTGAAGTCACAGAATGGAGGTGTTTGAAGTCAAGATTGTGGTGTGTGAATTCACATATGGATGTGTGTGAACTCAGAATGGAGCTGAGTGAACTCATAGAATGGAGGTGGTTGAAGGCAGAATGGAAGTGTGTGAACTCGTAGAATGGAGGTGTGTGAGGTCATAATGCAGGTGTGTGAAGTCATAGAATGGTGGTTTTTGATGTCAAAGAATGGAGTTGTTTGAAGTCATAGAATGGACGTGTGAGCTCAGAATGGAGGTGTGTGAAATCACAGAAGGGAGGTGTGTCAACTCAGAAACGATGTGTGTGAAGTCATAGAATGGAGGTGTGTGAAGTCACAAAATGAAGGTGTGTGAAGTCATAGAAGGAGGTGTCTGAAGTCACAGAATGGAGGTGTGTGAAGACACAGAATGGAGGTGTGTGAACTCAGAGAGGAGGTGTGTGAAGTCACAGAATGGAGGTGTGTGAAGTCATAGAATGGAAGTGTGTGAAGTCATAGAATGGAGGTGTGTGAAGTCAGAATGGAGGTGTGTGAAGTCACAGAATGAAGGTGTGTGAACCCAGAATGGAGGTGTTTGAAGTCACAGAATGGAGGTTTGTGAAGTCATAGAATGGAGGTTTATGAAGTCATAGAATGGATGTTGCTGAAGTAAGAATGAAGGTGGGTGAAGTCATTGAATGGAGGTGTCTGAAGTCATAGAATGGATGTTGCTGAAGTAACAATGAAGGTGTGTCAACTCATAGAATGGAGGTGTATGAACTCATAGAATGGAGGTGTGTGAATTCATGGAACGGAGGTGTGTGAAGTCAAAGAATGGAGGTGTATGATGTCAAACAATGGAAGTGTGTGAAGTCATAGAATGGAGGTGTGTGAAGTCTTAGAATGGAGGTGTGTGAAGTCATAGAATGGAAGTGTGTGAAGTCACAGAAGGGAGGTGTGTGAAGTCACAGAATGGAGGTGTGTAAAGTCACAGAGTGGAGGTGTGTGAAGGCACAGAATTGAGGGGTGTGAAGTCAAAGAATGGAGGAATGTAAAGTCACAGAATGGAGATGTGTGAAGTCAGAATAGAGGTGTGCGAAGTCATAGAATGGAGGTGTGTGAAGTCAGAATGCAGCTGTGTGAACTCAAAGAATGAAGGTGTGTGAAGTCACAATGGAGATGTGTGAAGTCATAGAATGGTGGTTTTTGAAGTCAGAGAATGGAGGTGTGTGAAGTCATACAATGGAGGTGTGTGAAGTTAGATTAGAGGTATGTGAAGTCACAAAATGGAGGTGGGTCAACTCAGAAATGAGGTATGTGAAGTCATAGAATGGAGGTGTGTGAAGTCACAGAATTGAGGTGTGTGAAGTCAGAATGGAGGTGTGTGAATTCAGAATGGAGGTGTGTGAAGTCAGAGAATGAACGTGTGTGAAGTCACAATGCAGGTGTGTGAACTGATAGAACGTAGCTGTGTGAAGTCACAATGGAGGTGTGTGAAGTCATAGAATGGAGGTGTGTGAAGTCATAGAATTGAGGTGTGTGAAGTCACAACATGGACGTGTGTGAAGTCATATAATGGAGGTGTGCGAAGTCACAGAATGGAGGTGTGTGAACTCAGAATGGAGGTGTGTGAAGTCACAGAATGGAGGTGTGTGAAGTCATAGAATGGAGATGTGTTAAGTCACAGAATGGAGGTGTGTGAAATCGTAGAATGGATGTGTGTGAAGTAAGAGAATCAAGGTGTGTGAAGTCACAGAATGGAGGTGTGTGAACTCACAATGGAGGTAGGTGAAGTCACAGAATGGAGGTGTGTGAAGTCATAGAATGGAAGTGTGTGAAGTCATAGAATATAGGTGTGTGATGTCAGAATGGAGGTGTTTGAAGTCACAGAATGGAGGTGTGTGACGTCATAAATGTTGGTGTGTGAAGTCATAGAATGGAGGTGTGAAGTCATAGAATGGAGGTGTGAAGTCACAGAATGGAGGTGTGTGAAGGCATAGAATGGTGGTTTTTGAAGTCACAGAATGGAGGTGTGTGAAGTCATAGAATGGAGGTGTGTGAAGTTAGATTAGAGGTATGTGAAGTCACAAAATGGAGGAGTGTCAACTCAGAAATGAGGTATGTGAAGTCATAGAATGGAGGTGTGTGAAGTCACAGAATTGAGGTTTGTGAAGTCACAATATGGAGGTGTGTGAAGTCATATAATGGAGGTGTGTGAAGTCACAGAATTGAGGTGTGTGAACTCAGAATGGAGGTGTGTGAAGTCACAGAATGGAGGTGTGTGAAGTCATAGAATGGAGATGTGTTAAGTCACTGAATGGAGGTGTGTGAAGTCATAGAATGGAAGTGTGTGATGTCATAGAATGTAGGTGTGTGATGTCAGAATGGAGGTGTGTGAAGTCACAGAATGGAGGTGTGTGACGTCATAAATGTTGGTGTGTGAAGTCATACAATGGAGGTGCGAAGTCATAGAATGGAGGTGTGAAGTCAAAGAATGGAGGTGTGTATAGTCACAGAAGGCAGGTGTGTGAAGTCAGAGAATAGAGTTGTGTGAAGTCACAATGGAGGTGTGTGAACTCATAGAATGGAGGTGTGTGAAGTCAAACAATGGAAGTCTGTGAAGTCATAGAATGGATGTGTGTGCAGTCAAAATGGAGGTGTGTGAAGTCAGAGAATGGCGGTGTGTGAAGTCAAAGAATGGACGTGTGTGAAGTCAAAATTGTGGTGTGTGAAATCACAAATGCAGGTGTGTGAAGTCACAGAATGGAGGTGTGTGAAGTCACAATGGAGGTGTGTGAAGTCAAAGAATGGATGTGTGTGAAGTCATAGACTGGAGGTGTATGAAGTCATGGAATGGAGGTTTGTGAAGTCAAACATTGGAAGCGTGTGAAGTTAGAGAATGGAGGTGTGTGAAGTCACAGAATGGAGGTGTGTGAAATCAGAGAATGGAGGTGTGTGAAGTCAGAATGCAGGTGTGTGAAGATATAGAATGGAGGTGTGTGAAGTCATAGAATGGAGGTGGGTGAAGTCATAGATTGGAAGAGTGTGAAGTCATAGAATGGAGGTGTGTGAAGTTAGATTAGAGGTATGTGAAGTCACAAAATGGAGGAGTGTCAACTCAGAAATGAGGTATGTGAAGTCATAGAATGGAGGTGTGTGAAGTCACAGAATTGAGGTTTGTGAAGTCACAATATGGAGGTGTGTGAAGTCATATAATGGAGGTGTGTGAAGTCACAGAATTGAGGTGTGTGAACTCAGAATGGAGGTGTGTGAAGTCACAGAATGGAGGTGTGTGAAGTCATAGAATGGAGATGTGTTAAGTCACTGAATGGAGGTGTGTGAAGTCATAGAATGGAAGTGTGTGATGTCATAGAATGTAGGTGTGTGATGTCAGAATGGAGGTGTGTGAAGTCACAGAATGGAGGTGTGTGACGTCATAAATGTTGGTGTGTGAAGTCATACAATGGAGGTGCGAAGTCATAGAATGGAGGTGTGAAGTCAAAGAATGGAGGTGTGTATAGTCACAGAAGGCAGGTGTGTGAAGTCAGAGAATAGAGTTGTGTGAAGTCACAATGGAGGTGTGTGAACTCATAGAATGGAGGTGTGTGAAGTCAAACAATGGAAGTCTGTGAAGTCATAGAATGGATGTGTGTGCAGTCAAAATGGAGGTGTGTGAAGTCAGAGAATGGCGGTGTGTGAAGTCAAAGAATGGACGTGTGTGAAGTCAAAATTGTGGTGTGTGAAATCACAAATGCAGGTGTGTGAAGTCACAGAATGGAGGTGTGTGAAGTCACAATGGAGGTGTGTGAAGTCAAAGAATGGATGTGTGTGAAGTCATAGACTGGAGGTGTATGAAGTCATGGAATGGAGGTTTGTGAAGTCAAACATTGGAAGCGTGTGAAGTTAGAGAATGGAGGTGTGTGAAGTCACAGAATGGAGGTGTGTGAAATCAGAGAATGGAGGTGTGTGAAGTCAGAATGCAGGTGTGTGAAGATATAGAATGGAGGTGTGTGAAGTCATAGAATGGAGGTGGGTGAAGTCATAGATTGGAAGAGTGTGAAGTCATAGAATGGAGGTGTGTGAAGTCATAGATTGAAGGTGTGGGTAGTCATAGTATGGAGGTGTGTGAAGTCAGAGAATGGAGGTGTGTGAAGTCACAGAATGGAGTTGTGTGAAGTCACATAGGAGGTGTGGGAAGTCATAGGATGGAGGTGTGTGAAATCAAAGAATGGAGGTGTGTGAAGTCACAGAATGGATTGTGTGTGAAATCACAGAATGGAGGTGTGTGAAGTCACAGAATGGAGGTTTGTGAAGTCATAGAATGGAGGTGTGTGAAGTTACAGAATGCAGGTGTGTGAAGTCAGAATAGAGGTGTGCGAAGTCATAGAATGGAGGTGTGTGAAGTCAGAATGGAGGTGTATGAACTCATAGAATGGAGGTGTATGAAGTCACAATTGAGGTGTGTGAAGTCACAGAATGGATGTGTGTGAACTCAGAAAGGAGGTGTGTGAAGTCATAGAATGGAGGTCTGTGAAGTCATAGAATGGAGGTGTGTGAAATCATAGAATGGAGGTGTGTGAAGTCACAGAATTGAGGTGTGTGAAGACAGAATTGAGGTGTGTTAAGTCAGAATGGAAGTGTGTGAAGTCAGATAATGGAGGTGTGTGAAGTCACAATGCAGGTGTGTGAACTCACAGAATGGAGGTGTGTGAAGTAACAATGTAGGTTTCTGAAGTCATAGAATGGAGGTGTGTGAAGTCATAGAATGGAGGTTTGTGAAGTAAGAATGGAGGTGTGTGAAGTCACCGAATGGAGTTGTGTGAGCTCAGAATGGAGGTGTGTGAAGTCAGAGAATGGAGGTGTTTGAAGTCATAGAATGGAGGTGTGTGAAGTCACAGAATGGAGGTATCTAAAGTCAGAATCAAGGTGTAAAGTCATAAAATAGAGGTGGGTGAAGTCATACAAAGGAGGTGTGGGAAGTCATAGAATGGAGCAGTGTGAAGTCATAGAATGGAGGTGAGTAAAGTCACAGATTCGAGGTCTGTGAAGTCATAGAATGGAGGTGTGTGAAGTCAGAATGGAGGTGTGTGAAGTCATAGAATGGAGGTGTGTGAACTCATAGAATAGAGGTGTGTGTCGTCACAATGGAAGTGTATGAAGTCACAGAATGGAGGTGTGTGAAGTCATACATTGGTGTGTGAAGTCAGAATGGAGGTGTGTGAAGTCACAGAATTGAGGTGTGTGAACTCAGAATGGAGGTGTGTGAAGTCACAGAATAGAGGTGTGTGAAGTCATACATTGGTGTGTGAAGTCACAATGCAGCTGTGTGAAGTCATAGAATGGAGTTGTGTGAACTCAGAAAGGAGGTGTGTGAAGTCACAGAATGGAGGTCTGTGAAGTCATAGAATGGAGATGTGTGAAGTCACAGAATGGAGGTGTGTGAAGTCACAGAATGGTGGTGTGTGAAGTCACAGAATGGTGGTGTGTGAAGTCACAGAATGGAAGTGGGTGAACTCACAATTGAGGTGTGTGAAGTCACAGAAGGGAGGTGTGTGAAGTCACAGAATGGTGGTGTGTGAAGTCACAGAATGGAAGTGGGTGAACTCACAATTGAGGTGTGTGAAGTCACAGAAGGGAGGTGTGTGAAGTCAGAAGGGAGGTGTGTGAAGTCACAGAATGGAGATGTGTGAACTCAGAATGGAGGTGTGGGAAGTCACAGAATGGAGATTTGTGAAGTCATAGAAAGGAGGTGTGTGAGGCCATAGAATGGATGTTTCTGAAGTAAGAATGAAGGTGTGTGAAGTCATAGAATGGAGGTGTGTGAAGTCATAGAATGGAGGTGTGTGAAGTCACAGAATGGAGGTGTGTGAAGTCAGAATGGAGGTGTGAAGTCATAGAATAGAGGTGGGTGAAGTCATAGAAAGGAGTTGTGGGAAGTCATAGAATAGAGGAGTGTGAAGTCATAGAATGGAGGTGAGTGAAGTCACAGATCCGAGGTCTGTGAAGTCATAGAGTGGAGCTGTGTGATGTCAGAATTGAGGAGTGTGAAGTCCTAGAATGGATGTGTGTGAACTCATAGAAAGGAGGTGTGTGACGTCACAATGGAAGTGTGTGAAGTCACAGAATGGAGGTGTGTGAAGTCATATATTGGAGGTGTGTGAAGTCAGAATGGAGGTGTGTGAAGTCACAGAATGGAGGTGTGTGAACTCAGAATGGAGGTGTTTGAAGTCATAGATGGAGGTGTGTGAAGTCACAGTATGGAGGTGTGTGAAATCATAGAATGGAATTTTGTGAATTCACAGAATGGAGCTGTGTGAAGTCAGAGTGGAGGAGTGTGAAGTCATAGAATGGAGGTGTGTGAAGTCAGAATGGAGGTGTGTGAACTCACAGAATGGACGTGTGTGAAGTCACAATGGAGGTGTGTGAAGACATAGAATGGAGGGGTGTGAAGTCACAGAATGGAGGTGTGAAGTCATAGAATGGATGTTTCTGAAGTAATAATGAAGGTGTGTGAAGTCATAGAATGGAGGTATGTGAAGTCAAAATGGAGGTGTGTGAACTCATAGAATGGAGGTGTGTGAAACCACAGAATGGAGGTGTGTGAAGTCAGAATGGAGGTGTGAAGTCATAGAATGGGGGTGGGTGAAGTCATGGAAAGGAGGTGTGGGAAGTCATAGAATGGAGAAGTGTGAAGTCATAGAGTGGAGGTGAGTGAAGTCACATATTCAAAGTCTGGGAAGTCATAGAGTGGAGGTTTGTGAAGTCAGAATGGAGGTGTATGAACTCATAGAATGGAGGTGTGTGAAGTCACAATGGAGGTGTGTGAAGTCATAGAATGGGGGTGTGTGAAATCAGAGAATGGAGGTGTGTGAAGTCAGAATGCAGGTGTGTGAAGTCATAGAATGGAGGTGTGTGAAGTCATAGAATGGAGGTGTGTGAAGTCATAGATTGGAAGCGTGTGAAGTCATAGAATGGAGGTGTGTGAAGTCATAGATTGAAGGTGTGGGGAAGTCATAGAATGGAGGTGTGTGAAGTCACAGAATGGAGGTGTGTGAAGTCACAGAATGGAGCTGTGTGAAGTCACAATGGAGGCGTGTGAAGTCATAGGATGGAGGTGTGTGAAATCAAAGAATGGAGGTTTGTGAAGCCATAGAATGGATTGTGTGTGAAATCAGAGAATGGAGGTGTGTGAAGTCACAGAATGGAGGTGCGTAAAGTCAGAGAGTGGAGGTGTGTGAAGTCACAGAATGGAGGTTTGTGAAGTCATAGAATGGAGGTGTGTGAAGTCACAGAATGCAGGTGTGTGAAGTCAGAATAGAGGTGTGCGAAGTCATAGAATGGAGGTGTGTGAAGTCAGAATGGAGGTGTGTGAAGTCACAGAATGGAGGTGTGTAAAGTCAGAGAGTGGAGGTGTGTGAAGTCACAGAATGGAGGTTTGTGAAGTCATAGAATGGAGGTGTGTGAAGTCACAGAATGCAGGTGTGTGAAGTCAGAATAGAGGTGTGCGAAGTCATAGAATGGAGGTGTGTGAAGTCAGAATGGAGCTGTGTGACGTCATAGAATGGATGTGTGTGAAATGAGAATGGAGGTGTATAAACTCATAGATTGGAGGTGTATGAAGTCACAATGGAGGTGTGTGAAGTCACATAATGGATGTGTGTGAACTCAGAAAGGAGGTGTGTGAAGTCATAGAATGGAGGTCTGTAAAGTCATAGAATGGAGGTGTGTGAAATCATAGAATGGAGGTGTGTGAAGTCACAGAATTGAGGTGTGTGAAGACAGAATGGAGGTGTGTGAAGTCACAATGCAGGTGTGTGAAGTCATAGAATGGAGGTGTGTGAAGTCATAAAATGGAGATGGTGAAGTGACAGAATGGAGGTGTGGGAAGTCATAGAATGGAGGTGTGTGAAGTCACAGATTGGTGGTGTGTGAAGTCATAGAAGGGAGGGGTGTGAAGTTATAGAATGGAGGTGTGTTAAGTCATAGAATGGAGGTGTGGAAGTCACAGAATGGATGTGTGTGAAGTCACAGAATGGAGGTGTGTGAACTGAGAATGGAGGTGTGTGAAGTCACAGAATGGCGGTGTGTGAAGTCATACAATGGAGGTGTGTGAAGTCACAGAATGGAGGGGTGTGATTTCATAGAAGGGAGGTGTGTGAAGTCATAGAATGGAGGTGTGTGAAGTCACATAATGGAGGTGTGTGAAGTCACAGAATGGATGTGTGTGAAGACACAGAATGGAAGTGGGTGAACTCCCAATGGAGGTGTGTGAAGTCACAGAATGGAGGTGTGTGAATTCATAGAAGGGAGGTGTGTGAAGTCATAGAATGGAGGTGTGGGAAGTCACAGAATGGAAGTGTGTGAAGTCAAAATGGAGGTGTGTGAAGTCAGAGAATGGAGGTGTGTGCAGTCAATGAATGGACTTGTGTGAAGTCAAAATTGTGGTGTGTGAAGTCAAAGAATGGATGTGTGTGAAGTCACAGAATGGAGGTGTGTGAAGTCAAAATGGAGGTGTGTGAAGTCAAAGAATGGATGTGTTTGAAGTCATAGAATGGATGTGTATGAAGTCATGGAATGGAGGTGTGTGAAGTCAAACATTGGAAGTGAGTGAAGTTACAGAATGGAGATGTGTGAAGTCATAGAATGGAGGTGTGTGAAGTCAGAGAATGGAGGTGTGTGAAGTCAGAATGCAGGTGTGTGAAGTCATAGAATGGAGGTGAGTGAAGTCATAGATTGGAAGTGTGTGAAGTCATAGATTGGAGGTGTGTGAAGTCACAGAGGGAGGTGTGTGAAGTCACAGAATGGAGTTCTGTGAAGTCACAGTGGAGGTGTGTGAAGTCATAGAATGGAGTTTTGTGAAGTCAAAGAATGGAGGTGTGTGAAGTCATAGAATGGAGGTGTGTGAAGTCACAGCATGGAGGTGTGTGAAGTCAGAATGGAAATGTGTGAAGTCATAGAATGGAGGTGGGTGAAGTAACAATGCAGGTGTTGAAGTCATAGAATGGAGTTGTGTGTACTCAGAAAGGAGGTGTGTGAAGTCACAGAATAGAGGTGTGCGAAGTCATACAATGGAGGTGTGGGAAGTCACAGAATGGAGGTGTGTGAATTCATAGAATGGATGTGTGTGAAGTCATAGAATGGAGGTGTGTGAAGTCACAGAATGGAGGTGTGTGAAGTAACAGAATGGTGGTGTGTGAAGTCACAGAATGGAAGTGGGTGAACTCACAATGGAGGTGTGTGAAGTCACAGAAGGGAGGTGTGTGAAGTCAGAAGGGAGGTGTGTGAAGTCATAGAATGGAGATGTGTGAACTCAGAATGGAGGTGTGGGAAGTCACAGAATGGAGATTTGTGAAGTCATAGAATGGAGGTGTTTGAGGTCATAGAATGGATGTTTCTGAAGTAAGAATGAAGGTGTGTGAAGTCATAGAATGGAGGTGTGTGAAGTCATAGAATGGAGGTGTGTGAAGTCACAGAACGGAGGTGTGTGAAGTCAGAATGGAGGTGTGAAGTCATAGAATAGAGGTGGGTGAAGTCATAGAAAGGGGTTGTGGGAAGTCATAGAATAGAGGAGTGTGAAGTCATAGAATGGAGGTGAGTGAAGTCACAGATTCGAGGTCTGTGAAGTCATAGAATGGAGCTGTGTGATGTCAGAATTGAGGAGTGTGAAGTCCTAGAATGGATGTGTGTGAACTCATAGAATGGAGGTGTGTGACGTCACAATGGAAGTGTGTGAAGTCACAGAATGGAAGTGTGTGAAGTCATATATTGGAGGTGTGTGAAGTCAGAATGAAGGTGTGTGAAGTCACAGAATGGAGGTGTGTGAACTCAGAATGGAGGTGTTTGAAGTCATAGATGGAGGTGTGTGAAGTCACAGTATGGAGGTGTGTGAAATCATAGAATGGAATTTTGTGAATTCACAGAATGGAGCTGTGTGAAGTCAGAATGGAGGAGTGTGAAGTCATAGAATGGAGGTGTGTGAAGTCAGAATGGAGGTGTGTGAACTCACAGAATGGACGTTTGTGAAGTCACAATGGAGGTGTGTGAAGACATAGAATGGAGGTGTGAGAAGTCACAGAATGGAGGTGTGTGAAGTCACAGAATGAAGGTGTGTGAATCACAGAATGGAGGTATGTGAACTCACAATGGAGGTGGGTGAAGTCACAGATGGATGTTTCTGAAGTAAGAATGAAGGTGTGTGAAGTCATAGAATGGAGATGTGTGAAGTCAAATTGGAGGTGTGTGAACTCATAGAATGGAGGTGTGTGAAGTCACAGAATGGAGGTGTGTGAAGTCAGAATGGAGGTGTGAAGTCATAGAATGGGGGTGGGTAAAGTCATGGAAAGGAGGTGTGGGAAGTCATAGAATGGAGAAGTGTGAAGTCATAGAGTGGAGGTGAGTGAAGTCACATATTCAAAGTCTGTGAAGTCATAGAATGGAGGTTTGTGAAGTCAGAATGGAGGTGTATGAACTCATAAAATGGAGGTGTGTGAATTCACAATGGAGGTGTGTGAAGTCATAGAATGTGGGTGTGTGAAATCAGAGAATGGAGGTGTGTGAAGTCAGAATGCAGGTGTGTGAAGTCATAGAATGGAGGTGTGTGAAGTCATAGAATGGAGGTGTGTGAAGTCATAGATTGAAGGTGTGGGGAAGTCATAGTATGGATGTGTGTGAAGTCACAGAAATGGAGGTGTGTGAAGTCACAGAATGGGGGTTTGCGAAGTCATAGAATGGAGGTGTGTGAAGTCAGAATGGAGCTGTGTGAAGTCATAGAATGGATGTGTGTGAAGTCAGAATGGAGGTGTGTGAACTCATAGACTGGAGGTGTATGAAGTCACAATGGAGGTGTGTGAAGTCACAGAATGGATGTGTGTGGACTCAGAAAGGAGGTGTGTGAAGTCATAGAATGGAGGTCTGTGAAGTCATAGAATGGAGGTGTGTGAAATCAGAATGGATGTGTGTGAAGTCAGAATGGAGGTGTGTGAAGTCAGATAATGGAGGTGTGTGAAGTCACAATGCAGGTGTGTGAACTCATAGAATGGAGGTGTGTGAAGTAACAATGTATGTTTCTGAAGTTATAGAATGGAGGTGTGTGAAGTCATAGTATGGAGGTGTGTGAAGTCACAGAAATGAAGGTGTGTGAAGTCACAGAATGGAGTTGTGTTAAGTCACAATGGAGGTGTGAGAAGTCATAGAAGGAGGTGTGTGAAATCAAAGAATGGAGGTTTGTGAAGTCATAGAATGTATTGTGTGTGAAATCACAGAATGCAGGGGTGTGAAGTCACAGCATGGAGGTGTGTAAAGTCACAGAGTGGAGGTGTGAAGTCACAGAATGGAGGTTTGTGAAGTCATAGAATGGAGGTGTGTGAAGTCAGAATGGAGCTTTGTGAAGTCATAGAATGGATGTGTGTGAAGTCAGAATGGAGGTGTGTGAACTCATAGACTGGAGGTGTATGAAGTCACAATGGAGGTGTGTGAAATCACAGAATGGATGTGTGTGAACTCAGAAAGGAGGTGTGTGAAGTCATAGAAAGGAGGTATGTGAAGTCATAAAATGGAGGTGTGTGAAATCATAGAATGGAGTTGTGTGAAGTCACAGAATTGAGGTGTTTGAAGACAGAATGGAGGTGTGTGAAGCCAGAATGGAGGTGTGTGAAGTCAGATAATGGAGGTGTGTGAAGTCACAATGCAGGTGTGTGAACTCATAGAATGGAGGTGTGTGAAGTAACAATGTAGGTTTCTGAAGTCATAGAATGGAGGTGTGTGAAGTCATAGAATGGAGTTGTGTGAAGTCATAGAATGGAATTGTGTGAAGTCATAGAATGGAGGTTTGTGAAGTAAGAATGGAGGTGTGTGAAGTCACCGAATGGAGTTGTGTGAGGTCAGAATGGAGGTGTGTGAAGTCAGAGAATGTAGGTGTTTGAAGTCATAGAATGGAGGTGTGTGAAGTCACAGAATGGAGGTATCTCAAGTCAGAAACGAGGTGTGAAGAAATAGAATAGAGGTGGGTGAATTCATAGAAAGGAGGTGTGGGAAGGCATAGAATGGAGCAGTGTGAAGTCATAGAATGGAGGTGAGTGAAGTCAGAATGGAGGTGTGTGAAGTCACAGAATTGAGGTGTGTGAACTCAGAATGGAGGTGTGTGAAGTCATCGATGGAGGGGTTTGAAGTCATAGTATGGAGGTGTGTGAAATCATAGAATGGAGTTTTGTGAATTCATACAATGGAGGAGTGTGAAGACAGAATGGCGGAGTGTGAAGCCATATAATGGAGGTGTGTGAAGTTAGAATGGAGGTGTGTGAACTCATAGAATGGAGGTGTGTGAAGTCACAATGGAGGTGTGTGAAGACTTAGAATGGAGGTGTGTGAAGTCACAGAATGGAGGTGTGTCAAGTCATAGAATGGAGGTGTGTGAAGTCATAGAATGGATGTTTGTGAAGTAAGAATGAAGGTGTGTGAAGTCATACAATGGAAGTGTGTGAAGTCACAGAATGGAGGTGTGTGAAGTCATAGAATGGAGCTGTGTGAATTCAGAATGGAGGTGTGTGAAGTCATCGAAAGGAGGTGTGTGCAGTCATAGAATGGAGGTGTGTGAAGTCAAAATGGAGGTGTGTGAACTCAAAGAATGGAGGTGTGTGAACTCAAAGAATGGAGGTGTGTGAAGTCATGGAATGGAGGTGTGTGAAGTCCAAGAATGGAGGTGTGTGAAGTCAAAGAATGGAGGTGTGTGAAGTCACAGAATGGAGGTGTGTGAAGTCACAGATTGGAGGTGTGTGAAGTCACAGAATGGAGGTGGGTGAAGTCAAAATGGTGGTGTGTCAATTCACAAATGGAGGAGTGTGAAGTCAGAAGGCAGCTGAGTGAAGTCATAGAATGGAGGTGGGTGAAGGCAGAATGGAAGTGTGTGAACTCCTAGAATGGATGTGTGTGAAGTCAAAATGGAGGTGTGTGAAGTCATAGAATGGTGGTTTTTTATGTCAAAGAAGGGAGGTGTGTGAAGTCATAGACTGGAGGTGTGTGAACTCAGATTGCAGGTGTGTGAAATTACAGAAAGCAGGTGTGTCAACTCAGAAACGAGGTGTGTGAAGTCATAGAATGGAGGTGTGTGAAGTCATAGAATCGAAGTGTGTGAAATCATAGAATGGAGTTGTGTGAAGTCAGAATGGAGATGTGTGAAGTCATAGAATGGAGGTGTGTGAAGTCACAATGCAGGTGTGTGAACTCAAAGAATTGAGGTGGGTGTAGTCACAATGCAGGTGTGTGAAGTCATAGAATGGAGGTGTGTGAAGTCATAGAATGGAGGTGGTGAAGTGACAGAATGGAGGTGTGAGAAGTCATAGAATGGAGGTGTGTGAAGTCAGAATGGTGGTGTGTGAAGTCATAGAATGGAGGGGTGTGAAGTCATAGAATGGAGGTGTGTTAAGTCATAGAATGGAGGTGTGGGAGTCACAGAATGGAGGTGTGTGAAGTCACAGAATGGAGGTGTGTGAACTGAGAATGGAGGTGTGTGAAGTCACAGAATGGAGGTGTGTGAAGTCATACAATGGAGGTGTGGGAGGTCACAGAATGGAGGGGTGTGAATTCATAGAAGGGAGGTGTGTGAAGTCATAGAATGGAGGTGTGTGAGGTCACAAAATGGAGGTGTGTGAAGTCACAGAATGGAGGTGTGTGAAGACACAGAATGGAAGTGGGTGAACTCACAATGGAGGTGTGTGAAGTCACAGAATGGAGGTGTGTGAATTCATAAAAGGGAGGTGTGTGAAGTCATAGAATGGAGGTGTGTGAAGTCACAGAATGGAAGTGTGTGAAGTCAAAATGTAGGTGTGTGAAGTCAGAGAATGGAGGTGTGTGAAGTCAATGAATGGACTGGTGTGAAGTCAAAATTGTGGTGTGTGAAGTCAAAGAATGGATGTGTGTGAAGTCACAGAATGGAGGTGTGTGAAGTCAAAATGGAGGTTTGTGAAGTCAAAGAATGGATGTGTTTGAAGTCATAGAATGGAGGTGTCTGAAGTCATGTAAAGGAGGTGTGTGAAGTCAAACATTGGAAGTGTGTGAAGTTACAGAATGGAGGTGTGTGAAGTCATAGAATGGAGGTGTGTGAAGTCAGAGAATGGAGGTTTGTGAAGTCAGAATGCAGGTCTGTGAAGTGATAGAATGGAGGTGTGTGAAGTCATAGATTGGAGGTGTGTGAAATCACAGAGGGAGGTGTGTGAAGTCACAGAATGGAGTTCTGTGAAGTCACAGTGGAGGTGTGTGAAGTCATAGAATGGAGGTGTGTGAAGTCAAAGAATGGAGGTGTGTGAAGTCAGAATGGAGATGTGTGAAGTCATAGAATGGAGGTGTGTGAAGTCATAATGCAGGTGTGTGAACTCATAGAATGGAGGTGGGTGAAGTCACAATGCAGGTGTGTGAAGTCATAGATTGGAGGTGTGTGAAGTCACAGAATAGAGGTGTGTGAAGTCATACAATGGAGGTGTGTGAAGTCACAGAATGGAGGTGTGTGAATTCATAGAATGGAGGTGTGTGAAGTCATAGAATGGAGATGTGTGACGTCACAGAATGGAGGTGTGTGAAGTAACAGAATGGAGGTGTGTGAAGTCACAGAATGGAAGTAGGTGAACTCACAATGGAGGTGTGTGAAGTCACAGAAGTGAGGTGTGTGAAGTCAGAAGGGAGGTGTGTGAAGTCACAGAATGGAGATGTGTGAACTCAGAATGGAGGTGTGGGAAGTCACAGAATGGAGGTTTGTGAAGTCATAGAATGAAGGTGTGTGAGGTCATAGAATGGATGTTTCTGAAGTAAGAATGAAGGTGTGTGAAGTCATAGATTGGAGGTGTGTGAAGTCATAGAATGGAGGAGTGTGAAGTCATAGAATGGAGGTGTGTGAAGTCATAGAATGGAAGTGTGTGAAGTCATAGAATGGAGGTTTGTGAAGTAAGAATGGAGGTGTGTGAATTCAGAGAATGGAGGTGTTTGAAGTCATAGAATGGAGGTGTGTGAAGTCAACGAATGGAGGTATCTGAAGTCAGAATGGAGGTGTGAAGTCATAGAATAGAGGTGGGTGAAGTCATAGAAAGGAGGTGTGGGAAGTCATAGAATGGAGCAGTGTGAAGTCATAGAATGGAGGTGAGTGAAGTCACAGATTCGAGGTCTGTGAAGTCATAGAATGGAGGTGTGTGAAGTCAGAATGGAGGTATGTGAAGTCATAGAATGGAGGTGTGTGAACTCATAGAATGGAGGTGTGTGTCGTCACAATGGAAGTGTGTGAAGTCACAGAATGGAGGTGTGTGAAGTCATACATTGGTGTGTGAAGTCAGAATGGAGGTGTGTGAAGTCACAGAATTGAGGTGTGTGAACTCAGAATGGAGGTGTGTGAAGTCATAGATGGAGGTGTGTGAAGTCATAGTATGGAGGTGTGTGAAATCATAGAATGGAGTTTTGTGAATTCACAGAATGGAGGAGTGTGAAGTCAGAATGGCGGAGTGTGAAGTCATAGAATGGAGGTGTGTGAAGTCACAATGGAGGTGTGTGAAGACATAGAATGGAGGTGTGTGAAGTCACAGAATTGAGGTGTGTGAAGTCATAGAATGGAGGTGTGTGAAGTCATAGAGTGGATGTTTGTGAAGTAAGAATGAAGGTGTGTGAAGTCATAGAATGGAAGTGTGTGAAGTCACAGAATGGAGGTGTGTGACGTCAAGAATGGAGCTGTGTGAATTCAGAATGGAGGTGTGTGACGTCATCGAATGGAGGTCTGTGCAGTCATAGAATGGATGTTTCTGAAGTAGGAATGAAGGTGTGTGAAGTCATAGAATGGAGGTGTGTGAAGACAAAATGGAGGTGTGTGAACTCAAAGAATGGAGGTGTGTGAACTCATAGAATGGAGGTGTGTGAACTCATGGAATGGAGGTGTGTGAAGTCCAAGAATGGAGGTGTGTGAAGTCACAGAATGGAGGTGTGTGAAGTCAGAAGGCAGCTGAGTGAAGTAATAGAATGGAGGTGGGTGAAGGCAGAATGCAAGTGTGTGAACTCGTAGAATGGAGGTGTGTGAAGTCAAAATGGAGGTGTGTGAATCATAGAACTGTGGTTTTTGGTGTCAAAGAATGGAGGTGTGTGAAGTCATAGACTGGTGGTGTGTGAACTCAGATTGGAGGTGTGTGAAATCACAGAAAGCAAGTGTGTCAACTCAGAAACGAGGTGTGTGAAGTTATAGAATGGAGGTGTGTGAAGTCATAGAATCGAGGTGTGTGAAATCATAGAATGGAGGTGTGTGAAGTCACAATGCAGGTGTGTGAACTCATAGAAGTGAGGTGGGTGAAGTCACAATGTAGGTGTGTGAAGTCATATAATGGAGGTGTGTGAAGTCATAGAATGGAGGTGGTGAAGTGACAGAATGGAGGTGTGTGAAGTCACAGAATGGTGATGTGTGAAGTCATAGAATGGAGCGGTGTGAAGTCATAGAATGGAGGTGTGTTAAGTCATAGAATGGAGGTGTGGAAGTCACAGAATGGAGGTGTGTGAAGTCACAGAAGGGAGGTGTGTGAAGTCATACAATGGAGGTGTGTGAAGTCACAGAATGGAGGGGTGTGAATTCATAGAAGGGATTTGTGTGAAGTCATAGAATGGAGGTGTGTGAAGTCACATGATGGAGGTGTGTGAAGTCACAGAATGGAGGTGTGTGAAGACACAGAATTGAAGTGGGTGAACTCACAATGGAGGTGTGTGCAGTCACAGAATGGAGGTGTGTGAATTCATAGAAGGGAGGTGTGTGAAGTCATAGAATGGAGGTGTGTGAAGTCACAGAATGGAAGTGTGTGAAGTCAAAATGGAGGTGTGTGAAGTCAAAGAATGGATGTGTTTGAAGTCATAGAATGGAGGTGTGTGAAGTCACATGATGGAGGTGTCTGAAGTCACAGAATGGAGGTGTGTGAAGACACAGAATTGAAGTGGGTGAACTCACAATGGAGGTGTGTGCAGTCACAGAATGGAGGTTTGTGAATTCATAGAAGGGAGGTGTGTGAAGTCAGAGAATGGAGGTGTGTGAAGTCACAGAATGGAGTGTGTGAAGTCAAAATGGAGGTGTGTGAAGTCAAAGAATGGATGTGTTTGAAGTCATAGAATGGAGGTGTATGAAGTCATGGAATGGAGGTGTGTGAAGTCAAACATTGGAAGTGTGTGAAGTTACAGAATGGAGGTGTGTGAAGTCATAGAATGTAGGTGTGTGAAGTCAGAGAATGGAGGTGTGTGAAGTCAGAATCCAGGTGTGTGAAGTCATAGAATGGAGGTGTGTGAAGTCATAGATTGGAAGAGTGTGAAGTCATAGATTGGAGGTGTGTGAAATCACAGAGGGAATTGTGTGATGTCACAGAATGGAGATGTGTGAACTCAGAATGGAGGTGTGGGAAGTCACAGAATGGAGGTTTGTGAAGTCATAGAATGGAGTTGTGTGAGGTCAGAGAATGGATGTTTCTGAAGTAAGAATGAAGGTGTGTGAAGTCATAAAATGGAGGTGTGTGAAGTCATAGAATGGACGTGTGTGAAGTCACAGAATGGCGGTGTGCGAAGTCAGAATGGAGGTGTGAAGTCATAGAATAGAGGTGGGTGAAGTCCTAGAAAGGAGTTGTGGGAAGTCATAGAATAGAGGAGTGTGAAGTCATAGAATGGAGGTGAGTGAAGTCACAGATCCGAGGTCTGTGAAGTCATAGAATGGAGCTGTGTGATGTCAGAATTGAGGAGTGTGAAGTCCTAGAAAGGATGTGTGTGAACTCATAGAATGGAGGTGTGTGACGTCACAATGGAAGTGTGTGAAGTCACAGAATGGAGGTGTGTGAAGTCATATATTGGAGGTGAGTGAAGTCAGAATGGAGGTGTGTGAAGTCACAGAATGGAGGTGTGTGAACTCAGAATGGAGGTGTTTGAAGTCATAGATGGAGGTGTGTGAAGTCACAGTATGGAGGTGTGTGAAATCATAGAATGGAATTTTGTGAATTCACAGAATGGAGCTGTGTGAAGTCAGAATGGAGGAGTGTGAAGTCATAGAATGGAGGTGTGTGAAGTCAGAATGGAGGTGTGTGAACTCATAGAATGGACGTGTGTGAAGTCACAATGGAGGTGTGTGAAGACAGAGAATGGATGTGTGTGAAGTCACAGAATGGAGGTGTGAAGTCATAGAATGGAAGTGTGTGAAGTCATAGAATGGAGGTGTGTGAAATCATAGAATGGATGTTTCTGAAGTAAGAATTAAGGTGTGTGAAGTCACATAATGGAGGTGTGTGAAGTCAAAATGGAGTTGTGTGAACTCATAGAATGGAGGTGTGTGAAGTCACAGAATGGAGGTGTGTGAAGTCAGAATGGAGGTGTGAAGTCATAGAATGGGGGTGGGTGAAGTCATGGAAAGGAGGTGTGGGAAGTAATAGAATGCAGAAGTGTGAAGTCATAGAGTGGAGGTGAGTGAAGTTACATATTCAAAGTCTGTGACGTCATAGAATGGAGGTTTGTGAAGTCAGAATGGAGGTGTATGAACTCATAGAATGGAGGTGTGTGAAGTCACAATGGAGGTGTGTGAAGTCATAGAATGGGGGTGTGTGAAATCAGAGAATGGAGGTGTGTGAAGTCAGAATGCAGGTGTGTGAAGTCATAGAATGGAGGTGTGTGAAGTCAGAGAATGGAGGTGTGTGAAGTCATAGATTGGAAGCGTGTGAAGTCATAGAATGGAGGTGTGTGAAGTCATAGATTGAAGGTGTGGGGAAGTCATAGTATGGAGGTGTGTGAAGTCACAGAATGTAGGTGTGTGAAGTCACAGAATGGAGCTGTGTGAAGTCACAATGGAGGTGTGTGAAGTCATAGGATGGAGGTGTGTAAAATCAAAGAATGGAGGTTTGTGAAGTCATAGAATGGATTGTGTGTGAAATCACAGAATAGAGGTGTGTGAAGTCACAGAATGGAGGTGTGTAAAGTCACAGAGTGGAGGTGTGTGACGTCACAGAATGGAGGTTTGTGAAGTCATAGAATGGAGGTGTGTGAAGTCACAGAATGCAGGTGTGTGAAGTCAGAATAGATGTGTGCGAAGTCATAGAATGGAGGTGTGTGAAGTCAGAATGGAGCTGTGTGAAGTCATAGAATGGATGTGTGTGAAGTCAGAATGGAGGTTTGTGAACTCATAAAATGGGGGTGTATGAAGTCACAATGGAGGTGTGTGAAGTCACAGAATAGATGTGTGTGAACTCATAAAGGAGGTGTGTGAAGTCATAGAATGGAGGTCAGTGAAGTCATAGAATTGAGGTTTGTGAAATCATAGAATGGAGGTGTGTGAAGTCACAGAATTGATGTGTGTGAAGACAGAATGGAGGTGTGTGAAGTCACAGAATGGAGGAGTGTGAAGTCAGATAATGGAGGTGTGTGAAGTCACAATGCAGGTGTGTGAACTCATAGAATGGAGGTGTGTGAAGTAACAATGTAGGTTTCTGAAGTCACAGAATGGAGGTGTGTGAAGTCACAGAATGGAGGTGTGTGAAGTCATAGAATGGAAGTGTGTGAAGTCATAGAATGGAGGTTTGTGAAGTAAGAATGGAGGTGTGTGAAGTCACCGAATGGAGTTTTGTGAGCTCAGAATGGAGGTGTGTGAAGTCAGAGAATGGAGGTGTTTGAAGTCATAGAATGGAGGTGTGTGAAGTCACAGAATGGAGGTATCTGAAGTCAGAATCGAGGTGTGAAGTCATAGAATAGAGGTGGGTGAAGTCATAGGAAGGAGGTGTGGGAAGTCATAGAATGGAGCAGTGTGAAGTCATAGAATGGAGGTGAGTGAAGTCAAAGATTCGAGGTCTGTGAAGTCATAGAATGGAGGTGTGTGAAGTCAGAATGGAGGTATGTGAAGTCATAGAATGGAGGTGTGTGAACTCATAGAATGGAGGTGTGTGTCGTCACAATGGAAGTGTGTGAAGTCACAGAATGGAGGTGTGTGAAGTCATACATTGGTGTGTGAAGTCAGAATGGAGGTGTGTGAAGTCATAGAATTGAGGTGTGTGAACTCAGAATGGAGGTGTGTGAAGTCATAGAATGGAGGTGTGTGCAGTCATAGAATGGATGTTTGTGAAGTAAGAATGAAGGTGTGTGAAGTCATAGAATGGAAGTGTGTGAAGTCACAGAATGGAGGTGTGTGACGTCATAGAATGGAGCTGTGTGAATTCAGAATGGAGGTGTGGGAAGTCATCGAATGGAGGTGTGTGCAGTCATAGAGTGGATGTTTCTGAAGTAGGAATGAAGGTGTGTGAAGTCATAGAATGGAGGTGTGTGAAGTCAAAATGGAGGTGTGTGAACTCAAAGAATGGAGGTGTGTGAACTCATAGAATGGAGGTTTGTGAAGTCATGGAATGGAGGTGTGTGAAGTCCAAGAATGGATGTGTGTGAAGTCAAACCATGGAGGTGTGTGAAGTCACAGAATGGAGGTGTGTGAAGTCACAGAATGGAGGTGTGTGAAGTCACAGAATGGAGGTGTGTGAAGTCAAAATGGTGGTGTGTGAATTCACAAATGGAGGTGTGTGAAGTCAGAAGGCAGCTGAGTGAAGTCATAAAAGGAGGTGGGTGATGGCAGAATGGAAGTGTGTGAACTCGTAGAATGGAGGTGTGTGAAGTCAAAAGGGAGGTGTGTGAAGTCATAGAACGGTGGTGTTTGATGTCAAAGAATGGAGGTGTGTGAAGTCATAGACTGGAGGTGTGTGAACTCAGATTGGAGGTGTGTGAAATCACAGAAAGCAGGTGTGTCAACTCAGAAACGAGGTGTGTGAAGTTATAGAATGGAGGTGTGTGAAGTCATAGAATCGAAGTGTGTGTAATCATAGAATGGAGGTGTGTGAAGTCAGAATGGAGATGTGTGAAGTCATACAATGGAGGTGTGTGAACTCACAATGCAGGTGTGTGAAGTCATAGAATGGAGGTGTGTGAAGTCATAGAATGGAGGTGGTGAAGTGACAGAATGGAGGTGTGTGAAGTCATAGAATGGAGGTGTGTGAAGTCACAGAATGGTGGTGCGTGAAGTCATAGAATGGAGGGGTGTGACGTCATAGAATGGAGGTGTGTTAAGTCATAGAATGGAGGTGTGGAAGTCACAGAATGGAGGTGTGTGAAGTCACAGAATGGAGGTGTGTGAAGTCATACAATGGAGGTGTGTGAAGTCACAGAATGGAGGGGTGTGAATTCATAGAAGGGATTTGTGTGAAGTCATAGAATGGAGGTGTGTGAAGTCACAGAATGGAGGTGTGTGAAGACACAGAATGGAAGTGGGTGAACTCACAATGGAGGTGTGTGAAGTCACAGAATGGAGGTGTGTGAATTCATAGAAGGGAGGTGTGTGAAGTCATAGAATGGAGGTGTGTGAATTCACAGAATGGAAGTGTGTGAAGTCAAAATGGAGGTGTGTGAAATCAGATAATGGAGGTGTGTGAAGTCACAGAATGGAGGTGTGTGAAGTCAAAATGGAGGTGTGTGAAGTCAAAGAATGGATGTGTTTGAAGTCATAGAATGGAGGTGTATGAAGTCATGGAATGGAGGTGTGTGAAGTCAAATATTGGAAGTGTGTGAAGTTACAGAATGGAGGTGTGTGAAGGCAGAGAATGGAGGGGTGTGAAGTCAAAGAATGGAGAAATGTGAAGTCACAGAATGGAGATGTGTGAAGTCAGAATAGAGGTGTGCGAAGTCATAGAATGGAGGTGTGTGAAGTCAGAATGGAGCTGTGTTATCTCATAGAATGGAGGTGTGTGAAGTCACAATGGAGATGTGTGAAGTCATAGAATGGTGGTTTTTGAAGTCACAGAATGGAGGTGTGTGAAGTCATAGAATGGAGGTGTGTGAAGTCAGATTAGAGGTATGTGAAGTCTCAAAATGGATGTGTGTCAACTCAGAAATGAGGTATGTGAACTCATAGAATGCAGGTGTGTGAAGTCACAGAATTGAGGTGTGTGAAGTCAGAATGGAGGTGTGTGAATTCAGAATGGAGGTGTGTGAAGTGAGAGAATGGAGGTGTGTGAAGTAACAATGCAGGTGTGTGAACTGATAGAACGTAGATGTGTGAAGTCACAATGTAGGTGTGTGAAGTCATAGAATGGAGGTGTGTGAAGTCATAGAATGGAGGTGTGTGAAGTCACAAAATGGAGGTGTGTGAAGTTATATAATGGAGGTGTGTGAAGTCACAGAATGGAGGTGTTTGAACTCAGAATGGAGGTGTGTGAAGTCACAGAATGGAGGTGTGTGAAATCATAGAATGGATGTTGCTGAAGTAAGATTGAAGGTGTGTGAAGTCATAGAATGGAGGTGTCTGAAGTCATAGAATGGATGTTGCTGAAGTAAGAATCAAGGTGTGTGAACTCATAGAATGGAGGTGTATGAACTCATAGAATGGAGGTGTGTGAATTCATGGAACGGAGGTGTGTGAAGACAAAGAATGGAGGTGTATGATGTCAAACAATGGAAGTGTGTGAAGTCATAGAATGGAGGTGTGTGAAATCTTAGAATGGAGGTGTGTGAAGTCATAGAATGGAGGTGTGTGAAGTCACAGAAGGGAGGTGTGTGAAGTCACAGAATGGAGGTGTGTGAAGTCACAGAGTGGACGTGTGTGAAGTCATAGAATTGAAGTGTGTGAAGTCATAGAATGGAGGTTTGTGAAGTAAGAATGGAAGTGTGTGAAGTCACCGAATGGAGTTGTGTGAACTCAGAATGGAGGTGTGTGAATTCACAGAATGGAGGTTTGTGAAGTCATAGAATGGAGTTGTGTGAGGTCATAGAATGGATGTTTCTGAAGTAAGAATGAAGGTGTGTGAAGTCATAGAATGGAGGTGTGTGAAGTCATAGAATGGAGGTGTGTGAAGTCACAGAATGGAGGTATCTGAAGTCAGAATCGAGGTGTGAAGTCATAGAATAGAGGTGTATGAAGTCAGAATGGAGGTGTGTGAAGTCATAGAATGGAGGTATGTGAACTCATAGAATGGAGGTGTGTGATGTCACAATGGAAGTGTGTGAAGTCACAGAATGGAGGTGTGTGAAGTCATACATTGGTGTGTGAAGTCAGAATGGAGGTGTGTGAAGTCACAGAATGGAGGTGTGTGAACTCAGATTGGAGGTGTGTGAAGTCATAGATGGGGGTGTGTGAAGTCATAGTATGGAGTTGTGTGAAATCATAGAATGGAGTTTTGTGAATTCACAGAATGGAGGAGTGTGAAGTCAGAATGGCGGAGTGTGAAGTCATAGAATGGAGGTGTGTGAAGTTAGAATGGAGGTTTGTGAACTCATAGAATGGAGGTGTGTGAAGTCATAATGGAGGTGTGTGAAGACATAGAATGGAGGTGTGTGAAGTCACAGAATGGAGGTGTGTGAAGTCATAGAATGGAGGTGTGTGAAGTCATAGAATGGATGTTTTGAAGTAAGAATTAAGGTGTGTGAAGTCATGGAATGGAAGTGTGTGAAGTCACAGAATGGAGGTGTGTGACGTCATAGAATGGAGCTGTGTGAATTCAGAATGGAGGTGTGTGAAGTCATAGAATGGAGGTGTGTGCAGTCATGGAATGGATGTTTCTGAAGTAGGAATGAAGGTGTGTGAAATCATATAATGGAGGTGTGCGAAGTCAAAATGGAGGTTTGTGAACTCAAGGAATGGAGGTGTGTGAAGTCATGGAATGGAGTTGTGTGAAGTCCAAGAATCGAGGTGTGTGAAGTCAAACAACGGAGGTGTGTGAAGTCACAGAATGGAGGTGTGTGAAGTCACAGAATGGAGGTGTGTGAAGTCAAAATGGAGGTGTGTGAAGTCACAGAATGGAGGTGTGTGAAGTCACAGAATGGACGTGTTTGAAGTCAAAATTGTGGTGTGTGAATTCACTAATGGAGTTGTGTGAAGTCAGAATGGAGCTGAGTGAAGTCACAGAATGGAGGTGGGTGAAGGCAGAATGGAAGTGTGTGAACTCGTAGAATGGAGGTGTGAGAAGTCAAAATGGAGGTGTGTGAAGTCATAGAATGGTGGTTTTTGATGTCAAAGAATGGAGGTGTGTGAATTCATAGAATGAAGGTGTGTGAACTCAGATTGGAGGTGTGTGAAATCACAGAAGGGAGGTGTGTCAACTCAGAAACGAGGTGTGTGAAGTCATAGAATGGAGGTGTGTGAAGTCACAGAAAGAAGGTGTGTGAAGTCATAGAAGGAGGTGTCTGAAGTCACAGAATGGAGGTGTGTGAAGACACAGAATGGAGGTGTGTGAACTCAGAGAGGAGGTGTGTGAAGTCACAGAATGGAGGTGTATGAAGTCATAGAATGGAAGTGTGTGAAGTCATAGAATGGAGGTGTGTGAAGTCAGAGTGGAGGTGTGTGAAGTCACAGAATGGAGGTGTGTGAACCCAGAATGGAGGTGTGTGAAGTCACAGAATGGAGGTGTTTGAACTCAGAATGGAGGTGTGTGAAGTCACAGAATGGAGGTGTGTGAAATTATAGAATGGGGATGTGTTAAGTCACAGAATGGAGGTGTGTGAAGTCACAAAATGGAGGTGTGTGAACTCACAATGGAGGTGAGTGAAGTCATAGAATGGAGGTGTGTGAAGTCACAGAATGCAGGAGTGTGAAGTCAGAATAGAGGTGTGCGAAGTCATAGAATGGAGGTGTGTGAAGTCAGAATGGAGCTGTGTGAAGTCATAGAATGGATGTGTGTGAAGTCAGAATGGAGGTGTGTGAACTGATAGAATGGAGGTGTATGAAGTCACAATGGATTTGTGTAAAGTCACAGAATGGATGTCTGTGAACTCAGAAAGGAGGTGTGTGAAGTCATAGAATGAAGGTCTGTGAAGTCATAGAATGGAGGTGTGTGAAATCATAGAATGGAGGTGTGTGAAGTCACAGAATTGAGGTGTGTGAAGACAGAATGGAGGTGTGCGAAGTCAGAATGGAGGTGTGTGAAGTCAGATAATGGAGGTGTGTGAAGTAAAAATGTAGGTTTCTGAAGTCATAGAATGGAGGTGTGTGAAGTCATAGAATGGAGGTGTGTGAAGTCACAGAATGGAGGTTTGTGATGTCATAGAATGGAGGTGTGTGAAGTCACAGAAGGGAGGTGTGTGAAGTCACAGTATGGAGGTGTGAACTCAGATTGGAGGTGTGTGAAGTCGCAGAATGGAGGTTTGTGAAGTCATAGAATGGAGGTGTGTGAAGTCATAGAATGGATGTCGCTGAAGTAAGAATGAAGGTGTGTGAAGTCATAGAATGGAGGTGTCTGAAGTCATAGAATGGATGTCGCTGAAGTAAGAATGAAGGTGTGTGAACTCATAGAATGGAGGTGTGTGAACTCATAGAATGGAGGTGTGTGAATTCATGGAATGGATGTGTGTGAAGTCAAAGAATGGAGGTGTATGATGTCAAACAATGGAAGTGTGTGAAGACATAGAATGGAGGTTTGTCAAGTCTTAGAATGGAGGTGTGTGAAGTCATAGAATGGAGGTGTGAGAAGTCACAGGACGGAGGTGTGTGAAGTCACAGATGGAGGTGTGTAAAGTCACAGAGTGGAGGTGTGTGAAGGCACAGTATGGAGGGGTGTGAAGTCAAAGAATGGAGGTATGTGAAGTCACAGAATGGAGGGGTGTTAAGTCAAAATAGAGGCGTACGAAGTCATATAATGGAGGTGTGTGAAGTCAGAATGGAGCTGTGTGAACTCATAGAATGGAGGTGTGTGAAGTCACAATGGAGATGTGTGAAGTCATAGAATGGTGGTTTTTGAAGTCACAGAATGGAGGTGTGTGAAGTCATAGAATGGAGGTGTGTGAAGTCACAGAATGGAGGTGTGTGAACTCAGAATGGAGCTGTTTGAAGTCATAGATGGAGGTGTGTGTAGTCACAGTATGGAGGTGTGTGAAATCGTAGAATGGAATTTTGTGAATTCACAGAATAGAGCTGTGTGAAGTCAGAATGGAGGAGTGTGAAGTCATAGAATGGAAGTGTGTGAAGTAGGAATGGAGGTGTGTGAACTCAGAGAATGGACGTGTATGAAGTCACAATGAAGGTGTGTGAAGACTTAGAATGGAGGTGTTTGAAGTCACAGAATGGAGGTGTGTGAAGTCATAGAATGGAGGTGTGTGAAGTCATCGAATGGAGGTGTGTGCAGTCATAGAATGGATGTTTCTGAAGTAGGAATGAAGGTGTGTGAAGTCATAGAATGGAAGTGTGTGAAGTCAAAATGGAGGTGTGTGAACTCATAGAATGGAGGTGTGTGTAGTCACAGAATGGAGGTGTGTGAAGTCAGAATGGAGGTGTGAAATCATAGAATGGGTGTGAGTGAAGTCATAGAAAGGAGGTGTGGGAAGTCAGAGAATGAAGAAGTGTGAAGTCATAGAGTGGAGGTGAGTGAAGTCATAGATTCGAAGTCTGTGAAGTCATAGAATGGATGTTTGTGAAGTCAGAATGGAGGTGTGTGAACTCATAGAATGGAGGTGTGTGAAGCCATAATGGAGGTGTGTGAAGTCATAGAATGGAGGTGTTTGAAGTCACAGAATGGAGGTGTGTGAAGTCATAGAATGGAGGTGTGTGAAGTCAGAATATAGGTGTGTGAAGTCACAGAATGTAGGTGTGTGAAGTCACAGAATGGAGGTGTGTGAAGTCACAGAATGGAGGTGTGTGAAGTCATAGAATGGAGGTGTGTGAAGTCATAGAATGGAGGTGTGTGAAGTCACAGAATGGAGGTGTGTGAAGTCACGGAATTGAGGTGTGTGAAGTCACAGAATGGAGGTGTGTGAACTCAGAATGGAGGTGTGTGAAGTCACAGAATGGAGGTGTGTGAAGTCCTAGAATGGAAGTGTGTGAAGTCATAGAATGGAGGTGTGTGAAGTAAGAATGGAGATGTGTGAAGTCAGAGAATGGAGGTGTTTGAAGTCATAGAATGGAGGTGTGTGAAGTCAAAATTGTGGTGTGTGAATTCACAAATGGAGGTTTGTGAAGTCAGAATGGAGCTGAGTGAAGTCATAGAATGGTGGTGGTTGAAGGCAGAATGGAGGTGTGTGAAGTCACAGAATGAAGGTGTGTGAAGTCATACAAGGAGGTGTCTGAAGTTACAGAATGGAGGTGTGTGACGACACAGAAAGGAGGTGTGTGAACTCAGAGAGGAGGTGTGTGAAGTCACAGAATGGAGGTGTGTGAAGTCATAGAATTTAAGTGTGTGAAGTCATAGAATGGAGGTGTGTGAAGTCAGAATGGAGGTGTGTGCAGTCGCAGAATGGAGGTGTGTGAACCCAGAATGGAGGTGTGTGAAGTCACAGAATGGAGGTTTGTGAAGTCATAGAATGGAGGTGTATGAAGTCATAGAATGGATGTAGCTGAAGTAAGAATTAAGGTGTGTGAAGTCATAGAATGGAGGTGTGTGAACTCATAGAATGGAGGTGTTTGAATTCATGGAACGGAGGTGTGTGAAGTCAAAGAATGGAGGTGTATGATATCAAACAATGGAAGTGTGTGAAGTAATAGAATGGAGGTGTGTGTAGTCACAGAAGGGAGGTGTGTGAATTCTCAGAATGGAGGTGTGTAAATTCACAGAGTGGAGGTGTGTGAAGGCACAGAATGGAGGGGTGTGAAGTCAAAGAATGGAGGAATGTGAAGTCACAGAATGGAGATGTGTGAAGTCAGAATAGAGGTGTGCGAAGTCATAGAATGGAGGTGTGTGAAGTCAGATTGGAGGTATGTGAATTCACAGAATGGAGGTGTGTCAACTCAGAAATGAGGTATGTGAAGTCATAGAATGGAGGTGTGTGAAGTCACAGAATTGAGGTGTGTGAAGTCAGAATGGACGTGTGTGAATTCAGAATGTAGGTGTGTGAAGTCATAGAATGCAGGTGTGTGAAGTCATAGAATGGAGGTGTGTAAAGTCACAAAATGGAAGTGTGTGAAGTCATATAATGGAGGTGTGTGAAGTCACAGAGTGTAGGTGTGTGAACTCACAATGGAGGTGAGTGAAGTCACAGAATGGAGGTGTGTGAAGTCATAGAATGGAAGTGTGGGAAGTCATAGAATGAAGGTGTGTGATGTCAGAGTAGAGGTGTGTGAAGTCACAGAATGGAGGTGTGTGACGTCATAAATGTTGGTGTGTGAAGTCATAGAATGGAGGTGTTTGAAGTCATAGAATGTTGGTTTTTGAAGTTACACAATGGAGGTGTTTGAAGTCATAGAATGGAGGTGTGTGAAGTCATAGAATGGAGGTGTGTGAAGTCACAGAACGGAGGTGTGTGAACTCATAGAATGGAGGAGTGTAAAGTCATAGAATGAAGGTGCGTGAAGTCACAGATGAAGGTGTGTGAAGTCACAGAATGGAGGTGTGTGAACCCAGAATGGAGGTGTGCATTCAGAGAAGGGAGGTTTGTGAAGTCATAGAATGGATATATCTGAAGTAAGAATGAAGGTGTGTGAAGTCATAGAACGGAGGTATGTGAAGTCGAAATGTAGGTGTGTGAAGTCAAACAATGCAGGTGTGTGAAGTCACAGAATGGAGGTGTGTGAAGTCACAGAATGGAAGTGTGTGAAGTCAAAATGGAGGTGTGTGAAGTCAGAGAATGGAGGTGTGTGAAGTCAAAGAATGGACGTGTGTGAAGTCAAAATTGTGGTGTGTGAAATCACAAATGCAGGTGTGTGAAGTCACAGAATGGAGGTGTGTGAAGTCACAATGGAGGTGTGTTAAGTCAAAGAATGGATGTGTGTGAAGTCAGAGAATGGAGGTGTATGAAGTCATGGAATGGAGGTTTGTGAAGTCAAATATTGGAAGCGTGTGAAGTTACAGAATTGAGGTGTGTGAAGTCATTGAATGTAGGTGTGTGAAATCAGAGAATGGAGGTGTGTGAAGTCAGAATGCAGGTGTGTGAAGACATAGAATGGAGGTGTGTGAAGTTATAGAATGGAGGTGTGTAAAGTCATAGATTGGAAGCATGTGAAGTCATAGAATGGAGGTGTGTGAAGTCATAGATTGAAGGTGAGGGGAGGTCATAGAATGGAGGTGGGTGAAGTCATAGAATGGAGGTCTGTGAAGTCATAGATTGGAAGCGTGTGAAGTCAAAGAATGGAGGAGTGTGAAGACACAGAATGGAGTTGTGTGAAGTCACAATGGAGGTGTGTGAAGTCATAGAATGGATTGTGTGTGAAATCACAGAATGGAGGTGTGTGAAGTCATAGAATTGATGTTTGTGAAGTCTTAGAATGGAGGTGTGTGAAGTCATAGATTGGAGGTGTGTGAAGTCACAGAAAGGAGGTGTGTAAAGTCACAGAGTGGAGGTGTGTGAAGGCACAGAATGGAGGGGTGTGAAGTCAAAGAATGGAGGTATGTGAAGTCACAGAATGGAGGGGTGTGAAGTCAGAATAGAGGTGTACGAAGTCATAGAATGGAGGTGTGTGAAGTCAGAATGGAGCTGTGTGAACTCATAGAATGGAGGTGTGTGAAGTCACAATGGAGATGTGTGAATTCATAGAATGGTGGTTTTTGAAGTCACAGAATGGATGTGTGTGAAGTCATAGAATTGAGGTGTATGAAGTCAGATTGGAGGTATGTGAAGTCAAAGAATGGAGGATTGTCAACTCAGAAATGAGGTATGTGAAATCATAGAATGGAGGTGTTTGAAGTCATAGAATGCAGGTGTGTGAAGTCACAGAATGGAGCTGTGTGAAGTCAGAATGGAGGAGTGTGAAGTCATAGAATGGAAGTGTGTGAAGTCATAATGGAGGTGTGTGAACTCATAGAATGGACGTGTGTGAAGTCACAATGGAGGTGTGTGAAGACATAGAATGGAGGTGTGTGAAGTCAAAATGGAGGTGTGTGAACTCATAGAATGGAGGTGTGTGAAGTCACAGAATGGAGGTGTGTGAAGTCAGAATGGAGGTGTGAAGTCAGAGAATGGGGGTGGGTGAAGTCATAAAAAGGAGGTGTGGGAAGTCATAGAATGGAGAAGTGTGAAGTCATAGAATGGAGGTGAGTGAAGTCACAGATTCGAAGTCTGTGAAGTCATAGAATGAGGTTTGTGAAGTCAAAATGGAGGTGTGTGAACTCATAGAATGGAGGTGTGTGAAGTCACAATGGAGGTGTGTGAAGTCATAGAACGGAGGTGTTTGCAGTCACAGAAAGGAGGTGTGTGAAGTCATAGAATGGAGGTGTGTGAAGTCAGAGAATGGAGGTGTGTGAAGTCATAGAATGGAGGTGTGTGAAGTCATAGAATGGAGGTGTGTGAAGTCACAGAATGGAGGTGTGTGAAGTCACGGAATGGAGGTGTGTGAAGTCACAGAATGAAGGTGTGTGAACTCAGAATGGAGGTGTGTGAAGTAACAGAATGGAGGTGTGTGAAGTCATAGAATGTAGGTGCATGAAGTCATAGAATGGATGTTTCTGAAGTAAGAATGAAGGTGTGTGAAGTCATAGAATGGAGGTGTGTGAAGTCAAAATAGAGGTGTGTGAAGTCATGGAATGGAGGTGTGTGAAGTCAAAGAATGGAGGTGTGTGTAGTCAAACAATAAAGGTGTGTGAAGTCACAGAATGGAGGTGTGTGAAATCACAGAATGGAGGTTTGTGAAGTCAAAAATGTGGTGTGTAGAGTCACAAATGGAGGTTTGTGAACTCATAGAATTGAGGTGTGTGAAGTCATAGAATGGAGGTGGGTGAAGTCATAATATAGGTGTGTGGAGTCACAGAATTGAGGTGTGTGAAGTCACAGAATGGAGGTGTGTGAAGTCATAGATTGGAGGTGTGTGAAGTCATAGAATGGAGGTGCGTGAAGTCATAGAATGGATGTTTGTGAAGTAAGAATGAAGGTGTGTTAAGTCATAGAATGGAGGTGTGTGAGGCACAGAATGGAGGTGTGTGAAGTCATGGAATGTAGCTGTGTGAAGTCAGAATGGAGGTGTGTGAAGTTATAGAATGGAGGTGTGTGGACTCACAATGGAGTTGTGTGAAGTCAAAGAATGGTGGTGTGTGAAGTCAAAGAATGGAAGTGTGTGAAGTCATAGAATGGAGGTGTGTGAAGTCATAGAATGGAGGTGTGTGAAGTCATAGAATGGAGGTGTGTGAAGTCACAGATTGATGTTTGTGAGGTCAGAATGGAGGTGTGTGAAGTCAGAATGGAGGTTTTTGAAGAGAGAATGGATGTGTGTGAAGTCATAGAATGGAGGTGTGTGAAGTCATAGAATGGAGGTGTGTGAAGTCACAGAATTGATGTTTGTGAAGCCAGAATGGAGGTGTGTGAACTCACAATGGAGGTGTGTGAAGTCAAAGAATGAAGGTGTGTGAAGTCACAGAATTGATGTTTGTGAAGTCAGAATGAAGGTGTGTGAAGCCAGAATAGAGGTGTGTGAAGTCATAGAATGGAGGTGTGTGCAGTCACAATGCAGGAGTGTGAACTCATAGAATGGAGATGTGTGAAGTCACAGAATGGAGGTGTGTGAAGTCACAGAATGGAGGTGTGTGAAGTCATAGAATGGAGCTGTGTGAAGTCATAGAATGGAGGTGTGTGAAGTCATAGAATGGACGTTTGTGATCTCATAGAATGGAGGTCTGTAAAGTCATAGAATTGATGTTTTTGAAGTAAGAATGTAGGGGTGTGAAGTCATAGAATGGGTGTGTGCAATCAAAATGGTGGTATGTGAACTCATAGAATGGATGTGTCTGAACTGATAGAGTGGAGGTGTGTGAAGTCATGGAATGGAGGTGTGTGAAGTCAAAGAATGGAGGTGTGTGCAGTCAAACCATGGAGTTGTGTGAAGTCACAGAATGGAGGTGTTTGAAGTCAAAGAATGGAAGTGTGTGAAGTCAAAATGGAGGTGTGTGAAGTCACAGAATGGAGGTTTGTGAAGTCACAGAATGGAGGTTTGTGAAGTCAAAATGGTGGTGTGTAAAGTCACAAATGGAGGTGTGTGAAGTCACAGAATGTAGGTGTGTGAACTCAAAATGGAGGTGTGTGAAGTGAAAGAATGGAGGTGTGTGAAGTCATAGAATGAAGGTGTGTGAATTCACAGAATGAAGGTGTGTTAAGTCACTGAACGGAGGTGTGTGAACTCAGAATGGAGGTGTGTGAAGTCCCAGAATGGAGGTGTGGGAAGTCATAGAATGGAGTTTTGTGAAGTCACAGAATGGAGATGTGTGAATTCAGAGAATCGAGTTGTGTGAAGTCATAGAATGGAGGTGTGTGAAGTCACAGAATGGAGGTGTGTGAAGTCATAGAATGGAATTATGTGAAGTCATAGAATGAAGGTGTGTGAAGCCAGAATTGAGGTGTGTGAAGACACAGAACTGAGGTGTGTGAACTCAGAATGAAGGTGTGTGAAGTCAAAGAATGGAGGTTTGTGAAGTCATAGAATGGAGGTGTATGAAGTCATAGAATGGATGTTTCTGAAGTAGAATGGAGGTGTGTGAAGTCATAGAATGGAGGTTTGTGAAGTCAAATTGGAGGTGTGCGAACTCATAAAATGGAGATGAGTGAAGTCATGGAATGGAAATGTGTGAAGTCCAAAAATGGAGGTGTGTGAAGTCAAACAATGGTGGTGTGTGAAGTCACAGAACGGAGGTGTGTGAAGTCAATGAATGGAAGTGTGTGAGGTTAAAATGGAGGTGTTTGAAGTCACAGGATTGAGGTGTGTGAAGTCACAGAATGGAGGTGTGTGAAGTCATCGAAAGGAGGTGTGTGAAGTCATGGAATGGAGGTGTGTGAAGTCACAGAATGGCGGTGTGTGAAGTCAGAATTGAGTTGTGTGAAGTCATAGAATGTAGGTGTGTGAAGTCAAAATGGAGTTGTGTGAAGTCATAGAATGGAGGTGTGTGAAGTCAGAATGGAGGTGTGTGAACTCATGGAATGGAGATGTGAAGTCACAATGGAGATGTGTGAAGTCATAGAATGGAGGTGTGTGAAGTCACAGTATGGAGGTGTGTGAAATCATAGAATGGAGCTGTGTGAAGTCAGATTTGAGGAGTGTGAATTCACAGAATGGAGGTGTGTGAACTCAGAATGGAGGAATGTGAAGTCACAGAATGGAGGTGTGAAGTCATAGAATGGAGGTGTGTGAAGTCATAGAATGGAGGTATGTGAAGTCATAATGGAGGTGTGTGAAGTCACAGAATTGAGGTGTGTGAAGTCACAGATGGAGGTGTTTGAAGTCATAGAATGGAGGTGTGTGAAGTTATAGAATGGAGGTGTGTGAACTCACAATGGAGGTGTGTGAAGTCAAAGAATGGAGGTGTGTGAAGTCATAGAATGAAGTGTGTGAAGTCATAGAATGAAGGTGTGTGACGCCAGAATTGAGGTGTGTGAAGTCACAGAATGGAGGTGTGTGAAGTCACAGAATGGAGGGGTGTGAAGTCACAGAATGGAGGTGTGTGAACTCACAATGGAGGTGTGTGAAGTCAAAGAATGGAGGTGTGTGAAGTCATAGAATGGAATTATGTGAAGTCATAGAATGAAGGTGTGTGAAGCCAGAATTGAGGTGTGTTAAGACACAGAACTGAGGTGTGTGAACTCAGAATGAAGGTGTGTGAAGTCAAAGAATGGAGGTTTGTGAAGTCATAGAATGGAGGTGTATGAAGTCATAGAATGGATGTTTCTGAAGTAGAATGGAGGTGTGTGAAGTCATAGAATGGAGGTTTGTGAAGTCAAAATGGAGGTGTGCGAACTCATAAAATGGAGATGAGTGAAGTCATGGAATGGAGTTGTGTGAAGTCCAAAAATGGAGGTGTGTGAAGTCAAAGAATGGAGGTGAGTGAAGTCATAGAATGAAGTGTGTGAAGTCATAGAATGAAGGTGTGTGAAGTCATAGAATGGAGGTGTGTGAAGTCACAGAATGGAGGTGTGTGAAGTCATAGAATGGAGGTGTGTGAAGTCATAGAATTGAGGTGTGTGAAGTCATAGAATGGACGTTTGTGAACTCATAGAATGGAGGTCTGTAAAGTCATAGAATGGATGTTTCTGAAGTAAGAATGTAGGGGTGTGAAGTCATAGAATGGAGGTGTGTGCAATCAAAATGGTGGTATGTAAACTCATAGAATGGATGTGAGTGAACTGATAGAGTGGAGGTGTGTGAAGTCATGGAATGGAGGTGTGTATAATCAAAGAATGGAGGTGTGTGAAGTCAAACAATGGAGGTATGTGAAGTCACAGAATGGAGGTGTGTGAAGTCACAGAATGGAGGTTTGTGAAGTCACAGAATGTAGGTGTGTGAACTCAAAATGGAGGTGTGTGAAGTGAAAGAATGGAGGTGTGCGAAGTCAAAGAAGGGAGGTGTGTGAAGTTATAGAATGGAGGTGTGTGAAGTCATAGAATGGAGGTGTGCGAAGTCTTACAATGAAGGTGTGTGAAGTCACAGAATGAAGGTGTGTTAAGTCACAGAACGGAGGTGTGTGAACTCAGAATGGAGGTGTGTTAAGTCCCAGAATGGAGGTGTGGGAAGTCATAGAATGGAGTTGTGTGAAGTCACAGAATGGAGATGTGTGAATTCATAGAATCGAGGTATGTGAAGTCACAGAATGGAGGTGTGTGAACTCACAATGGAGGTGTGTGAAGTCAAAGTATGGAGGTGTGTGAAGTCATAGAATGGAAGTGTGTGAAGTCATAGAATGAAGGTGTGTGAAGCCAGAATTGAGGTGTGTGAAGACACAGAATTGAGGTGTGTGAACTCCGAATGAAGGTGTGTGAAGTCAAAGAATGGGGGTTTGTGAAGTAATAGAATGGAGGTGTATGAAGTCATAGAATCGATGTTTCTGAAGTAGAATGGAGGTGTGTGAAGTCATAGTATGGAGGTGTGTGAAGTCAAAATGGAGGTGTGCGAACTCATAAAATGGAGATGAGTGAAGTCATGGAAAGGAGGTGTGTGAAGTCCAAAAATGGAGGTGTGCGGAGTCAAACAATGGTGGTGTGTGAAGTCACAGAATGGAGGTGTGTGAAGTCAAAGAATGGAAGTGTGTGAAGTCAAAATGGAGGTGTGTGAAGTCACAGAATGGAGGTGTGTGAAGTCACAGAATGGAGGTGTGTGAAGTCATCGAAAAGAGGTGTGTGAAGTCATGGAATGGAGGGGTGTGAAGTCACAGAATGGTGGTGTGTGAAGTCAGAATGGAGTTGTGTGAAGTCATGAAGGTAGGTGTGTGAAGTCAGAATGGAGGTGTGTGAAGTCATAGAATGGAGGTGTGTGAGGTCAGAATGGAGGTGTGTGAACTCATAGAATGGAGGTGTTTAGTCACAATGGAGGTGTGTGAAGTCATAGAATGGAGGTGAGTGAAGTCACAGTATGGAGGTGTGTGACATCATAGAATGGAGCTGTGTGAAGTCAGATTTGAGGAGTATGAAGTCACAGAATGGAGGTGTGTGAACTCAGAATGGAGGTGTGTGAAGTCACAGAATGGAGGTGTGAAGTCATAGAATGGAGGTGTGTGAAGTCATAGAATGGAGGTGTGTGAAGTCATAACGGAGGTGTGTGAAGTCACAGAATTGAGGTGTGTGAAGTCACAGATGGAGGTGTGGGAAGTCATAGAATGGAGGTGTGTGAAGTCATAGAATGGAGGTGTATGAAGTCATAGAATTGATGTTTGTGAAGTAAGAATGAAGGTGTGTTAAGTCATAGAATGGAGGTGTTTGAAGGCATAGAATCGAGGTGTGTGAAGTCACAGAATGGAGGTGTGTGAACTCACAATGGAGGTGTGTGAAGTCAAAGAATGGAGGTGTGTGAAGTCATAGAATGGAAGTGTGTGAAGTCACAGAATGAAGGTGTGTGAAGCCAGAATTGAGGTGTGTGAAGTCACAGAAGTGAGGTGTGTGAACTCAGAATGAAGGTGTGTTAAGTCATAGAATGGAGGTGTTTGAAGGCACAGAATGGAGGTGTGTGAAATCATAGAATGGAGATGTGTGAAGTCAGAATGGAGGTGTGTGAAGTCATAGAATGGAGGTGTGTGAAGTCAGAATGAAGGTGTGTGAAGTCAAAGAATGGAGGTGTGTGAAGGCAGAGAATGGAAGTGTGTGAAGTCATAGAATGAAGGTGTGTGAAGCCAGAATTGAGGTGTGTGAAGTCACAGAATGGAGGTGTGTGAACTCAGAATGGAGGTGTGTGAAGTCACAGAATGGAGCTTTGTGAAGTCATAGAATGAAGGTGTGTCAAGTCATAGAATGGATGTTTCTCAAGAAGAATGAAGGTGTGTGAAGTCATAGAATGGAGGTGTGTGAAGTCAAAATGTAGGTGTGTGAACTCATAAAATGGAGATGTGTGAAGTCATGGAATGGAGGTGTGTGAAGTCCAAAAATGGAGGTGGGTGAAGTCAAACAATGGTGGTGTGTGAAGTCAAAGAATGGAGGTGTGTGAAGTCATCAAATGGAGGTGTGTGAAGTTATGGAATGGAGGTGTGTGAAGTCACAGAATGGAGGTGTGTGAAGTCACAGAATGGAGATGTGTGAAGTCACAGAATGGAGGTGTGTGAAGTCACAGAACGGAGGTGTGTGAACTCATAGAATGGAGGAGTGTAAAGTCATAGAATGGAGGTGCGTGAAGTCACAGATGAAGGTGTGTGAAGTCACAGAATGGAGGTGTGTGAACCCAGAATGGAGGTGTGCATTCAGAGAAGGGAGGTTTGTGAAGTCATAGAATGGATATATCTGAAGTAAGAATGAAGGTGTGTGAAGTCATAGAACGGAGGTATGTGAAGTCGAAATGTAGGTGTGTGAAGTCAAGCAATGCAGGTGTGTGAAGTCACAGAATGGAGGTGTGTGAAGTCACAGAATGGAAGTGTGTGAAGTCAAAATGGAGGTGTGTGAAGTCAGAGAATGGAGGTGTGTGAAGTCAAAGAATGGACGTGTGTGAAGTCAAAATTGTGGTGTGTGAAATCACAAATGCAGGTGTGTGAAGTCACAGAATGGAGGTGTGTGAAGTCACAATGGAGGTGTGTTAAGTCAAAGAATGGATGTGTGTGAAGTCAGAGAATGGAGGTGTATGAAGTCATGGAATGGAGGTTTGTGAAGTCAAATATTGGAAGCGTGTGAAGTTACAGAATTGAGGTGTGTGAAGTCATTGAATGTAGGTGTGTGAAATCAGAGAATGGAGGTGTGTGAAGTCAGAATGCAGGTGTGTGAAGACATAGAATGGAGGTGTGTGAAGTTATAGAATGGAGGTGTGTAAAGTCATAGATTGGAAGCATGTGAAGTCATGGAATGGAGGTGTGTGAAGTCAAAGTATGGAGGTGTGTGAAGTCAAACAATAAAGGTGTGTGAAGTCACAGAATGGCGGTGTGTGAAATCACAGAATGGAGGTGTGTGAAGTCAAAAAGTTGGTGTGTAGAGTCACAAATGGAGGTGTGTGAACTCATAGAATGGAGGTGTGTGAAGTCAAAGAATGGAGGTGTGTGAAGTCAAAATGGAGGTGTGTGAACTCATAAAATGGAGATGTGTGAAGTCATAGAATGGAGGTGCGTGAAGTCCAAAAATGGAGATGTATGAAGTCAAACAATGGTGGTGTGTGAAGTCAGAGAATGGAGGTGTGTGAAGTCAAAGAATGGAAGTGTATGAAGTCAAGATGGAGGTGTGTGAAGTCACTGAATGGAGGTGTGTGAAGTCACAGAATGGAGGTGTATGAAGTCATAGAATGTAGGTGTGTGAAGTCACAGAATGGAGGTGTGTGAAGTCACAGAATGGAGGTGTGTGAAGTCAAAGAATGGAGGTGTGGGAAATCACAGATTGGAGGTTTGTGAAGTCAAAATGGTGGTGTGTAGACTCACAAATGGAGGTGTGTGAACTCATAGAATGGAGGTGTGTGAAGTCAAAGAATAAAGGTGTGTGAAGGCATCGAATGGAGGTGTGTGAAGTCATGGAATGGAGATGTGTGAAGTCACAGAATGGGGGTGTGTGAAGTCAGAATGGAGTTGTGTGAAGTCATAGAATGGAGGTGTGTGAAGTCAGAATGGAGGTGTGTGAAGTCATAGAATGGAGGTGTGTGAAGTCAGAATGGAGGTGTGTGAACTCATAGAATGGAGGTGTGTGAAGTCATAATAGAGGTGTGTGAAGTCATAGAATGGAGGTGTGTGAAGTCACAGAATGGAGGTGTGTGAAGTCATAGAATGGAGCTGTGTGAAGTCAGATTGGAGGTGTGTGAAGTCACAGAATGGATATGTGTGAACTCAGAATGGAGGTGTGTGAAGTCACAGAATTGAGGTGTGTGAAGTCATAGAATGGAGTTGTGTACAGTCATAGAATGGAGGTGTGTGAGGTCATAATGTAGGTGTGTGAAGTCACAGAATTGAGATGTGTGAAGTCACAGAATGGAGGTGTGTGAAGTCATAGAATGGAGGTGCGTGAAGTCACAGAATGGAGGTGTGTGAAGTCAGAATGCAGTTGTGTGAAGTCATAGAATGGAGGTGTGTGAAGTCAGAATGGAGGTGTGTGAAGTCATAGAATGGAGGTGTGTGAAGTCAGAATGGAGGTGTGTGAACTCATAGAATGGAGGTGTGTGAAGTCACAAAGGAGGTGTGTGAAGTCATAGAATGGAGGTGTGTGAAGTCACAGAATGGAGGTGGATGAAGTCATAGAATGGAGCTGTGTGAAGTCAGATTGGAGGTGTGTGAAGTCACAGAATGGAGGTGTGTGAACTCAGAATGGAGGTGTGTGAAGTCACAGAATGGAGGTGTGTGAAGTCATAGAATAGAGGTGTGTGAAGTCATAGAATGGAGGTGGGTGAAGTCATAATATAGGTGTGTGGAGTCACAGAATTGAGGTGTGTGAAGTCACAGAATGGAGGTGTGTGAAGTCATAGATTGGAGGTGTGTGAAGTCATAGAATGGAGGTGCGTGAAGTCATAGAATGGATGTTTGTGAAGTAAGAATGAAGGTGTGTTAAGTCATAGAATGGAGGTGTGTGAGGCACAGAATGGAGGTGTGTGAAGTCATGGAATGTAGCTGTGTGAAGTCAGAATGGAGGTGTGTGAAGTTATAGAATGGAGGTGTGTGGACTCACAATGGAGTTGTGTGAAGTCAAAGAATGGTGGTGTGTGAAGTCAAAGAATGGAAGTGTGTGAAGTCATAGAATGGAGGTGTGTGAAGTCATAGAATGGAGGTGTGTGAAGTCATAGAATGGAGGTGTGTGAAGTCACAGATTGATGTTTGTGAGGTCAGAATGGAGGTGTGTGAAGTCAGAATGGAGGTTTGTGAAGAGAGAATGGATGTGTGTGAAGTCATAGAATGGAGGTGTGTGAAGTCATAGAATGGAGGTGTGTGAAGTCACAGAATTGATGTTTGTGAAGCCAGAATGGAGGTGTGTGAACTCACAATGGAGGTGTGTGAAGTCAAAGAATGAAGGTGTGTGAAGTCACAGAATTGATGTTTGTGAAGTCAGAATGAAGGTGTGTGAAGCCAGAATAGAGGTGTGTGAAGTCATAGAATGGAGGTGTGTGCAGTCACAATGCAGGAGTGTGAACTCATAGAATGGAGATGTGTGAAGTCACAGAATGGAGGTGTGTGAAGTCACAGAATGGAGGTGTGTGAAGTCATAGAATGGAGCTGTGTGAAGTCATAGAATGGAGGTGTGTGAAGTCATAGAATGGACGTTTGTGATCTCATAGAATGGAGGTCTGTAAAGTCATAGAATGGATGTTTTTGAAGTAAGAATGTAGGGGTGTGAAGTCATAGAATGGGTGTGTGCAATCAAAATGGTGGTATGTGAACTCATAGAATGGATGTGTCTGAACTGATAGAGTGGAGGTGTGTGAAGTCATGGAATGGAGGTGTGTGAAGTCAAAGAATGGAGGTGTGTGAAGTCAAACCATGGAGGTGTGTGAAGTCACAGAATGGAGGTGTTTGAAGTCAAAGAATGGAAGTGTGTGAAGTCAAAATGGAGGTGTGTGAAGTCACAGAATGGAGGTTTGTGAAGTCACAGAATGGAGGTTTGTGAAGTCAAAATGGTGGTGTGTAAAGTCACAAATGGAGGTGTGTGAACTCACAGAATGTAGGTGTGTGAACTCAAAATGGAGGTGTGTGAAGTGAAAGAATGGAGGTGTGTGAAGTCATAGAATGAAGGTGTGTGAATTCACAGAATGAAGGTGTGTTAAGTCACTGAACGGAGGTGTGTGAACTCAGAATGGAGGTGTGTGAAGTCCCAGAATGGAGGTGTGGGAAGTCATAGAATGGAGTTTTGTGAAGTCACAGAATGGAGATGTGTGAATTCAGAGAATCGAGTTGTGTGAAGTCATAGAATGGAGGTGTGTGAAGTCACAGAATGGAGGTGTGTGAAGTCATAGAATGGAATTATGTGAAGTCATAGAATGAAGGTGTGTGAAGCCAGAATTGAGGTGTGTGAAGACACAGAACTGAGGTGTGTGAACTCAGAATGAAGGTGTGTGAAGTCAAAGAATGGAGGTTTGTGAAGTCATAGAATGGAGGTGTATGAAGTCATAGAATGGATGTTTCTGAAGTAGAATGGAGGTGTGTGAAGTCATAGAATGGAGGTTTGTGAAGTCAAATTGGAGGTGTGCGAACTCATAAAATGGAGATGAGTGAAGTCATGGAATGGAAATGTGTGAAGTCCAAAAATGGAGGTGTGTGAAGTCAAACAATGGTGGTGTGTGAAGTCACAGAACGGAGGTGTGTGAAGTCAATGAATGGAAGTGTGTGAGGTTAAAATGGAGGTGTTTGAAGTCACAGGATTGAGGTGTGTGAAGTCACAGAATGGAGGTGTGTGAAGTCATCGAAAGGAGGTGTGTGAAGTCATGGAATGGAGGTGTGTGAAGTCACAGAATGGCGGTGTGTGAAGTCAGAATTGAGTTGTGTGAAGTCATAGAATGTAGGTGTGTGAAGTCAAAATGGAGTTGTGTGAAGTCATAGAATGGAGGTGTGTGAAGTCAGAATGGAGGTGTGTGAACTCATGGAATGGAGATGTGAAGTCACAATGGAGATGTGTGAAGTCATAGAATGGAGGTGTGTGAAGTCACAGTATGGAGGTGTGTGAAATCATAGAATGGAGCTGTGTGAAGTCAGATTTGAGGAGTGTGAATTCACAGAATGGAGGTGTGTGAACTCAGAATGGAGGAATGTGAAGTCACAGAATGGAGGTGTGAAGTCATAGAATGGAGGTGTGTGAAGTCATAGAATGGAGGTATGTGAAGTCATAATGGAGGTGTGTGAAGTCACAGAATTGAGGTGTGTGAAGTCACAGATGGAGGTGTTTGAAGTCATAGAATGGAGGTGTGTGAAGTTATAGAATGGAGGTGTGTGAACTCACAATGGAGGTGTGTGAAGTCAAAGAATGGAGGTGTGTGAAGTCATAGAATGAAGTGTGTGAAGTCATAGAATGAAGGTGTGTGACGCCAGAATTGAGGTGTGTGAAGTCACAGAATGGAGGTGTGTGAAGTCACAGAATGGAGGGGTGTGAAGTCACAGAATGGAGGTGTGTGAACTCACAATGGAGGTGTGTGAAGTCAAAGAATGGAGGTGTGTGAAGTCATAGAATGGAATTATGTGAAGTCATAGAATGAAGGTGTGTGAAGCCAGAATTGAGGTGTGTTAAGACACAGAACTGAGGTGTGTGAACTCAGAATGAAGGTGTGTGAAGTCATAGAATGGAGGTGTATGAAGTCATAGAATGGATGTTTCTGAAGTAGAATGGAGGTGTGTGAAGTCATAGAATGGAGGTTTGTGAAGTCAAAATGGAGGTGTGCGAACTCATAAAATGGAGATGAGTGAAGTCATGGAATGGAGTTGTGTGAAGTCCAAAAATGGAGGTGTGTGAAGTCAAAGAATGGAGGTGAGTGAAGTCATAGAATGAAGTGTGTGAAGTCATAGAATGAAGGTGTGTGACGCCAGAATTGAGGTGTGTGAAGTCACAGAATGGAGGTGTGTGAAGTCATAGAATGGAGGTGTGTGAAGTCACAGAATGGAGGTGTGTGAAGTCATAGAATGGAGGTGTGTGAAGTCATAGAATTGAGGTGTGTGAAGTCATAGAATGGACGTTTGTGAACTCATAGAATGGAGGTCTGTAAAGTCATAGAATGGATGTTTCTGAAGTAAGAATGTAGGGGTGTGAAGTCATAGAATGGAGGTGTGTGCAATCAAAATGGTGGTATGTAAACTCATAGAATGGATGTGAGTGAACTGATAGAGTGGAGGTGTGTGAAGTCATGGAATGGAGGTGTGTATAATCAAAGAATGGAGGTGTGTGAAGTCAAACAATGGAGGTATGTGAAGTCACAGAATGGAGGTGTGTGAAGTCACAGAATGGAGGTTTGTGAAGTCACAGAATGTAGGTGTGTGAACTCAAAATGGAGGTGTGTGAAGTGAAAGAATGGAGGTGTGCGAAGTCAAAGAAGGGAGGTGTGTGAAGTTATAGAATGGAGGTGTGTGAAGTCATAGAATGGAGGTGTGCGAAGTCTTACAATGAAGGTGTGTGAAGTCACAGAATGAAGGTGTGTTAAGTCACAGAACGGAGGTGTGTGAACTCAGAATGGAGGTGTGTTAAGTCCCAGAATGGAGGTGTGGGAAGTCATAGAATGGAGTTGTGTGAAGTCACAGAATGGAGATGTGTGAATTCATAGAATCGAGGTATGTGAAGTCACAGAATGGAGGTGTGTGAACTCACAATGGAGGTGTGTGAAGTCAAAGTATGGAGGTGTGTGAAGTCATAGAATGGAAGTGTGTGAAGTCATAGAATGAAGGTGTGTGAAGCCAGAATTGAGGTGTGTGAAGACACAGAATTGAGGTGTGTGAACTCCGAATGAAGGTGTGTGAAGTCAAAGAATGGGGGTTTGTGAAGTAATAGAATGGAGGTGTATGAAGTCATAGAATCGATGTTTCTGAAGTAGAATGGAGGTGTGTGAAGTCATAGTATGGAGGTGTGTGAAGTCAAAATGGAGGTGTGCGAACTCATAAAATGGAGATGAGTGAAGTCATGGAAAGGAGGTGTGTGAAGTCCAAAAATGGAGGTGTGCGGAGTCAAACAATGGTGGTGTGTGAAGTCACAGAATGGAGGTGTGTGAAGTCAAAATGGAGGTGTGTGAAGTCACAGAATGGAGGTGTGTGAAGTCACAGAATGGAGGTGTGTGAAGTCATCGAAAAGAGGTGTGTGAAGTCATGGAATGGAGGGGTGTGAAGTCACAGAATGGTGGTGTGTGAAGTCAGAATGGAGTTGTGTGAAGTCATGAAGGTAGGTGTGTGAAGTCAGAATGGAGGTGTGTGAAGTCATAGAATGGAGGTGTGTGAGGTCAGAATGGAGGTGTGTGAACTCATAGAATGGAGGTGTTTAGTCACAATGGAGGTGTGTGAAGTCATAGAATGGAGGTGAGTGAACTCACAGTATGGAGGTGTGTGACATCATAGAATGGAGCTGTGTGAAGTCAGATTTGAGGAGTATGAAGTCACAGAATGGAGGTGTGTGAACTCAGAATGGAGGTGTGTGAAGTCACAGAATGGAGGTGTGAAGTCATAGAATGGAGGTGTGTGAAGTCATAGAATGGAGGTGTGTGAAGTCATAACGGAGGTGTGTGAAGTCACAGAATTGAGGTGTGTGAAGTTACAGATGGAGGTGTGGGAAGTCATAGAATGGAGGTGTGTGAAGTCATAGAATGGAGGTGTATGAAGTCATAGAATTGATGTTTGTGAAGTAAGAATGAAGGTGTGTTAAGTCATAGAATGGAGGTGTTTGAAGGCATAGAATCGAGGTGTGTGAAGTCACAGAATGGAGGTGTGTGAACTCACAATGGAGGTGTGTGAAGTCAAAGAATGGAGGTGTGTGAAGTCATAGAATGGAAGTGTGTGAAGTCACAGAATGAAGGTGTGTGAAGCCAGAATTGAGGTGTGTGAAGTCACAGAAGTGAGGTGTGTGAACTCAGAATGAAGGTGTGTTAAGTCATAGAATGGAGGTGTTTGAAGGCACAGAATGGAGGTGTGTGAAATCATAGAATGGAGATGTGTGAAGTCAGAATGGAGGTGTGTGAATCATAGAATGGAGGTGTGTGAAGTCAGAATGAAGGTGTGTGAAGTCAAAGAATGGAGGTGTGTGAAGGCAGAGAATGGAAGTGTGTGAAGTCATAGAATGAAGGTGTGTGAAGCCAGAATTGAGGTGTGTGAAGTCACAGAATGGAGGTGTGTGAACTCAGAATGGAGGTGTGTGAAGTCACAGAATGGAGCTTTGTGAAGTCATAGAATGAAGGTGTGTCAAGTCATAGAATGGATGTTTCTCAAGAAGAATGAAGGTGTGTGAAGTCATAGAATGGAGGTGTGTGAAGTCAAAATGTAGGTGTGTGAACTCATAAAATGGAGATGTGTGAAGTCATGGAATGGAGGTGTGTGAAGTCCAAAAATGGAGGTGGGTGAAGTCAAACAATGGTGGTGTGTGAAGTCAAAGAATGGAGGTGTGTGAAGTCATCAAATGGAGGTGTGTGAAGTTATGGAATGGAGGTGTGTGAAGTCACAGAATGGAGGTGTGTGAAGTCACAGAATGGAGATGTGTGAAGTCACAGAATGGAGGTGTGTGAAGTCACAGAACGGAGGTGTGTGAACTCATAGAATGGAGGAGTGTAAAGTCATAGAATGGAGGTGCGTGAAGTCACAGATGAAGGTGTGTGAAGTCACAGAATGGAGGTGTGTGAACCCAGAATGGAGGTGTGCATTCAGAGAAGGGAGGTTTGTGAAGTCATAGAATGGATATATCTGAAGTAAGAATGAAGGTGTGTGAAGTCATAGAACGGAGGTATGTGAAGTCGAAATGTAGGTGTGTGAAGTCAAGCAATGCAGGTGTGTGAAGTCACAGAATGGAGGTGTGTGAAGTCACAGAATGGAAGTGTGTGAAGTCAAAATGGAGGTGTGTGAAGTCAGAGAATGGAGGTGTGTGAAGTCAAAGAATGGACGTGTGTGAAGTCAAAATTGTGGTGTGTGAAATCACAAATGCAGGTGTGTGAAGTCACAGAATGGAGGTGTGTGAAGTCACAATGGAGGTGTGTTAAGTCAAAGAATGGATGTGTGTGAAGTCAGAGAATGGAGGTGTATGAAGTCATGGAATGGAGGTTTGTGAAGTCAAATATTGGAAGCGTGTGAAGTTACAGAATTGAGGTGTGTGAAGTCATTGAATGTAGGTGTGTGAAATCAGAGAATGGAGGTGTGTGAAGTCAGAATGCAGGTGTGTGAAGACATAGAATGGAGGTGTGTGAAGTTATAGAATGGAGGTGTGTAAAGTCATAGATTGGAAGCATGTGAAGTCATGGAATGGAGGTGTGTGAAGTCAAAGTATGGAGGTGTGTGAAGTCAAACAATAAAGGTGTGTGAAGTCACAGAATGGCGGTGTGTGAAATCACAGAATGGAGGTGTGTGAAGTCAAAAAGTTGGTGTGTAGAGTCACAAATGGAGGTGTGTGAACTCATAGAATGGAGGTGTGTGAAGTCAAAGAATGGAGGTGTGTGAAGTCAAAATGGAGGTGTGTGAACTCATAAAATGGAGATGTGTGAAGTCATAGAATGGAGGTGCGTGAAGTCCAAAAATGGAGGTGTATGAAGTCAAACAATGGTGGTGTGTGAAGTCAGAGAATGGAGGTGTGTGAAGTCAAAGAATGGAAGTGTATGAAGTCAAGATGGAGGTGTGTGAAGTCACTGAATGGAGGTGTGTGAAGTCACAGAATGGAGGTGTATGAAGTCATAGAATGTAGGTGTGTGAAGTCACAGAATGGAGGTGTGTGAAGTCACAGAATGGAGGTGTGTGAAGTCAAAGAATGGAGGTGTGGGAAATCACAGATTGGAGGTTTGTGAAGTCAAAATGGTGGTGTGTAGACTCACAAATGGAGGTGTGTGAACTCATAGAATGGAGGTGTGTGAAGTCAAAGAATAAAGGTGTGTGAAGGCATCGAATGGAGGTGTGTGAAGTCATGGAATGGAGGTGTGTGAAGTCACAGAATGGGGGTGTGTGAAGTCAGAATGGAGTTGTGTGAAGTCATAGAATGGAGGTGTGTGAAGTCAGAATGGAGGTGTGTGAAGTCATAGAATGGAGGTGTGTGAAGTCAGAATGGAGGTGTGTGAACTCATAGAATGGAGGTGTGTGAAGTCATAATAGAGGTGTGTGAAGTCATAGAATGGAGGTGTGTGAAGTCACAGAATGGAGGTGTGTGAAGTCATAGAATGGAGCTGTGTGAAGTCAGATTGGAGGTGTGTGAAGTCACAGAATGGATATGTGTAAACTCAGAATGGAGGTGTGTGAAGTCACAGAATTGAGGTGTGTGAAGTCATAGAATGGAGTTGTGTACAGTCATAGAATGGAGGTGTGTGAGGTCATAATGTAGGTGTGTGAAGTCACAGAATTGAGATGTGTGAAGTCACAGAATGGAGGTGTGTGAAGTCATAGAATGGAGGTGTGTGAAGTCATAGAATGGATGTGTGTGAAGTCATAGAATGGATGTTTGTGAAGTAAGAATGAAGGTGTGTTAAGGACTAGAATGGAGATGTGTGAAGGCATAGAATGGAGGTGTGTGAAGTCATAGAATGGAGTTGTGTACAGTCATAGAATGGAGGTGTGTGAGGTCATAATGTAGGTGTGTGAAGTCACAGAATTGAGATGTGTGAAGTCACACAATGGAGGTGTGTGAAGTCATAGAATGGAGGTGTGTGAAGTCATAGAATGGAGGTGTGTGAAGTCATAGAATGGATGTTTGTGAAGTAAGAATGAAGGTGTGTTAAGTACTAGAATGGAGATGTGTGAAGGCACAGAATGGAGGTGTGTGAAGTCATAGAATGGAGCTGTGTGAAGTCAGAATGGAGATGTGTGAAGTCATAGAATGAAGGTGTGTGAACTCACAATGGAGATGTGTGAAGTCAAAGAATGGAGGTGTGTGAAGTCATAGAATGGAGGTGTGTGAAGTCATAGAATGGAGTTGTGTGAAGTCACAGAATTGATGTTTGTGAAGTCAGAATGGAGGTCTGTGAAGTCAGAATGGAGGTTTGTGAAGTCATAGAATGGAGGTGTGTGAAGTCGTAGAATGGATGTGTGTGAAGTCACAGAATTGATGTTTGTGAAGTCAGAATGGAGGTGTGTGAACTCACAATGGAGGTTTGTGAAGTCATAGAATGGAGGTGTGCGAAGTCACAGAATGGAGGTGTGTGAAGTCACAGAATGGAATTGTGTGAAGTTAAAATGGAGGTGTGTGAAGTCACAGAATGGAGGTGTTTGAAGTCACAGAATGGAGGTGTGTGAAGTCAAAATGGTGGTGTGTAACGTCACAAATGCAGGTGTGTGAAGTCACAGAATGTATGTGTGTGAACTCAAAATGGAGGTGTGTGAAGTCAAAGAATGGAGGTGTGCGAAGTCAAAGAATATAGGTGTGTGAAATCATAGAAAGGAGGTGTGTGAAATCATAGAATGGAGGTTTGTGAAATCATAGAAGGAAGGTGTGTGAAGTCACGGAATGAAGGTGTGTTAAGTCACAGAACGGAGGTGTGTGAACTCAGAATGGAGGTGTGTGAAGTCCCAGAATGGAGGTGTGGGAAGTCATAGAATGGAGTTGTGTGAAGTCACAGAATGGAGATGTGTGAATTCATAGAATGGAGGTGTGTGAAGTCATAGAATGGAGGTGTGTGAAGTCACAGAATGGAGGTGTGTGAAGTCAAAGAATGGAGGTGTGTGAAGTCACAGAATGGGGGTGTGTGAACTCACAATGGAGGTGTGTGAAGTCAAAGAATGGAGGTGAGTGAAGTCATAGAATGGAAGTGTGTGAAGTCATAGAATGGAGGTGTGTGAAGCCACAATTGAGGTGTGTGAAGTCACAGAATTGAGGTTTGTGAACTCACAATGGAGGTGTGTGAAGTCACAGAATGGAGGTTTGTGAAATCATAGAATGGAGGTGTGTGAAGTCATAGAACGGATGTTTCTGAAGTAGAATGAAGGTGTGTGAAGTCATGGAATGGAGGTGTGTGAAGTCCAAAAATAGAGGTGTTTGAAGTCAAACAATGTTAATGTGTGTGAAGTCACAGAATGGAGGTGTGTGAATTCAAAGAATGGAAGTGTGTGAAGTCAAAATGGAGGTGTGTGAACTCATAGAATGGAGGTTTTTGAACTCATAGAATGGAGGTGTGTGAAGTCATGCAATGGAGGTGTGTGAAGTCAAAGAATGGAGGTGTGTGAAGTCAAACAATAAAGGTGTGTGAAGTCACAGAATGGAGGTGTGTGAAATCAAAGAATGGAGGTGTGTGAAGTCAAAAATGTGGTGTGTAGAGTCACAAATGGAGGGGTGTGAACTCATAGAATGGAGGTGTGTGAAGTCAAAGAATGGAGGTGTGTGAAGTCATGGAATGGAAGTGTGTGAAGTCACAGAATGGAGGTGTGTGAAGTCATAGAATGGAGGTGTGTGAAGTCATAGAATTGATGTTTCTGAATAAGAATGAATGTGTGTGAAGTCATAGAATGGAGGTGTATGAAGTCAAAAAGTAGGAGAGTGAACTCATAGAATGGAGTTCTAAGAACACATAGAATGGAGGTGTGTGAAGTCATGGAATAAAGGTGTGTGAAGTCAAAGAATGCATTGTGTGAAGTCAAACAATAAAGGTGTGTGAAGTCACAGAATGGAGGTGTGTGAAATGACAGAATGGAGGTGTGTGAAGTCATGGAATGGACGTGTGTGAAGTCACAGAATGGAGGTGTGAAGTCAGAATGGAGTTGTGTGAAGTCATAGAATGGAGGTGTGTGAAGTCACAAGGGAGGTGTGTGAAATCATAGAATGGAGGTGTGTGAAGTCATCGAATGGAGGTGTGTGAAGTCATGGAATGGAGGTGTGTGAAGTCATAGAATGGAGGTTTGTGAAGTCATAGAATGGAGGTGGGTGAATTCATACAATGGATGTTCCTGAAGTAAGAATGTAGGTGTGTGAAATCATGGAATGGAGGTGTGTGAAGTCAAAATGGTGGTGTGTGAACTCATAGAATGGATGTGTGTGAACTGAAAGAGTAGATGTGTGTGAAGTCATGGAATGGAGGTGTGTGAAGTCAAAGAATGGAGGTGTGTGAAGTCAAACAATGGAGGTGTGCGAGGTCACAGAATGGAGGTGTGTGAAGTCACAGAATGGAAGTGTGTGAAGTTAAAATGGAGGTGTGTGAAGTCACAGAATGGAGGTGTGTGAAGTCACAGAATGGAGGTGTGTGAAGTCCAAATGGTGGTGTGTAACGTCACAAATGCAGGTGTGTGAAGTCACAGAATGTATGTGTGTGAACTCAAAATTGAGGTGTGTGAAGTCAAAGAATTGAGGTGTGCGAAGTCAAAGAATATAGGTGTGTGAAATCATAGAAAGGAGGTGTGTGAAATCATAGAATGGAGGTTTGTGAAATCATAGAAGGAAGGTGTGTGAAGTCACGGAATGAAGGTGTGTTAAGTCACAGAACGGAGGTGTGTGAACTCAGAATGGAGGTGTGTGAAGTCCCAGAATGGAGGTGTGGGAAGTCATAGAATGGAGTTGTGTGAAGTCACAGAATGGTGATGTGTGAATTCATAGAATGGAGGTGTGTGAAGTCATAGAATGGAGGTGTGTGAAGTCACAGAATGGAGGTGTGTGAAGTCAAAGAATGGAGGTGTGTGAAGTCACAGAATGGGGGTGTGTGAACTCACAATGGAGGTGTGTGAAGTCAAAGAATGGAGGTGAGTGAAGTCATAGAATGGAAGTGTGTGAAGTCATAGAATGTAGGTGTGTGAAGCCACAATTGAGGTGTGTGAAGTCACAGAATTGAGGTTTGTGAACTCACAATGGAGGTGTGTGAAGTCACAGAATGGAGGTTTGTGAAATCATAGAATGGAGGTGTGTGAAGTCATAGAACGGATGTTTCTGAAGTAGAATGAAGGTGTGTGAAGTCATGGAATGGAGGTGTGTGAAGTCCAAAAATAGAGGTGTTTGAAGTCAAACAATGTTAATGTGTGTGAAGTCACAGAATGGAGGTGTGTGAATTCAAAGAATGGAAGTGTGTGAAGTCAAAATGGAGGTGTGTGAACTCATAGAATGGAGGTTTTTGAACTCATAGAATGGAGGTGTGTGAAGTCATGCAATGGAGGTGTGTGAAGTCAAAGAATGGAGGTGTGTGAAGTCAAACAATAAAGGTGTGTGAAGTCACAGAATGGAGGTGTGTGAAATCACAGAATGGAGGTGTGTGAAGTCAAAAATGTGGTGTGTAGAGTCACAAATGGAGGGGTGTGAACTCATAGAATGGAGGTGTGTGAAGTCAAAGAATGGAGGTGTGTGAAGTCATGGAATGGAAGTGTGTGAAGTCACAGAATGGAGGTGTGTGAAGTCATAGAATGGAGGTGTGTGAAGTCATAGAATTGATATTTCTGAATAAGAATGAATGTGTGTGAAGTCATAGAATGGAGGTGTATGAAGTCAAAAAGTAGGAGAGTGCACTCATAGAATGGAGTTCTAAGAACACATAGAATGGAGGTGTGTGAGGTCATGGAATAAAGGTGTGTGAAGTCAAAGAATGCATTGTGTGAAGTCAAGCAATAAAGGTGTGTGAAGTCACAGAATGGAGGTGTGTAAAATCACAGAATGGAGGTGTGTGAAGTCATGGAATGGACGTGTGTGAAGTCACAGAATGGAGGTGTGTGAAGTCAGAATGGAGTTGTGTGAAGTCATAGAATGGAGGTGTGTGAAGTCACAAGGGAATTGTGTGAAATCATAGAATGGAGGTGTGTGAAGTCATCGAATGGAGGTGTGTGAAGTCATGGAATGGAGGTGTGTGAAGTCATAGAATGGAGGTTTGTGAAGTCATAGAATGGAGGTGGGTGAATTCATACAATGGATGTTCCTGAAGTAAGAATGTAGGTGTGTGAAATCATGGAATGGAGGTGTGTGAAGTCAAAATGGTGGTGTGTGAACTCATAGAATGGATGTGTGTGAACTGAAAGAGTAGATGTGTGTGAAGTCATGGAATGGAGGTGTGTGAAGTCAAAGAATGGAGGTGTGTGAAGTCAAACAATGGAGGTGTGCGAAGTCACAGAATGGAGGTGTGTGAAGTCACAGAATGGAAGTGTGTGAAGTTAAAATGGAGGTGTGTGAAGTCACAGAATGGAGGTGTGTGAAGTCACAGAATGGAGGTGTGTGAAGTCCAAATGGTGGTGTGTAACGTCACAAATGCAGGTTTGTGAAGTCACAGAATGTATGTGTGTGAACTCAAAATGGAGGTGTGTGAAGTCAAAGAATGGAGGTGTGCGAAGTCAAAGAATATAGGTGTGTGAAATCATAGAAAGGAGGTGTGTGAAATCATAGAATGGAGGTTTGTGAAATCATAGAAGGAAGGTGTGTGAAGTCACGGAATGAAGGTGTGTTAAGTCACAGAACGGAGGTGTGTGAACTCAGAATGGATGTGTGAGAAGTCCCAGAATGAAGGTGTGGGAAGTCATAGAATGGAGTTGTGTGAAGTCACAGAATGGTGATGTGTGAATTCATAGAATGGAGGTGTGTGAAGTCATAGAATGGAGGTGTGTGAAGTCACAGAATGGAGGTGTGTGAAGTCAAAGAATGGAGGTGTGTGAAGTCACAGAATGGGGGTGTGTGAACTCACAATGGAGTTGTGTGAAGTCAAAGAATGGAGGTGAGTGAAGTCATAGAATGGAAGTGTGTGAAGTCATAGAATGTAGGTGTGTGAAGCCACAATTGAGGTGTGTGAAGTCACAGAATTGAGGTTTGTGAACTCACAATGGAGGTGTGTGAAGTCACAGAATGGAGGTTTGTGAAATCATAGAATGGAGGTGTGTGAAGTCATAGAACGGATGTTTCTGAAGTAGAATGAAGGTGTGTGAAGTCATGGAATGGAGGTGTGTGAAGTCCAAAAATAGAGGTGTTTGAAGTCAAACAATGTTAATGTGTGTGAAGTCACAGAATGGAGGTGTGTGAATTCAAAGAATGGAAGTGTGTGAAGTCAAAATGGAGGTGTGTGAACTCATAGAATGGAGGTTTTTGAACTCATAGAATGGAGGTGTGTGAAGTCATGCAATGGAGGTGTGTGAAGTCAAAGAATGGAGGTGTGTGAAGTCAAACAATAAAGGTGTGTGAAGTCACAGAATGGAGGTGTGTGAAATCACAGAATGGAGGTGTGTGAAGTCAAAAATGTGGTGTGTAGAGTCACAAATGGAGGGGTGTGAACTCATAGAATGGAGGTGTGTGAAGTCAAAGAATGGAGGTGTGTGAAGTCATGGAATGGAAGTGTGTGAAGTCACAGAATGGAGGTGTGTGAAGTCATAGAATTGATATTTCTGAATAAGAATGAATGTGTGTGAAGTCATAGAATGGAGGTGTATGAAGTCAAAAAGTAGGAGAGTGCACTCATAGAATGGAGTTCTAAGAACACATAGAATGGAGGTGTGTGAGGTCATGGAATAAAGGTGTGTGAAGTCAAAGAATGCATTGTGTGAAGTCAAACAATAAAGGTGTGTGAAGTCACAGAATGGAGGTGTGTGAAATCACAGAATGGAGGTGTGTGAAGTCATGGAATGGACGTGTGTGAAGTCACAGAATGGAGGTGTGTGAAGTCAGAATGGAGTTGTGTGAAGTCATAGATGGATGTGTGTGAAGTCACAAGGGAGGTGTGTGAAATCATAGAATGGAGGTGTGTGAAGTCATCGAATGGAGGTGTGTGAATTCATGGAATGGAGGTGTGTGAAGTCATAGAATGGAGGTTTGTGAAGTCATAGAATGGAGGTGGGTGAATTCATACAATGGATGTTCCTGAAGTAAGAATGTAGGTGTGTGAAATCATAGAATGGAGGTGTGTGAAGTCATGGAATGGACGTGTGTGAAGTCACAGAATGGAGGTGTGTGAAGTCAGAATGGAGTTGTGTGAAGTCATAGAATGGAGGTGTGTGAAGTCACAAGGGAGGTGTGTGAAGTCAAAGAATGGAGGTGTGTGAAGTCATAGAATGGAATTATGTGAAGTCATAGAATGAAGGTGTGTGAAGCCAGAATTGAGGTGTGTTAAGACACAGAACTGAGGTGTGTGAACTCAGAATGAAGGTGTGTGAAGTCAAAGAATGGAGGTTTGTGAAGTCATAGAATGGAGGTGTATGAAGTCATAGAATGGATGTTTCTGAAGTAGAATGGAGGTGTGTGAAGTCATAGAATGGAGGTTTGTGAAGTCAAAATGGAGGTGTGCGAACTCATAAAATGGAGATGAGTGAAGTCATGGAATGGAGTTGTGTGAAGTCCAAAAATGGAGGTGTGTGAAGTCAAAGAATGGAGGTGTGTGAAATCATAGAATGAAGTGTGTGAAGTCATAGAATGAAGGTGTGTGACGCCAGAATTGAGGTGTGTGAAGTCACAGAATGGAGGTGTGTGAAGTCACAGAATGGAGGTGTGTGAAGTCACAGAATGGAGGTGTGTGAAGTCATAGAATGGAGGTGTGTGAAGTCATAGAATTGAGGTGTGTGAAGTCATAGAATGGACGTTTGTGAACTCATAGAATGGAGGTCTGTAAAGTCATAGAATGGATGTTTCTGAAGTAAGAATGTAGGGGTGTGAAGTCATAGAATGGAGGTGTGTGAAGTCATAGAATTGAGGTGTGTGAAGTCATAGAATGGACGTTTGTGAACTCATAGAATGGAGGTCTGTAAAGTCATAGAATGGATGTTTCTGAAGTAAGAATGTAGGGGTGTGAAGTCATAGAATGGAGGTGTGTGCAATCAAAATGGTGGTATGTAACCTCATAGAATGGATGTGAGTGAACTGATAGAGTGGAGGTGTGTGAAGTCATGGAATGGAGGTGTGTATAATCAAAGAATGGAGGTGTGTGAAGTCAAACAATGGAGGTATGTGAAGTCACAGAATGGAGGTGTGTGAAGTCACAGAATGGAGGTTTGTGAAGTCACAGAATGTAGGTGTGTGAACTCAAAATGGAGGTGTGTGAAGTGAAAGAATGGAGGTGTGCGAAGTCAAAGAAGGGAGGTGTGTGAAGTTATAGAATGGAGGTGTGTGAAGTCATAGAATGGAGGTGTGCGAAGTCTTACAATGAAGGTGTGTGAAGTCACAGAATGAAGGTGTGTTAAGTCACAGAATGGAGGTGTGTGAACTCAGAATGGAGGTGTGTTAAGTCCCAGAATGGAGGTGTGGGAAGTCATAGAATGGAGTTGTGTGAAGTCACAGAATGGAGATGTGTGAATTCATAGAATCGAGGTATGTGAAGTCACAGAATGGAGGTGTGTGAACTCACAATGGAGGTGTGTGAAGTCAAAGTATGGAGGTGTGTGAAGTCATAGAATGGAAGTGTGTGAAGTCATAGAATGAAGGTGTGTGAAGCCAGAATTGAGGTGTGTGAAGACACAGAATTGAGGTGTGTGAACTCCGAATGAAGGTGTGTGAAGTCAAAGAATGGGGGTTTGTGAAGTAATAGAATGGAGGTGTATGAAGTCATAGAATCGATGTTTCTGAAGTAGAATGGAGGTGTGTGAAGTCATAGTATGGAGGTGTGTGAAGTCAAAATGGAGGTGTGCGAACTCATAAAATGGAGATGAGTGAAGTCATGGAAAGGAGGTGTGTGAAGTCCAAAAATGGAGGTGTGCAGAGTCAAACAATGGTGGTGTGTGAAGTCACAGAATGGAGGTGTGTGAAGTCAAAGAATGGAAGTGTGTGAAGTCAAAATGGAGGTGTGTGAAGTCACAGAATGGAGGTGTGTGAAGTCACAGAATGGTGGTGTGTGAAGTCAGAATGGAGTTGTGTGAAGTCATGAAGGTAGGTGTGTGAAGTCAGAATGGAGGTGTGTGAAGTCATAGAATGGAGGTGTGTGAGGTCAGAATGGAGTTGTGTGAACTCATAGAATGGATGTGTGAAGTCACAATGGAGGTGTGTGAAGTCATAGAATGAAGGTGAGTGAAGTCACAGTATGGAGGTGTGTGACATCATAGAATGGAGCTGTGTGAAGTCAGATTTGAGGAGTATGAAGTCACAGAATGGAGGTGTGTGAACTCAGAATGGAGGTGTGTGAAGTCACAGAATGGAGGTGTGAAGTCATAGAATGGAGGTGTGTGAAGTCATAGAATGGAGGTGTGTGAAGTCATAACGGAGGTGTGTGAAGTCACAGAATTGAGGTGTGTGAAGTCACAGATGGAGGTGTGGGAAGTCATAGAATGGAGGTGTGTGAAGTCATAGAATGGAGGTGTATGAAGTCATAGAATTGATGTTTGTGAAGTAAGAATGAAGGTGTGTTAAGTCATAGAATGGAGGTGTTTGAAGGCACAGAATCGAGGTGTGTGAAGTCACAGAATGGAGGTGTGTGAACTCACAATGGAGGTGTGTGAAGTCAAAGAATGGAGGTGTGTGAAGTCATAGAATGGAAGTGTGTGAAGTCATAGAATGAAGGTGTGTGAAGCCAGAATTGAGGTGTGTGAAGTCACAGAAGTGAGGTGTGTGAACTCAGAATGAAGGTGTGTTAAGTCATAGAATGGAGGTGTTTGAAGGCACAGAATGGAGGTGTGTGAAATCATAGAATGGAGATGTGTGAAGTCAGAATGGAGGTGTGTGAAGTCATAGAATGGAGGTGTGTGAAGTCAGAATGAAGGTGTGTGAAGTCAAAGAATGGAGGTGTGTGAAGGCAGAGAATGGAAGTGTGTGAAGTCATAGAATGAAGGTGTGTGAAGCCAGAATTGAGGTGTGTGAAGTCACAGAATTGAGGTGTGTGAACTCAGAATGGAGGTGTGTGAAGTCACAGAATGGAGCTTTGTGAAGTCATAGAATGAAGGTGTGTCAAGTCATAGAATGGATGTTTCTCAAGAAGAATGAAGGTGTGTGAAGTCATAGAATGGAGGTGTGTGAAGTCAAAATGTAGGTGTGTGAACTCATAAAATGGAGATGTGTGAAGTCATGGAATGGAGGTGTGTGAAGTCCAAAAATGGAGGTGGGTGAAGTCAAACAATGGTGGTGTGTGAAGTCAAAGAATGGAGGTGTGTGAAGTCATCAAATGGAGGTGTGTGAAGTTATGGAATGGAGGTGTGTGAAGTCACAGAATGGAGGTGTGTGAAGTCACAGAATGGTGATGTGTGAAGTCACAGAATGGAGGTGTGTGAAGTCACAGAATGGAGGTGTGTGAAGTCACAGAATGGAGGTGTGTGAACTCACAATGGAGGTGTGTGAAGTCAAACAATAAAGGTTTGTGAAGTCAAACAATAAAGGTTTCTGAAGGCACAGAATGGAGGTCTGTGAAGTCATAGAAGGGAGGTGTGTTTAGTCACAGAATGGAGGTGTGTGAAGTCAGAGAATGGAGGTGTGTGAACTCAGAATGGAGGTGTGTGAAGTCATAGAATGGAGGTGTGTGAAGTCATAGAATGGATGTTTGTGAAGTAAGAATGAAGGTGTGTTAAGTACTAGAATGGAGATGTGTACAGTCATAGAATGGAGGTGTGTGAAGTCATGGAATGGAGGTGTGTGAAGTCAAAGTATGGAGGTGTGTGAAGTCAAACAATAAAGGTGTGTGAAGTCACAGAATGGAGGTGTGTGAAATCACAGAATGGAGGTGTGTGAAGTCAAAAAGTTGGTGTGTAGAGTCTCAAATGGAGGTGTGTGAACTCATAGAATGGAGGTGTGTGAAGTCAAAGAATGGAGGTGTGTGAAGTCAAAATGGAGGTGTGTGAACTCATAAAATGGAGATGTGTGAAGTCATAGAATGGAGGTGCGTGAAGTCCAAAAATGGAGGTGTATGAAGTCAAACAATGGTGGTGTGTGAAGTCAGAGAATGGAGGTGTGTGAAGTCAAAGAATGGAAGTGTATGAAGTCAAGATGGAGGTGTGTGAAGTCACTGAATGGAGGTGTGTGAAGTCACAGAATGGAGGTGTATGAAGTCATAGAATGTAGGTGTGTGAAGTCACAGAATGGAGGTGTGTGAAGTCACAGAATGGAGGTGTGTGAAGTCAAAGAATGGAGGTGTGGGAAATCACAGAATGGAGGTTTGTGAAGTCAAAATGGTGGTGTGTAGACTCACAAATGGAGGTGTGTGAACTCATAGAATGGAGGTGTGTGAAGTCAAAGAATAAAGGTGTGTGAAGGCATCGAATGGAGGTGTGTGAAGTCATGGAATGGAGGTGTGTGAAGTCACAGAATGGGGGTGTGTGAAGTCAGAATGGAGTTGTGTGAAGTCATAGAATGGAGGTGTGTGAAGTCAGAATGGAGGTGTGTGAAGTCATAGAATGGAGGTGTGTGAAGTCAGAATGGAGGTGTGTGAACTCATAGAATGGAGGTGTGTGAAGTCATAATAGAGGTGTGTGAAGTCATAGAATGGAGGTGTGTGAAGTCACAGAATGGAGGTGTGTGAAGTCATAGAATGGAGCTGTGTGAAGTCAGATTGGAGGTGTGTGAAGTCACAGAATGGATATGTGTGAACTCAGAATGGAGGTGTGTGAAGTCACAGAATTGAGGTGTGTGAAGTCATAGAATGGAGTTGTGTACAGTCATAGAATGCAGGTGTGTGAGGTCATAATGTAGGTGTGTGAAGTCACAGAATTGAGATGTGTGAAGTCACAGAATGGAGGTGTGTGAAGTCATAGAATGGAGGTGTGTGAAGTCATAGAATAGAGGTGTGTGAAGTCATAGAATGGATGTTTGTGAAGTAAGAACGAAGGTGTGTTAAGTACTAGAATGGAGATGTGTGAAGGCACAGAATGGAGGTGTGTGAAGTCATAGAATGGAGTTGTGTACAGTCATAGAATGGAGGTGTGTGAGGTCATAATGTAGGTGCGTGAAGTCACAGAATTGAGATGTGTGAAGTCACGCAATGGAGGTGTGTGAAGTCATAGAATGGAGGTGTGTGAAGTCATAAAATGTAGGTGTGTGAAGTCATAGAATGGATGTTTGTGAAGTAAGAATGAAGGTGTGTTAAGTACTAGAATGGAGATGTGTGAAGGCACAGAATGGAGGTGTGTGAAGTCATAGAATGGAGCTGTGTGAAGTCAGAATGGAGATGTGTGAAGTCATAGAATGAAGGTGTGTGAACTCACAATGGAGATGTGTGAAGTCAAAGAATGGAGGTGTGTGAAGTCAAAGAATGGAAGTGTGTGAAGTCATAGAATGGAGGTGTGTGAAGTCATAGAATGGAGGTGTGTGAAGTCATAGAATGGAGTTGTGTGAAGTCACAGAATTGATGTTTGTGAAGTCAGAATGGAGGTCTGTGAAGTCAGAATGGAGGTTTGTGAAGTCATAGAATGGAGGTGTGTGAAGTCGTAGAATGGATGTGTGTGAAGTCACAGAATTGATGTTTGTGAAGTCAGAATGGAGGTGTGTGAACTCACAATGGACGTGTGTGAAGTCAAAGAATGGAGGTGTGTGAAGTCACAGAACTGATGTTTGTGAAGTCAGAATGGAGGTGTGTGAAGTCAGAATGGAGGTGTGTGAAGTCATAGAATGGAGGTGTGTGAAGTCACAATGCAGGTGTGTGAACTCATAGACTGGAGGTGTGAGAAGTCACAGAATGGAGGTGTGTGAAGTCATAGAATGGAGGTGTGTGAAGTCATAGAATGGAGGTGTGTGAAGTCATAGAATGGAGGTGGGTGAATTCATACAATGGATGTTCCTGAAGTAAGAATGTAGGTGTGTGAAGTCATAGAATGGAGGTGTGTGAAGTCAAAATGGTGGTGTGTGAACTCATAGAATGGATGTGTGTGAACTGAAAGAGTAGATGTGTGTGAAGTCATGGAATGGTGGTGTGTGAAGTCAAAGAATGGAGGTGTGTGAAGTCAAACAATGGAGGTGTGCGAAGTCACAGAATGGAGGTGTGTGAAGTCACAGAATGGAATTGTGTGAAGTTAAAATGGAGGTGTGTGAAGTCACAGAATGGAGGTGTTTGAAGTCACAGAATGGAGGTGTGTGAAGTCAAAATGGTGGTGTGTAACGTCACAAATGCAGGTGTGTGAAGTCACAGAATGTATGTGTGTGAACTCAAAATGGAGGTGTGTGAAGTCAAAGAATGGAGGTGTGCGAAGTCAAAGAATATAGGTGTGTGAAATCATAGAAAGGAGGTGTGTGAAATCATAGAATGGAGGTTTGTGAAATCATAGAAGGAAGGTGTGTGAAGTCACGGAATGAAGGTGTGTTAAGTCACAGAACGGAGGTGTGTGAACTCAGAATGGAGGTGTGTGAAGTCCCAGAATGGAGGTGTGGGAAGTCATAGAATGGAGTTGTGTGAAGTCACAGAATGGAGATGTGTGAATTCATAGAATGGAGGTGTGTGAAGTCATAGAATGGAGGTGTGTGAAGTCACAGAATGGAGGTGTGTGAAGTCAAAGAATGGAGGTGTGTGAAGTCACAGAATGGGGGTGTGTGAACTCACAATGGAGGTGTGTGAAGTCAAAGAATGGAGGTGAGTGAAGTCATAGAATGGAAGTGTGTGAAGTCATAGAATTGAGGTGTGTGAAGCCACAATTGAGGTGTGTGAAGTCACAGAATTGAGGTTTGTGAACTCACAATGGAGGTGTGTGAAGTCACAGAATGGAGGTTTGTGAAATCATAGAATGGAGGTGTATGAAGTCATAGAACGGATGTTTCTGAAGTAGAATGAAGGTGTGTGAAGTCATGGAATGGAGGTGTGTGAAGTCCAAAAATAGAGGTGTTTGAAGTCAAACAATGTTAATGTGTGTGAAGTCACAGAATGGAGGTGTGTGAATTCAAAGAATGGAAGTGTGTGAAGTCAAAATGGAGGTGTGTGAACTCATAGAATGGAGGTTTTTGAACTCATAGAATGGAGGTGTGTGAAGTCATGCAATGGAGGTGTGTGAAGTCAAAGAATGGAGGTGTGTGAAGTCAAACAATAAAGGTGTGTGAAGTCACAGAATGGAGGTGTGTGAAATCACAGAATGGAGGTGTGTGAAGTCAAAAATGTGGTGTGTAGAGTCACAAATGGAGGGGTGTGAACTCATAGAATGGAGGTGTGTGAAGTCAAAGAATGGAGGTGTGTGAAGTCATGGAATGGAAGTGTGTGAAGTCACAGAATGGAGGTGTGTGAAGTCATAGAATGGAGGTGTGTGAAGTCATAGAATTGATGTTTCTGAATAAGAATGAATGTGTGTGAAGTAATAGAATGGAGGTGTATGAAGTCAAAAAGTAGGAGAGTGAACTCATAGAATGGAGTTCTAAGAACACATAGAATGGAGGTGTGTGAAGTCATGGAATAAAGGTGTGTGAAGTCAAAGAATGCATTGTGTGAAGTCAAACAATAAAGGTGTGTGAAGTCACAGAATGGAGGTGTGTGAAATCACAGAATGGAGGTGTGTGAAGTCATGGAATGGACGTGTGTGAAGTCACAGAATGGAGGTGTGTGAAGTCAGAATGGAGTTGTGTGAAGTCATAGAATGGAGGTGTGTGAAGTCACAAGGGAGGTGTGTGAAATCATAGAATGGAGGTGTGTGAAGTCATCGAATGGAGGTTTGTGAAGTCATGGAATGGAGGTGTGTGAAGTCATAGAATGGAGGTTTGTGAAGTCATAGAATGGAGGTGGGTGAATTCATACAATGGATGTTCCTGAAGTAAGAATGTAGGTGTGTGAAATCATAGGATGGAGGTGTGTGAAGTCAAAATGGTGGTGTGTGAACTCATAGAATGGATGTGTGTGAACTGAAAGAGTAGATGTGTGTGAAGTCATGGAATGGAGGTGTGTGAAGTCAAAGAATGGAGGTGTGTGAAGTCAAACAATGGAGGTGTGCGAAGTCACAGAATGGAGGTGTGTGAAGTCACAGAATGGAAGTGTGTGAAGTTAAAATGGAGGTGTGTGAAGTCACAGAATGGAGGTGTGTGAAGTCACAGAATGGAGGTGTGTGAAGTCCAAATGGTGGTGTGTAACGTCACAAATGCAGGTTTGTGAAGTCACAGAATGTATGTGTGTGAACTCAAAATGGAGGTGTGTGAAGTCAAAGAATGGAGGTGTGCGAAGTCAAAGAATATAGGTGTGTGAAATCATAGAAAGGAGGTGTGTGAAATCATAGAATGGAGGTTTGTGAAATCATAGAAGGAAGGTGTGTGAAGTCACGGAATGAAGGTGTGTTAAGTCACAGAACGGAGGTGTGTGAACTCAGAATGGAGGTGTGAGAAGTCCCAGAATGGAGGTGTGGGAAGTCATAGAATGGAGTTGTGTGAAGTCACAGAATGGTGATGTGTGAATTCATAGAATGGAGGTGTGTGAAGTCATAGAATGGAGGTGTGTGAAGTCACAGAATGGAGGTGTGTGAAGTCAAAGAATGGAGGTGTGTGAAGTCACAGAATGGGGGTGTGTGAACTCACAATGGAGTTGTGTGAAGTCAAAGAATGGAGGTGAGTGAAGTCATAGAATGGAAGTGTGTGAAGTCATAGAATGGAGGTGTGTGAAGCCACAATTGAGGTGTGTGAAGTCACAGAATTGAGGTTTGTGAACTCACAATGGAGGTGTGTGAAGTCACAGAATGGAGGTTTGTGAAATCATAGAATGGAGGTGTGTGAAGTCATAGAACGGATGTTTCTGAAGTAGAATGAAGGTGTGTGAAGTCATGGAATGGAGGTGTGTGAAGTCCAAAAATAGAGGTGTTTGAAGTCAAACAATGTTAATGTGTGTGAAGTCACAGAATGGAGGTGTGTGAATTCAAAGAATGGAAGTGTGTGAAGTCAAAATGGAGGTGTGTGAACTCATAGAATGGAGGTTTTTGAACTCATAGAATGGAGGTGTGTGAAGTCATGCAATGGAGGTGTGTGAAGTCAAAGAATGGAGGTGTGTGAAGTCAAACAATAAAGGTGTGTGAAGTCACAGAATGGAGGTGTGTGAAATCACAGAATGGAGGTGTGTGAAGTCAAAAATGTGGTGTGTAGAGTCACAAATGGAGGGGTGTGAACTCATAGAATGGAGGTGTGTGAAGTCAAAGAATGGAGGTGTGTGAAGTCATGGAATGGAAGTGTGTGAAGTCACAGAATGGAGGTGTGTGAAGTCATAGAATGGAGGTGTGTGAAGTCATAGAATTGATGTTTCTGAATAAGAATGAATGTGTGTGAAGTCATAGAATGGAGGTGTATGAAGTCAAAAAGTAGGAGAGTGAACTCATAGAATGGAGTTCTAAGAACACATAGAATGGAGGTGTGTGAAGTCATGGAATAAAGGTGTGTGAAGTCAAAGAATGCATTGTGTGAAGTCAAACAATAAAGGTGTGTGAAGTCACAGAATGGAGGTGTGTGAAATCACAGAATGGAGGTGTGTGAAGTCATGGAATGGACGTGTGTGAAGTCACAGAATGGAGGTGTGTGAAGTCAGAATGGAGTTGTGTGAAGTCATAGAATGGAGGTGTGTGAAGTCACAAGGGAGGTGTGTGAAATCATAGAATGGAGGTGTGTGAAGTCATCGAATGGAGGTGTGTGAAGTCATGGAATGGAGGTGTGTGAAGTCATGGAATGGAGGTGTGTGAAATCACAGAATGGAGGTGTGTGAAGTCAGAATGGAGTTGTGTGAAGTCATAGAATGGAGGTGTGTGAAGTCACAAGGGAGGTGTGTGAAATCATAGAATGGAGGTGTGTGAAGTCACACTATGGAGGTGTGTGAAGTCATAGAATGGAGCTGTGTGAAGTCAGATTGGAGGTGTGTGAAGTCACAGAATGGATGTGTGTGAACTCAGAATGGAGGTGTGTGAAGTCACAGAATTGAGGTGTGTGAAGTCATAGAATGGAGTTGTGTAAAGTCATAGAATGGAGGTGTGTGAGGTCATAATGTAGGTGTGTGAAGTCACAGAATTGAGATGTGTGAAGTCACAGAATGGAGGTGTGTGAAGTCATAGAATGGAGGTGTGTGAAGTCATAGAATGGAGGTGTGTGAAGTCATAGAATGGATGTTTGTGAAGTAAGAATGAAGGTGTGTTAAGTCCTAGAATGGAGATGTGTGAAGGCACAGAATGGAGGTGTGTGAAGTCATAGAATGGAGCTGTGTGAAGTCAGAATGGAGGTGTGTGAAGTCATAGAATGGAGGTGTGTGAAGTCATAGAATGGAGCTGTGTGAAGTAAGAATGAAGGTGTGTGAAGTCATAGAATGGAGCTGTGAGACCTCACAATGGAGATGTGTGAAGTCAAAGAAAGGAGGTGTGTGAAGTCAAAGAATGGAAGTGTGTGAAGTCATAGAATGGAGGTGTGTGAAGTCATAGAATGGAGGTGTGTGAAGTCATAGAATGGAGTTGTGTGAAGTCACAGAATTGATGTTTGTGAAGTCAGAATGGAGGTTTGTGAGGTCAGAATGGAGGTTTGTGAAGTCATAGAATGGAGGTGTGTGAAGTCGTAGAATGGATGTGTGTGAAGTCACAGAATTGATGTTTGTGAAGTCAGAATGGAGGTGTGTGGACTCACAATGGAGGTGTGTGAAGTCAAAGAATGGAGGTGTGTGAAGTCACAGAATTGATGTTTGTGAAGTCAGAATGGAGGTGTGTGAAGACAGAATGGAGGTGTGTGAAGTCATAGAATGGAGGTGTGTGAAGTCATAGAATGGAGGTGTGTGAAGTCACAATGCAGGTGTGTGAACTCATAGACTGGAGGTGTGTGAAGTCACAGAATAGAGGTGTGTGAAGTCAGAATGGAGTTGGGTGAAGTCATAGAATGGAGGTGTGTGAAGTCAGAATGGAGGTGTGTGAACTCATAGAATGGAGGTGTGTGAGGTCATAGAATGGATGTTTCTGAAGTAAGAATGAAGGTGTGTGAAGTCATAGAATGGAGGTGTGTGAAATCATAGAATGGAGGTGTGGGAAGGCATAGGGTGGAGATGTGCGAAGTCAGATTGGAGGTGTGCGAAGTCATTGAATGGAGCTGGGTGAAGTCAGAATGGAGGTGTGTGAAGTCACAGAATTGAGGTGTGTGAACTCAGAACGGAGGTGTGTGAAGTCACAGAATCTAGGTGTGTGAAGTCATAGAATTGAGGTGTGTGAAGTCATAGAATGGAGGTGTGTGAGGTCATAGAATGGATGTTTCTGAAGTAAGAATGAAGGTGTGTGAAGTCATAGAATGGAGGTGTGTGAAGTCATAGAATGGAGGTGTGTGAAGTCAGAGAATGGAGGTGTGTGAAGTCAGAATGGAGGTGTGAAGTCATAGAATAGAGGTGGATGAAGTCATAGAAAGGAGTTGTGGGAAGTCATAGAATATAGGAGTGTGAAGTCATAGAATGGAGGTGAGTGAAGTCACAGATTCGAGGTCTGTGAAGTCATAGAATGGAGCTGTGTGATGCCAGAATTGAGGAGTGTGAAGTCCTAGAATGGACGTGTGTGAACTCATAGAATGGAGGTGTGTGACGTCACAATGGAAGTGTGTGAAGTCACAGAATGGAGGTGTGTGAAGTCATATATTGGAGGTGTGTGAAGTCAGAATGGAGGTGTGTGAAGTCACAGAATGGAGGTGTGTGAACTCAGAATGGAGGTGTTTGAAGTCATAGATGGAGGTGTGTGAAGTCACAGTATGGAGGTGTGTGAAATCATAGAATGGAATTTTGTGAATTCACAGAATGGAGCTGTGTGAAGTCAGAATGGAGGTGTGTGAAGTCATAGAATGGAGGTGTGTGAAGTGACAGAATGGATGTGTGTGAATTCACAGAATGGAGGTGTGAGAAGTCACAGAATGGAGGTGTGTGAAGTCATACAATGAAGGTGTATGAAGTCATAGAATGGAGGTGTGTGAAGTCACAGAAGGGAGGTGTGTGAAGTCATAGAATGGAGTTGGGTGAAGTCACAGAATGGAGGTTTGTGAAGTCATAGAATGGAGGTATGTGAAGTCAAATTGGAGGGGTGTGAAGTCGGTGAATGAAGATGTGTGAAGTCACAGAATGGAGGTGGGTGAAGTCACAATGGAGGTGTGTGAAGTCATAGAATGGAGTTGTGTGAACTCAGAAAAGAGGTGTGTGAAGTCACAGAATAGAGGTGTGTGAAGTCACAGAATGGAGGTGTGGGAAGTAACAGAATGGAGGTGTGTGAAGTCACAGAATGGAAGTGGGTGAACTCACAATGGAGGTGTGTGAAGTCACAGAAGGGAATTGTGTGAAGTCAGAAGGGAGGTGTGTGAAGTCACAGAATGGAGATGTGTGAACTCAGAATGGAGGTGTGGGAAGTCACAGATGGAGGTTTGTGAAGTCATAGAATGGAGGTGTGTGAGGTCATAGAATGGATGTTTCTGAAGTAAGAATGAAGGTGTGTGAAGTCATAGAATGGAGGTGTGTGAAGTCATAGAATGGAGGTGGGTGAAGTCAGAGAATGGAGGTGTGTGAAGTCAGAACGGAGGTATGAAGTCATAGAATAGAGGTGGATGAAGTCATAGAAAGGAGTTGTGGGAAGTCATAGAACAGAGGAGTGTGAAGTCATAGAATGGAGGTGAGTGAAGTCACAGATTCGAGGTCTGTGAAGTCATAGAATGGAGCTGTGTGATGCCAGAATTGAGGAGTGTGAAGTCCTAGAATGGACGTGTGTGAACTCATAGAATGGAGGTGTGTGACGTCACAATGGAAGTGTGTGAAGTCACAGAATGGAGGTGTGTGAAGTCATATATTGGAGGTGTGTGAAGTCAGATGGAGGTATGTGAAGTCACAGAATGGAGGTGTGTGAACTCAGAATGGAGGTGTTTGAAGTCATGGATGAAGGTGTGTGAAGTCACAGTATGGAGGTGTGTGAAATCATAGAATGGAATTTTGTGAATTCACAGAATGGAGCTGTGTGAAGTCAGAATGGAGGAGTGTGAAGTCATAGAATGGAGGTGTGTGAAGTCAGAATGGAGGTGTGTGAACTCATAGATTGGACGTGTGTGAAGTCACAATGGAGGTGTGTGAAGACATAGAATGGAGGTGTGTGAAGTCACAGAATGGAGGTGTGTGAAGTCATAAAATGGAGGTGTGTGAAGTCATAGAATGGAGGTGTGTGAAGTCATAGAATGAATGTTTCTGAAGTAAGAATGAAGGTGTGTGAAGTCATAGAATGGAGGTGTGTGAAGTCAAAATGCTGGTGTGTGAACTCATAGAATGGAGGTGTGTGAAGTCACAGAATGTAGGTGTGTGAAGTCAGAATGGAGGTGTGAAGTCATAGAATGGGGGTGGGTGAAGTCATGGAAAGGAGGTGTGGGAAGTCATAGAATGGAGAAGTGTGAAGTCATAGAGTGGAGGTGAGTGAAGTCACATATTCAAAGTCTGTGAAGTCATAGAATGGAGGTTTGTGAAGTCAGAATGGAGGGGTGTGAACTCATAGAATGGAGGTGTGTAAAATCACAATGGAGGTGTGTGAAGTCATAGAATGGATGTATTTGAAGTCAGAATGGAGGTGTGTGAACTCATAGAATGGAGGTGTGTGAAGTCACGGAATGGAGGTGTGTGAAGACACAGAATTGAGGTGTGTGAACTCAGAACGGAGGTGTGTGAAGTCACAGAATCTAGGTGTGTGAAGTCATAAAATTGAGGTGTGTGAAGTCATAGAATGGAGGTGTGTGAGGTCATAGAATGGATGTTTCTGAAGTAAGAATGAAGGTGTGTGAAGTCATAGAATGGAGGTGTGCGAAGTCATAGAATGGAGGTTTGTGAAGTCAGAGAATGGAGGTGTGTGAAGTCAGAATGGAGGTGTGAAGTCACAGAATAGAGGTGGATGAAGTCATAGAAAGGAGTTGTGGGAAGTCAGAATAGAGGAGTGTGAAGTCATAGAATGGAGGTGAGTGAAGTCACAGATTCGAGGTCTGTGAAGTCATAGAATGGAGCTGTGTGATGCCAGAATTGAGGAGTGTGAAGTCCTAGAATGGACGTGTGTGAACTCATAGAATGGAGGTGTGTGACGTCACAATGGAAGTGTGTGAAGTCACAGAATGGAGGTGTGTGAAGTCATATATTAGAGGTGTGTGAAGTCAGAATGGAGGTGTGTGAAGTCACAGAATGGAGGTGTGTGAACTCAGAATGGAGGTGTTTGAAGTCATAGATGGAGGTGTGTGAAGTCACAGTATGGAGGTGTGTGAAATCATAGAATGGAATTTTGTGAATTCACAGAATGGAGCTGTGTGAAGTCAGAATGGAGGTGTGTGAAGTCATAGAATGGAGGTGTGTGAAGTGACAGAATGGATGTGTGTGAATTCACAGAATGGAGGTGTGAGAAGTCACAGAATGGAGGTGTGTGAAGTCATACAATGAAGGTGTATGAAGTCATAGAATGGAGGTGTGTGAAGTCACAGAAGGGAGGTGTGTGAAGTCATAGAATGGAGTTGGGTGAAGTCACAGAATGGAGGTTTGTGAAGTCATAGAATGGAGGTATGTGAAGTCAAATTGGAGGGGTGTGAAGTCGGTGAATGAAGATGTGTGAAGTCACAGAATGGAGGTGGGTGAAGTCACAATGGAGGTGTGTGAAGTCATAGAATGGAGTTGTGTGAACTCAGAAAAGAGGTGTGTGAAGTCACAGAATAGAGGTGTGTGAAGTCACAGAATGGAGGTGTGGGAAGTAACAGAATGGAGGTGTGTGAAGTCACAGAATGGAAGTGGGTGAACTCACAATGGAGGTGTGTGAAGTCACAGAAGGGAATTGTGTGAAGTCAGAAGGGAGGTGTGTGAAGTCACAGAATGGAGATGTGTGAACTCAGAATGGAGGTGTGGGAAGTCACAGATGGAGGTTTGTGAAGTCATAGAATGGAGGTGTGTGAGGTCATAGAATGGATGTTTCTGAAGTAAGAATGAAGGTGTGTGAAGTCATAGAATGGAGGTGTGTGAAGTCATAGAATGGAGGTGGGTGAAGTCAGAGAATGGAGGTGTGTGAAGTCAGAACGGAGGTATGAAGTCATAGAATAGAGGTGGATGAAGTCATAGAAAGGAGTTGTGGGAAGTCATAGAACAGAGGAGTGTGAAGTCATAGAATGGAGGTGAGTGAAGTCACAGATTCGAGGTCTGTGAAGTCATAGAATGGAGCTGTGTGATGCCAGAATTGAGGAGTGTGAAGTCCTAGAATGGACGTGTGTGAACTCATAGAATGGAGGTGTGTGACGTCACAATGGAAGTGTGTGAAGTCACAGAATGGAGGTGTGTGAAGTCATATATTGGAGGTGTGTGAAGTCAGATGGAGGTATGTGAAGTCACAGAATGGAGGTGTGTGAACTCAGAATGGAGGTGTTTGAAGTCATGGATGAAGGTGTGTGAAGTCACAGTATGGAGGTGTGTGAAATCATAGAATGGAATTTTGTGAATTCACAGAATGGAGCTGTGTGAAGTCAGAATGGAGGAGTGTGAAGTCATAGAATGGAGGTGTGTGAAGTCAGAATGGAGGTGTGTGAACTCATAGATTGGACGTGTGTGAAGTCACAATGGAGGTGTGTGAAGACATAGAATGGAGGTGTGTGAAGTCACAGAATGGAGGTGTGTGAAGTCATAAAATGGAGGTGTGTGAAGTCATAGAATGGAGGTGTGTGAAGTCATAGAATGAATGTTTCTGAAGTAAGAATGAAGGTGTGTGAAGTCATAGAATGGAGGTGTGTGAAGTCAAAATGCTGGTGTGTGAACTCATAGAATGGAGGTGTGTGAAGTCACAGAATGTAGGTGTGTGAAGTCAGAATGGAGGTGTGAAGTCATAGAATGGGGGTGGGTGAAGTCATGGAAAGGAGGTGTGGGAAGTCATAGAATGGAGAAGTGTGAAGTCATAGAGTGGAGGTGAGTGAAGTCACATATTCAAAGTCTGTGAAGTCATAGAATGGAGGTTTGTGAAGTCAGAATGGAGGGGTGTGAACTCATAGAATGGAGGTGTGTAAAATCACAATGGAGGTGTGTGAAGTCATAGAATGGATGTATTTGAAGTCAGAATGGAGGTGTGTGAACTCATAGAATGGAGGTGTGTGAAGTCACGGAATGGAGGTGTGTGAAGACACAGAATTGAGGTGTGTGAACTCAGAACGGAGGTGTGTGAAGTCACAGAATCTAGGTGTGTGAAGTCATAAAATTGAGGTGTGTGAAGTCATAGAATGGAGGTGTGTGAGGTCATAGAATGGATGTTTCTGAAGTAAGAATGAAGGTGTGTGAAGTCATAGAATGGAGGTGTGCGAAGTCATAGAATGGAGGTTTGTGAAGTCAGAGAATGGAGGTGTGTGAAGTCAGAATGGAGGTGTGAAGTCACAGAATAGAGGTGGATGAAGTCATAGAAAGGAGTTGTGGGAAGTCAGAATAGAGGAGTGTGAAGTCATAGAATGGAGGTGAGTGAAGTCACAGATTCGAGGTCTGTGAAGTCATAGAATGGAGCTGTGTGATGCCAGAATTGAGGAGTGTGAAGTCCTAGAATGGACGTGTGTGAACTCATAGAATGGAGGTGTGTGACGTCACAATGGAAGTGTGTGAAGTCACAGAATGGAGGTGTGTGAAGTCATATATTAGAGGTGTGTGAAGTCAGAATGGAGGTGTGTGAAGTCACAGAATGGAGGTGTGTGAACTCAGAATGGAGGTGTTTGAAGTCATAGATGGAGGTGTGTGAAGTCACAGTATGGAGGTGTGTGAAATCATAGAATGGAATTTTGTGAATTCACAGAATGGAGCTGTGTGAAGTCAGAATGGAGGTGTGTGAAGTCATAGAATGGAGGTGTGTGAAGTGACAGAATGGATGTGTGTGAATTCACAGAGTGGAGGTGTGAGAAGTCACAGAATGGAGGTGTGTGAAGTCATACAATGAAGGTGTATGAAGTCATAGAATGGAGGTGTGTGAAGTCACAGAAGGGAGGTGTGTGAAGTCATAGAATGGAGTTGGGTGAAGTCACAGAATGGAGGTTTGTGAAGTCATAGAATGGAGGTATATGAAGTCAAATTGGAGGGGTGTGAAGTCGGAGAATGAAGATGTGTGAAGTCACAGAATGGAGGTGGGTGAAGTCACAATGCAGGTGTGTGAAGTCATAGAATGGAGTTGTGTGAACTCAGAAAGGAGGTGTGTGAAGTCACAGAATAGAGGTGTGTGAAGTCACAGAATGGAGGTGTGGGAAGTAACAGAATGGAGGTGTGTGAAGTCACAGAATGGAAGTGGGTGAACTCACAATGGAGGTGTGTGAAGTCACAGAAGGGAATTGTGTGAAGTCAGAAGGGAGGTGTGTGAAGTCACAGAATGGAGATGTGTGAACTCAGAATGGAGGTGTGGGAAGTCAGAGATGGAGGTTTGTGAAGTCATAGAATGGAGTTGTGTGAGGTCATAGAATGGATGTTTCTGAAGTAAGAATGAAGGTGTGTGAAGTCATAGAATGGAGGTGTGTGAAGTCATAGAATGGAGGTGTGTGAAGTCAGAGAATGGAGGTGTGTGAAGTCAGAACGGAGGTATGAAGTCATAGAATAGAGGTGGATGAAGTCATAGAAAGGAGTTGTGGGAAGTCATAGAACAGAGGAGTGTGAAGTCATAGAATGGAGGTGAGTGAAGTCACAGATTCGAGGTCTGTGAAGTCATAGAATGGAGCTGTGTGATGCCAGAATTGAGGAGTGTGAAGTCCTAGAATGGACGTGTGTGAACTCATAGAATGGAGGTGTGTGACGTCACAATGGAAGTGTGTGAAGTCACAGAATGGAGGTGTGTGAAGTCATATATTGGAGGTGTGTGAAGTCAGAATGGAGGTGTGTGAAGTCACAGAATGGAGGTGTGTGAACTCAGAATGGAGGTGTTTGAAGTCATGGATGAAGGTGTGTGAAGTCACAGTATGGAGGTGTGTGAAATCATAGAATGGAATTTTGTGAATTCACAGAATGGAGCTGTGTGAAGTCAGAATGGAGGAGTGTGAAGTCATAGAATGGAGGTGTGTGAAGTCAGAATGGAGGTGTGTGAACTCATAGATTGGACGTGTGTGAAGTCACAATGGAGGTGTGTGAAGACATAGAATGGAGGTGTGTGAAGTCACAGAATGGAGGTGTGTGAAGTCATAAAATGGAGGTGTGTGAAGTCATAGAATGGAGGTGTGTGAAGTCATAGAATGGATGTTTCTGAAGTAAGAATGGAGGTGTGTGAAGTCATAGAATGGAGGTGTGTGAAGTCAAAATGGTGGTGTGTGAACTCATAGAATGGAGGTGTGTGAAGTCACAGAATGTAGGTGTGTGAAGACAGAATGGAGGTGTGAAGTCATAGAATGGGGGTGGGTGAAGTCATGGAAAGGAGGTGTGGGAAGTCATAGAATGGAGAAGTGTGAAGTCATAGAGTGGAGGTGAGTGAAGTCACATATTCAAAGTCTGTGAAGTCATAGAATGGAGGTTTGTGAAGTCAGAATGGAGGTGTGTGAACTCATAGAATGGAGGTGTGTGAAGTCAAAATGAAGGTGTGTGAAGTCATAGAATGGAGGTATTTGAAGTCAGAATGGAGGTGTGTGAACTCATAGAATGGAGGTGTGTGAAGTCACAATGGAGGTGTGTGAAGTCACAGAATGGAGGTGTGTGAACTCAGAATGGAGATGTGAGAAATCACAGAATGGATGTGTGTGAAGTCATAGAATGGAAGTGTGTGAAGTCATAGAATGGAGGTTTGTGAAGTAAGAATGGAGGTGTGTGAAGTCACCGAATGGAGTTGTGTGAACTCAGAATGGAGGTGTGTGAATTCACAGAATGGAGGTTTGTGAAGTCATAGAATGGAGTTGTGTGAGGTCATAGAATGGATGTTTCTAAAGTAAGAATGAAGGTGTGTGAAGTCATAGAATGGAGGTGTGTGAAGTCATAGAATGGAGGTGTGTGAAGTCACAGAATGGAGGTATCTGAAGTCAGAATGGAGGTGTGAAGTCATCTAATAGAGGTGGGTGAAGTCATAGAAAGGAGGTGTGGGAAGTCATAGAATGGAGCAGTGTGAAGTCATAGAGTGGAGGTGAGTGAAGTCACAGAATCAAGGTCTGTGAAGTCATAGAATAGAGGTGTGTGAAGTCAGAATGGAGGTGTGTGAAGTCATAGAATGGAGGTATGTGAACTCATAGAATGGAGGTGTGTGATGTCACAATGGAAGTGTGTGAAGTCACAGAATGGAGGTGTGTGAAGTCATACATTGGTGTGTGAAGTCAGAATGGAGGTGTGTGAAGTCACAGAATGGAGGTGTGTGAACTCAGATTGGAGGTGTGTGAAGTCATAGATGGAGGTGTGTGCAGTCATAGTATAGAGTTGTGTGAAATCCTAGAATGGAGTTTTGTGAATTCACAGAATGGAGGAGTGTGAAGTCAGAATGGCGGAGTGTGAAGTCACAGAATGGAGGTGTGTGAAGTTAGAATGGAGGTGTGTGAACTCATAGAATGGAGGTGTGTGAAGTCACAATGGAGGTGTGTGAAGACATAGAATGGAGGTGTGTGAAGTCACAGAATGGAGGTGTGTGAAGTCATAGAATGTAGGTGTGTGAAGACATAGAATGGATGTTTGTGAAGTAAGAATGAGGGTGTGTGAAGTCATAGAATGGAAGTGTGTGAAGTCACAGAATGGAGATGTGTGACATCATAGAATGGAGCTGTGTGAATTCAGAATGGAGGTGTGTGAAGTGATAGAATGGAGGTGTGTAGAGTCATAGAATGGATGTTTCTGAAGTAGGAATGAAGGTGTGTGAAGTCATAGAATGGAGGTGTGTGAAGACAAAATGGAGGTTTGCGAACTCAAAGAATGGAGGTGTGTGAAGTCATGGAATGGAGGTGTGTGAAGTTCAAGAATGGAGGTGTGTGAAGTCAAACAATGGTGGTGTGTGAAGTCACAGAATGGAGGTGTATGAAGTCACAGAATGGAGGTGTGTGAAGTCAGAGAATTGAGGTGTGTGAAGTCAGAATGCAGGTGTGTGAAGTCATAGAATGGAGGTGTGTGAAGTCACAGAATGGAGGTGTATGAAGTCATAGAATGTAGGTGTGTGAAGTCACAGAATGGAGGTTGTAAAGTCACAGAATGGAGGTGTGTGAAGTCAAAGAATGGAGGTGTGGGAAATCACAGAATGGAGGTTTGTGAAGTCAAAAAGGTGGTGTGTAGACTCACAAATGGAGGTGTGTGAACTCATAGAATGGAGGTGTGTGAAATCAAAGAATAAAGGTGTGTGAAGGCATCGAATGGAGGTGTGTGAAGTCATGGAATGGAGGTGTGTGAAGTCACAGAATGGAGGTGTGTGAAGTCAGAATGGAGTTGTGTGAAGTCATAGAATGGAGGTGTGTGAAGTCAGAATGGAGGTGTGTGAAGTCATAGAATGGAGGTGTGTGAAGTCAGAATGGAGGTGTGTGATCTCATAGAATGGAGGTGTGTGAAGTCATAATGGAGGTGTGTGAAGTCATAGAATGGACATGTGTGAAGTCACAGAATGGAGGTGTGTGAAGTCATAGAATGGAGCTGTGTGAAGTCAGATTGGAGGTGTGTGAAGTCACAGAATGGATGTGTGTGAACTCAGAATGGAGGTGTGTGAAGTCACAGAATTGAGGTGTGTGAAGTCATAGAATGGAGTTGTGTAAAGTCATAGAATGGAGGTGTGTGAGGTCATAATGTAGGTGTGTGAAGTCACAGAATTGAGATGTGTGAAGTCACAGAATGGAGGTGTGGGAAGTCATAGAATGGAGGTGTGTGAAGTCATAGAATGGAGGTGTGTGAAGTCATAGAATGGATGTTTGTGAAGTAAGAATGAAGGTGTGTGAAGTCATAGAATGGAAGTGTGTGAAGTCACAGAATGGAGATGTGTGACATCATAGAATGGAGCTGTGTGAATTCAGAATGGAGGTGTGTGAAGTGATAGAATGGAGGTGTGTAGAGTCATAGAATGGATGTTTCTGAAGTAGATATGAAGGTGTGTGAAGTCATAGAATGGAGGTGTGTGAAGACAAAATGGAGGTTTGCGAACTCAAAGAATGGAGGTGTGTGAAGTCATGGAATGGAGGTGTGTGAAGTTCAAGAATGGAGGTGTGTGAAGGCAAACAATGGTGGTGTGTGAAGTCACAGAATGGAGGTGTATGAAGTCACAGAATGGAGGTGTGTGAAGTCAGAGAATTGAGGTCTGTGAAGTCAGAATGCAGGTGTGTGAAGTCATAGAATGGAGGTGTGTGAAGTCACAGAATGGAGGTGTATGAAGTCATAGAATGTAGGTGTGTGAAGTCACAGAATGGAGGTTGTAAAGTCACAGAATGGAGGTGTGTGAAGTCAAAGAATGGAGGTGTGGGAAATCACAGAATGGAGGTTTGTGAAGTCAAAAAGGTGGTGTGTAGACTCACAAATGGAGGTGTGTGAACTCATAGAATGGAGGTGTGTGAAATCAAAGAATAAAGGTGTGTGAAGGCATCGAATGGAGGTGTGTGAAGTCATGGAATGGAGGTGTGTGAAGTCACAGAATGGAGGTGTGTGAAGTCAGAACGGAGGTATGAAGTCATAGAATAGAGGTGGATGAAGTCATAGAAAGGAATTTTGGGAAGTCATAGAACAGAGGAGTGTGAAGTCACAGAATGGAGGTGAGTGAAGTCACAGATTCGAGGTCTGTGAAGTCATAGAATGGAGCTGTGTGATGCCAGAATTGAGGAGTGTGAAGTCCTAGAATGGACGTGTGTGAACTCATAGAATGGAGGTGTGTGACGTCACAATGGAAGTGTGTGAAGTCACAGAATGGAGGTGTGTGAAGTCATATATTGGAGGTGTGTGAAGTCAGAATGGAGGTGTGTGAAGTCACAGAATGGAGGTGTGTGAACTCAGAATGGAGGTGTTTGAAGTCATGGATGAAGGTGTGTGAAGTCACAGTATGGAGGTGTGTGAAATCATAGAATGGAATTTTGTGAATTCACAGAATGGAGCTGTGTGAAGTCAGAATGGAGGAGTGTGAAGTCATAGAATGGAGGTGTGTGAAGTCAGAATGGAGGTGTGTGAACTCATAGATTGGACGTGTGTGAAGTCACAATGGAGGTGTGTGAAGACATAGAATGGAGGTGTGTGAAGTCACAGAATGGAGGTGTGTGAAGTCATAAAATGGAGGTGTGTGAAGTCATAGAATGGAGGTGTGTGAAGTCATAGAATGGATGTTTCTGAAGTAAGAATGGAGGTGTGTGAAGTCATAGAATGGAGGTGTGTGAAGTCAAAATGGTGGTGTGTGAACTCATAGAATGGAGGTGTGTGAAGTCACAGAATGTAGGTGTGTGAAGACAGAATGGAGGTGTGAAGTCATAGAATGGGGGTGGGTGAAGTCATGGAAAGGAGGTGTGGGAAGTCATAGAATGGAGAAGTGTGAAGTCATAGAGTGGAGGTGAGTGAAGTCACATATTCAAAGTCTGTGAAGTCATAGAATGGAGGTTTGTGAAGTCAGAATGGAGGTGTGTGAACTCATAGAATGGAGGTGTGTGAAGTCACAATGAAGGTGTGTGAAGTCATAGAATGGAGGTATTTGAAGTTAGAATGGAGGTGTGTGAACTCATAGAATGGAGGTGTGTGAAGTCACAATGGAGGTGTGTGAAGTCACAGAATGGAGGTGTGTGAAGTCACAGAATGGAGGTGTGTGAAGTCAGGGAATGGTGGTGTGTGAAGTCACAGAATGGAGGTGTGTGAAGTCACGGAATGGAGCTGTGTGAAGTCACAGAATGGAGGTGTGTGAACTCAGAATGGAGATGTGAGAAATCACAGAATGGAGGTGTGTGAAGTCATAGAATGGAAGTGTGTGAAGTCATAGAATGGAGGTTTGTGAAGTAAGAATGGAGGTGTGTGAAGTCACCGAATGGAGTTGTGTGAACTCAGAATGGAGGTGTGTGAATTCACAGAATGGAGGTTTGTGAAGTCATAGAATGGAGTTGTGTGAGGTCATAGAATGGATGTTTCTAAAGTAAGAATGAAGGTGTGTGAAGTCATAGAATGGAGGTGTGTGAAGTCATAGAATGGAGGTGTGTGAAGTCACAGAATGGAGGTATCTGAAGTCAGAATGGAGGTGTGAAGTCATCTAATAGAGGTGGGTGAAGTCATAGAAAGGAGGTGTGGGAAGTCATAGAATGGAGCAGTGTGAAGTCATAGAGTGGAGGTGAGTGAAGTCACAGAATCAAGGTCTGTGAAGTCATAGAATAGAGGTGTGTGAAGTCAGAATGGAGGTGTGTGAAGTCATAGAATGGAGGTATGTGAACTCATAGAATGGAGGTGTGTGATGTAACAATGGAAGTGTGTGAAGTCACAGAATGGAGGTGTGTGAAGTCATACATTGGTGTGTGAAGTCAGAATGGAGGTGTGTGAAGTCACAGAATGGAGGTGTGTGAACTCAGATTGGAGGTGTGTGAAGTCATAGATGGAGGTGTGTGCAGTCATAGTATAGAGTTGTGTGAAATCCTAGAATGGAGTTTTGTGAATTCACAGAATGGAGGAGTGTGAAGTCAGAATGGCGGAGTGTGAAGTCACAGAATGGAGGTGTGTGAAGTTAGAATGGAGGTGTGTGAACTCATAGAATGGAGGTGTGTGAAGTCACAATGGAGGTGTGTGAAGACATAGAATGGAGGTGTGTGAAGTCACAGAATGGAGGTGTGTGAAGTCATAGAATGTAGGTGTGTGAAGACATAGAATGGATGTTTGTGAAGTAAGAATGAGGGTGTGTGAAGTCATAGATTGGAAGTGTGTGAAGTCACAGAATGGAGATGTGTGACATCATAGAATGGAGCTGTGTGAATTCAGAATGGAGGTGTGTGAAGTGATAGAATGGAGGTGTGTAGAGTCATAGAATGGATGTTTCTGAAGTAGGAATGAAGGTGTGTGAAGTCATAGAATGGAGGTGTGTGAAGACAAAATGGAGGTTTGCCAACTCAAAGAATGGAGGTGTGTGAAGTCATGGAATGGAGGTGTGTGAAGTTCAAGAATGGAGGCGTGTGAAGTCAAACAATGGTGGTGTGTGAAGTCACAGAATGGAGGTGTATGAAGTCACAGAATGGAGGTGTGTGAAGTCAGAGAATTGAGGTGTGTGAAGTCAGAATGCAGGTGTGTGAAGTCATAGAATGGAGGTGTGTGAAGTCACAGAATGGAGGTGTATGAAGTCATAGAATGTAGGTGTGTGAAGTCACAGAATGGAGGTTGTAAAGTCAAAGAATGGAGGTGTGTGAAGTCAAAGAATGGAGGTGTGGGAAATCACAGAATGGAGGTTTGTGAAGTCAAAAAGGTGGTGTGTAGACTCACAAATGGAGGTGTGTGAACTCATAGAATGGAGGTGTGTGAAATCAAAGAATAAAGATGTGTGAAGGCATCGAATGGAGGTGTGTGAAGTCATGGAATGGAGGTGTGTGAAGTCACAGAATGGAGGTGTGTGAAGTCAGAATGGAGTTGTGTGAAGTCATAGAATGGAGGTGTGTGAAGTCAGAATGGAGGTGTGTGAAGTCATAGAATGGAGGTGTGTGAAGTCAGAATGGAGGTGTGTGATCTCATAGAATGGAGGTGTGTGAAGTCATAATGGAGGTGTGTGAAGTCATAGAATGGACATGTGTGAAGTCACAGAATGGAGGTGTGTGAAGTCATAGAATGGAGCTGTGTGAAGTCAGATTGGAGGTGTGTGAAGTCACAGAATGGATGTGTGTGAACTCAGAATGGAGGTGTGTGAAGTCACAGAATTGAGGTGTGTGAAGTCATAGAATGGAGTTGTGTAAAGTCATAGAATGGAGGTGTGTGAGGTCATAATATAGGTGTGTGAAGTCACAGAATTGAGATGTGTGAAGTCACAGAATGGAAGTGTGGGAAGTCATAGAATGGAGGTGTGTGAAGTCATAGAATGGAGGTGTGTGAAGTCATAGAATGGATGTTTGTGAAGTAAGAATGAAGGTGTGTGAAGCCATAGAATGGAAGTGTGTGAAGTCACAGAATGGAGATGTGTGACATCATAGAATGGAGCTGTGTGAATTCAGAATGGAGGTGTGTGAAGTGATAGAATGGAGGTGTGTAGAGTCATAGAATGGATGTTTCTGAAGTAGGAATGAAGGTGTGTGAAGTCATAGAATGGAGGTGTGTGAAGACAAAATGGAGGTTTGCGAACTCAAAGAATGGAGGTGTGTGAAGTCATGGAATGGAGGTGTGTGAAGTTCAAGAATGGAGGTGTGTGAAGTCAAACAATGGTGGTGTGTGAAGTCACAGAATGGAGGTGTATGAAGTCACAGAATGGAGGTGTGTGAAGTCAGAGAATTGAGGTGTGTGAAGTCAGAATGCAGGTGTGTGAAGTCATAGAATGGAGGTGTGTGAAGTCACAGAATGGAGGTGTATGAAGTCATAGAATGTAGGTGTGTGAAGTCACAGAATGGAGGTTGTAAAGTCACAGAATGGAGGTGTGTGAAGTCAAAGAATGGAGGTGTGGGAAATCACAGAATGGAGGTTTGTGAAGTCAAAAAGGTGGTGTGTAGACTCACAAATGGAGGTGTGTGAACTCATAGAATGGAGGTGTGTGAAATCAAAGAATAAAGGTGTGTGAAGGCATCGAATGGAGGTGTGTGAAGTCATGGAATGGAGGTGTGTGAAGTCACAGAATGGAGGTGTGTGAAGTCAGAATGGAGTTGTGTGAAGTCATAGAATGGAGGTGTGTGAAGTCAGAATGGAGGTGTGTGAAGTCATAGAATGGAGGTGTGTGAAGTCAGAATGGAGGTGTGTGAACTCATAGAATGGAGGTGTGTGAAGTCATAATGGAGGTGTGTGAAGTCATAGAATGGACATGTGTGAAGTCACAGAATGGAGGTGTGTGTAGTCATAGAATGGAGCTGTGTGAAGTCAGATTGGAGGTGTGTGAAGTCACAGAATGGATGTGTGTGAACTCAGAATGGAGGTGTGTGAAGTCACAGAATTGAGGTGTGTGAAGTCATAGAATGGAGTTGTGTAAAGTCATAGAATGGAGGTGTGTGAGGTCATAATGTAGGTGTGTGAAGTCACAGAATTGAGATGTGTGAAGTCACAGAATGGAGGTGTGGGAAGTCATAGAATGGAGGTGTGTGAAGTCATAGAATGGAGGTGTGTGAAGTCATAGAATGGATGTTTGTGAAGTAAGAATGAAGGTGTGTTAAGTACTAGAATGGAGATGTGTGAAGGCACAGAATGGAGGTGTGTGAAGTCATAGAATGGAGCTGTGTGAAGTCAGAATGGAGGTGTGTGAAGTCATAGAATGAAGGTGTGTGAACTCACAATGGAGATGTGTGAAGTCAAAGAATGGAGGTGTGTGAAGTCAAAGAATGGAAGTGTGTGAAGTCATAGAATGGACGTGTGTGAAGTCATAGAATGGAGGTGTGTGAAGTCATAGAATGGAGTTGTGTGAAGTCACAGAATTGATGTTTGTGAAGTCAGAATGGAGGTCTGTGAAGTCAGAATGGAGGTTTGTGAAGTCATAGAATGGAGGTGTGTGAAGTCGTAGAATGGATGTGTGTGAAGTCACAGAATTGATGTTTGTGAAGTCAGAATGGAGGTGTGTGAACTCACAATGGAGGTGTTTGAAGTCAAAGAATGGAGGTGTGTGAAGTCACAGAATTGATGTTTGTGAAGTCAGAATGGAGGTGTGTGAAGTCAGAATGGAGGTGTGTGAAGTCATAGAATGGAGGTGTGTGAAGTCACAATGCAGGTGTGTGAACTCATAGACTGGAGGTGTGTGAAGTCACAAAATGGAGCTGTGTGAAGTCATAGAATGGAGGTGTGTGAAGTCATAGAATGGAGGTGTGTGAAGTCATAGAATGGAGGTTTGTGAAGTTATAGAATGGAGGTGGGTGAATTCATACAATGGATGTTCCTGAAGTAAGAATGGAGGTGTGTGAAGTCATAGAATGGAGGTGTGTGAAGTCAAAATGGTGGTGTGTGAACTCATAGAATGGATGTGTGTGAACTGATAGAGTAGATGTGTGTGAAGTCATGGAATGGAGGTGTGTGAAGTCAAAGAATGGAGGTGTGTGAAGTCAAACAATGGAGGTGTGCGAAGTCACATAATGGAGGTGTGTGAAGTCACAGAATGGAAGTGTGTGAAGTTAAAATGGAGGTGTGTGAAGTCACAGAATGGAGGTGTGTGAAGTCACAGAATGGAGGTGTGTGAAGTCAAAATGGTGGTGTGTAACGTCACAAATGCAGGTGTGTGAAGTCACAGAATGTATGTGTGTGAACTCAAAATGGAGGTGTGTGAAGTCAAAGAATGGAGGTGTGTGAAGTCAAAGAATGGAGGTGTGTGAAGTCAAACAATGGAGGTGTGCGAAGTCACATAACGGAGGTGTGTGAAGTCACAGCATGGAAGTGTGTGAAGTTAAAATGAAGGTGTGTGAAGTCACAGAACGGAGGTGTGTGAACTCAGAATGGAGGTGTGTGAAGTCCCAGAATGGAGGTGTGGGAAGTCATAGAATGGAGTTGTGTGAAGTCACAGAATGGAGATGTGTGAATTCATAGAATGGAGGTGTGTGAAGTCATAGAATGGAGGTGTGTGAATTCACAGAATGGAGGTGTGTGAAGTCAAAGAATGGAGGTGTGTGAAGTCACAGAATGGGGGTGTGTGAACTCACAATGGAGGTGTGTGAAGTCAAACAATGGAGGTGAGTGAAGTCATAGAATGGAAGTGTGTGAAATCATAGAATGGAGGTGTGTGAAGCCAGAATTGAGGTGTGTGAAGTCACAGAATTGAGGTTTGTGAACTCACAATGGAGGTGTGTGAAGTCACAGAAGTGAGGTTTGTGAAATCATAGAATGGAGGTGTGTGAAGTCATAGACCGGATGTTTCTGAAGTAGAATGAAGGTGTGTGAAGTCATGGAATGGAGGTGTGGGAAGTCCAAAAATAGAGGTGTGTGAAGTCAAACAATGTTAATGTGTGTGAAGTCACAGAATGGAGGTGTGTGAATTCAAAGAATGGAAGTGTGTGAAGTCAAAATGGAGGTGTGTGAAGTAACAGAATGGAGGTGTGTGAAGTCACAGAATGTAGGTGTGTGAAGTCATAGAATGGAGGTGTGTGAAGTCACAGAATGGAGGTGTGTGAAGTCACAGAATGGAGGTGTGTGAAGTCAAAATGGAGGTGTGTGAACTCATAGAATGGAGGTTTTTGAACTCATAAAATGGAGGTGTGTGAAGTCATGCAATGGAGGTGTGTGAAGTCAAAGAATCGAGGTGTGTGAAGTCAAACAATAAAGGTGTGTGAAGTCACAGAATGGAGGTGTGTGAAATCACAGAATGCAGGTGTGTGAAGTCAAAAATGTGGTGTGTAGAGTCACAAATGGAGGGGTGTGAACTCATAGAATGGAGGTGTGTGAAGTCAAAGAATGGAGGTGTGTGAAGTCATGGAATGGAAGTGTGTGAAGTCACAGAATGGCGGTGTGTGAAGTCATGGAATAAAGGAGTGTGAAGTCAAAGAATGCATTGTGTGAAGTCAAACAATAAAGGTGTGTGAAGTCACAGAATGGAGGTGTATGAAATCACAGAATGGAGGTGTCTGAAGTCACGGAATGGAGGTGTGTGAAGTCACAGAATGGAGGTGTGTGAAGTCAGAATGTAGTTGTGTGAAGTCATAGAATGGAGGTGTGTGAAGTCACAAGGGAGGTGTGTGAAATCATAGAATGGAGGTGTATGAAGTCATCGAATGGAGGTGTGTGAAGTCATGGAATGGAGGTGTGTGAAGTCATGGAATGGAGGTGTGTGAAGTCACAGAATGGAGGTGTGTGAAGTCAGAATGGAGTTGTGTGAAGTCATAGAATGGAGGTGTGTGAAGACACAAGGGAGGTGGGTGAAATCATAGAATGGAGGTGTGTGAAGTCACAGTATGGAGGTGTGTGAAGTCATAGAATGGAGCTGTGTGAAGTCAGATTGGAGGTGTGTGAAGTCACAGAATGGAGGTTTGTAAAGTCATAAAATGGAGGTGTGTGAAGTCATAGAATGTAGGTGTGTGAAGTCAAAATGGAGGTGTGCGAACTCATAAAATGGAGATGCGTGAAGTCATGGAATGGAGGTGTGTGAAGTCCAAAAAAGGGAGGTGTGTGAAGTCAAACAGTGTTGGTGTGTGAAGTCACAGAATGGAGGTGTGTGAAGTCAAAGAATGGAAGTGTGTGAAGTCAAAATTGAGGTGTGTGAAGTCACAGAATGGAGGTGTGTGAAGTCACAGAATGGAGGTGTGTGAACACAGAATGGAGGTGTCTGAAGTCACAGAACGGAGATTTGTGAAGTCATAGAATGGAAGTACGTGAAGTCATAGAATGGATGTTTCTGAAGTAAGAATGAAGGTGCGTGAAGTCATAGAATGGAGGTGTGTGAAGGCACAGAATGGAGGTGTGTGAAGTCACAGAATGGAGGTGTGTGAAGTTATAGAATGGAGGTGTGTGAAGTCATAGAATGGAGGTGTGTGATCATAGAATGGATGTTTGTGAAGTAAGAATGAAGGTGTGTTAAGTCATAGAATGGAGGTGTGTGAAGGCACAGAATAGAGGTGTATGAAGTCATAGAATGGAGCTATGTGAAGTCATAATGGAGGTGTGTGAAGTCATAGAATGGAGGTGTGTAAAATCACAATGGAGGTGTGTGAAGTCAAAGAATGGAGATGTGTGAAGTCATAGAAAGGAATTGTGGGAAGTCATAGAATGGAGGTGTGTGAAACCAGAATTGAGGTGTGTGAAGTCACAGAATTGAGGTGTGTGAACTCAGAATGGAGGTGTGTGAAGTCACAGAATGGAGGTTTGTAAAGTCATAGAATGGAGGTGTGTGAAGTCATAGAATGTAGGTGTGTGAAGTCAAAATGGAGGTGTGCGAACTCATAAAATGGAGAGGCGTGAAGTCATGGAATGGAGGTGTGTGAAGTCCAAAAAAGGGAGGTGTGTGAAGTCAAACAATGTTGGTGTGTGAAGTCACAGAATGGAGGTGTGTGAAGTCAAAGAATGGAAGTGTGTGAAGTCAAAATTGAGGTGTGTTAAGTCACAGAATGGAGGTGTGTGAAGTCACAGAATGGAAGTGTGTGAAGTTAAAATGGAGGTGTGTGAAGTCACAGAATGGAAGTGTGTGAAGTCACAGAATGGAGGTGTGTGAAGTCAAAATGGTGGTTTGTAACGTCACAAATGCAGGTGTGTGAAGTCACAGAATGTATGTGTGTGAACTCAAAATGGAGGTGTGTGAAGTCAAAGAATGGAGGTGTGCGAAGTCAAAGAATATAGGTGTGTGAAATCATAGAAAGGAGGTGTGTGAAGTCATAGAATGGAGGTGTGTGAAATCATAGAAGGAAGGTGTGTGAAGTCACGGAATGAAGGTGTGTTAAGTCACAGAACGGAGGTGTGTGAACTCAGAATGGAGGTGTGTGAAGTCCCAGAATGGAGGTGTGGGAAGTCATAGAATGGAGTTGTGTGAAGTCACAGAATGGAGATGTGTGAATTCATAGAATGGAGGTGTGTGAAGTCATAGAATGTAGGTGTGTGAATTCACAGAATGGAGGTGTGTGAAGTCAAAGAATGGAGGTGTGTGAAGTCACAGAATGGGGCTGTGTGAACTCACAATGGAGGTGTGTGAAGTCAAAGAATGGAGGTGAGTGAAGTCATAGAATGGAAGTGTGTAAAATCATAGAATGGAGGTGAGTGAAGCCAGAATTGAGGTGTGTGAAGTCACAGAATTGAGGTTTGTGAACTCACAATGGAGGTGTGTGAAGTCACAGAAGGGAGGTTTGTGAAATCATAGAATGGAGGTGTGTGAAGTCATAGACCGGATGTTTCTGAAGTAGAATGAAGGTGTGTGAAGTCATGGAATGGAGGTGTGTGAAGTCCAAAAATAGAGGTGTGTGAAGTCAAACAATGTTAATGTGTGTGAAGTCACAGAATGGAGGTGTGTGAATTCAAAGAATGGAAGTGTGTGAAGTCAAAATGGAGGTGTGTGAAGTAACAGAATGGAGGTGTGTGAAGTCACAGAATGTAGGTGTGTGAAGTCATAGAATGGAGGTGTGTGAAGTCACAGAATGGAGGTGTGTGAAGTCACAGAATGGAGGTGTGTGAAGTCAAAATGGAGGTGTGTGAACTGATAGAATGGAGGTTTTTGAACTCATAGAATGGAGGTGTGTGAAGTCATGCAATGGAGGTGTGTGAAGTCAAAGAATCGAGGTGTGTGAAGTCAAAAAATAAAGGTGTGTGAAGTCACAGAATGGAGGTGTGTGAAATCACAGAATGGAGGTGTGTGAAGTAAAAAATGTGGTGTGTAGAGTCACAAATGGAGGGGTGTGAACTCATAGAATGGAGGTGTGTGAAGTCAAAGAATGGAGGTGTGTGAAGTCATGGAATGGAAGTGTGTGAAGTCACAGAATGGAGGTGTGTGAAGTCATAGAATGGAGGTGTGTGAAGTCATAGAATTGATGTTTCTGAATAAGAATGAATGTGTGTGAAGTCATAGAATGGAGGTGTATGAAGTCAAAATGGAGGTGTGTGAACTCATAGAATGGAGTTCTGAGAACTCATAGAATGGAGGTGTGTGAAGTCATGGAATAAAGGTGTGTGAAGTCAAAGAATGCATTGTGTGAAGTCAAACAATAAAGGTGTGTGAAGTCACAGAATGGAGGTGTGTGAAATCACAGAATGGAGGTGTGTGAAGTCACGGAATGGAGGTGTGTGAAGTCACAGAATGGAGGTGTGTGAAGTCAGAATGTACTTGTGTGAAGTCATAGAATGGAGGTGTGTGAAGTCACAAGGGAGGTGTGTGAAATCATAGAATGGAGGTGTATGAAGTCATCGAATGGAGGTGTGTGAAGTCATGGAATGGAGGTGTGTGAAGTCATGGAATGGAGGTGTGTGAAGTCACAGAATGGAGGTGTGTGAAGTCAGAATGGAGTTGTGTGAAGTCATAGAATGGAGGTGTGTGAAGACACAAGGGAGGTGGGTGAAATCATAGAATGGAGGTGTGTGAAGTCACAGTATGGAGGTGTGTGAAGTCATAGAATGGAGCTGTGTGAAGTCAGATTGGAGGTGTGTGAAGTCACAGAATGGAGGTTTGTAAGGTCATAGAATGGAGGTGTGTGAAGTCATAGAATGTAGGTGTGTGAAGTCAAAATGGAGGTGTGCGAACTCATAAAATGGAGATGCGTGAAGTCATGGAATGGAGGTGTGTGAAGTCCAAAAAAGGGAGGTGTGTGAAGTCAAACAATGTTGGTGTGTGAAGTCACAGAATGGAGGTGTGTGAAGTCAAAGAATGGAAGTGTGTGAAGTCAAAATTGAGGTGTGTGAAGTCACAGAATGGAGGTGTGTGAAGTCACAGAATGGAGGTGTGTGAACACAGAATGGAGGTGTCTGAAGTCACAGAACGGAGATTTGTGAAGTCATAGAATGGAAGTACGTGAAGTCATAGAATGGATGTTTCTGAAGTAAGAATGAAGGTGCGTGAAGTCATAGAATGGAGGTGTGTGAAGGCACAGAATGGAGGTGTGTGAAGTCACAGAATGGAGGTGTGTGAAGTTATAGAATGGAGGTGTGTGAAGTCATAGAATGGAGGTGTGTGATCATAGAATGGATGTTTGTGAAGTAAGAATGAAGGTGTGTTAAGTCATAGAATGGAGGTGTGTGAAGGCACAGAATAGAGGTGTGTGAAGTCATAGAATGGAGCTATGTGAAGTCATAATGGAGGTGTGTGAAGTCATAGAATGGAGGTGTGTGAAATCACAATGGAGGTGTGTGAAGTCAAAGAATGGTGGTGTGTGAAGTCATAGAAAGGAATTGTGGGAAGTCATAGAATGGAGGTGTGTGAAACCAGAATTGAGGTGTGTGAAGTCACAGAATTGAGGTGTGTGAACTCAGAATGGAGGTGTGTGAAGTCACAGAATGGAGGTTTGTAAAGTCATAGAATGGAGGTGTGTGAAGTCATAGAATGTAGGTGTGTGAAGTCAAAATGGAGGTGTGCGAACTCATAAAATGGAGAGGCATGAAGTCATGGAATGGAGGTGTGTGAAGTCCAAAAAAGGGAGGTGTGTGAAGTCAAACAATGTTGGTGTGTGAAGTCACAGAATGGAGGTGTGTGATGTCAAAGAATGGAAGTGTGTGAAGTCAAAATTGAGGTGTGTGAAGTCACAGAATGGAGGTGTGTGAAGTCACAGAATGGAGGTGTGTGAAGTCATAGAATGGAGGTGTGTGAAGACGCAGAATGGAGATGTGTGTAGTCACAGAATGGAGGTGTGTGAAGTCACAGAATGGAGGTGTGTGAAGTCACAGAATGGAGGTGTGTGTACTCAAAATGGAGGTGTGTGAAGTCCCAGAATGGAGGTGTGTGAAGTCAAACAATAAAGGTGTGTGAAGTCATAGAATGGAGGTCTGTGAAGTCATAGAATGGAGGTGTGTTAAGTCACAGAACGGAGGTGTGTGAACTCAGAGAATGGAGGTGTGTGAACTCAGAATGGAGGTGTGTGATATCACAGAACGGAGATTTGTGAAGTCATAGAATGGAAGTGCGTGAAGTCATATAATGGATATTTCTGAAATAAGAATGAAGGTGTGTGAAGTCATAGAATGGAGGTTTGTGAAGTCAAAATGGAGGTGTGTGAACTCATAGAAAGGAGGTGTGTGAACTCTTAGAAAGGAAGTGTGTGAAGTCATGGAAAGGAGGTGTGTGAAGTCAAAGAATGGAGGTGTGTGAAGTCAAACAATAAAGGTGTGTGCAGTCACAGAATGGAAGTGTGTGAAATCACAGAATGGAGGTGTGTGAAGTCAAAAAGGTGGTGTGTAGAGTCACAAATGGAGGTGTGTAACTCATAGAATGGAGGTGTGTGAAGTCAAAGAATGGAGGTGTGTGAAGGCATCAAATGGAGGTGTGTGAAGTCATGGAATGGAGGTGTGTGAAGTCACAGAATGGAGGTGTGTGAAGTCAGAATGGAGTTGTGTGAAGTCGTAGAATGGAGGTGTGTGAAGTCAGAATGGAGGTGTGTGAACTCATAGAATGGAGGTGAGTGAAGTCACAATGGAGGTATGTGAAATCATAGAATGGTGGTGTGTGAAGTCACAGAATGGAGGTGTGGAAGTCATAGAATGCAGGTGTGTGAAGTCAGAATGGAGGTGTGTGAAGTCATAGAATGGAGGTGTGTGAAGTCATAATGTAGGTGTGTGAAGTCACAGAATTGAGGTGTGTGAAGTCACAGAATGGAGGTGTGTAAAGTCATAGAATGGAGGTGTGTGAAGTCATAGAATGGAGGTGTGTGAAGTCATAGAATGAATGTTTGTGAATTAAGAATGAAGGTGTGTTAAGTCATAAAATGGAGATGTGTGAAGGCACAGAATGGAGGTGTATGAAGTCATAGAATGCAGCTGTATGAAGTCAGAATGGAGGTGTGTGAAGTCATAGAATGGAGGTGTGTGAACTCACAATGGAGATGTGTTAAGTCAAAAAATGGTGGTGTGTGAAGTCAAAGAATGGAAGTGTGTGAAGTCACAGAATGGAGGTGTGTGAAGTCATAGAATGGAGCTGTATGATGTCATGGAATGGAGGTGTGTGAAGTCACAGAATTGATGTTTGTGAAGTCAGAATGGAGGTGTGTGAAGTCAGAATGGAAGTTTGTGAAGTCATAGAATGGAGGTGTGTGAAGTCATAGAATGGAGGTGTGTGAAGTCATAGAAGGAGGTGTGTGAAGTCACAGAATTGATATTTGTGAATTCAGAATGGAGGTGTGTCAACTCACAATGGAGGTGTGTGAAGTCAAAGAATGGAGGTGTGTGAAGTCACAGAATTGATGTTTGTGAAGTCAGAATGGAGGTGTGTGAAGTCAGAATGGAGGTGTGTGAAGTCATAGAATGGAGGTGTGTGAAGTCACAATGCACGTGTGTGACCTCATAGAATGGACGTTTCTGAAGTCAGAATGGAGTTGTGTGAAGCCATAGAATGGAGGTGTGTGAAGTCAGAATGGAGGTGTGTGAAGTCATAGAATGGAGGTGTGTGAAGTCAGAATGGAGGTGTGTGAACTCATAGAATGGAGCTGTGTGAAGTCACAATGGAGGTATGTGAAGTCATAGAATGGAGGTGTGTGAAGTCAGAGAATGGAGGTGTGTGAAGTCATAGAATGGAGCTGTGTGAAGTCAGATTGGAGTTGTGTGAAGTCACAGAATGGAGGTGTGTGAACTCAGAATGGAGGTGTGTGAAGTCACAGAATGAAGGTGTGTGAAGTCATAGAATGGAGGTGTGTGAAGTCATAGAATGGATGTGTGTGAATTCATAATGGAGGTTTGTGAAGTCACAGAATTGAGGTGTGTGAAGTCATAGAATGGAGGTTTGTGAATTCATAGAATGGAGGTGTGTGAAGTCATAGAATGGAGGTGTGTGAAGTCATAGAATGGATGTTTGTGAAGTAAGAATGAAGGTGTGTTTAGTCATAGAATGGAGGTGTGTGAAGTCATAGAATGGAGCTGTTTGAAGTCAGAATGGAGGTGTGTGAAGTCACAGAATGGAGGTGTGTGAACTCAGAATGGTGGTGTGTGAAGTCACAGAATGGAGGTGTGTTAAGTCACAGAACGGAGGAGTTTGAACTCAGAATGGAGGTGTGTGAAATCACAGAATGGAGGTGTGTGAAGTCATAGAATGGAGGTGTGTGAAATCATAGAATGGAGGTGTGGGAAGGCATAGAGTGGAGCTGTGTGAAGTCAGATTGGAGGTGTGCGAAGTCATTGAATGGAGCTGGGTGAAGTCAGAATGGAGGTGTGTGAAGTCATAGAATGGAGGTGTGTGAGGGCATAGAATGAATGATTCTGAAGTAAGAATGAAGGTGTGTGAAGTCATAGAATGGAAGTGTGTGAAGTCATAGAATGGAGGTGTGTGAAGTCAGAGAAAGAAGGTGTGTGAAGTCAGAATGGAGGTGTGAAGTCATAGAATAGAGGTGGATGAAGTCATAGAAAGGAGTTGTGGGAAGTCATAGAATAGAGGAGTGTGAAGTCATAGAATGGAGGTGAGTGAAGTCACAGATTCGAGGTCTGTGAAGTCATAGAATGGAGCTGTGTAATGCCAGAATTGAGGAGTGTGAAGTCCTAGAATGGACGTGTGTGAACTCATAGAATGGAGGTGTGTGACGTCACAATGGAAGTGTGTGAAGTCACAGAATGGAGGTGTGTGAAGTCATATATTGGAGGTGTGTGAAGTCATAGATGGAGGTGTGTGAAGTCACAGTATGGATGTGTGTGAAATCATAGAATGGAATTTTGTGAATTCACAGAATGGAGCTGTGTGAAGTCAGAATGGAGGTGTGTGAAGTCATAGAATGGAGGTGTGTGAAGTCAGAATGGAGGTGTGTGATCTCATAGATTGGACGTGTGTGAAGTCACAATGGAGGTGTGTGAAGACATAGAATGGAGGTGTGTGAAGTCACAGAATGGAGGTGTGTGAAGTCATAAAATGGAGGTGTGTGAAGTCATAGAATGGAGGTGTGTGAAGTCAGAATGGAGGTGTGTGATCTCATAGATTGGACGTGTGTGAAGTCACAATGGAGGTGTGTGAAGACATAGAATGGACGTGTGTGAAGTCACAGAATGGAGGTGTGTGAAGTCATAAAATGGAGGTGTGTGAAGTCATAGAATGGAGGTGTGTGAAGTCATAGAATGGATGTTTCTGAAGTAAGAATGAAGGTGTGTGAATTCACAGAATGGAGGTTTGTGAAGTCATAGAATGGAGTTGTGTGAGGTCATAGAATGGATGTTTCTGAAGAAAGAATGAAGGTGTGTGAAGTCATAGAATGGAGGTGTGTGAAGTCATAGAATGGAGGTGTGTGAAGTCACAGAATGGAGGTATCTGAAGTCAGAATGGAGGTGTGAAGTCATCTAATAGAGGTGGGTGAAATCATAGAAAGGAGGTGTGGGAAGTCATAGAATGGAGCAGTGTGAAGTCATAGAGTGGAGGTAAGTGAAGTCACAGAATCAAGGTCTGTGAAGTCATAGAATAGAGGTGTGTGAAGTCAGAATGGAGGTGTGTGAAGTCATAGAATGGAGGTATGTGAACTCATAGAATGGAGGTGTGTGATGTCACAATGGAAGTGTGTTAAGTCACAGAATGGAGGTGTGTGAAGTCATACATTGGTGTGTGAAGTCAGAATGGAGGTGTGTGAAGTCACAGAATGGAGGTGTGTGAACTCAGATTGGAGGTGTGTGAAGTTATAGATGGAGGTGTGTGCAGTCATAGTATGGAGTTGTGTGAAATCCTAGAATGGAGTTTTGTGAATTCACAGAATGGAGGAGTGTGAAGTCAGAATGGCGGAGTGTGAAGTCACAGAATGGAGGTGTGTGAAGTTAGAATGGAGGTGTGTGAACTCATAGAATGGAGGTGTGTGAAGTCATAATGGAGGTGTGTGAAGACATAGAATGGAGGTGTGTGAAGTCACAGAATGGAGGTGTGTGAAGTCATAGAATGTAGGTGTGTGAAGTCATAGAATGGATGTTTGTGAAGTAAGAATGAATGAAGGTGTGTGAAGTCATAGAATGGAAGTGTGTGAAGTCACAGAATGGGGATGTGTGACATCATAGAATGGAGCTGTGTGAATTCAGAATGGAGGTGTGTGAAGTGATAGAATGGAGGTGTGTGCAGGCATAGAATGGATGTTTCTGAAGTAGGAATGAAGGTGTGTGAAGTCATCGAAAGGAGGTGTGTGAAGACAAAATGGAGGTTTGTGAACTCAAAGAATGGAGGTGTGTGAAGTCATGGAATGGAGGTGTGTGAAGTTCAAGAATGGAGGTGTGTGAAGTCAAACAATGGTGGTGTGTGAAGTCACAGAATGGAGGTGTATGAAGTCACAGAATGGAGGTGTGTGAAGTCAAAATGGAAGTGTGTGAAGTCACAGAATGGAGGTTTGTGAAGTCACAGAATGGAGGTGTTTGAAGTCAAAATTGTGGTGTGTGAATTCACAAATGGAGGTTTGTGAAGTCAGAATGGAGCTGAGTGAAGTCATAGAATGGAGGTGGGTGAAGGCAGAATGGAAGTGTGTGAACTCGTAGAATGGAGGTGTGTGAAGTCAAAATGGAGGTGTGTGAAGTCATAGAATGGTGGTTTTTGATGTCAAAGAATGGAGGTGTGTGAAGTCATAGAATGGAGGTGTGTGAACTCAGATTGGAGGTGTGTGAAATCACAGAAGGGAGGTGTGTCAACTCAGAAACTAGGTGTGTGAAGTCATAGAATGGAGGTGTGTGAAGTCACAGAATGAAGGTGTGTGAAGTCATAGAAGGAGGTGTCTGAAGTCACAGAATGGAGGTGTGTGAACTCAGAGAGGAGGTGTGTGAAGTCACAGAATGGAGGTGTGTGAAGTCATAGAATGGAAGTGTGTGAAGTCATAGAATGGAGGTGTGTGAAGTCAGAATGGAGGTGTGTGAAGTCACAGAATGGAGGTTTGTGAACCCAGAATGGAGGTGTGTGAAGTCACAGAATGGAGGTTTGTGAAGTCATAGAATGGAGGTGTATGAAGTCATAGAATGGACGTTGCTGAAGTAAGAATGAAGGTGTGTGAAGTCATAGAATGGAAGGGGTCTGAAGTCATAGAATGGATGTTGCTGAAGTAAGAATGAAGGTGTGTGAACTCATAGAATGGAGGTGTATGAACTCATAGAATGTAGGTGTGTGAATTCAAGGAACGGAGGTGTGTGAAGTCACAGAATGGAGGTCTGTATAGTCACAGAGTGGAGGTGTGTGAAGGCACAGAATGGAGGGGTGTGAAGTCAAACAATGGAGGAATGTGAATTCACAGAATGGAGATGTGTGAAGTGAGAATACAGGTGTGCCAAGTCATAGAATGGAGGTGTGTGAAGTCAGAATGGAGCTGTCTGAACTCATAGAATGGAGGTGTGTGAAGTCACAATGGAGATGTGTGAAGTCATAGAATGGTGGTTTTTGAAGTCACAGAATGGAGGTGTGTGAAGTCACAGAATGGAGGTGTGTGAAGTCATAGAATGGAGCTGTATGATGTCATAGAATGGAGGTGTGTGAAGTCACAGAATTGATGTTTGTGAAGTCAGAATGGAGGTGTGTGAAGTCAGAATGGAGGTTTGTGAAGTCATAGAATGGAGGTGTGTGAAGTCATAGAATGGAGGTGTGTGAAGTCATAGAAGGAGGTGTGTGAAGTCACAGAATTGATATTTGTGAATTCAGAATGGAGGTGTGTCAACTCACAATGGAGGTGTGTGAAGTCAAAGAATGGAGGTGTGTGAAGTCACAGAATTGATGTTTGTGAAGTCAGAATGGAGGTGTGTGAAGTCAGAATGGAGGTGTGTGAAGTCATAGAATGGAGGTGTGTGAAGTCACAATGCACGTGTGTGACCTCATAGAATGGACGTTTCTGAAGTCAGAATGGAGTTGTGTGAAGCCATAGAATGGAGGTGTGTGAAGTCAGAATGGAGTTGTGTGAAGTCATAGAATGGAGGTGTGTGAAGTCAGAATGGAGGTGTGTGAACTCATAGAATGGAGCTGTGTGAAGTCACAATGGAGGTATGTGAAGTCATAGAATGGAGGTGTGTGAAGTCAGAGAATGGAGGTGTGTGAAGTCATAGAATGGAGCTGTGTGAAGTCAGATTGGAGTTGTGTGAAGTCACAGAATGGAGGTGTGTGAACTCAGAATGGAGGTGTGTGAAGTCACAGAATGAAGGTGTGTGAAGTCATAGAATGGAGGTGTGTGAAGTCATAGAATGGATGTGTGTGAATTCATAATGGAGGTTTGTGAAGTCACAGAATTGAGGTGTGTGAAGTCATAGAATGGAGGTTTGTGAATTCATAGAATGGAGGTGTGTGAAGTCATAGAATGGAGGTGTGTGAAGTCATAGAATGGATGTTTGTGAAGTAAGAATGAAGGTGTGTTTAGTCATAGAATGGAGGTGTGTGAAGTCATAGAATGGAGCTGTTTGAAGTCAGAATGGAGGTGTGTGAAGTCACAGAATGGAGGTGTGTGAACTCAGAATGGTGGTGTGTGAAGTCACAGAATGGAGGTGTGTTAAGTCACAGAACGGAGGAGTTTGAACTCAGAATGGAGGTGTGTGAAATCACAGAATGGAGGTGTGTGAAGTCATAGAATGGAGGTGTGTGAAATCATAGAATGGAGGTGTGGGAAGGCATAGAGTGGAGCTGTGTGAAGTCAGATTGGAGGTGTGCGAAGTCATTGAATGGAGCTGGGTGAAGTCAGAATGGAGGTGTGTGAAGTCATAGAATGGAGGTGTGTGAGGGCATAGAATGAATGATTCTGAAGTAAGAATGAAGGTGTGTGAAGTCATAGAATGGAAGTGTGTGAAGTCATAGAATGGAGGTGTGTGAAGTCAGAGAATGGAGGTGTGTGAAGTCAGAATGGAGGTGTGAAGTCATAGAATAGAGGTGGATGAAGTCATAGAAAGGAGTTGTGGGAAGTCATAGAATAGAGGAGTGTGAAGTCATAGAACGGAGGTGAGTGAAGTCACAGATTCGAGGTCTGTGAAGTCATAGAATGGAGCTGTGTAATGCCAGAATTGAGGAGTGTGAAGTCCTAGAATGGACGTGTGTGAACTCATAGAATGGAGGTGTGTGACGTCACAATGGAAGTGTGTGAAGTCACGGAATGGAGGTGTGTGAAGTCATATATTGGAGGTGTGTGAAGTCAGAATGGAGGTGTGTGAAGTCACAGAATGGAGGTGTGTGAACTCAGAATGGAGGTGTTTGAAGTCATAGATGGAGGTGTGTGAAGTCACAGTATGGATGTGTGTGAAATCATAGAATGGAATTTTGTGAATTCACAGAATGGATCTGTGTGAAGTCAGAATGGAGGTGTGTGAAGTCATAGAATGGAGGTGTGTGAAGTCAGAATGGAGGTGTGTGATCTCATAGATTGGACGTGTGTGAAGTCACAATGGAGGTGTGTGAAGACATAGAATGGAGGTGTGTGAAGTCACAGAATGGAGGTGTGTGAAGTCATAAAATGGAGGTGTGTGAAATCATAGAATGGAGGTGTGTGAAGTCAGAATGGAGGTGTGTGATCTCATAGATTGGACGTGTGTGAAGTCACAATGGAGGTGTGTGAAGACATAGAATGGACGTGTGTGAAGTCACAGAATGGAGGTGTGTGAGGGCATAGAATGAATGATTCTGAAGTAAGAATGAAGGTGTGTGAAGTCATAGAATGGAAGTGTGTGAAGTCATAGAATGGAGGTGTGTGAAGTCAGAGAAAGGAGGTGTGTGAAGTCAGAATGGAGGTGTGAAGTCATAGAATAGAGGTGGATGAAGTCATAGAAAGGAGTTGTGGGAAGTCATAGAATAGAGGAGTGTGAAGTCATAGAATGGAGGTGAGTGAAGTCACAGATTCGAGGTCTGTGAAGTCATAGAATGGAGCTGTGTAATGCCAGAATTGAGGAGTGTGAAGTCCTAGAATGGACGTGTGTGAACTCATAGAATGGAGGTGTGTGACGTCACAATGGAAGTGTGTGAAGTCACAGAATGGAGGTGTGTGAAGTCATATATTGGAGGTGTGTGAAGTCAGAATGGAGGTGTGTGAAGTCACAGAATGGAGGTGTGTGAACTCAGAATGGAGGTGTTTGAAGTCATAGATGGAGGTGTGTGAAGTCACAGTATGGATGTGTGTGAAATCATAGAATGGAATTTTGTGAATTCACAGAATGGAGCTGTGTGAAGTCAGAATGGAGGTGTGTGAAGTCATAGAATGGAGGTGTGTGAAGTCAGAATGGAGGTGTGTGATCTCATAGATTGGACGTGTGTGACGTCACAATGGAGGTGTGTGAAGACATAGAATGGAGGTGTGTGAAGTCACAGAATGGAGGTGTGTGAAGTCATAAAATGGAGGTGTGTGAAGTCATAGAATGGAGGTGTGTGAAGTCAGAATGGAGGTGTGTGATCTCATAGATTGGACGTGTGTGAAGTCACAATGGAGGTGTGTGAAGACATAGAATGGACGTGTGTGAAGTCACAGAATGGAGGTGTGTGAAGTCATAAAATGGAGGTGTGTGAAGTCATAGAATGGAGGTGTGTGAAGTCATAGAATGGATGTTTCTGAAGTAAGAATGAAGGTGTGTGAATTCACAGAATGGAGGTTTGTGAAGTCATAGAATGGAGTTGTGTGAGGTCATAGAATGGATGTTTCTGAAGTAAGAATGAAGGTGTGTGAAGTCATAGAATGGAGGTGTGTGAAGTCATAGAATGGAGGTGTGTGAAGTCACAGAATGGAGGTATCTGAAGTCAGAATGGAGGTGTGAAGTCATCTAATAGAGGTGGGTGAAATCATAGAAAGGAGGTGTGGGAAGTCATAGAATGGAGCAGTGTGAAGTCATAGAGTGGAGGTAAGTGAAGTCACAGAATCAAGGTCTGTGAAGTCATAGAATAGAGGTGTGTGAAGTCAGAATGGAGGTGTGTGAAGTCATAGAATGGAGGTATGTGAACTCATAGAATGGAGGTGTGTGATGTCACAATGGAAGTGTGTTAAGTCACAGAATGGAGGTGTGTGAAGTCATACATTGGTGTGTGAAGTCAGAATGGAGGTGTGTGAAGTCACAGAATGGAGGTGTGTGAACTCAGATTGGAGGTGTGTGAAGTTATAGATGGAGGTGTGTGCAGTCAGAGTATGGAGTTGTGTGAAATCCTAGAATGGAGTTTTGTGAATTCACAGAATGGAGGAGTGTGAAGTCAGAATGGCGGAGTGTGAAGTCACAGAATGGAGGTGTGTGAAGTTAGAATGGAGGTGTGTGAACTCATAGAATGGAGGTGTGTGAAGTCATAATGGAGGTGTGTGAAGACATAGAATGGAGGTGTGTGAAGTCACAGAATGGAGGTGTGTGAAGTCATAGAATGTAGGTGTGTGAAGTCATAGAATGGATGTTTGTGAAGTAAGAATGAATGAAGGTGTGTGAAGTCATAGAATGGAAGTGTGTGAAGTCACAGAATGGGGATGTGTGACATCATAGAATGGAGCTGTGTGAATTCAGAATGGAGGTGTGTGAAGTGATAGAATGGAGGTGTGTGCAGGCATAGAATGGATGTTTCTGAAGTAGGAATGAAGGTGTGTGAAGTCATCGAAAGGAGGTGTGTGAAGACAAAATGGAGGTTTGTGAACTCAAAGAATGGAGGTGTGTGAAGTCATGGAATGGAGGTGTGTGAAGTCCAAGAATGGAGGTGTGTGAAGTCAAACAATGGTGGTGTGTGAAGTCACAGAATGGAGGTGTATGAAGTCACAGAATGGAGGTGTGTGAAGTCAAAATGGAAGTGTGTGAAGTCACAGAATGGAGGTTTGTGAAGTCACAGAATGGAGGTGTTTGAAGTCAAAATTGTGGTGTGTGAATTCACAAATGGAGGTTTGTGAAGTCAGAATGGAGCTGAGTGAAGTCATAGAATGGAGGTGGGTGAAGGCAGAATGGAAGTGTGTGAACTCGTAGAATGGAAGTGTGTGAAGTCATAGAATGGAGGTGTGTGAAGTCAGAATGGAGGTGTGTGAAGTCACAGAATGGAGGTTTGTGAACCCAGAATGGAGGTGTGTGAAGTCACAGAATGGAGGTTTGTGAAGTCATAGAATGGAGGTGTATGAAGTCATAGAATGGACGTTGCTGAAGTAAGAATGAAGGTGTGTGAAGTCATAGAATGGAAGGGGTCTGAAGTCATAGAATGGATGTTGCTGAAGTAAGAATGAAGGTGTGTGAACTCATAGAATGGAGGTGTATGAACTCATAGAATGTAGGTGTGTGAATTCAAGGAACGGAGGTGTGTGAAGTCACAGAATGGAGGTCTGTATAGTCACAGAGTGGAGGTGTGTGAAGGCACAGAATGGAGGGGTGTGAAGTCAAACAATGGAGGAATGTGAATTCACAGAATGGAGATGTGTGAAGTGAGAATACAGGTGTGCCAAGTCATAGAATGGAGGTGTGTGAAGTCAGAATGGAGCTGTCTGAACTCATAGAATGGAGGTGTGTGAAGTCACAATGGAGATGTGTGAAGTCATAGAATGGTGGTTTTTGAAGTCACAGAATGGAGGTGTGTGAAGTCACAGAATGGAGGTGTGTGAAGTCATAGAATGGAGCTGTATGATGTCATAGAATGGAGGTGTGTGAAGTCACAGAATTGATGTTTGTGAAGTCAGAATGGAGGTGTGTGAAGCCAGAATGGAGGTTTGTGAAGTCATAGAATGGAGGTGTGTGAAGTCATAGAATGGAGGTGTGTGAAGTCATAGAAGGAGGTGTGTGAAGTCACAGAATTGATATTTGTGAATTCAGAATGGAGGTGTGTCAACTCACAATGGAGGTGTGTGAAGTCAAAGAATGGAGGTGTGTGAAGTCACAGAATTGATGTTTGTGAAGTCAGAATGGAGGTGTGTGAAGTCAGAATGGAGGTGTGTGAAGTCATAGAATGGAGGTGTGTGAAGTCACAATGCACGTGTGTGACCTCATAGAATGGACGTTTCTGAAGTCAGAATGGAGTTGTGTGAAGCCATAGAATGGAGGTGTGTGAAGTCAGAATGGAGGTGTGTGAAGTCATAGAATGGAGGTGTGTGAAGTCAGAATGGAGGTGTGTGAACTCATAGAATGGAGCTGTGTGAAGTCACAATGGAGGTATGTGAAGTCATAGAATGGAGGTGTGTGAAGTCAGAGAATGGAGGTGTGTGAAGTCATAGAATGGAGCTGTGTGAAGTCAGATTGGAGTTGTGTGAAGTCACAGAATGGAGGTGTGTGAACTCAGAATGGAGGTGTGTGAAGTCACAGAATGAAGGTGTGTGAAGTCATAGAATGGAGGTGTGTGATGTCATAGAATGGATGTGTGTGAATTCATAATGGAGGTTTGTGAAGTCACAGAATTGAGGTGTGTGAAGTCATAGAATGGAGGTTTGTGAATTCATAGAATGGAGGTGTGTGAAGACATAGAATGGAGGTGTGTGAAGTCATAGAATGGATGTTTGTGAAGTAAGAATGAAGGTGTGTTTAGTCATAGAATGGAGGTGTGTGAAGTCATAGAATGGAGCTGTTTGAAGTCAGAATGGAGGTGTGTGAAGTCACAGAATGGAGGTGTGTGAACTCAGAATGGTGGTGTGTGAAGTCACAGAATGGAGGTGTGTTAAGTCACAGAACGGAGGAGTTTGAACTCAGAATGGAGGTGTGTGAAATCACAGAATGGAGGTGTGTGAAGTCATAGAATGGAGGTGTGTGAAATCATAGAATGGAGGTGTGGGAAGGCATAGAGTGGAGCTGTGTGAAGTCAGATTGGAGGTGTGCGAAGTCATTGAATGGAGCTGGGTGAAGTCAGAATGGAGGTGTGTGAAGTCATAGAATGGAGGTGTGTGAGGGCATAGAATGAATGATTCTGAAGTAAGAATGAAGGTGTGTGAAGTCATAGAATGGAAGTGTGTGAAGTCATAGAATGGAGGTGTGTGAAGTCAGAGAATGGAGGTGTGTGAAGTCAGAATGGAGGTGTGAAGTCATAGAATAGAGGTGGATGAAGTCATAGAAAGGAGTTGTGGGAAGTCATAGAATAGAGGAGTGTGAAGTCATAGAATGGAGGTGAGTGAAGTCACAGATTCGAGGTCTGTGAAGTCATAGAATGGAGCTGTGTAATGCCAGAATTGAGGAGTGTGAAGTCCTAGAATGGACGTGTGTGAACTCATAGAATGGAGGTGTGTGACGTCACAATTGAAGTGTGTGAAGTCACAGAATGGAGGTGTGTGAAGTCATATATTGGAGGTGTGTGAAGTCAGAATGGAGGTGTGTGAAGTCACAGATTGGAGGTGTGTGAACTCAGAATGGAGGTGTTTGAAGTCATAGATGGAGGTGTGTGAAGTCACAGTATGGATGTGTGTGAAATCATAGAATGGAATTTTGTGAATTCACAGAATGGAGCTGTGTGAAGTCAGAATGGAGGTGTGTGAAGTCATAGAATGGAGGTGTGTGAAGTCAGAATGGAGGTGTGTGATCTCATAGATTGGACGTGTGTGACGTCACAATGGAGGTGTGTGAAGACATAGAATGGAGGTGTGTGAAGTCACAGAATGGAGGTGTGTGAAGTCATAAAATGGAGGTGTGTGAAGTCATAGAATGGAGGTGTGTGAAGTCAGAATGGAGGTGTGTGATCTCATAGATTGGACGTGTGTGAAGTCACAATGGAGGTGTGTGAAGACATAGAATGGACGTGTGTGAAGTCACAGAATGGAGGTGTGTGAAGTCATAAAATGGAGGTGTGTGAAGTCATAGAATGGAGGTGTGTGAAGTCATAGAATGGATGTTTCTGAAGTAAGAATGAAGGTGTGTGAATTCACAGAATGGAGGTTTGTGAAGTCATAGAATGGAGTTGTGTGAGGTCATAGAATGGATGTTTCTGAAGTAAGAATGAAGGTGTGTGAAGTCATAGAATGGAGGTGTGTGAAGTCATAGAATGGAGGTGTGTGAAGTCACAGAATGGAGGTATCTGAAGTCAGAATGGAGGTGTGAAGTCATCTAATAGAGGTGGGTGAAATCATAGAAAGGAGGTGTGGGAAGTCATAGAATGGAGCAGTGTGAAGTCATAGAGTGGAGGTAAGTGAAGTCACAGAATCAAGGTCTGTGAAGTCATAGAATAGAGGTGTGTGAAGTCAGAATGGAGGTGTGTGAAGTCATAGAATGGAGGTATGTGAACTCATAGAATGGAGGTGTGTGATGTCACAATGGAAGTGTGTTAAGTCACAGAATGGAGGTGTGTGAAGTCATACATTGGTGTGTGAAGTCAGAATGGAGGTGTGTGAAGTCACAGAATGGAGGTGTGTGAACTCAGATTGGAGGTGTGTGAAGTTATAGATGGAGGTGTGTGCAGTCATAGTATGGAGTTGTGTGAAATCCTAGAATGGAGTTTTGTGAATTCACAGAATGGAGGAGTGTGAAGTCAGAATGGCGGAGTGTGAAGTCACAGAATGGAGGTGTGTGAAGTTAGAATGGAGGTGTGTGAACTCATAGAATGGAGGTGTGTGAAGTCATAATGGAGGTGTGTGAAGACATAGAATGGAGGTGTGTGAAGTCACAGAATGGAGGTGTGTGAAGTCATAGAATGTAGGTGTGTGAAGTCATAGAATGGATGTTTGTGAAGTAAGAATGAATGAAGGTGTGTGAAGTCATAGAATGGAAGTGTGTGAAGTCACAGAATGGGGATGTGTGACATCATAGAATGGAGCTGTGTGAATTCAGAATGGAGGTGTGTGAAGTGATAGAATGGAGGTGTGTGCAGGCATAGAATGGATGTTTCTGAAGTAGGAATGAAGGTGTGTGAAGTCATCGAAAGGAGGTGTGTGAAGACAAAATGGAGGTTTGTGAACTCAAAGAATGGAGGTGTGTGAAGTCATGGAATGGAGGTGTGTGAAGTCCAAGAATGGAGGTGTGTGAAGTCAAACAATGGTGGTGTGTGAAGTCACAGAATGGAGGTGTATGAAGTCACAGAATGGAGGTGTGTGAAGTCAAAATGGAAGTGTGTGAAGTCACAGAATGGAGGTTTGTGAAGTCACAGAATGGAGGTGTTTGAAGTCAAAATTGTGGTGTGTGAATTCACAAATGGAGGTTTGTGAAGTCAGAATGGAGCTGAGTGAAGTCATAGAATGGAGGTGGGTGAAGGCAGAATGGAAGTGTGTGAACTCGTAGAATGGAGGTGTGTGAAGTCAAAATGGAGGTGTGTGAAGTCATAGAATGGTGGTTTTTGATGTCAAAGAATGGAGGTGTGTGAAGTCATAGAATGGAGGTGTGTGAACTCAGATTGGAGGTGTGTGAAATCACAGAAGGGAGGTGTGTCAACTCAGAAACTAGGTGTGTGAAGTCATAGAATGGAGGTGTGTGAAGTCACAGAATGAAGGTGTGTGAAGTCATAGAAGGAGGTGTCTGAAGTCACAGAATGGAGGTGTGTGAACTCAGAGAGGAGGTGTGTGAAGTCACAGAATGGAGGTGTGTGAAGTCATAGAATGGAAGTGTGTGAAGTCATAGAATGGAGGTGTGTGAAGTCAGAATGGAGGTGTGTGAAGTCACAGAATGGAGGTTTGTGAACCCAGAATGGAGGTGTGTGAAGTCACAGAATGGAGGTTTGTGAAGTCATAGAATGGAGGTGTATGAAGTCATAGAATGGACGTTGCTAAAGTAAGAATGAAGGTGTGTGAAGTCATAGAATGGAGGTGTCTGAAGTCATAGAATGGATGTTGCTGAAGTAAGAATGAAGGTGTGTGAACTCATAGAATGGAGGTGTATGAACTCATAGAATGTAGGTGTGTGAATTCAAGGAACGGAGGTGTGTGAAGTCACAGAATGGAGGTCTGTATAGTCACAGAGTGGAGGTGTGTGAAGGCACAGAATGGAGGGGTGTGAAGTCAAAGAATGAAGGAATGTGAAGTCACAGAATGGAGATGTGTGAAGTGAGAATACAGGTGTGCCAAGTCATAGAATGGAGGTGTGTGAAGTCAGAATGGAGCTGTGTGAACTCATAGAATGGACGTGTGTGAAGTCACAATGGAGATGTGTGAAGTCATAGAATGGTGGTTTTTGAAGTCACAGAATGGAGGTGTGTGAAGTCACAGAATGGAGGTGTGTGAAGTCATAGAATGGAGCTGTATGATGTCATAGAATGGAGGTGTGTGAAGTCACAGAATTGATGTTTGTGAAGTCAGAATGGAGGTGTGTGAAGTCAGAATGGAGGTTTGTGAAGTCATAGAATGGAGGTGTGTGAAGTCATAGAATGGAGGTGTGTGAAGTCATAGAAGGAGGTGTGTGAAGTCACAGAATTGATATTTGTGAATTCAGAATGGAGGTGTGTCAACTCACAATGGAGGTGTGTGAAGTCAAAGAATGGAGGTGTGTGAAGTCACAGAATTGATGTTTGTGAAGTCAGAATGGAGGTGTGTGAAGTCAGAATGGAGGTGTGTGAAGTCATAGAATGGAGGTGTGTGAAGTCACAATGCACGTGTGTGACCTCATAGAATGGACGTTTCTGAAGTCAGAATGGAGTTGTGTGAAGCCATAGAATGGAGGTGTGTGAAGTCAGAATGGAGGTGTGTGAAGTCATAGAATGGAGGTGTGTGAAGTCAGAATGGAGGTGTGTGAACTCATAGAATGGAGCTGTGTGAAGTCACAATGGAGGTATGTGAAGTCATAGAATGGAGGTGTGTGAAGTCAGAGAATGGAGGTGTGTGAAGTCATAGAATGGAGCTGTGTGAAGTCAGATTGGAGTTGTGTGAAGTCACAGAATGGAGGTGTGTGAACTCAGAATGGAGGTGTGTGAAGTCACAGAATGAAGGTGTGTGAAGTCATAGAATGGAGGTGTGTGATGTCATAGAATGGATGTGTGTGAATTCATAATGGAGGTTTGTGAAGTCACAGAATTGAGGTGTGTGAAGTCATAGAATGGAGGTTTGTGAATTCATAGAATGGAGGTGTGTGAAGTCATAGAATGGAGGTGTGTGAAGTCATAGAATGGATGTTTGTGAAGTAAGAATGAAGGTGCGTTTAGTCATAGAATGGAGGTGTGTGAAGTCATAGAATGGAGCTGTTTGAAGTCAGAATGGAGGTGTGTGAAGTCACAGAATGGAGGTGTGTGAACTCAGAATGGTGGTGTGTGAAGTCACAGAATGGAGGTGTGTTAAGTCACAGAACGGAGGAGTTTGAACTCAGAATGGAGGTGTGTGAAATCACAGAATGGAGGTGTGTGAAGTCATAGAATGGAGGTGTGTGAAATCATAGAATGGAGGTGTGGGAAGGCATAGAGTGGAGCTGTGTGAAGTCAGATTGGAGGTGTGCGAAGTCATTGAATGGAGCTGGGTGAAGTCAGAATGGAGGTGTGTGAAGTCATAGAATGGAGGTGTGTGAGGGCATAGAATGAATGATTCTGAAGTAAGAATGAAGGTGTGTGAAGTCATAGAATGGAAGTGTGTGAAGTCATAGAATGGAGGTGTGTGAAGTCAGAGAATGGAGGTGTGTGAAGTCAGAATGGAGGTGTGAAGTCATAGAATAGAGGTGGATGAAGTCATAGAAAGGAGTTGTGGGAAGTCATAGAATAGAGGAGTGTGAGTCATAGAATGGAGGTGAGTGAAGTCACAGATTCGAGGTCTGTGAAGTCATAGAATGGAGCTGTGTAATGCCAGAATTGAGGAGTGTGAAGTCCTAGAATGGACGTGTGTGAACTCATAGAATGGAGGTGTGTGACGTCACAATGGAAGTGTGTGAAGTCACAGAATGGAGGTGTGTGAAGTCATATATTGGAGGTGTGTGAAGTCAGAATGGAGGTGTGTGAAGTCACAGAATGGAGGTGTGTGAACTCAGAATGGAGGTGTTTGAAGTCATAGATGGAGGTGTGTGAAGTCACAGTATGGATGTGTGTGAAATCATAGAATGGAATTTTGTGAATTCACAGAATGGAGCTGTGTGAAGTCAGAATGGAGGTGTGTGAAGTCATAGAATGGAGGTGTGTGAAGTCAGAATGGAGGTGTGTGATCTCATAGATTGGACGTGTGTGAAGTCACAATGGAGGTGTGTGAAGACATAGAATGGAGGTGTGTGAAGTCACAGAATGGAGGTGTGTGAAGTCATAAAATGGAGGTGTGTGAAGTCATAGAATGGAGGTGTGTGAAGTCAGAATGGAGGTGTGTGATCTCATAGATTGGACGTGTGTGAAGTCACAATGGAGGTGTGTGAAGACATAGAATGGACGTGTGTGAAGTCACAGAATGGAGGTGTGTGAAGTCATAAAATGGAGGTGTGTGAAGTCATAGAATGGAGGTGTGTGAAGTCATAGAATGGATGTTTCTGAAGTAAGAATGAAGGTGTGTGAATTCACAGAATGGAGGTTTGTGAAGTCATAGAATGGAGTTGTGTGAGGTCATAGAATGGATGTTTCTGAAGTAAGAATGAAGGTGTGTGAAGTCATAGAATGGAGGTGTGTGAAGTCATAGAATGGAGGTGTGTGAAGTCACAGAATGGAGGTATCTGAAGTCAGAATGGAGGTGTGAAGTCATCTAATAGAGGTGGGTGAAATCATAGAAAGGAGGTGTGGGAAGTCATAGAATGGAGCAGTGTGAAGTCATAGAGTGGAGGTAAGTGAAGTCACAGAATCAAGGTCTGTGAAGTCATAGAATAGAGGTGTGTGAAGTCAGAATGGAGGTGTGTGAAGTCATAGAATGGAGGTATGTGAACTCATAGAATGGAGGTGTGTGATGTCACAATGGAAGTGTGTTAAGTCACAGAATGGAGGTGTGTGAAGTCATACATTGGTGTGTGAAGTCAGAATGGAGGTGTGTGAAGTCACAGAATGGAGGTGTGTGAACTCAGATTGGAGGTGTGTGAAGTTATAGATGGAGGTGTGTGCAGTCAGAGTATGGAGTTGTGTGAAATCCTAGAATGGAGTTTTGTGAATTCACAGAATGGAGGAGTGTGAAGTCAGAATGGCGGAGTGTGAAGTCACAGAATGGAGGTGTGTGAAGTTAGAATGGAGGTGTGTGAACTCATAGAATGGAGGTGTGTGAAGTCATAATGGAGGTGTGTGAAGACATAGAATGGAGGTGTGTGAAGTCACAGAATGGAGGTGTGTGAAGTCATAGAATGTAGGTGTGTGAAGTCATAGAATGGATGTTTGTGAAGTAAGAATGAATGAAGGTGTGTGGAGTCATAGAATGGAAGTGTGTGAAGTCACAGAATGGGGATGTGTGACATCATAGAATGGAGCTGTGTGAATTCAGAATGGAGGTGTGTGAAGTGATAGAATGGAGGTGTGTGCAGGCATAGAATGGATGTTTCTGAAGTAGGAATGAAGGTGTGTGAAGTCATCGAAAGGAGGTGTGTGAAGACAAAATGGAGGTTTGTGAACTCAAAGAATGGAGGTGTGTGAAGTCATGGAATGGAGGTGTGTGAAGTCCAAGAATGGAGGTGTGTGAAGTCAAACAATGGTGGTGTGTGAAGTCACAGAATGGAGGTGTATGAAGTCACAGAATGGAGGTGTGTGAAGTCAAAAAGGAAGTGTGTGAAGTCACAGAATGGAGGTTTGTGAAGTCACAGAATGGAGGTGTTTGAAGTCAAAATTGTGGTGTGTGAATTCACAAATGGAGGTTTGTGAAGTCAGAATGGAGCTGAGTGAAGTCATAGAATGGAGGTGGGTGAAGGCAGAATGGAAGTGTGTGAACTCGTAGAATGGAGGTGTGTGAAGTCAAAATGGAGGTGTGTGAAGTCATAGAATGGTGGTTTTTGATGTCAAAGAATGGAGGTGTGTGAAGTCATAGAATGGAGGTGTGTGAACTCAGATTGGAGGTGTGTGAAATCACAGAAGGGAGGTGTGTCAACTCAGAAACTAGGTGTGTGAAGTCATAGAATGGAGGTGTGTGAAGTCACAGAATGAAGGTGTGTGAAGTCATAGAAGGAGGTGTCTGAAGTCACAGAATGGAGGTGTGTGAACTCAGAGAGGAGGTGTGTGAAGTCACAGAATGGAGGTGTGTGAAGTCATAGAATGGAAGTGTGTGAAGTCATAGAATGGAGGTGTGTGAAGTCAGAATGGAGGTGTGTGAAGTCACAGAATGGAGGTTTGTGAACCCAGAATGGAGGTGTGTGAAGTCACAGAATGGAGGTTTGTGAAGTCATAGAATGGAGGTGTATGAAGTCATAGAATGGACGTTGCTAAAGTAAGAATGAAGGTGTGTGAAGTCATAGAATGGAGGTGTCTGAAGTCATAGAATGGATGTTGCTGAAGTAAGAATGAAGGTGTGTGAACTCATAGAATGGAGGTGTATGAACTCATAGAATGTAGGTGTGTGAATTCAAGGAACGGAGGTGTGTGAAGTCACAGAATGGAGGTCTGTATAGTCACAGAGTGGAGGTGTGTGAAGGCACAGAATGGAGGGGTGTGAAGTCAAAGAATGAAGGAATGTGAAGTCACAGAATGGAGATGTGTGAAGTGAGAATACAGGTGTGCCAAGTCATAGAATGGAGGTGTGTGAAGTCAGAATGGAGCTGTGTGAACTCATAGAATGGACGTGTGTGAAGTCACAATGGAGATGTGTGAAGTCATAGAATGGTGGTTTTTGAAGTCACAGAATGGAGGTGTGTGAAGTCATAGAATGGAGGTGTGTGAAGTTAGATTAGAGGTATGAGAAGTCACAAAATGGAGGTGTGTCCACTCAGAAATGAGGTATGTGAAGTCATAGAATGGAGTTGTGTGAAGTCACACAATGGAAGTGGGTGAACTCAAAATGGAGGTGTGTGAAGTCACAGAATGGCGGTGTGTGAATTCATAGAAGGGAGGTGTGTGAATTCATAGAATGGAGGTGTGTGAAGTCACAGAATGGAAGTGTGTGAAGTCAAAATGGAGGTGTGTGAAGTCAGAGAATGGAGATGTGTGAAGTCAATGAATGGACTTGTGTAAAGTAAATTGTGGTGTGTGAAGTCAAAGAATGGATGTGTGTGAAGTCACAGATTGGAGGAGTGTGAAGTCAAAATGGAGGTGTGTGAAGTCAAAGAATGGATGTGTGTGAAGTCATAGAATGGAGGTGTATGAAGTCATGGATTGGAGGTTTGTGAAGTCAAACATTGGAAGTGTGTGAAGTTACAGAATGGAGGTGTGTGAAGTCATAGAATGGAGGTGTGTGAAGTCAGAGAATGGAGGTGTGTGAAGTCAGAATGCAGGTGTGGGAAGTAATAGAATGGAGGTGTGTGAAGTCATAGAATGGAGGTGTGTGAAGTCATTTATTGGAAGTGTGTGAAGTCATAGATTGGAGGTGTGTGAAGTCACAGAGGGAGGTGTGTGAAGTCACAGAATGGAGATCTGTGAAGTCACAGTGGAGGTGTGTGAAGTCATAGAATGGAGGTGTGTGAAGTCAAAGAATGGAGGTGTGTGAAGTCATAGAATGGAGGTGTGTGAAGTCACAGCATGGAGGTGTGTGAAGTCAAAATGGAGGTGTGTGAAGTCACAGAATGGAGGTGTGTGAAGTCACAGAATGGAGGTGTTTGAAATCAAAATTGTGGTGTGTGAATTCACAAATGGAGGTTTGTGAAGTCAGAATGGAGGTGAGTGAAGTCATAGAATGGAGGTCGGTGAAGGCAGAATGGAAGTGTGTGAACTCGTAGAATGGAGGTGTGTGAAGTCATAGAATGTAGGTGTGTGAAGTCATAGAATGGATGTTTGTGAAGTAAGAATGAAGGTGTGTGAAGTCATAGAATGGAAGTGTGTGAAGTCACAGAATGGAGGTGTGTGACGTCATAGAATGGAGCTGTGTGAATTCAGAATGGAGGTGTGGGAAGTGATAGAATGGAGGTGTGTGCAGTCATAGAATGGATGTTTCTGAAGTAGGAATGAAGGTGTGTGAAGTCATCGAAAGGAGGTGTGTGAAGTCAAAATGGAGGTTTGTGAACTCAAAGAATGGAGGTGTGTGAAGTCATGGATTGGAGGTGTGTGAAGTCCAAGAATGGAGGTGTGTGAAGTCAAACAATGGTGGTGTGTGAAGTCACAGAATGGAGGTGTATGAAGTCACAGAATGGAGGTGTGTGAAGTCAAAATGGAGGTGTGTGAAGTCACAGGATGGAGGTGTGTGAAGTCACAGAATGGAGGTGTTTGAAGTCAAAATTGTGGTGTGTGAATTCACAAATGGAGGTGTGTGAAGTCAGAATGGAGCTGAGTGAAGTCATAGAATGGAGGTGGGTGAAGGCAGAATGGAAGTGTGTGAACTCGTAGAATGGAGGTGCGTGAAGTCAAAATGAAGGTGTGTGAAGTCATAGAATGGTGGTTTTTGATGTGAAAGAATGGACGTGTGTGAAGTCATAGAATGGAGGTATGTGAACTCAGATTGGAGGTGTGTGAAATCACAGAAGGGAGGTGTGTCAACTCAGAAACTAGGTGTGTGAAGTCATAGAATGGAGGTGTGTGAAGTCACAGAATGAAGGTGTGTGAAGTCATAGAAGGAGGTGTCTGAAGTCACAGAATGGAGGTGTGTGAAGACACAGAATGGAGGTGTGTGAACTCAGAGAGGAGGTGTGTGAAGTCACAGAATGGAGGTGTGTGAAGTCATAGAATGGAAGTGTGTGAAGTCATAGAATGGAGGTGTGTGAAGTCAGAATGGAGGTGTGTGAAGTCACAGAATGGAGGTTTGTGAACCCAGAATGGAGGTGTGTGAAGTCACAGAATGGAGGTTTGTGAAGTCATAGAATGGAGGTGTAAGAAGTCATCGAATGGATGTTGCTGAAGTAAGAATGAAGGTGTGTGAAGTCATAGAATGGAGGTGTCTGAAGTAATAGAATGGATGTTGCTGAAGTAAGAATGAAGGTGTGTGAACTCATAGAATGGAGGTGTATGAACTCATAGAACGGAGGTGTGTGAATTCATGGAACGGAGGTGTGTGAAGTCAAAGAATGGAGGTGTATGATGTCAAACAATGGAAGTGTGTGAAGTCACAGAATGGAGGTGTGTGAAGTCATATATTGGAGGTGTGTGAAGTCAGAATGGAGGTGTGTGAAGTCACAGAATGGAGGTGTGTGAACTCAGAATGGAGGTGTTTGAAGTCATAGATGGAGGTGTGTGAAGTCACAGTATGGATGTGTGTGAAATCATAGAATGGAATTTTGTGAATTCACAGAATGGAGCTGTGTGAAGTCAGAATGGAGGTGTGTGAAGTCATAGAATGGAGGTGTGTGAAGTCAGAATGGAGGTGTGTGATCTCATAGATTGGACGTGTGTGAAGTCACAATGGAGGTGTGTGAAGACATAGAATGGAGGTGTGTGAAGTCACAGAATGGAGGTGTGTGAAGTCATAAAATGGAGGTGTGTGAAGTCATAGAATGGAGGTGTGTGAAGTCAGAATGGAGGTGTGTGATCTCATAGATTGGACGTGTGTGAAGTCACAATGGAGGTGTGTGAAGACATAGAATGGACGTGTGTGAAGTCACAGAATGGAGGTGTGTGAAGTCATAAAATGGAGGTGTGTGAAGTCATAGAATGGAGGTGTGTGAAGTCATAGAATGGATGTTTCTGAAGTAAGAATGAAGGTGTGTGAATTCACAGAATGGAGGTTTGTGAAGTCATAGAATGGAGTTGTGTGAGGTCATAGAATGGATGTTTCTGAAGTAAGAATGAAGGTGTGTGAAGTCATAGAATGGAGGTGTGTGAAGTCATAGAATGGAGGTGTGTGAAGTCACAGAATGGAGGTATCTGAAGTCAGAATGGAGGTGTGAAGTCATCTAATAGAGGTGGGTGAAATCATAGAAAGGAGGTGTGGGAAGTCATAGAATGGAGCAGTGTGAAGTCATAGAGTGGAGGTAAGTGAAGTCACAGAATCAAGGTCTGTGAAGTCATAGAATAGAGGTGTGTGAAGTCAGAATGGAGGTGTGTGAAGTCATAGAATGGAGGTATGTGAACTCATAGAATGGAGGTGTGTGATGTCACAATGGAAGTGTGTTAAGTCACAGAATGGAGGTGTGTGAAGTCATACATTGGTGTGTGAAGTCAGAATGGAGGTGTGTGAAGTCACAGAATGGAGGTGTGTGAACTCAGATTGGAGGTGTGTGAAGTTATAGATGGAGGTGTGTGCAGTCATAGTATGGAGTTGTGTGAAATCCTAGAATGGAGTTTTGTGAATTCACAGAATGGAGGAGTGTGAAGTCAGAATGGCGGAGTGTGAAGTCACAGAATGGAGGTGTGTGAAGTTAGAATGGAGGTGTGTGAACTCATAGAATGGAGGTGTGTGAAGTCATAATGGAGGTGTGTGAAGACATAGAATGGAGGTGTGTGAAGTCACAGAATGGAGGTGTGTGAAGTCATAGAATGTAGGTGTGTGAAGTCATAGAATGGATGTTTGTGAAGTAAGAATGAATGAAGGTGTGTGAAGTCATAGAATGGAAGTGTGTGAAGTCACAGAATGGGGATGTGTGACATCATAGAATGGAGCTGTGTGAATTCAGAATGGAGGTGTGTGAAGTGATAGAATGGAGGTGTGTGCAGGCATAGAATGGATGTTTCTGAAGTAGGAATGAAGGTGTGTGAAGTCATCGAAAGGAGGTGTGTGAAGACAAAATGGAGGTTTGTGAACTCAAAGAATGGAGGTGTGTGAAGTCATGGAATGGAGGTGTGTGAAGTCCAAGAATGGAGGTGTGTGAAGTCAAACAATGGTGGTGTGTGAAGTCACAGAATGGAGGTGTATGAAGTCACAGAATGGAGGTGTGTGAAGTCAAAATGGAAGTGTGTGAAGTCACAGAATGGAGGTTTGTGAAGTCACAGAATGGAGGTGTTTGAAGTCAAAATTGTGGTGTGTGAATTCACAAATGGAGGTTTGTGAAGTCAGAATGGAGCTGAGTGAAGTCATAGAATGGAGGTGGGTGAAGGCAGAATGGAAGTGTGTGAACTCGTAGAATGGAGGTGTGTGAAGTCAAAATGGAGGTGTGTGAAGTCATAGAATGGTGGTTTTTGATGTCAAAGAATGGAGGTGTGTGAAGTCATAGAATGGAGGTGTGTGAACTCAGATTGGAGGTGTGTGAAATCACAGAAGGGAGGTGTGTCAACTCAGAAACTAGGTGTGTGAAGTCATAGAATGGAGGTGTGTGAAGTCACAGAATGAAGGTGTGTGAAGTCATAGAAGGAGGTGTCTGAAGTCACAGAATGGAGGTGTGTGAACTCAGAGAGGAGGTGTGTGAAGTCACAGAATGGAGGTGTGTGAAGTCATAGAATGGAAGTGTGTGAAGTCATAGAATGGAGGTGTGTGAAGTCAGAATGGAGGTGTGTGAAGTCACAGAATGGAGGTTTGTGAACCCAGAATGGAGGTGTGTGAAGTCACAGAATGGAGGTTTGTGAAGTCATAGAATGGAGGTGTATGAAGTCATAGAATGGACGTTGCTAAAGTAAGAATGAAGGTGTGTGAAGTCATAGAATGGAGGTGTCTGAAGTCATAGAATGGATGTTGCTGAAGTAAGAATGAAGGTGTGTGAACTCATAGAATGGAGGTGTATGAACTCATAGAATGTAGGTGTGTGAATTCAAGGAACGGAGGTGTGTGAAGTCACAGAATGGAGGTCTGTATAGTCACAGAGTGGAGGTGTGTGAAGGCACAGAATGGAGGGGTGTGAAGTCAAAGAATGAAGGAATGTGAAGTCACAGAATGGAGATGTGTGAAGTGAGAATACAGGTGTGCCAAGTCATAGAATGGAGGTGTGTGAAGTCAGAATGGAGCTGTGTGAACTCATAGAATGGACGTGTGTGAAGTCACAATGGAGATGTGTGAAGTCATAGAATGGTGGTTTTTGAAGTCACAGAATGGAGGTGTGTGAAGTCATAGAATGGAGGTGTGTGAAGTTAGATTAGAGGTATGAGAAGTCACAAAATGGAGGTGTGTCAACTCAGAAATGAGGTATGTGAAGTCATAGAATGGAGGTGTGTGAAGTCACAGAATGGAAGTGGGTGAACTCAAAATGGAGGTGTGTGAAGTCACAGAATGGCGGTGTGTGAATTCATAGAAGGGAGGTGTGTGAATTCATAGAATGGAGGTGTGTGAAGTCACAGAATGGAAGTGTGTGAAGTCAAAATGGAGGTGTGTGAAGTCATAAAATGGAGGTGTGTGAACTCAGAATGGAGGTGTTTGAAGTCATAGATGGAGGTGTGTGAAGTCACAGTATGGATGTGTGTGAAATCATAGAATGGAATTTTGTGAATTCACAGAATGGAGCTGTGTGAAGTCAGAATGGAGGTGTGTGAAGTCATAGAATGGAGGTGTGTGAAGTCAGAATGGAGGTGTGTGATCTCATAGATTGGACGTGTGTGAAGTCACAATGGAGGTGTGTGAAGACATAGAATGGAGGTGTGTGAAGTCACAGAATGGAGGTGTGTGAAGTCATAAAATGGAGGTGTGTGAAGTCATAGAATGGAGGTGTGTGAAGTCAGAATGGAGGTGTGTGATCTCATAGATTGGACGTGTGTGAAGTCACAATGGAGGTGTGTGAAGACATAGAATGGACGTGTGTGAAGTCACAGAATGGAGGTGTGTGAAGTCATAAAATGGAGGTGTGTGAAGTCATAGAATGGAGGTGTGTGAAGTCATAGAATGGATGTTTCTGAAGTAAGAATGAAGGTGTGTGAATTCACAGAATGGAGGTTTGTGAAGTCATAGAATGGAGTTGTGTGAGGTCATAGAATGGATGTTTCTGAAGTAAGAATGAAGGTGTGTGAAGTCATAGAATGGAGGTGTGTGAAGTCATAGAATGGAGGTGTGTGAAGTCACAGAATGGAGGTATCTGAAGTCAGAATGGAGGTGTGAAGTCATCTAATAGAGGTGGGTGAAATCATAGAAAGGAGGTGTGGGAAGTCATAGAATGGAGCAGTGTGAAGTCATAGAGTGGAGGTAAGTGAAGTCACAGAATCAAGGTCTGTGAAGTCATAGAATAGAGGTGTGTGAAGTCAGAATGGAGGTGTGTGAAGTCATAGAATGGAGGTATGTGAACTCATAGAATGGAGGTGTGTGATGTCACAATGGAAGTGTGTTAAGTCACAGAATGGAGGTGTGTGAAGTCATACATTGGTGTGTGAAGTCAGAATGGAGGTGTGTGAAGTCACAGAATGGAGGTGTGTGAACTCAGATTGGAGGTGTGTGAAGTTATAGATGGAGGTGTGTGCAGTCATAGTATGGAGTTGTGTGAAATCCTAGAATGGAGTTTTGTGAATTCACAGAATGGAGGAGTGTGAAGTCAGAATGGCGGAGTGTGAAGTCACAGAATGGAGGTGTGTGAAGTTAGAATGGAGGTGTGTGAACTCATAGAATGGAGGTGTGTGAAGTCATAATGGAGGTGTGTGAAGACATAGAATGGAGGTGTGTGAAGTCACAGAATGGAGGTGTGTGAAGTCATAGAATGTAGGTGTGTGAAGTCATAGAATGGATGTTTGTGAAGTAAGAATGAATGAAGGTGTGTGAAGTCATAGAATGGAAGTGTGTGAAGTCACAGAATGGGGATGTGTGACATCATAGAATGGAGCTGTGTGAATTCAGAATGGAGGTGTGTGAAGTGATAGAATGGAGGTGTGTGCAGGCATAGAATGGATGTTTCTGAAGTAGGAATGAAGGTGTGTGAAGTCATCGAAAGGAGGTGTGTGAAGACAAAATGGAGGTTTGTGAACTCAAAGAATGGAGGTGTGTGAAGTCATGGAATGGAGGTGTGTGAAGTCCAAGAATGGAGGTGTGTGAAGTCAAACAATGGTGGAGTGTGAAGTCACAGAATGGAGGTGTATGAAGTCACAGAATGGAGGTGTGTGAAGTCAAAATGGAAGTGTGTGAAGTCACAGAATGGAGGTTTGTGAAGTCACAGAATGGAGGTGTTTGAAGTCAAAATTGTGGTGTGTGAATTCACAAATGGAGGTTTGTGAAGTCAGAATGGAGCTGAGTGAAGTCATAGAATGGAGGTGGGTGAAGGCAGAATGGAAGTGTGTGAACTCGTAGAATGGAGGTGTGTGAAGTCAAAATGGAGGTGTGTGAAGTCATAGAATGGTGGTTTTTGATGTCAAAGAATGGAGGTGTGTGAAGTCATAGAATGGAGGTGTGTGAACTCAGATTGGAGGTGTGTGAAATCACAGAAGGGAGGTGTGTCAACTCAGAAACTAGGTGTGTGAAGTCATAGAATGGAGGTGTGTGAAGTCACAGAATGAAGGTGTGTGAAGTCATAGAAGGAGGTGTCTGAAGTCACAGAATGGAGGTGTGTGAACTCAGAGAGGAGGTGTGTGAAGTCACAGAATGGAGGTGTGTGAAGTCATAGAATGGAAGTGTGTGAAGTCATAGAATGGAGGTGTGTGAAGTCAGAATGGAGGTGTGTGAAGTCACAGAATGGAGGTTTGTGAACCCAGAATGGAGGTGTGTGAAGTCACAGAATGGAGGTTTGTGAAGTCATAGAATGGAGGTGTATGAAGTCATAGAATGGACGTTGCTAAAGTAAGAATGAAGGTGTGTGAAGTCATAGAATGGAGGTGTCTGAAGTCATAGAATGGATGTTGCTGAAGTAAGAATGAAGGTGTGTGAACTCATAGAATGGAGGTGTATGAACTCATAGAATGTAGGTGTGTGAATTCAAGGAACGGAGGTGTGTGAAGTCACAGAATGGAGGTCTGTATAGTCACAGAGTGGAGGTGTGTGAAGGCACAGAATGGAGGGGTGTGAAGTCAAAGAATGAAGGAATGTGAAGTCACAGAATGGAGATGTGTGAAGTGAGAATACAGGTGTGCCAAGTCATAGAATGGAGGTGTGTGAAGTCAGAATGGAGCTGTGTGAACTCATAGAATGGACGTGTGTGAAGTCACAATGGAGATGTGTGAAGTCATAGAATGGTGGTTTTTGAAGTCACAGAATGGAGGTGTGTGAAGTCATAGAATGGAGGTGTGTGAAGTTAGATTAGAGGTATGAGAAGTCACAAAATGGAGGTGTGTCAACTCAGAAATGAGGTATGTGAAGTCATAGAATGGAGGTGTGTGAAGTCACAGAATGGAAGTGGGTGAACTCAAAATGGAGGTGTGTGAAGTCACAGAATGGCGGTGTGTGAATTCATAGAAGGGAGGTGTGTGAATTCATAGAATGGAGGTGTGTGAAGTCACAGAATGGAAGTGTGTGAAGTCAAAATGGAGGTGTGTGAAGTCATAAAATGGAGGTGTGTGAACTCAGAATGGAGGTGTTTGAAGTCATAGATGGAGGTGTGTGAAGTCACAGTATGGATGTGTGTGAAATCATAGAATGGAATTTTGTGAATTCACAGAATGGAGCTGTGTGAAGTCAGAATGGAGGTGTGTGAAGTCATAGAATGGAGGTGTGTGAAGTCAGAATGGAGGTGTGTGATCTCATAGATTGGACGTGTGTGAAGTCACAATGGAGGTGTGTGAAGACATAGAATGGAGGTGTGTGAAGTCACAGAATGGAGGTGTGTGAAGTCATAAAATGGAGGTGTGTGAAGTCATAGAATGGAGGTGTGTGAAGTCAGAATGGAGGTGTGTGATCTCATAGATTGGACGTGTGTGAAGTCACAATGGAGGTGTGTGAAGACATAGAATGGACGTGTGTGAAGTCACAGAATGGAGGTGTGTGAAGTCATAAAATGGAGGTGTGTGAAGTCATAGAATGGAGGTGTGTGAAGTCATAGAATGGATGTTTCTGAAGTAAGAATGAAGGTGTGTGAATTCACAGAATGGAGGTTTGTGAAGTCATAGAATGGAGTTGTGTGAGGTCATAGAATGGATGTTTCTGAAGTAAGAATGAAGGTGTGTGAAGTCATAGAATGGAGGTGTGTGAAGTCATAGAATGGAGGTGTGTGAAGTCACAGAATGGAGGTATCTGAAGTCAGAATGGAGGTGTGAAGTCATCTAATAGAGGTGGGTGAAATCATAGAAAGGAGGTGTGGGAAGTCATAGAATGGAGCAGTGTGAAGTCATAGAGTGGAGGTAAGTGAAGTCACAGAATCAAGGTCTGTGAAGTCATAGAATAGAGGTGTGTGAAGTCAGAATGGAGGTGTGTGAAGTCATAGAATGGAGGTATGTGAACTCATAGAATGGAGGTGTGTGATGTCACAATGGAAGTGTGTTAAGTCACAGAATGGAGGTGTGTGAAGTCATACATTGGTGTGTGAAGTCAGAATGGAGGTGTGTGAAGTCACAGAATGGAGGTGTGTGAACTCAGATTGGAGGTGTGTGAAGTTATAGATGGAGGTGTGTGCAGTCATAGTATGGAGTTGTGTGAAATCCTAGAATGGAGTTTTGTGAATTCACAGAATGGAGGAGTGTGAAGTCAGAATGGCGGAGTGTGAAGTCACAGAATGGAGGTGTGTGAAGTTAGAATGGAGGTGTGTGAACTCATAGAATGGAGGTGTGTGAAGTCATAATGGAGGTGTGTGAAGACATAGAATGGAGGTGTGTGAAGTCACAGAATGGAGGTGTGTGAAGTCATAGAATGTAGGTGTGTGAAGTCATAGAATGGATGTTTGTGAAGTAAGAATGAATGAAGGTGTGTGAAGTCATAGAATGGAAGTGTGTGAAGTCACAGAATGGGGATGTGTGACATCATAGAATGGAGCTGTGTGAATTCAGAATGGAGGTGTGTGAAGTGATAGAATGGAGGTGTGTGCAGGCATAGAATGGATGTTTCTGAAGTAGGAATGAAGGTGTGTGAAGTCATCGAAAGGAGGTGTGTGAAGACAAAATGGAGGTTTGTGAACTCAAAGAATGGAGGTGTGTGAAGTCATGGAATGGAGGTGTGTGAAGTCCAAGAATGGAGGTGTGTGAAGTCAAACAATGGTGGAGTGTGAAGTCACAGAATGGAGGTGTATGAAGTCACAGAATGGAGGTGTGTGAAGTCAAAATGGAAGTGTGTGAAGTCACAGAATGGAGGTTTGTGAAGTCACAGAATGGAGGTGTTTGAAGTCAAAATTGTGGTGTGTGAATTCACAAATGGAGGTTTGTGAAGTCAGAATGGAGCTGAGTGAAGTCATAGAATGGAGGTGGGTGAAGGCAGAATGGAAGTGTGTGAACTCGTAGAATGGAGGTGTGTGAAGTCAAAATGGAGGTGTGTGAAGTCATAGAATGGTGGTTTTTGATGTCAAAGAATGGAGGTGTGTGAAGTCATAGAATGGAGGTGTGTGAACTCAGATTGGAGGTGTGTGAAATCACAGAAGGGAGGTGTGTCAACTCAGAAACTAGGTGTGTGAAGTCATAGAATGGAGGTGTGTGAAGTCACAGAATGAAGGTGTGTGAAGTCATAGAAGGAGGTGTCTGAAGTCACAGAATGGAGGTGTGTGAACTCAGAGAGGAGGTGTGTGAAGTCACAGAATGGAGGTGTGTGAAGTCATAGAATGGAAGTGTGTGAAGTCATAGAATGGAGGTGTGTGAAGTCAGAATGGAGGTGTGTGAAGTCACAGAATGGAGGTTTGTGAACCCAGAATGGAGGTGTGTGAAGTCACAGAATGGAGGTTTGTGAAGTCATAGAATGGAGGTGTATGAAGTCATAGAATGGACGTTGCTAAAGTAAGAATGAAGGTGTGTGAAGTCATAGAATGGAGGTGTCTGAAGTCATAGAATGGATGTTGCTGAAGTAAGAATGAAGGTGTGTGAACTCATAGAATGGAGGTGTATGAACTCATAGAATGTAGGTGTGTGAATTCAAGGAACGGAGGTGTGTGAAGTCACAGAATGGAGGTCTGTATAGTCACAGAGTGGAGGTGTGTGAAGGCACAGAATGGAGGGGTGTGAAGTCAAAGAATGAAGGAATGTGAAGTCACAGAATGGAGATGTGTGAAGTGAGAATACAGGTGTGCCAAGTCATAGAATGGAGGTGTGTGAAGTCAGAATGGAGCTGTGTGAACTCATAGAATGGACGTGTGTGAAGTCACAATGGAGATGTGTGAAGTCATAGAATGGTGGTTTTTGAAGTCACAGAATGGAGGTGTGTGAAGTCATAGAATGGAGGTGTGTGAAGTCAGAATGGAGGTGTGTGATCTCATAGATTGGACGTGTGTGAAGTCACAATGGAGGTGTGTGAAGACATAGAATGGAGGTGTGTGAAGTCACAGAATGGAGGTGTGTGAAGTCATAAAATGGAGGTGTGTGAAGTCATAGAATGGAGGTGTGTGAAGTCAGAATGGAGGTGTGTGATCTCATAGATTGGACGTGTGTGAAGTCACAATGGAGGTGTGTGAAGACATAGAATGGACGTGTGTGAAGTCACAGAATGGAGGTGTGTGAAGTCATAAAATGGAGGTGTGTGAAGTCATAGAATGGAGGTGTGTGAAGTCATAGAATGGATGTTTCTGAAGTAAGAATGAAGGTGTGTGAATTCACAGAATGGAGGTTTGTGAAGTCATAGAATGGAGTTGTGTGAGGTCATAGAATGGATGTTTCTGAAGTAAGAATGAAGGTGTGTGAAGTCATAGAATGGAGGTGTGTGAAGTCATAGAATGGAGGTGTGTGAAGTCACAGAATGGAGGTATCTGAAGTCAGAATGGAGGTGTGAAGTCATCTAATAGAGGTGGGTGAAATCATAGAAAGGAGGTGTGGGAAGTCATAGAATGGAGCAGTGTGAAGTCATAGAGTGGAGGTAAGTGAAGTCACAGAATCAAGGTCTGTGAAGTCATAGAATAGAGGTGTGTGAAGTCAGAATGGAGGTGTGTGAAGTCATAGAATGGAGGTATGTGAACTCATAGAATGGAGGTGTGTGATGTCACAATGGAAGTGTGTTAAGTCACAGAATGGAGGTGTGTGAAGTCATACATTGGTGTGTGAAGTCAGAATGGAGGTGTGTGAAGTCACAGAATGGAGGTGTGTGAACTCAGATTGGAGGTGTGTGAAGTTATAGATGGAGGTGTGTGCAGTCATAGTATGGAGTTGTGTGAAATCCTAGAATGGAGTTTTGTGAATTCACAGAATGGAGGAGTGTGAAGTCAGAATGGCGGAGTGTGAAGTCACAGAATGGAGGTGTGTGAAGTTAGAATGGAGGTGTGTGAACTCATAGAATGGAGGTGTGTGAAGTCATAATGGAGGTGTGTGAAGACATAGAATGGAGGTGTGTGAAGTCACAGAATGGAGGTGTGTGAAGTCATAGAATGTAGGTGTGTGAAGTCATAGAATGGATGTTTGTGAAGTAAGAATGAATGAAGGTGTGTGGAGTCATAGAATGGAAGTGTGTGAAGTCACAGAATGGGGATGTGTGACATCATAGAATGGAGCTGTGTGAATTCAGAATGGAGGTGTGTGAAGTGATAGAATGGAGGTGTGTGCAGGCATAGAATGGATGTTTCTGAAGTAGGAATGAAGGTGTGTGAAGTCATCGAAAGGAGGTGTGTGAAGACAAAATGGAGGTTTGTGAACTCAAAGAATGGAGGTGTGTGAAGTCATGGAATGGAGGTGTGTGAAGTCCAAGAATGGAGGTGTGTGAAGTCAAACAATGGTGGTGTGTGAAGTCACAGAATGGAGGTGTATGAAGTCACAGAATGGAGGTGTGTGAAGTCAAAATGGAAGTGTGTGAAGTCACAGAATGGAGGTTTGTGAAGTCACAGAATGGAGGTGTTTGAAGTCAAAATTGTGGTGTGTGAATTCACAAATGGAGGTTTGTGAAGTCAGAATGGAGCTGAGTGAAGTCATAGAATGGAGGTGGGTGAAGGCAGAATGGAAGTGTGTGAACTCGTAGAATGGAGGTGTGTGAAGTCAAAATGGAGGTGTGTGAAGTCATAGAATGGTGGTTTTTGATGTCAAAGAATGGAGGTGTGTGAAGTCATAGAATGGAGGTGTGTGAACTCAGATTGGAGGTGTGTGAAATCACAGAAGGGAGGTGTGTCAACTCAGAAACTAGGTGTGTGAAGTCATAGAATGGAGGTGTGTGAAGTCACAGAATGAAGGTGTGTGAAGTCATAGAAGGAGGTGTCTGAAGTCACAGAATGGAGGTGTGTGAACTCAGAGAGGAGGTGTGTGAAGTCACAGAATGGAGGTGTGTGAAGTCATAGAATGGAAGTGTGTGAAGTCATAGAATGGAGGTGTGTGAAGTCAGAATGGAGGTGTGTGAAGTCACAGAATGGAGGTTTGTGAACCCAGAATGGAGGTGTGTGAAGTCACAGAATGGAGGTTTGTGAAGTCATAGAATGGAGGTGTATGAAGTCATAGAATGGACGTTGCTAAAGTAAGAATGAAGGTGTGTGAAGTCATAGAATGGAGGTGTCTGAAGTCATAGAATGGATGTTGCTGAAGTAAGAATGAAGGTGTGTGAACTCATAGAATGGAGGTGTATGAACTCATAGAATGTAGGTGTGTGAATTCAAGGAACGGAGGTGTGTGAAGTCACAGAATGGAGGTCTGTATAGTCACAGAGTGGAGGTGTGTGAAGGCACAGAATGGAGGGGTGTGAAGTCAAAGAATGAAGGAATGTGAAGTCACAGAATGGAGATGTGTGAAGTGAGAATACAGGTGTGCCAAGTCATAGAATGGAGGTGTGTGAAGTCAGAATGGAGCTGTGTGAACTCATAGAATGGACGTGTGTGAAGTCACAATGGAGATGTGTGAAGTCATAGAATGGTGGTTTTTGAAGTCACAGAATGGAGGTGTGTGAAGTCATAGAATGGAGGTGTGTGAAGTTAGATTAGAAGTATGAGAAGTCACAAAATGGAGGTGTGTCAACTCAGAAATGAGGTATGTGAAGTCATAGAATGGAGGTGTGTGAAGTCACAGAATGGAAGTGGGTGAACTCAAAATGGAGGTGTGTGAAGTCACAGAATGGCGGTGTGTGAATTCATAGAAGGGAGGTGTGTGAATTCATAGAATGGAGGTGTGTGAAGTCACAGAATGGAAGTGTGTGAAGTCAAAATGGAGGTGTGTGAAGTCATAAAATGGAGGTGTGTGAACTCAGAATGGAGGTGTTTGAAGTCATAGATGGAGGTGTGTGAAGTCACAGTATGGATGTGTGTGAAATCATAGAATGGAATTTTGTGAATTCACAGAATGGAGCTGTGTGAAGTCAGAATGGAGGTGTGTGAAGTCATAGAATGGAGGTGTGTGAAGTCAGAATGGAGGTGTGTGATCTCATAGATTGGACGTGTGTGAAGTCACAATGGAGGTGTGTGAAGACATAGAATGGAGGTGTGTGAAGTCACAGAATGGAGGTGTGTGAAGTCATAAAATGGAGGTGTGTGAAGTCATAGAATGGAGGTGTGTGAAGTCAGAATGGAGGTGTGTGATCTCATAGATTGGACGTGTGTGAAGTCACAATGGAGGTGTGTGAAGACATAGAATGGACGTGTGTGAAGTCACAGAATGGAGGTGTGTGAAGTCATAAAATGGAGGTGTGTGAAGTCATAGAATGGAGGTGTGTGAAGTCATAGAATGGATGTTTCTGAAGTAAGAATGAAGGTGTGTGAATTCACAGAATGGAGGTTTGTGAAGTCATAGAATGGAGTTGTGTGAGGTCATAGAATGGATGTTTCTGAAGTAAGAATGAAGGTGTGTGAAGTCATAGAATGGAGGTGTGTGAAGTCATAGAATGGAGGTGTGTGAAGTCACAGAATGGAGGTATCTGAAGTCAGAATGGAGGTGTGAAGTCATCTAATAGAGGTGGGTGAAATCATAGAAAGGAGGTGTGGGAAGTCATAGAATGGAGCAGTGTGAAGTCATAGAGTGGAGGTAAGTGAAGTCACAGAATCAAGGTCTGTGAAGTCATAGAATAGAGGTGTGTGAAGTCAGAATGGAGGTGTGTGAAGTCATAGAATGGAGGTATGTGAACTCATAGAATGGAGGTGTGTGATGTCACAATGGAAGTGTGTTAAGTCACAGAATGGAGGTGTGTGAAGTCATACATTGGTGTGTGAAGTCAGAATGGAGGTGTGTGAAGTCACAGAATGGAGGTGTGTGAACTCAGATTGGAGGTGTGTGAAGTTATAGATGGAGGTGTGTGCAGTCATAGTATGGAGTTGTGTGAAATCCTAGAATGGAGTTTTGTGAATTCACAGAATGGAGGAGTGTGAAGTCAGAATGGCGGAGTGTGAAGTCACAGAATGGAGGTGTGTGAAGTTAGAATGGAGGTGTGTGAACTCATAGAATGGAGGTGTGTGAAGTCATAATGGAGGTGTGTGAAGACATAGAATGGAGGTGTGTGAAGTCACAGAATGGAGGTGTGTGAAGTCATAGAATGTAGGTGTGTGAAGTCATAGAATGGATGTTTGTGAAGTAAGAATGAATGAAGGTGTGTGAAGTCATAGAATGGAAGTGTGTGAAGTCACAGAATGGGGATGTGTGACATCATAGAATGGAGCTGTGTGAATTCAGAATGGAGGTGTGTGAAGTGATAGAATGGAGGTGTGTGCAGGCATAGAATGGATGTTTCTGAAGTAGGAATGAAGGTGTGTGAAGTCATCGAAAGGAGGTGTGTGAAGACAAAATGGAGGTTTGTGAACTCAAAGAATGGAGGTGTGTGAAGTCATGGAATGGAGGTGTGTGAAGTCCAAGAATGGAGGTGTGTGAAGTCAAACAATGGTGGTGTGTGAAGTCACAGAATGGAGGTGTATGAAGTCACAGAATGGAGGTGTGTGAAGTCAAAATGGAAGTGTGTGAAGTCACAGAATGGAGGTTTGTGAAGTCACAGAATGGAGGTGTTTGAAGTCAAAATTGTGGTGTGTGAATTCACAAATGGAGGTTTGTGAAGTCAGAATGGAGCTGAGTGAAGTCATAGAATGGAGGTGGGTGAAGGCAGAATGGAAGTGTGTGAACTCGTAGAATGGAGGTGTGTGAAGTCAAAATGGAGGTGTGTGAAGTCATAGAATGGTGGTTTTTGATGTCAAAGAATGGAGGTGTGTGAAGTCATAGAATGGAGGTGTGTGAACTCAGATTGGAGGTGTGTGAAATCACAGAAGGGAGGTGTGTCAACTCAGAAACTAGGTGTGTGAAGTCATAGAATGGAGGTGTGTGAAGTCACAGAATGAAGGTGTGTGAAGTCATAGAAGGAGGTGTCTGAAGTCACAGAATGGAGGTGTGTGAACTCAGAGAGGAGGTGTGTGAAGTCACAGAATGGAGGTGTGTGAAGTCATAGAATGGAAGTGTGTGAAGTCATAGAATGGAGGTGTGTGAAGTCAGAATGGAGGTGTGTGAAGTCACAGAATGGAGGTTTGTGAACCCAGAATGGAGGTGTGTGAAGTCACAGAATGGAGGTTTGTGAAGTCATAGAATGGAGGTGTATGAAGTCATAGAATGGACGTTGCTGAAGTAAGAATGAAGGTGTGTGAAGTCATAGAATGGAGGTGTCTGAAGTCATAGAATGGATGTTGCTGAAGTAAGAATGAAGGTGTGTGAACTCATAGAATGGAGGTGTATGAACTCATAGAATGTAGGTGTGTGAATTCAAGGAACGGAGGTGTGTGAAGTCACAGAATGGAGGTCTGTATAGTCACAGAGTGGAGGTGTGTGAAGGCACAGAATGGAGGGGTGTGAAGTCAAAGAATGAAGGAATGTGAAGTCACAGAATGGAGATGTGTGAAGTGAGAATACAGGTGTGCCAAGTCATAGAATGGAGGTGTGTGAAGTCAGAATGGAGCTGTGTGAACTCATAGAATGGACGTGTGTGAAGTCACAATGGAGATGTGTGAAGTCATAGAATGGTGGTTTTTGAAGTCACAGAATGGAGGTGTGTGAAGTCATAGAATGGAGGTGTGTGAAGTTAGATTAGAGGTATGAGAAGTCACAAAATGGAGGTGTGTCAACTCAGAAATGAGGTATGTGAAGTCATAGAATGGAGGTGTGTGAAGTCACAGAATGGAAGTGGGTGAACTCAAAATGGAGGTGTGTGAAGTCACAGAATGGCGGTGTGTGAATTCATAGAAGGGAGGTGTGTGAATTCATAGAATGGAGGTGTGTGAAGTCACAGAATGGAAGTGTGTGAAGTCAAAATGGAGGTGTGTGAAGTCATAAAATGGAGGTGTGTGAACTCAGAATGGAGGTGTTTGAAGTCATAGATGGAGGTGTGTGAAGTCACAGTATGGATGTGTGTGAAATCATAGAATGGAATTTTGTGAATTCACAGAATGGAGCTGTGTGAAGTCAGAATGGAGGTGTGTGAAGTCATAGAATGGAGGTGTGTGAAGTCAGAATGGAGGTGTGTGATCTCATAGATTGGACGTGTGTGAAGTCACAATGGAGGTGTGTGAAGACATAGAATGGAGGTGTGTGAAGTCACAGAATGGAGGTGTGTGAAGTCATAAAATGGAGGTGTGTGAAGTCATAGAATGGAGGTGTGTGAAGTCAGAATGGAGGTGTGTGATCTCATAGATTGGACGTGTGTGAAGTCACAATGGAGGTGTGTGAAGACATAGAATGGACGTGTGTGAAGTCACAGAATGGAGGTGTGTGAAGTCATAAAATGGAGGTGTGTGAAGTCATAGAATGGAGGTGTGTGAAGTCATAGAATGGATGTTTCTGAAGTAAGAATGAAGGTGTGTGAATTCACAGAATGGAGGTTTGTGAAGTCATAGAATGGAGTTGTGTGAGGTCATAGAATGGATGTTTCTGAAGTAAGAATGAAGGTGTGTGAAGTCATAGAATGGAGGTGTGTGAAGTCATAGAATGGAGGTGTGTGAAGTCACAGAATGGAGGTATCTGAAGTCAGAATGGAGGTGTGAAGTCATCTAATAGAGGTGGGTGAAATCATAGAAAGGAGGTGTGGGAAGTCATAGAATGGAGCAGTGTGAAGTCATAGAGTGGAGGTAAGTGAAGTCACAGAATCAAGGTCTGTGAAGTCATAGAATAGAGGTGTGTGAAGTCAGAATGGAGGTGTGTGAAGTCATAGAATGGAGGTATGTGAACTCATAGAATGGAGGTGTGTGATGTCACAATGGAAGTGTGTTAAGTCACAGAATGGAGGTGTGTGAAGTCATACATTGGTGTGTGAAGTCAGAATGGAGGTGTGTGAAGTCACAGAATGGAGGTGTGTGAACTCAGATTGGAGGTGTGTGAAGTTATAGATGGAGGTGTGTGCAGTCATAGTATGGAGTTGTGTGAAATCCTAGAATGGAGTTTTGTGAATTCACAGAATGGAGGAGTGTGAAGTCAGAATGGCGGAGTGTGAAGTCACAGAATGGAGGTGTGTGAAGTTAGAATGGAGGTGTGTGAACTCATAGAATGGAGGTGTGTGAAGTCATAATGGAGGTGTGTGAAGACATAGAATGGAGGTGTGTGAAGTCACAGAATGGAGGTGTGTGAAGTCATAGAATGTAGGTGTGTGAAGTCATAGAATGGATGTTTGTGAAGTAAGAATGAATGAAGGTGTGTGGAGTCATAGAATGGAAGTGTGTGAAGTCACAGAATGGGGATGTGTGACATCATAGAATGGAGCTGTGTGAATTCAGAATGGAGGTGTGTGAAGTGATAGAATGGAGGTGTGTGCAGGCATAGAATGGATGTTTCTGAAGTAGGAATGAAGGTGTGTGAAGTCATCGAAAGGAGGTGTGTGAAGACAAAATGGAGGTTTGTGAACTCAAAGAATGGAGGTGTGTGAAGTCATGGAATGGAGGTGTGTGAAGTCCAAGAATGGAGGTGTGTGAAGTCAAACAATGGTGGTGTGTGAAGTCACAGAATGGAGGTGTATGAAGTCACAGAATGGAGGTGTGTGAAGTCAAAAAGGAAGTGTGTGAAGTCACAGAATGGAGGTTTGTGAAGTCACGGAATGGAGGTGTTTGAAGTCAAAATTGTGGTGTGTGAATTCACAAATGGAGGTTTGTGAAGTCAGAATGGAGCTGAGTGAAGTCATAGAATGGAGGTGGGTGAAGGCAGAATGGAAGCGTGCGAACTCGTAGAATGGAGGTGTGTGAAGTCAAAATGGAGGTGTGTGAAGTCATAGAATGGTGGTTTTTGATGTCAAAGAATGGAGGTGTGTGAAGTCATAGAATGGAGGTGTGTGAACTCAGATTGGAGGTGTGTGAAATCACAGAAGGGAGGTGTGTCAACTCAGAAACTAGGTGTGTGAAGTCATAGAATGGAGGTGTGTGAAGTCACAGAATGAAGGTGTGTGAAGTCATAGAAGGAGGTGTCTGAAGTCACAGAATGGAGGTGTGTGAACTCAGAGAGGAGGTGTGTGAAGTCACAGAATGGAGGTGTGTGAAGTCATAGAATGGAAGTGTGTGAAGTCATAGAATGGAGGTGTGTGAAGTCAGAATGGAGGTGTGTGAAGTCACAGAATGGAGGTTTGTGAACCCAGAATGGAGGTGTGTGAAGTCACAGAATGGAGGTTTGTGAAGTCATAGAATGGAGGTGTATGAAGTCATAGAATGGACGTTGCTAAAGTAAGAATGAAGGTGTGTGAAGTCATAGAATGGAGGTGTCTGAAGTCATAGAATGGATGTTGCTGAAGTAAGAATGAAGGTGTGTGAACTCATAGAATGGAGGTGTATGAACTCATAGAATGTAGGTGTGTGAATTCAAGGAACGGAGGTGTGTGAAGTCACAGAATGGAGGTCTGTATAGTCACAGAGTGGAGGTGTGTGAAGGCACAGAATGGAGGGGTGTGAAGTCAAAGAATGAAGGAATGTGAAGTCACAGAATGGAGATGTGTGAAGTGAGAATACAGGTGTGCCAAGTCATAGAATGGAGGTGTGTGAAGTCAGAATGGAGCTGTGTGAACTCATAGAATGGACGTGTGTGAAGTCACAATGGAGATGTGTGAAGTCATAGAATGGTGGTTTTTGAAGTCACAGAATGGAGGTGTGTGAAGTCATAGAATGGAGGTGTGTGAAGTTAGATTAGAGGTATGAGAAGTCACAAAATGGAGGTGTGTCCACTCAGAAATGAGGTATGTGAAGTCATAGAATGGAGTTGTGTGAAGTCACACAATGGAAGTGGGTGAACTCAAAATGGAGGTGTGTGAAGTCACAGAATGGCGGTGTGTGAATTCATAGAAGGGAGGTGTGTGAATTCATAGAATGGAGGTGTGTGAAGTCACAGAATGGAAGTGTGTGAAGTCAAAATGGAGGTGTGTGAAGTCAGAGAATGGAGATGTGTGAAGTCAATGAATGGACTTGTGTGAAGTAAATTGTGGTGTGTGAAGTCAAAGAATGGATGTGTGTGAAGTCACAGATTGGAGGAGTGTGAAGTCAAAATGGAGGTGTGTGAAGTCAAAGAATGGATGTGTGTGAAGTCATAGAATGGAGGTGTATGAAGTCATGGATTGGAGGTTTGTGAAGTCAAACATTGGAAGTGTGTGAAGTTACAGAATGGAGGTGTGTGAAGTCATAGAATGGAGGTGTGTGAAGTCAGAGAATGGAGGTGTGTGAAGTCAGAATGCAGGTGTGGGAAGTAATAGAATGGAGGTGTGTGAAGTCATAGAATGGAGGTGTGTGAAGTCATTTATTGGAAGGGTGTGAAGTCATAGATTGGAGGTGTGTGAAGTCACAGAGGGAGGTGTGTGAAGTCACAGAATGGAGATCTGTGAAGTCACAGTGGAGGTGTGTGAAGTCATAGAATGGAGGTGTGTGAAGTCAAAGAATGGAGGTGTGTGAAGTCATAGAATGGAGGTGTGTGAAGTCACAGCATGGAGGTGTGTGAAGTCAGAATGGAGATGTGTGAAGTCACAGAATGGAAGTTTGTGAAGTCACAGAATGGAGGTGTGTGAAGTCAAAATGGAGGTGTGTGAAGTCACAGAATGGAGGTGTGTGAAGTCACAGAATGGAGGTGTTTGAAATCAAAATTGTGGTGTGTGAATTCACAAATGGAGGTTTGTGAAGTCAGAATGGAGGTGAGTGAAGTCATAGAATGGAGGTCGGTGAAGGCAGAATGGAAGTGTGTGAACTCGTAGAATGGAGGTGTGTGAAGTCATAGAATGTAGGTGTGTGAAGTCATAGAATGGATGTTTGTGAAGTAAGAATGAAGGTGTGTGAAGTCATAGAATGGAAGTGTGTGAAGTCACAGAATGGAGGTGTGTGACGTCATAGAATGGAGCTGTGTGAATTCAGAATGGAGGTGTGGGAAGTGATAGAATGGAGGTGTGTGCAGTCATAGAATGGATGTTTCTGAAGTAGGAATGAAGGTGTGTGAAGTCATAGAATGGAGGTGTGTGAAGTCAAAATGGAGGTTTGTGAACTCAAAGAATGGAGGTGTGTGAAGTCATGGATTGGAGGTGTGTGAAGTCCAAGAATGGAGGTGTGTGAAGTCAAACAATGGTGGTGTGTGAAGTCACAGAATGGAGGTGTATGAAGTCACAGAATGGAGGTGTGTGAAGTCAAAATGGAGGTGTGTGAAGTCACAGGATGGAGGTGTGTGAAGTCACAGAATGGAGGTGTTTGAAGTCAAAATTGTGGTGTGTGAATTCACAAATGGAGGTGTGTGAAGTCAGAATGGAGCTGAGTGAAGTCATAGAATGGAGGTGGGTGAAGGCAGAATGGAAGTGTGTGAACTCGTAGAATGGAGGTGCGTGAAGTCAAAATGAAGGTGTGTGAAGTCATAGAATGGTGGTTTTTGATGTGAAAGAATGGACGTGTGTGAAGTCATAGAATGGAGGTATGTGAACTCAGATTGGAGGTGTGTGAAATCACAGAAGGGAGGTGTGTCAACTCAGAAACTAGGTGTGTGAAGTCATAGAATGGAGGTGTGTGAAGTCACAGAATGAAGGTGTGTGAAGTCATAGAAGGAGGTGTCTGAAGTCACAGAATGGAGGTGTGTGAAGACACAGAATGGAGGTGTGTGAACTCAGAGAGGAGGTGTGTGAAGTCACAGAATGGAGGTGTGTGAAGTCATAGAATGGAAGTGTGTGAAGTCATAGAATGGAGGTGTGTGAAGTCAGAATGGAGGTGTGTGAAGTCACAGAATGGAGGTTTGTGAACCCAGAATGGAGGTGTGTGAAGTCACAGAATGGAGGTTTGTGAAGTCATAGAATGGAGGTGTAAGAAGTCATCGAATGGATGTTGCTGAAGTAAGAATGAAGGTGTGTGAAGTCATAGAATGGAGGTGTCTGAAGTAATAGAATGGATGTTGCTGAAGTAAGAATGAAGGTGTGTGAACTCATAGAATGGAGGTGTATGAACTCATAGAACGGAGGTGTGTGAATTCATGGAACGGAGGTGTGTGAAGTCAAAGAATGGAGGTGTATGATGTCAAACAATGGAAGTGTGTGAAGTCACAGAATGGAGGTGTGTGAAGTCATATATTGGAGGTGTGTGAAGTCAGAATGGAGGTGTGTGAAGTCACAGAATGGAGGTGTGTGAACTCAGAATGGAGGTGTTTGAAGTCATAGATGGAGGTGTGTGAAGTCACAGTATGGATGTGTGTGAAATCATAGAATGGAATTTTGTGAATTCACAGAATGGAGCTGTGTGAAGTCAGAATGGAGGTGTGTGAAGTCATAGAATGGAGGTGTGTGAAGTCAGAATGGAGGTGTGTGATCTCATAGATTGGACGTGTGTGAAGTCACAATGGAGGTGTGTGAAGACATAGAATGGAGGTGTGTGAAGTCACAGAATGGAGGTGTGTGAAGTCATAAAATGGAGGTGTGTGAAGTCATAGAATGGAGGTGTGTGAAGTCAGAATGGAGGTGTGTGATCTCATAGATTGGACGTGTGTGAAGTCACAATGGAGGTGTGTGAAGACATAGAATGGACGTGTGTGAAGTCACAGAATGGAGGTGTGTGAAGTCATAAAATGGAGGTGTGTGAAGTCATAGAATGGAGGTGTGTGAAGTCATAGAATGGATGTTTCTGAAGTAAGAATGAAGGTGTGTGAATTCACAGAATGGAGGTTTGTGAAGTCATAGAATGGAGTTGTGTGAGGTCATAGAATGGATGTTTCTGAAGTAAGAATGAAGGTGTGTGAAGTCATAGAATGGAGGTGTGTGAAGTCATAGAATGGAGGTGTGTGAAGTCACAGAATGGAGGTATCTGAAGTCAGAATGGAGGTGTGAAGTCATCTAATAGAGGTGGGTGAAATCATAGAAAGGAGGTGTGGGAAGTCATAGAATGGAGCAGTGTGAAGTCATAGAGTGGAGGTAAGTGAAGTCACAGAATCAAGGTCTGTGAAGTCATAGAATAGAGGTGTGTGAAGTCAGAATGGAGGTGTGTGAAGTCATAGAATGGAGGTATGTGAACTCATAGAATGGAGGTGTGTGATGTCACAATGGAAGTGTGTTAAGTCACAGAATGGAGGTGTGTGAAGTCATACATTGGTGTGTGAAGTCAGAATGGAGGTGTGTGAAGTCACAGAATGGAGGTGTGTGAACTCAGATTGGAGGTGTGTGAAGTTATAGATGGAGGTGTGTGCAGTCATAGTATGGAGTTGTGTGAAATCCTAGAATGGAGTTTTGTGAATTCACAGAATGGAGGAGTGTGAAGTCAGAATGGCGGAGTGTGAAGTCACAGAATGGAGGTGTGTGAAGTTAGAATGGAGGTGTGCGAACTCATAGAATGGAGGTGTGTGAAGTCATAATGGAGGTGTGTGAAGACATAGAATGGAGGTGTGTGAAGTCACAGAATGGAGGTGTGTGAAGTCATAGAATGTAGGTGTGTGAAGTCATAGAATGGATGTTTGTGAAGTAAGAATGAATGAAGGTGTGTGAAGTCATAGAATGGAAGTGTGTGAAGTCACAGAATGGGGATGTGTGACATCATAGAATGGAGCTGTGTGAATTCAGAATGGAGGTGTGTGAAGTGATAGAATGGAGGTGTGTGCAGGCATAGAATGGATGTTTCTGAAGTAGGAATGAAGGTGTGTGAAGTCATCGAAAGGAGGTGTGTGAAGACAAAATGGAGGTTTGTGAACTCAAAGAATGGAGGTGTGTGAAGTCATGGAATGGAGGTGTGTGAAGTCCAAGAATGGAGGTGTGTGAAGTCAAACAATGGTGGTGTGTGAAGTCACAGAATGGAGGTGTATGAAGTCACAGAATGGAGGTGTGTGAAGTCAAAATGGAAGTGTGTGAAGTCACAGAATGGAGGTTTGTGAAGTCACAGAATGGAGGTGTTTGAAGTCAAAATTGTGGTGTGTGAATTCACAAATGGAGGTTTGTGAAGTCAGAATGGAGCTGAGTGAAGTCATAGAATGGAGGTGGGTGAAGGCAGAATGGAAGTGTGTGAACTCGTAGAATGGAGGTGTGTGAAGTCAAAATGGAGGTGTGTGAAGTCATAGAATGGTGGTTTTTGATGTCAAAGAATGGAGGTGTGTGAAGTCATAGAATGGAGGTGTGTGAACTCAGATTGGAGGTGTGTGAAATCACAGAAGGGAGGTGTGTCAACTCAGAAACTAGGTGTGTGAAGTCATAGAATGGAGGTGTGTGAAGTCACAGAATGAAGGTGTGTGAAGTCATAGAAGGAGGTGTCTGAAGTCACAGAATGGAGGTGTGTGAACTCAGAGAGGAGGTGTGTGAAGTCACAGAATGGAGGTGTGTGAAGTCATAGAATGGAGGTGTGTGAAGTCAGAATGGAGGTGTGTGAAGTCACAGAATGGAGGTTTGTGAACCCAGAATGGAGGTGTGTGAAGTCACAGAATGGAGGTTTGTGAAGTCATAGAATGGAGGTGTATGAAGTCATAGAATGGACGTTGCTAAAGTAAGAATGAAGGTGTGTGAAGTCATAGAATGGAGGTGTCTGAAGTCATAGAATGGATGTTGCTGAAGTAAGAATGAAGGTGTGTGAACTCATAGAATGGAGGTGTATGAACTCATAGAATGTAGGTGTGTGAATTCAAGGAACGGAGGTGTGTGAAGTCACAGAATGGAGGTCTGTATAGTCACAGAGTGGAGGTGTGTGAAGGCACAGAATGGAGGGGTGTGAAGTCAAAGAATGAAGGAATGTGAAGTCACAGAATGGAGATGTGTGAAGTGAGAATACAGGTGTGCCAAGTCATAGAATGGAGGTGTGTGAAGTCAGAATGGAGCTGTGTGAACTCATAGAATGGACGTGTGTGAAGTCACAATGGAGATGTGTGAAGTCATAGAATGGTGGTTTTTGAAGTCACAGAATGGAGGTGTGTGAAGTCATAGAATGGAGGTGTGTGAAGTTAGATTAGAGGTATGAGAAGTCACAAAATGGAGGTGTGTCAACTCAGAAATGAGGTATGTGAAGTCATAGAATGGAGGTGTGTGAAGTCACAGAATGGAAGTGGGTGAACTCAAAATGGAGGTGTGTGAAGTCACAGAATGGCGGTGTGTGAATTCATAGAAGGGAGGTGTGTGAATTCATAGAATGGAGGTGTGTGAAGTCACAGAATGGAAGTGTGTGAAGTCAAAATGGAGGTGTGTGAAGTCAGAGAATGGAGATGTGTGAAGTCAATGAATGGACTTGTGTGAAGTAAATTGTGGTGTGTGAAGTCAAAGAATGGATGTGTGTGAAGTCACAGATTGGAGGAGTGTGAAGTCAAAATGGAGGTGTGTGAAGTCAAAGAATGGATGTGTGTGAAGTCATAGAATGGAGGTGTATGAAGTCATGGATTGGAGGTTTGTGAAGTCAAACATTGGAAGTGTGTGAAGTTACAGAATGGAGGTGTGTGAAGTCATAGAATGGAGGTGTGTGAAGTCAGAGAATGGAGGTGTGTGAAGTCAGAATGCAGGTGTGGGAAGTAATAGAATGGAGGTGTGTGAAGTCATAGAATGGAGGTGTGTGAAGTCATTTATTGGAAGGGTGTGAAGTCATAGATTGGAGGTGTGTGAAGTCACAGAGGGAGGTGTGTGAAGTCACAGAATGGAGATCTGTGAAGTCACAGTGGAGGTGTGTGAAGTCATAGAATGGAGGTGTGTGAAGTCAAAGAATGGAGGTGTGTGAAGTCATAGAATGGAGGTGTGTGAAGTCACAGCATGGAGGTGTGTGAAGTCAGAATGGAGATGTGTGAAGTCACAGAATGGAAGTTTGTGAAATCACAGAATGGAGGTGTGTGAAGTCAAAATGGAGGTGTGTGAAGTCACAGAATGGAGGTGTGTGAAGTCACAGAATGGAGGTGTTTGAAGTCAAAATTGTGGTGTGTGAATTCACAAATGGAGGTTTGTGAAGTCAGAATGGAGGTGAGTGAAGTCATAGAATGGAGGTGGGTGAAGGCAGAATGGAAGTGTGTGAACTCGTAGAATGGAGGTGTGTGAAGTCATAGAATGTAGGTGTGTGAAGTCATAGAATGGATGTTTGTGAAGTAAGAATGAAGGTGTGTGAAGTCATAGAATGGAAGTGTGTGAAGTTACAGAATGGAGGTGTGTGACGTCATAGAATGGAGCTGTGTGAATTCAGAATGGAGGTGTGGGAAGTGATAGAATGGAGGTGTGTGCAGTCATAGAATGGATGTTTCTGAAGTAGGAATGAAGGTGTGTGAAGTCATAGAATGGAGGTGTGTGAAGTCAAAATGGAGGTTTGTGAACTCAAACAATGGAGGTGTGTGAAGTCATGGATTGGAGGTGTGTGAAGTCCAAGAATGGAGGTGTGTGAAGTCAAACAATGGTGGTGTGTGAAGTCACAGAATGGAGGTGTATGAAGTCACAGAATGGAGGTGTGTGAAGTCAAAATGGAGGTGTGTGAAGTCACAGGATGGAGGTGTGTGAAGTCACAGAATGGAGGTGTTTGAAGTCAAAATTGTGGTGTGTGAATTCACAAATGGAGGTGTGTGAAGTCAGAATGGAGCTGAGTGAAGTCATAGAATGGAGGTGGGTGAAGGCAGAATGGAAGTGTGTGAACTCGCAGAATGGAGGTGCGTGAAGTCAAAATGAAGGTGTGTGAAGTCATAGAATGGTGGTTTTTGATGTGAAAGAATGGACGTGTGTGAAGTCATAGAATGGAGGTATGTGAACTCAGATTGGAGGTGTGTGAAATCACAGAAGGGAGGTGTGTCAACTCAGAAACTAGGTGTGTGAAGTCATAGAATGGAGGTGTGTGAAGTCACAGAATGAAGGTGTGTGAAGTCATAGAAGGAGGTGTCTGAAGTCACAGAATGGAGGTGTGTGAAGACACAGAATGGAGGTGTGTGAACTCAGAGAGGAGGTGTGTGAAGTCACAGAATGGAGGTGTGTGAAGTCATAGAATGGAAGTGTGTGAAGTCATAGAATGGAGGTGTGTGAAGTCAGAATGGAGGTGTGTGAAGTCACAGAATGGAGGTTTGTGAACCCAGAATGGAGGTGTGTGAAGTCACAGAATGGAGGTTTGTGAAGTCATAGAATGGAGGTGTAAGAAGTCATCGAATGGATGTTGCTGAAGTAAGAATGAAGGTGTGTGAAGTCATAGAATGGAGGTGTCTGAAGTAATAGAATGGATGTTGCTGAAGTAAGAATGAAGGTGTGTGAACTCATAGAATGGAGGTGTATGAACTCATAGAACGGAGGTGTGTGAATTCATGGAACGGAGGTGTGTGAAGTCAAAGAATGGAGGTGTATGATGTCAAACAATGGAAGTGTGTGAAGTCATAGAATGGAGGTGTGTGAAGTCTTAGAATGGATTTGTGTGAAGTCATAGAATGGAGGTGTGTGAAGTCACAGAAGGAAGGTGTGTGAAGTCACAGAATGGAGGTCTGTAAAGTCACAGAGTGGAGGTGTGTGAAGGCACAGAATGGAGGGGTGTGAAGTCAAAAAATGAAGGAATGTGAAGTCACAGAATGGAGATGTGTGAAGTGAGAATACAGGTGTGCGAAGTCATAGAATGGAGGTGTGTGAAGTCAGAATGGAGCTGTGTGAACTCATAGAATGGAGGTGCCGAAGTCACAATGGAGATGTGTGAAGTCATAGAATGGTGGTTTTTGAAGTCACAGAATGGAGGTGTGAGAAGTCATAGAATGGAGGTGTGTGAAGTTAGATTAGAGGTATGTGAAGTCACAAAATGGAGGTGTGTCAACTCAGAAATGAGGTATGTGAAGTCATAGAATGGAGGTGTGTGAAGTCACAGAATGGAAGTGGGTGAACTCAAAATGGAGGTGTGTGAAGTCACAGAATGGCGGTGTGTGAATTCATAGAAGGGAGGTGTGTGAAGTCATAGAATGGAGGTGGGTGAAGGCAGAATGGAAGTGTGTGAACTCGTAGAATGGAGGTGCGTGAAGTCAAAATGGAGGTGTGTGAAGTCATAGAATGGTGGTTTTTGATGTCAAAGAATGGAGGTGTGTGAAGTCATAGAATGGAGGTATGTGAACTCAGATTGGAGGTGTGTGAAATCACAGAAGGGAGCTGTGTTAACTCAGAAACTAGGTGTGTGAAGTCATAGAATGGAGGTGTGTGAAGTCACAGAATGAAGGTGTGTGAAGTCATAGAAGGAGGTGTCTGAAGTCACAGAATGGAGGTGTGTGAAGACACAGAATGGAGGTGTGTGAAGTCATAGAATGGAAGTGTGTGAAGTCATAGAATGGAGGTGTGTGAAGTCAGAATGGAGGTGTGTGAAGTCACAGAATGGAGGTTTGTGAACCCAGAATGGAGGTGTGTGAAGTCACAGAATGGAGGTTTGTGAAGTCATAGAATGGAGGTGTAAGAAGTCATCGAATGGATGTTGCTGAAGTAAGAATGAAGGTGTGTGAAGTCATAGAATGGAGGTGTCTGAAGTAATAGAATGGATGTTGCTGAAGTAAGAATGAAGGTGTGTGAACTCATAGAATGGAGGTGTATGAACTCATAGAACGGAGGTGTGTGAATTCATGGAACGGAGGTGTGTGAAGTAAAAGAATGGAGGTGTATCATGTCAAACAATGGAAGTGTGTGAAGTCATAGAATGGAGGTGTGTGAAGTCTTAGAATGGATTTGTGTGAAGTCATAGAATGGAGGTGTGTGAAGTCACAGAAGGAAGGTGTGTGAAGTCACAGAATGGAGGTCTGTAAAGTCACAGAGTGGAGGTGTGTGAAGGCACAGAATGGAGGGGTGTGAAGTCAAAAAATGAAGGAATGTGAAGTCACAGAATGGAGATGTGTGAAGTGAGAATACAGGTGTGCCAAGTCATAGAATGGAGGTGTGTGAAGTCAGAATGGAGCTGTGTGAACTCATAGAATGGAGGTGCCGAAGTCACAATGGAGATGTGTGAAGTCATAGAATGGTGGTTTTTGAAGTCACAGAATGGAGGTGTGAGAAGTCATAGAATGGAGGTGTGTGAAGTTAGATTAGAGGTATGTGAAGTCACAAAATGGAGGTGTGTCAACTCAGAAATGAGGTATGTGAAGTCATAGAATGGAGGTGTGTGAAGTCACAGAATGGAAGTGGGTGAACTCAAAATGGAGGTGTGTGAAGTCACAGAATGGCGGTGTGTGAATTCATAGAAGGGAGGTGTGTGAAGTCATAGAATGGAGGTGGGTGAAGGCAGAATGGAAGTGTGTGAACTCGTAGAATGGAGGTGCGTGAAGTCAAAATGGAGGTGTGTGAAGTCATAGAATGGTGGTTTTTGATGTCAAAGAATGGAGGTGTGTGAAGTCATAGAATGGAGGTATGTGAACTCAGATTGGAGGTGTGTGAAATCACAGAAGGGAGCTGTGTTAACTCAGAAACTAGGTGTGTGAAGTCATAGAATGGAGGTGTGTGAAGTCACAGAATGAAGGTGTGTGAAGTCATAGAAGGAGGTGTCTGAAGTCACAGAATGGAGGTGTGTGAAGACACAGAATGGAGGTGTGTGAAGTCATAGAATGGAAGTGTGTGAAGTCATAGAATGGAGGTGTGTGAAGTCAGAATGGAGGTGTGTGAAGTCACAGAATCGAGGTTTGTGAACCCAGAATGGAGGTGTGTGAAGTCACAGAATGGAGGTTTGTGAAGTCATAGAATGGAGGTGTAAGAAGTCATCGAATGGATGTTGCTGAAGTAAGAATGAAGGTGTGTGAAGTCATAGAATGGAGGTGTCTGAAGTAATAGAATGGATGTTGCTGAAGTAAGAATGAAGGTGTGTGAACTCATAGAATGGAGGTGTATGAACTCATAGAACGGAGGTGTGTGAATTCATGGAACGGAGGTGTGTGAAGTCAAAGAATGGAGGTGTATGATGTCAAACAATGGAAGTGTGTGAAGTCATAGAATGGAGGTGTGTGAAGTCTTAGAATGGATTTGTGTGAAGTCATAGAATGGAGGTGTGTGAAGTCACAGAAGGAAGGTGTGTGAAGTCACAGAATGGAGGTCTGTAAAGTCACAGAGTGGAGGTGTGTGAAGGCACAGAATGGAGGGGTGTGAAGTCAAAGAATGGAGGAATGTGAAGTCACAGAATGGAGATGTGTGAAGTGAGAATACAGGTGTGCGAAGTCATAGAATGGAGGTGTGTGAAGTCAGAATGGAGCTGTGTGAACTTATAGAATGGAGGTGCCGAAGTCACAATGGAGATGTGTGAAGTCATAGAATGGTGGTTTTTGAAGTCACAGAATGGAGGTGTGAGAAGTCATAGAATGGAGGTGTGTGAAGTTAGATTAGAGGTATGTGAAGTCACAAAATGGAGGTGTGTCAACTCAGAAATGAGGTATGTGAAGTCATAGAATGGAGGTGTGTGAAGTCACAGAATGGAAGTGGGTGAACTCAAAATGGAGGTGTGTGAAGTCACAGAATGGCGGTGTGTGAATTCATAGAAGGGAGGTGTGTGAAGTCATAGAATGGAGGTGTGTGAAGTCACAGAATGGAAGTGTATGAAGTCAAAATGGAGGTGTGTGAAGTCAGAGAATGGAGGTGTGTGAACTCGGAAAGGAGGTGTGTGAAGTCACAGAATAGAGGTGTGTGAACTCATACAATGGAGGTGTGTGAAGTCAAAGAATGAAGGTGTGTGAATTCATAGAATGGAGGTGTGTGAAGTCATACAATGGAGGTGTGTGAAGTCACAGAATGGAGGTGTTTGAAGTAACAGAATGGAGGTATGTGAAGTCACAGAATGGAAGTGGGTGAACTCACAATGGAGGTGTGTGAAGTCACAGAAGGGAGGTGTGTGAAGTCAGAAGGGAGGTGTGTGAAGTCACAGAATGGAGATGTGTGAACTCAGAATGGAGGAGTGGGAAGTCACAGAATGGAGGTTTGTGAAGTCATAGAATGGAGGTGTGTGAGGTCATAGAATGGATGTTTCTGAAGTAAGAATGAAGGTGTGTGAAGTCATAGAATGGAGGTGTGTGAAGTCATAGAATGCAGGTGTGTGAAGTCAGAGAATGTAGGTGTGTGAAGTCAGAATGGAGGTGTGAAGTCATAGAATAGAGGTGGGTGAAGTCATAGAAAGGAGTTGTGGAAGTCATAGAATAGAGGAGTGTGAAGTCATAGAATGGAGGTGAGTGAAGTCACAGGTTCGAGGTCTGTGAAGTCATAGAATGGAGCTGTGTGATGCCAGAATTGAGGAGTGTGAAGTCCTAGAATGGACGTGTGTGAACTCATAGAATGGAGGTGTGTGACGTCACAATAGAAGTGTGTGAAGTCACAGAATGGAGGTGTGTGAAGTCATATATTGGAGGTGTGTGAAGTCAGAATGGAGGTGTGTGAAGTCACAGAATGGAGGTGTGTGAACTCAGAATGGAGGTGTTTGAAGTCATACATGGAGGTGTGTGAAGTCACAGTATGGAGGTGTGTGAAATCATAGAATGAAATTTTGTGAATTCACAGAATGGAGCTGTGTGAAGTCAGAATGGAGGAGTGTGAAGTCATAGAATGGAGGTGTGTGAAGTCAGAATGGAGGTGTGTGAACTCATAGATTGGACGTGTGTGAAGTCACAATGGAGGTGTGTGAAGACATAGAATGGAGGTGTGTGAAGCCACAGAATGGAGGTGTGTGAAGTCATAGAATGGAGGTGGGTGATGGCAGAATGGAAGTGTGTGAACTCGTAGAATGGAGGTGTGTGAAGTCAAAATGGAGGTGTGTGAAGTCATAGAATGGTGGTTTTTGATGTCAAAGAATGGAGGTGTGTGAAGTCATAGAATGGAGGTGTGTGAACTCAGATTGGAGGTGTGTGAAATCACAGAAGGGAGGTGTGTCAACTCAGAAACTAGATGTGTGAAGTCATAGAATGGAGGTGTGTGAAATCACAGAATGAAGGTGTGTGAATTCATAGAAGGAGGTGTCTGAAGTCACAGAATGGAGGTGTGTGAAGACACAGAATGGAGGTGTGTGAACTCAGTGAGGAGGTGTGTGAAGTCACAGAATGGAGGTGTGTGAAGTCATAGAATGGAAGTGTGTGAAGTCATAGAATGGAGGTGTGTGAAGTCAGAATGGAGGTGTGTGAAGTCACAGAATGGAGGTTTGTGAACCCAGAATGGAGGTGTGTGAAGTCACAGAATGGAGGTTTGTGAAGTCATAGAATGGAGGTGTAGGAAGTCATAGAATGGACGTTGCTGAAGTAAGAATGAATGTGTGTGAAGTCATAGAATGGAGGTGTCTGAAGTCATAGAATGGATGTTGCTGAAGTAAGAATGAAGGTGTGTGAACTCATAGAATGGAGGTGTATGAACTCATAGAATGGAGGTGTGTGAATTCAAGGAACGGAGGTGTGTGAAGTCACAGAATGGAGGTCTGTATAGTCACAGAGTGGAGGTGTGTGAAGGCACAGAATGGAGGGGTGTGAAGTCAAAGAATGGAGGAATGTGAAGTCACAGAATGGAGATGCGTGAAGTGAGGATACAGGTGTGCGAATTCATAGAATGGAGGTGTGTGAAGTCAGAATGGAGCTGTGTGAACTCATAGAATGGAGGTGTGTGAAGTCACAATGGAGATGTGTGAAGTCATAGAATGGTGGTTTTTGAAGTCACAAAATGGAGGTGTGTGAAGTCATAGAATGGAGGTGTGTGAAGTTAGATTAGAGGTATGTGAAGTCACAAAATGGAGGTGTGTCAACTTAGAAATGAGGTATGTGAAGTCATAGAATGGAGGTGTGTGAAGTCACAGAATGGAAGTGGGTGAACTCAAAATGGAGGTGTGTGAAGTCACAGAAAGGCGGTGTGTGAATTCATAGAAGGGAGGTGTGTGAAGTCATAGAATGGAGGTGTGTGAAGTCACAGAATGTAAGTGTGTGAAGTCAAAATGGAGGTGTGTGAAGTGAGAAAATGGAGATGTGTGAAGTCAATGAATGGACTTGTGTGAAGTAAATTGTGGTGTGTGAAGTCAAAGAATGGATGTGTGTGAAGTCACAGATTGGAGGTGTGTGAAGTCATAGAATGGAGGTGTGTGAAGTCATAGAATGGAGGTGTGTGAAGTCATAGAATGGAGGTTTGTGAAGTCATAGAATGGAGGTGGGTGAATTCATACAATGGATGTTCCTGAAGTAAGAATGTAGGTGTGTGAAGTCATAGAATGGAGGTGTGTGAAGCCAAAATGGTGGTGTGTGAACTCATAGAATGGATGTGTGTGAACTGATAGAGTAGATGTGTGTGAAGTCAGGGAATGGAGGTGTATGAAGTCAAAGAATGGAGGTGTGTGAAGTCAAACAATGGAGGTGTGCGAAGTCACAGAATGGAGGTGTGTGAAGTCACAGAATGGAAGTGTGTGAAGTTAAAATGGAGGTGTGTGAAGTCACAGAATGGAAGTGTGTGAAGTCACAGAATGGAGGTGTGTGAAGTCAAAATGGTGGTGTGTAACGTCACAAATGCAGGTGTGTGAAGTCACAGAATGTATGTGTGTGAACTCAAAATGGAGGTGTGTGAAGTCAAAGAATGGAGGTGTGCGAAGTCAAAGAATATAGTTGTGTGAAATCATAGAAAGGAGGTGTGTGAAGTCATAGAATGGAGGTGTGTGAAATCATAGAAGGAAGGTGTGTGAAGTCATGGAATGAAGGTGTGTTAAGTCACAGAACGGAGGTGTGTGAACTCAGAATGGAGGTGTGTGAAGTCCCAGAATGGAGGTGTGGGAAGTCATAGAAGGGAGTTGTGTGAAGTCACAGAATGGAGATGTGTGAATTCATAGAATGGAGGTGTGTGAAGTCATAGAATGGAGGTGTGTGAATTCACAGAATGGAGGTGTGTGAAGTCAAAGAATGGAGGTGTGTGAAGTCACAGAATGGGGGTGTGTGAACTCACAATGGAGGTGTGTGAAGTCAAAGAATGGGGGTGAGTGAAGTCATAGAATGGAAGTGTGTGAAATCATAGAATGGAGGTGTGTGAAGCCAGAATTGAGGTGTGTGAAGCCAGAATTGAGGTGTGTGAAGTCACATAATTGAGGTTTGTGAACTCACAATGGCGGTGTGTGAACTCACAGAAGGGAGGTTTGTGAAATCATAGAATGGAGGTGTGTGAAGTCATAGAACGGATGTTTCTGAAGTAGAATGAAGGTGTGTGAAGTCATGGAATGGAGGTGTGTGAAGTCCAAAAATAGAGGTGTGTGAAGTCAAACAATGTTAATGTGTGTGAAGTCACAGAATGGAGGTATGTGAATTCAAAGAATGGAAGTGTGTGAAGTCAAAATGGAGGTGTGTGAAGTAACGTAATGGAGGTGTGTGAAGTCACAGAATGTAGGTGTGTGAAGTCATAGAATGGAGGTGTGTGAAGTCAGAGAATGGAGGTGTGTGAAGTCACAGAATGGAGGTGTGTGAAGTCAAAATGGAGGTGTGTGAACTCATAGAATGGAGGTTTTTGAACTCATAGAATGGAGGTGTGTGAAGTCATGCAATGGAGGTGTGTGAAGTCAAAGAATCGAGGTGTGTGAAGTCAAAAAATAAAGGTGTGTGAAGTCAAAGAATGGAGGTGTGTGAAATCACAGAATGGAGGTGTGTGAAGTCAAAAATGTGGTGTGTAGAGTCACAAATGGAGGGGTGTGAACTCATAGAATGGAGGTGTGTGAAGTCAAAGAATGGAGGTGTGTGAAGTCATGGAATGGAAGTGTGTGAAGTCACAGAATGGAGGTGTGTGAAGTCATAGAATGAAGGTGTGTGAAGTCATAGAATTGATGTTTCTGAATAAGAATGAATGAGTGTGAAGTCATAGAATGGAGGTGTATGAAGTCAAAATGGAGGTGTGTGAACTCATAGAATGGAGTTCTGAGAACTCATAGAATGGAGGTGTGTGAAGTCATGGAATAAAGGTGTGTGAAGTCAAAGAATGCATTGTGTGAAGTCAAACAATAAAGGTGTGTGAAGTCACAGAATGGAGGTGTGTGAAATCACAGAATGGAGGTGTGTGAAGTCACGGAATGGAGGTGTGTGAAGTCACAGAATGGAGGTGTGTGAAGTCAGAATGTAGTTGTGTGAAGTCATAGAATGGAGGTGTGTGAAGTCACAAGGGAGGTGTGTGAAATCATAGAATGGAGGTGTATGAAGTCATCGAATGGAGGTGTGTGAAGTCATGGAATGGAGGTGTGTGAAGTCATGGAATGGAGGTGTGTGAAGTCACAGAATGGAGGTGTGTGAAGTCAGAATGGAGTTGTGTGAAGTCATAGAATGGAGGTGTGTGAAGTCACAAGGGAGGTGTGTGAAATCATAGAATGGAGGTGTGTGAAGTCACAGTATGGAGGTGTGTGAAGTCATAGAATGGAGCTGTGTGAAGTCAGATTGGAGGTGTGTGAAGTCACAGAATGGAGGTTTGTAAAGTCATACAATGGAGGTGTGTGAAGTCATAGAATGTAGGTGTGTGAAGTCAAAATGGAGGTGTGCGAACTCATAAAATGGAGATGCGTGAAGTCATGGAATGGAGGTGTGTGAAGTCCAAAAAAGGGAGGTGTGTGAAGTCAAACAATGTTGGTGTGTGAAGTCACAGAATGGAGGTGTGTGAAGTCAAAGAATGGAAGTGTGTGAAGTCAAAATTGAGGTGTGTGAAGTCACAGAATGGAGGTGTGTGAAGTCACAGAATGGAGGTGTGTGAACACAGAATGGAGGTGTCTGAAGTCACAGAAAGGAGATTTGTGAAGTCATAGAATGGAAGTACGTGAAGTCATAGAATGGATGTTTCTGAAGTAAGAATGAAGGTGCGTGAAGTCATAGAATGGAGGTGTGTGAAGGCACAGAATGGAGGTGTGTGAAGTCACAGAATGGAGGTGTGTGAAGTTATAGAATGGAGGTGTGTGAAGTCATAGAATGGAGGTGTGTGATCATAGAATGGATGTTTGTGAAGTAAGAATGAAGGTGTGTTAAGTCATAGAATGGAGGTGTGTGAAGGCACAGAATGGCGGTGTGTGAAGTCATAGAATGGAGCTATGTGAAGTCATAATGGAGGTGTGTGAAGTCATAGAATGGAGGTGTGTGAAATCACAATGGAGGTGTGTGAAGTCAAAGAATGGAGGTGTGTGAAGTCATAGAAAGGAATTGTGGGAAGTCATAGAATGGAGGTGTGTGAAACCAGAATTGAGGTGTGTGAAGTCACAGAATTGAGGTGTGTGAACTCAGAATGGAGGTGTGTGAAGTCACAGAATGGAGGTTTGTAAAGTCATAGAATGGAGGTGTGTGAAGTCATAGAATGTAGGTGTGTGAAGTCAAAATGGAGGTGTGCGAACTCATAAAATGGAGAGGCGTGAAGTCATGGAATGGAGGTGTGTGAAGTCCAAAAAAGGGAGGTGTGTGAAGTCAAACAATGTTGGTGTGTGAAGTCACAGAATGGAGGTGTGTGAAGTCAAAGAATGGAAGTGTGTGAAGTCAAAATTGAGGTGTGTGAAGTCACAGAATGGAGGTGTGTGAAGTCACAGAATGGAGGTGTGTGAAGTCACAGAATGGAGGTGTGTGAACTCAAAATGGAGGTGTGTGAAGTCCCAGAACGGAGGTGTGTGAAGTCAAACAATAAAGGTGTGTGAAGTCACAGAATGGAGGTCTGTGAAGTCATAGAATGGAGGTGTGTTAAGTCACAGAACGGAGGTGTGTGAACTCAGAGAATGGAGGTGTGTGAACTCAGAATGGAGGTGTGTGATATCACAGAACGGAGATTTGTGAAGTCATAGAATGGAAGTGCGTGAAGTCATATAATGGATATTTCTGAAATAAGAATGAAGGTGTGTGAAGTCGTAGAATGGAGGTTTGTGAAGTCAAAATGGAGGTGTGTGAACTCATAGAAAGGAGGTGTGTGAACTCTTAGAATGGAAGTGTGTGAAGTCATGGAAAGGAGGTGTGTGAAGTCAAAGAATGGAGGTGTGTGAAGTCAAACAATAAAGGTGTGTGCAGTCACAGAATGGAAGTGTGTGAAATCACAGAATGGAGGTGTGTGAAGTCAAAAAGGTGGTGTGTAGAGTCACAAATGGAGGTGTGTAACTCATAGAATGGAGGTGTGTGAAGTCAAAGAATGGAGGTGTGTGAAGGCATCAAATGGAGGTATGTGAAGTCATGGAATGGAGGTGTGTGAAGTCACAGAATGGAGGTGTGTGAAGTCAGAATGGAGTTGTGTGAAGTCGTAGAATGGAGGTGTGTGAAGTCAGAATGGAGGTGTGTGAAGTCATAGAATGGAGGTGAGTGAAGTCACAATGGAGCTATGTGAAGTCATAGAATGGTGGTGTGTGAAGTCACAGAATGGAGGTGTGGAAGTCATAGAATGCAGGTGTGTTAGTCAGAATGGAGGTGTGTGAAGTCATAGAATGGAGGTTTGTGAAGTCATAATGTAGGTGTGTGAAGTCACAGAATTGAGGTGTGTGAAGTCACAGAATGGAGGTGTGTAAAGTCATAGAATGGAGGTGTGTGAAGTCATAGAATGGAGGTGTGTGAAGTCATAGAATGAATGTTTGTGAATTAAGAATGAAGGTGTGTTAAGTCATAAAATGGAGATGTGTGAAGGCACAGAATGGAGGTGTGTGAAGTCATAGAATGTAGCTGTATGAAGTCAGAATGGAGGTGTGTGAAGTCATAGAATGGAAGTGTGTGAACTCACAATGGAGATGTGTTAAGTCAAAAAATGGTGGTGTGTGAAGTCAAAGAATGGAAGTGTGTGAAGTCACAGAATGGAGGTGTGTGAAGTCATAGAATGGAGGTGTATGATGTCATAGAATGGAGGTGTGTGAAGTCACAGAATTGATGTTTGTGAAGTCAGAATGGAGGTGTGTGAAGTCAGAATGGAGGTTTGTGAAGTCATAGAATGGAGGTGTGTGAAGTCATAGAATGGAGGTGTGTGAAGTCATAGAAGGAGGTGTGTGAAGTCACAGAATTGATATTTGTGAATTCAGAATGGAGGTGTGTCAACTCACAATGGAGGTGTGTGAAGTCAAAGAATGGAGGTGTGTGAAGTCACAGAATTGATGTTTGTGAAGTCAGAATGGAGGTGTGTGAAGTCAGAATGGAGGTGTGTGAAGTCATAGAATGGAGGTGTGTGAAGTCACAATGCACGTGTGTGACCTCATAGAATGGACGTTTCTGAAGTCAGAATGGAGTTGTGTGAAGCCATAGAATGGAGGTGTGTGAAGTCAGAATGGAGGTGTGTGAACTCATAGAATGGAGCTGTGTGAAGTCACAATGGAGGTATGTGAAGTCATAGAATGGAGGTGTGTGAAGTCACAGAATGGAGGTGTGTGAAGTCATAGAATGGAGCTGTGTGAAGTCAGATTGGAGTTGTGTGAAGTCACAGAATGGAGGTGTGTGAACTCAGAATGGAGGTGTGTGAAGTCACAGAATGAAGGTGTTTGAAGTCATAGAATGGAGGTGTGTGAAGTCATAGAATGGATGTGTGTGAATTCATAATGGAGGTTGTGAAGTCACAGAATTGAGGTGTGTGAAGTCATAGAATGGAGGTTTGTGAATTCATAGAATGGAGGTGTGTGAAGTCATAGAATGGAGGTGTGTGAAGTCATAGAATGGATGTTTGTGAAGTAAGAATGAAGGTGTGTTTAGTCATAGAATGGAGGTGTGTGAAGTCATAGAATGGAGCTGTTTGAAGTCAGAATGGATGTGTGTGAAGTCACAGAATGGAGGTGTGTGAACTCAGAATGGTGGTGTGTGAAGTCACAGAATGGAGGTGTGTTAAGTCACAGAACGGAGGAGTTTGAACTCAGAATGGAGGTGTGTGAAATCACAGAATGGAGGTGTGTGAAGTCATAGAATGGAGGTGTGTGAAATCATAGAATGGAGGTGTGGGAAGGCATAGAGTGGAGCTGTGTGAAGTCAGATTGGAGGTGTGCGAAGTCATTGAATGGAGCTGGGTGAAGTCAGAATGGAGGTGTGTGAAGTCATAGAATGGAGGTGTGTGAGGGCATAGAATGGATGTTTCTGAAGTAAGAATGAAGGTGTGTGAAGTCATAGAATGGAAGTGTGTGAAGTCATAGAATGGAGGTGTGTGAAGTCAGAGAATGGAGGTGTGTGAAGTCAGAATGGAGGTGTGAAGTCATAGAATAGAGGTGGATGAAGTCATAGAAAGGAGTTGTGGGAAGTCATAGAATAGAGGAGTGTGAAGTCATAGAATGGAGGTCAGTGAAGTCACAGATTCGAGGTCTGTGAAGTCATAGAATGGAGCTGTGTAATGCCAGAATTGAGGAGTGTGAAGTCCTAGAATGGACGTGTGTGAACTCATAGAATGGAGGTGTGTGACGTCACAATGGAAGTGTGTGAAGTCACAGAATGGAGGTGTGTGAAGTCATATTTTGGAGGTGTGTGAAGTCAGAATGGAGGTGTGTGAAGTCACAGAATGGAGGTGTGTGAACTCAGAATGGAGGTGTTTGAAGTCATAGATGGAGGTGTGTGAAGTCACAGTATGGAGGTGTGAGAAGTCATAGAATGGAGGTATTTGAAGTCAGAATGGAGGTGTGTGAACTCATAGAATGGAGGTGTCTGAAGTCATAGAATGGATGTTGCTGAAGTAAGAATGAAGGTGTGTGAACTCATACAACGGAGGTGTATGAACTCATAGAATGGAGGTGTGTGATTCCATGGAACGGAGGTGTGTGAAGTCATAGAATGGAGGTGTATGATGTCAAACAATGGAAGTGTGTGAAGTCATAGAATGGAGGTGTGTGAAGTCTTAGAAGGGAGGTGTGTGAAGTCACAGAATGGAGGTCTGTAAAGTCACAGAGTGGAGGTGTGTGAAGGCACAGAATGGAGGGGTGTGAAGTCAAAGAATGGAGGAATGTGAAGTCACAGAGTGGACGTGTGTGAAGTCACAGAATGGAGGTCTGTAAAGTCACAGAGTGGAGGTGTGCGAAGGCACAGAATGGAGGGGTGTGAACTCAAAGAATCGAGGAATGTGAAGTCACAGAATGGAGATGTTTGAAGTGAGAATACATGTGTGCGAAGTCATAGAATGGAGGTGTGTGAAGCCAGAATGGAGCTGTGTGAATTCATAGAATGGAGTTGTGTGAAGTCACAATGGAGATGTGTGAAGTCATAGAATGGTGGTTTTTGAAGTCACAGAATGGAGGTGTGTGAAGTCATAGAATGGAGGTGTGTGAAGTTAGATTAGAGGTATGTGAAGTCACAAAATGGAGGTGTGTCAACTGAGAAATGAGGTATGTGAAGTCATAGAATGGAGGTGTGTGAAGTCACAGAATGGAAGTGGGTGAACTCAAAATGGAGGTGTGTGAAGTCACAGAACGGCGGTGTGTGAATTCATAGAAGGGAGGTGTGTGAAGTCATAGAAGGGAGGTGTGTGAAGTCACAGAATGGAAGTGTGTGAAGTCAAAATGGAGGTGTGTGAAGTCAGAGAATGGAGGTGAGTGAAGTCAATGAATGGACTTGTGTGAAGCCAAAATTGTGGTGTGTGAAGTCAAAGAATGGATGTGTGTGAAGTCACAGAATGGAGGTGTGTGAAGTCAAAATGGAGGTGTGTGAAGTCAAAGAATGAATGTGTGTGAAGTCATAGAATGGAGGTGTATGAAGTCATGGAATGGAGGTTTGTGAAGTCAAAAATTGGAAGTGTGTGAATTTACAAAATGGAGATGTGTGAAGTCATAGAATGGAGGTGTGTGAAGTCAGAGAATTGAGGTGTGTGAAATCAGAATGCAGGTGTGTGAAGTCATAGAATGGAGGTGTGTGAAGTCATAGAATGGAGGTGTGTGAAGTCATAGATTGGAAGTGTGTGAAGTCATAGATTGGAGGTGTGTGAAGTCACAGAGGGAGGTGTGTGAAGTCACAGAATGGAGTTCTGTGAAGTCACAGTGGAGGTGTGTGAAGTCATAGAATGGAGGTGTGTGAAGTCAAAGAATGGAGGTGTGTGAAGTCATAGAATGGAGGTGTGTGAAGTCACAGCATGGAGGTGTGTGAAGTCAGAATGGAGATGTGTGAGGTCATAGAATGGAGGTGTGTGAATTTACAATGCAGGTGTGTGAACTCATATAATGGAGGTGGGTGAAGTCACAATGCAGGTGTGTGAAGTCATAGAATGGAGTTGTGTGAACTCAGAAAGGAGGTGTGTGAAGTCACAGAATAGAGGTGTGTGAAGTCATACAATGGAGGTTTGTGAAGTCACAGAATGGAAGTGTGTGAATTCATAGAATGGAGGTGTGTGAAGTCATAGAATGGAGGTGTGTGAAGTCACAGAATGGAGGTGTGTGAAGAACAGAATGGAGGTGAGTGAAGTCACAGAATGGAAGTGGGTGAACTCACAATGGAGGTGTGTGAAGTCACAGAAGGGAATTGTGTGAAGTCAGAAGGGAGGTGTGTGAAGTCACAGAATGGAGATGTGTGAACTCAGAATGGAGGTGTGGGAAGTCACAGATGGAGGTTGGTGAAGTCATAGAATGGAGGTGTGTGAGGTCATAGAATGGATGTTTCTGAAGTAAGAATGAAGGTGTGTGAAGTCATAGAATGGAGGTGTGTGAAGTCATAGAATGGAGGTGTGTGAAGTCAGAGAATGGAGGTGTGTGAAGTCAGAATGGAGGTGTGAAGTCATAGAATATAGGTGGATGAAGTCATAGAAAGGAGTTGTGGGAAGTCATAGAATAGAGGAGCGTGAAGTCATAGAATGGAGGTGAGTAAAGTCACAGATTCGAGGTCTATGAAGTCATAGAATGGAGCTGTGTGATGCCAGAATTGAGGAGTGTGAAGTCATAGAATGGACGTGTGTGAACTCATAGAATGGAGGTGTGTGACGTCACAATGGAAGTGTTTGAAGTCACAGAATGGAGGTGTGTGAAGTCATATATTGGAGGTGTGTGAAGTCAGAATGGAGGCGTGTGAAGTCATAGAATGTAGGTGTGTGAAGTCATAGAATGGATGTTTGTGAAGTAAGAATGAAGGTGTGTGAAGTCATAGAATGGAGGTGTGTGAAGTCAAAATGGTGGTGTGTGAACTCATAGAATGGAGGTGTGTGAAGTCACAGAATGGAGGTGTGTGAAGTCAGAATGGAGGTGTGAAGTCATAGAATGGGGGTGGGTGAAGTCATGGAAAGGAGGTGTGGGAAGTCATAGAATGGAGAAGTGTGAAGTCACAGAGTGGAGATGAGTGAAGTCACATATTCAAAGTCTGTGAAGTCATAGAATGGAGGTTTGTGAAGTCAGAAGGGAGGTGTGTGAACTCATAGAATGGAGGTGTGTGAAGTCACAATGGAGGTGTGTGAAGTCATAGAATGGAGGTATTTGAAGTCAGAATGGAGGTGTGTGAACTCATAGAATGGAGGTGTCTGAAGTCATAGAATGGATGTTGCTGAAGTAAGAATGAAGGTGTGTGAACTCATACAACGGAGGTGTATGAACTCATAGAATGGAGGTGTGTGATTCCATGGAACGGAGGTGTGTGAAGTCATAGAATGGAGGTGTATGATGTCAAACAATGGAAGTGTGTGAAGTCATAGAATGGAGGTGTGTGAAGTCTTAGAAGGGAGATGTGTGAAGTCACAGAATGGAGGTCTGTAAAGTCACAGAGTGGAGGTGTGTGAAGGCACAGAATGGAGGGGTGTGAAGTCAAAGAATGGAGGAATGTGAAGTCACAGAGTGGACGTGTGTGAAGTCACAGAATGGAGGTCTGTAAAGTCACAGAGTGGAGGTGTGTGAAGGCACAGAATGGAGGGGTGTGAACTCAAAGAATCGAGGAATGTGAAGTCACAGAATGGAGATGTTTGAAGTGAGAATACAGGTGTGCGAAGTCATAGAATGGAGGTGTGTGAAGCCAGAATGGAGCTGTGTGAACTCATAGAATGGAGTTGTGTGAAGTCACAATGGAGATGTGTGAAGTCATAGAATGGTGGTTTTTGAAGTCACAGAATGGAGGTGTGTGAAGTCATAGAATGGAGGTGTGTGAAGTTAGATTAGAGGTATGTGAAGTCACAAAATGTAGGTGTGTCAACTGAGAAATGAGGTATGTGAAGTCATAGAATGGAGGTGTGTGAAGTCACAGAATGGAAGTGGGTGAACTCAAAATAGAGGTGTGTGAAGTCACAGAAAGGCGGTGTGTGAATTCATAGAAGGGAGGTGTGTGAAGTCATAGAATGGAGGTGTGTGAAGTCAAAGAATGGAAGTGTGTGAAGTCAAAATGGAGGTGTGTGAAGTCAGAGAATGGAGGTGAGTGAAGTCAATGAATGGACTTGTGTGAAGCCAAAATTGTGGTGTGTGAAGTCAAAGAATGGATGTGTGTGAAGTCACAGAATGGAGGTGTGTGAAGTCAAAATGGAGGTGTGTGAAGTCAAAGAATGGATGTGTGTGAAGTCATAGAATGGAGGTGTATGAAGTCATGGAATGGAGGTTTGTGAAGTCAAAAATTGGAAGTGTGTGAAGTTACAAAATGGAGATGTGTGAAGTCATAGAATGGAGGTGTGTGAAGTCAGAGAATTGAGGTGTGTGAAGTCAGAATGCAGGTGTGTGAAGTCATAGAATGGAGGTGTGTGAAGTCATAGAATGGAGGTGTGTGAAGTCATAGATTGGAAGTGTGTGAAGTCATAGATTGGAGGTGTGGGAAGTCACAGAGGGAGGTGTGTGAAGTCACAGAATGGAGTTCTGTGAAGTCACAGTGGAGGTGTGTGAAGTCATAGAATGGAGGTGTGTGAAGTCAATGAATGGACTTGTGTGAAGACAAAATTGTGGTGTGTGAAGTCAAAGAATGGATGTGTGTGAAGTCACAGAACGGAGGTGTGTGAAGTCAAAATGGAGGTGTGTGAAGTCAAAGAATGGATGTGTGTGAAGTCATAGAATGGATGTGTATGAAGTCATGGAATGGAGGTTTGTGAATCAAACATTGGAAGTGTGTGAAGTTACAAAATGGAGATGTGTGAAGTCATAGAATGGAGGTGTGTGAAGTCAGAGAATTGAGGTGTGTGAAGTCAGAATGGAGGTGTGTGAAGACATAGAATGGAGGTGTGTGAAGTCATAGATTGGAAGTGTGTGAAGTCATAGATTGGAGGTGTGTGAAGTCACAGAGGGAGGTGTGTGAAGTCACAGAATGGAGTTCTGTGAAGTCACAGTGGAGGTGTGTGAAGTCATAGAATGGAGGTGTGTGAAGTCAAAGAATGGAGGTGTGTGAAGTCATAGAATGGAGGTGTGTGAAGTCACAGCATGGAGGTGTCTGAAGTCAGAATGGAGATGTGTGAAGTCATAGAATGGAGGTGTGTGAATTTACAATGCAGGTGTGTGAACTCATATAATGGAGGTGGGTGAAGTCACAATGCAGGTGTGTGAAGTCATAGAATGGAGTTGTGTGAACTCAGAAAGGAGGTGTGTGAAGTCACAGAATAGAGGTGTGTGAAGTCATACAATGGACTTGTGTGAAGTCACAGAATGGAAGTGTGTGAATTCATAGAATGGAGGTGTGTGAAGTCATAGAATGGAGGTGTGTGAAGTCACAGAATGGAGGTGTGTGAAGTAACAGAATGGAGGTGAGTGAAGTCACAGAATGGAAGTGGGTGAACTCACAATGGAGGTGTGTGAAGTCACAGAAGGGAATTGTGTGAAGTCAGAAGGGAGGTGTGTGAAGTCACAGAATGGAGATGTGTGAACTCAGAATGGAGGTGTGGGAAGTCACAGATGGAGGTTGGTGAAGTCATAGAATGGAGGTGTGTGAGGTCATAGAATGGATGTTTCTGAAGTAAGAATGAAGGTGTGTGAAGTCATAGAATGGAGGTGTGTGAAGTCATAGAATGGAGGTGTGTGAAGTCAGAGAATGGAGGTGTGTGAAGTCAGAATGGAGGTGTGAAGTCATAGAATATAGGTGGATGAAGTCATAGAAAGGAGTTGTGGGAAGTCATAGAATAGAGGAGCGTGAAGTCATAGAATGGAGGTGAGTAAAGTCACAGATTCGAGGTCTGTGAAGTCATAGAATGGAGCTGTGTGATGCCAGAATTGAGGAGTGTGAAGTCATAGAATGGACGTGTGTGAACTCATAGAATGGAGGTGTGTGACGTCAAAATGGAAGTGTTTGAAGTCACAGAATGGAGGTGTGTGAAGTCATATATTGGAGGTGTGTGAAGTCAGAATGGAGGTGTATGAAGTCACAGAATGGAGGTGTGTAAACTCATAATGCAGGTGTTTGAAGTCATAGATGGAGGTGTGTGAAGTCACAGTATGGAGGTGTGTGAAATCATAGAATGGAATTTTGTGAATTCACAGAATAGAGCTGTGTGAAGTCAGAATGGAGGAGTGTGAAGTCATAGAATGGAGGTGTGTGAAGTCAGAATGGAGGTGTGTGAACTCATAGATTGGACGTGTGTGAAGTCACAATGGAGGTGTGTGAAGACATAGAATGGAGGTTTGTGAAGTCACATAATGGAGGTGTGTGAAGTCATAGAATGGAGGTGTGCGAAGTCATAGAATGGAGGTGTGTGAAGTCATAGAATGGATGTTTCTGAAGTAAGAATGAAGGTGTGTGAAGTCATAGAATGGAGGTGTGTGAAGTCAAAATGGTGGTGTGTGAACTCATAGAATGGAGGTGTGTGAAGTCACAGAATGGAGGTGTGTGAAGTCAGAATGGAGGTGTGAAGTCATAGAATGGGGGTGGGTGAAGTCATGGAAAGGAGGTGTGGGAAGTCATAGAATGGAGAAGTGTGAAGTCATAGAGTGGAGATGAGTGAAGTCACATATTCAAAGTCTGTGAAGTCACAGAATGGAGGTTTGTGAAGACAGAAGGGAGGTGTGTGAACTCATAGAATGGAGGTGTGTGAAGTCACAATGGAGGTGTGTGAAGTCATAGAATGGAGGTATTTGAAGTCAGAATGGAGGTGTGTGAACTCATAGAATGGAGGTGTCTGAAGTCATAGAATGGATGTTGCTGAAGGAAGAATGAAGGTGTGTGAACTCATACAATGGAGGTGTATGAACTCATAGAATGGAGGTGTGTGAATTCATAGAACGGAGGTATGTGAAGTCAAAGAATGGAGGTGTATGATGTCAAACAATGGAAGTGTGTGAAGTCATAGAATGGAGGTGTGTGAAGTCTTAGAGTGGAGGTGTATGAAGTCACATAATGGAGGTCTGTAAAGTTACAGAGTGGAGGTGTGTGAAGGCACAGAATGGAAGGGTGTGAAGTCAAAGAATCGAGGAATGTGAAGTCACAGAATGGAGAGGTGTGAAGTGAGAATACAGGTGTACGAAGTCATAGAATGGAGGTGTGTGAAGCCAGAATGGAGCTGTGTGAACTTATAGAATGGAGGTGTCTCAAGTCACAATGGAGATGTGTGAAGTCATAGAATGGTGGTTTTTGAAGTCACAGAATGGAGGTGTGTGAAGTCATAGAATGGAGGTGTGTGAAGTTAGATTAGAGGTATGTGAAGTCACAAAATGGAGGTGTGTCAACTCAGAAATGAGGTATGTGAAGTCATAGAATGGAGGTGTGTGAAGTCACAGAATGGAAGTGGGTGAACTCAAAATGGAGGTGTGTGAAGTCACAGAATGGCGGTGTGTGAATTCATAGAAGGGAGGTGTGTGAAGTCATAGAATGGAGGTGTGTGAAGTCACAGAATGGAAGTGTGTGAAGTCAAAATGGAGATGTGTGAAGTCAGAGAATGGAGGTGAGTGAAGTCAATGAATGGACTTCTGTGAAGCCAAAATTGTGGTGTGTGAAGTCAAAGAATGGATGTGTGTGAAGTCACAGAATGGAGGTGTGTGAAGTCAAAATGGAGGTGTGTGAAGTCAAAGAATGGATGTGTGTGAAGTCATAGAATGGAGGTGTATGAAGTCATGGAATGGAGGTTTGTGAAGTCAAACATTGGAAGTGTGTGAAGTTACAAAATGGAGGTGTGTGAAGTCATAGAATGGAGGTGTGTGAAGTCAGAGAATTGAGGTGTGTGAAGTCAGAATGCAGATGTGTGAAGTCATAGAATGGAGGTGTGTGAAGTCACAATGGAGGTGTGTGAAGACATACAATGGAGGTGTGTGAAGTCACAGAATGGAGGTGAGTGAAGTCATAGAATGGAGGTGTGTGAAGTCAGAATGGAGGTGTGTGAACTCATAGATTGGACGTGTGTGAAGTCACAATGGAGGTGTGTGAAGACATAGAATGGAGGTGTGTGAAGTCACAGAATGGAGGTGTGTGAAGTCATAGAATGGAGGTGTGTGAAGTCATAGAATGGAGGTGTGTGTAGTCATAGAATGGAGGTTTCTGAAGTAAGAATTAAGGTTGTGTAGTCATAGAATGGAGGTGTGTGAAGTCAAAATGGTGGTTTGTGAACTCATAGAATGGAGGTGTGTGAAGTCAGAATGGAGGTGTGAAGTCATAGAATGGGGGTGGGTGAAGTCATGGAAAGGAGGTGTGGGAAGTCATAGAATGGAGAAGTGTGAAGTCATAGAGTGGAGGTGAGTGAAGTCACATATTCAAAGTCTGTGAAGTCATAGAATGGAGGTTTGTGAAGTCAGAAGGGAGGTGTGTGAACTCATAGAATGGAGGTGTGTGAAGTCACAATGGAGGTGTGTGAAGTCATAGAATGGAGGTATTTGAAGTCAGAATGGAGGTGTGTGAACTCATAGAATGGAGGCGTGTGAAGTCACAATGGAGGTGTGCGAAGTCACAGAATGGAGGTGTGTGAAGTCACAGAATGGATGTGTGTGAGTCAGGGAATGGTGGTGTGTGAAGTCACAGAATGGAGGTGTGTGAAGTCACGGAATGGAGGTGTGTGAAGTCACAGAATGGAGGTGTGTGAACTCAGAATGGCGATGTGAGAAATCACAGAATGGAGGTGTGTGAAGTCATAGAATGGAAGTGTGTGAAGTCATAGAATGGAGGTTTGTGAAGTAAGAATGGAGGTGTGTGAAGTCACCGAATAGAGTTGTGTGAACTCAGAATGGTGGTTTGTGAATTCACAAAATGGAGGTTTGTGAAGTCATAGAATGGAGTTGTGTGAGGTCATAGAATGGAGGTGTGTGAATTCACAATATGGAAGTCGGTGAACTCAAAATGGAGGTGTGTGAAGTCACAGAATGTCGGTGTGTGAATTCATAGAAGGGAGGTGTGTGAAGTCATAGACTGGAGGTGTCTGAAGTCACAGAATGGAAGTGTGTGAAGTCAAAATGGAGGTGTGTGAAGTCATAGAATGGAGGTGTATGAAGTCATGGAATGGAGGTTTGTGAAGTCAAACATTGGAAGTGTGTGAAGTTACAGAATGGTGTGTGAAGTCATAGAATGGAGGTGTGTGAAGTCAGAGAATGGAGGTGTGTGAAGTCAGAATGCAGGTGTGTGAAGTCATAGAATGGAGGTGTGTGAAGTCATAGAATGGAGGTGTGTGAAGTCATAGATTGGAAGTGTGTGAAGTCATAGATTGGAGGTGTGTGAAGTCACAGTGGGAGGTGTGTGAAGTCACAGAATGGAGATCTGTGAAGTCACAGTGGAGGTGTGTGAAGTCATAGAATGGGTGTGTGTGCAGTCAAAGAATGAAGGTGTGTGAAGTCATAGAATGGAGGTGTGTGAAGTCACAGCATGGAGGTGTGTGAAGTCAGAATGGAGATGTGTGAAGTCATAGAATGGTGGTGTGTGAACTCATAGAATGGAGGTGGGTGAAGACACAATGCAGGTGTGTGAAGTCATAGAATGGAGTTGTGTGAACTAAGATAGGAGGTGTGTGAAGTCACAGAATAGAGGTGTGTGAAGTCATACAATGGAGGTGTGTGAAGTCACAGAATGGAGGTGTGTGAATTCATAGAATGGAGGTGTGTGAAGTCACAGAATGGAGGTGAGTGTAGTCACAGAATGGAAATGGGTGAACTCACAATGGAGGTGTGTGAAGTCACAGAAGGGAGGTGTGTGAAGTCAGAAGGGAGGTGTGTGAAGTCACAGAATGGAGATGTGTGAACTCAGAATGGAGGTGTGGGAAGTCACAGAATGGAGGTTTGTAAAGTCATAGAATGGAGGTGTGTGAGGTCATAGAATGGATGTTTCTGAAGTAAGAATGAAGGTGTGTGAAGTCAAAGAATGGAGGTGTGTGAAGTCATAGAATGGAGGTGTGTGAAGTCAGAGAATGGAGGTGTGTGAAGTCAGAATGGAGGTGTGAAGTCATAGAATAGAGGTGGGTGAAGTCCTAGAAAGGAGATGTGGGAAGTCATAGAATAGAGGACTGTGAAGTCATAGAATGGAGTTGAGTGAAGTCACAGATTCGAGGTCTGTGAAGTCATAGAATGGAGCTGTGTGATGCCAGAATTGAGGAGTATGAAGTCCTAGAATGGAAGTGTGTGAACTCATAGAATGCAGGTGTGTGACGTCACAATGGAACTGTGTGAAGTCACAGAATGGAGGTGTGTGAAGTCATATATTGGAGGTGTGTGAAGTCAGAATGGAGGTGTGTGAAGTCACAGAATGGAGGTGTGTGAACAAAGAATGGAGGTGTTTGAAGGCATAGATGGAGGTGTGTGAAGTCACAGTATGGAGGTGTGTGAAATCATAGAGTGGAATTTTGTGAATTCACACAATGGAGCTGTGTGAAGTCAGAATGGAGGAGTGTGAAGTCATAGAATGGAGGTGTGTGAAGTCAGAATGGAGGTGTGTGAACTCATAGAATGGACGTGTGTGAAGTCACAATGGAGGTGTGTGAAGACATAGAATGGAGGTGTGTGAAGTCACAGAATGGAGGTGTGTGAAGTCATAGAATGGAGGTGTGTGAAGTCACAGAATGGAGGTGTGTGAAGTCAGAATGGAGGTGTGAAATCATAGAATGGGGGTGGGTGAAGTCATGGAAAGGAGGTGTGGGAAGTCATAGAATGGAGAAGTGTGAAGACAGAGTGGAGGTGAGTGAAGTCACATATTCAAAGTCTGTGAAGTCATAGAATGGAGGTTTGTGAAGTCAGAATGGAGGTGTGTGAAGTCAAAATGGAGGTTTGTGAACTCAAAGAATGGAGGTGTGTGAAGTCATGGAATGGAGGTGTGTGAAGTCACAGAATCGAGGTGTGTGAAGTCAAAATGGAGGTGTGTGAAGTCACAGAATGGAGGTGTGTGAAGTCACAGAATGGAGGTGTTTGAAGTCAAAATTGTGGTGTGTGAATTCACAAATGGAGGTGTGTGAAGTCAGAATGAAGCTGAGTGAAGTCATAGAATGGAGGTGGGTGAAGGCAGAATGGAAGTGTGTGAACTCGTAGAATGGAGGTGTGTGAAGTCAAAATGGAGGTGTGTGAAGTCATAGAATGGTGGTTTTTGATGTCAAAGAATGGAGGTGTGTGAAGTCATAGAATGGAGGTGTGTGAACTCAGATTGGAGGTGTGTGAAATCACAGAAGGGAGGTGTGTCAACTCAGAAACTAGGTGTGTGAAGTCATAGAATGGAGGTGTGTGAAGTCACAGAATGAAGGTGTGTGAAGTCAAAGAAGGAGGTGTCTGAAGTCATAGAATGGAGGTGTGTGAAGACACAGAATGGAGGTATGTGAACTCAGAGAGGAGGTGTGTGAAGTCACAGAATGGAGGTGTGTGAAGTCATAGAATGGAAGTGTGTGAAGTCATAGAATGGAGGTGTGTGAAGTCAGAATGGAGGTGTGTGAAGTCACAGAATGGAGGTGTGTGAACCCAGAATGGAGGTGTGTGAAGTCACAGAATGGAGGTTTGTGAAGTCATAGAATGGAGGTGTATGAAGTCATAGAATGGATGTTGCTGAAGTAAGAATGAAGGTGTGTGAAGTCATAGAATGGAGGTGTCTGAAGTTATAGAATGGATGTTGCTGATGTAAGAATGAAGGTGTGTGAACTCATAGAATGGAGGTGTATGAACTCATAGAATGGAGGTGTGTGAATTCATGGAACGGAGGTGTGTGAAGTCAAAGAAAGGAGGTGTATGATGTCAAACAATGGAAGTGTGTGATGTCATAGAATGGAGGTGTGTGAAGTCTTAGAATGGAGGTGTGTGAAGTCATAGAATGGAGGTGTGTGAAATCACAGAAGGGAGGTGCGTGAAGTCACAGAATGGAGGTCTGTAAAGTCACAGAATGGAGGTGTGTGAAGGCACAGAATGGAGGGGTGTGAAGTCAAAGAATGGAGGAATGTGAAGTCACAGAATGGAGATGTGTGAAGTGAGAATACAGGTGTGCCAAGTCATAGAATGGAGGTGTGTGACGTCAGAATGGAGCTGTGTGAACTCATAGGATGGAGTTGTGTGAAGTCACAATGGAGATATGTGAAGTCATAAAATGTTGGTTTTTGAAGTCACAGAATGGAGGTGTGTGAAGTCATAGAATGGAGGTGTGTGAAGTTAGATTAGAGGTATGTGAAGTCACAAAATGGAGGTGTGCCAACTCAGAAAAGAGGTATGTGAAGTCATAGAATGGAGGTGTGTGAATTCACAGAATGGAAGTGGGTGAACTCAAAATGGAGGTGTGTGAAGTCACAGAATGGCGGTGTGTGAATTCATAGAAGGGAGGTGTGTGAAGTCATAGAATGGAGGTGTGTTTAGTCACAGAATGGAAGTGTGTGAAGTCAAAATGGAGGTGTGTTAAGTCATAGAATGGAGGTGTATGAAGTCAAAGAATGGAAGTGTGAAGTCAAAATGGAGGTGTGTGAAGTCACAGAATGGAGGTGTGTGAAGTCACAGAATGAAGGTGTTTGAAGTCAAAATTGTGGTGTGTGAAGTCACAAATGGAGGTGTCTGAAGTCGGAATGCAGCTGTGTGAAGTCATAGAATGGAGGTGTGTGAAGTCAGAATGGAGGTGTGTGAACTCATAGAATGGAGTGTGTGAAGTCACAATGAGGCTGAGTGAAGTCATAGAATGGGGGTGTGTAAAGTCAAATTGGAGGTGTGTGAAATCACAGAATGGAGATGTGTCAACTCAGAAATGACGTGTGTGAAGTCATAGAATGGAGGTGTGTGAATTCATAGAATGGAAGTGTGTGAAATCATAGAATGGAGGTGTGCGAAGTCAAAGAATTGAGGTTTGTGAAGTCAGAATGGAGGTGTGTGGAGTCAGGATGGAGGTGGGTGAGGTCACAGAATGGAGGTGTGGGAACTCAGAATGGAGGTGTGTGGTCACAGAACGGAGGTTTGTGAAGTCATAGAATGTAGGTGCGTGAAGTCATAGAATGGAGCTGTGTGAAGTCAGATTGGAGTTGTGTGAAGTCATAGAATGGAGGTGTGTGAACTCAGAATGGAGGTGTGTGAAGTCACAGAATGAAAGTGTGTGAAGTCATAGAATGGAGGTGTGTGAAGTCATAGAATGGATGTGTGTGAATTCATAATGGAGGTGTGTGAAGTCACAGAATTGAGGTGTGTGAAGTCACAGAATGGAGGTTTGTGAAGTCATAGAATGGAGGTGTGTGAAGTCACAGAATGGAGGTGTGTGAAGTCATAGAATGGATGTTTGTGAAGTAAGAATGAAGGTGTGTTAAGTCATAGAATGGAGGTGTGTGTAGGCACAGAATGGAGGTGTGTGAAGTCATAGAATGGAGGTGTGTGAACTCAGAATGGTGGTGTGTTAAGTCACAGAATGGAGGTGTGTGAACTCAGAATGGTGGTGTGTGAAGTCACAGAATGGAGGTGTGTTAAGTCACAGAACGGAGGTTTGTGAACTCAGAATGGAGGTGTGTGAAGTCACACAATGGAGGTGAGGGAAGTCATAGAATGGAGTTGTGTGAAGTCACAGAATGGTGGTGTGTGAATTAATAGAATGGAGGTGTGAGAAATCATAGAATGAAGGTGTGTGAAGTCACATAATGAGGTGTGTGAAGTCACAGAATGGAGGTGTTTGAAGTCACAGAATGGAGGTGTGTGAACAAACAATGGAGGTGTGTGAAGTCAAAGAATGGAGGTATGTGAAGTCATAGAATGGAATTGTGTGAAGTCATAGAATGGAGGTGTGTGAAGTCATAGAATGGAGGTGTGTGAAGTCATAGAATGGATGTTTCTGACGTAGAATGAAGGTGTGTGAAGTCATAGAATGGAGGTGTGTGAAGTCAAAATGGGGGTATGTGAACTCATAAAATGGAGATGTGTGAAGTCAAGGAATGGAGGTGTATGAAGTCCAAGAATATAGGTGTGTGAAGTCAAACAATGGTGGTGTGTGAAGTCACAGAATGGAGGTGTGTGAAGTCAAAGAATGGAAGTGTGAAGTCAAAATGGAGGTGTGTGATGTCACAGAATGGAGGTGTGTGAAGTCACAGAATGAAGGTGTTTGAAGTCAAAATTGTGGTGTGTGAAGTCACAAATGGAGGTGTCTGAAGTGGGAATGCAGCTGTGTGAAGTCATAGAATGGAGGTGTGTGAAGTCAGAATGGAGGTGTGTGAACTCATAGAATGGAGTGTGTGAAGTCACAATGAGGCTGTGTGAAGTCATAGAATGGGGGTGTGTGAAGTCAAATTGGAGGTGTGTGAAATCACAGAATGGAGGTGTGTCAACTCAGAAATGACGTGTGTGAAGTCATAGAATGGAGGTGTGTGAATTCATAGAATGGAAGTGTGCGAAATCATAGAATGGAGGTGTGTGAAGTCAAAGAATTGTGGTTTGTGAAGTCAGAATGGAGGTGTGTGAAGTCAGGATGGAGTTGGGTGAAGTGACAGAATGGAGGTTTGTGAAGTCATAGAATGTAGGTGCGTGAAGTCATAGAATGGAGCTGTGTGAAGTCAGATTGGAGTTGTGTGAAGTCATAGAATGGAGGTGTGTGAACTCAGAATGGAGGTGTGTGAAGTCACAGAATGAAAGTGTGTGAAGTCATAGAATGGAGGTGTGTGAAGTCATAGAATGGATGTGTGTGAATTCATAATGGAGGTGTGTGAAGTCACAGAATTGAGGTGTGTGAAGTCACAGAATGGAGGTTTGTGAAGTCATAGAATGGAGGTGTGTGAAGTCACAGAATGGAGGTGTGTGAAGTCATAGAATGGATGTTTGTGAAGTAAGAATGAAGGTGTGTTAAGTCATAGAATGGAGGTGTGTGTAGGCACAGAATGGAGGTGTGTGAAGTCATAGAATGGAGGTGTGTGAACTCAGAATGGTGGTGTGTTAAGTCACAGAATGGAGGTGTGTGAACTCAGAATGGTGGTGTGTGAAGTCACAGAATGGAGGTGTGTTAAGTCACAGAACGGAGGTTTGTGAACTCAGAATGGAGGTGTGTGAAGTCACACAATGGAGGTGAGGGAAGTCATAGAATGGAGTTGTGTGAAGTCACAGAATGGTGGTGTGTGAATTAATAGAATGGAGGTGTGAGAAATCATAGAATGAAGGTGTGTGAAGTCACATAATGAGGTGTGTGAAGTCACAGAATGGAGGTGTTTGAAGTCACAGAATGGAGGTGTGTGAACAAACAATGGAGGTGTGTGAAGTCAAAGAATGGAGGTATGTGAAGTCATAGAATGGAATTGTGTGAAGTCATAGAATGGAGGTGTGTGAAGTCATAGAATGGAGGTGTGTGAAGTCATAGAATGGATGTTTCTGACGTAGAATGAAGGTGTGTGAAGTCATAGAATGGAGGTGTGTGAAGTCAAAATGGGGGTATGTGAACTCATAAAATGGAGATGTGTGAAGTCAAGGAATGGAGGTGTATGAAGTCCAAGAATATAGGTGTGTGAAGTCAAACAATGGTGGTGTGTGAAGTCACAGAATGGAGGTGTGTGAAGTCAAAGAATGGAAGTGTGAAGTCAAAATGGAGGTGTGTGATGTCACAGAATGGAGGTGTGTGAAGTCACAGAATGAAGGTGTTTGAAGTCAAAATTGTGGTGTGTGAAGTCACAAATGGAGGTGTCTGAAGTGGGAATGCAGCTGTGTGAAGTCATAGAATGGAGGTGTGTGAAGTCAGAATGGAGGTGTGTGAACTCATAGAATGGAGTGTGTGAAGTCACAATGAGGCTGTGTGAAGTCATAGAATGGGGGTGTGTGAAGTCAAATTGGAGGTGTGTGAAATCACAGAATGGAGGTGTGTCAACTCAGAAATGACGTGTGTGAAGTCATAGAATGGAGGTGTGTGAATTCATAGAATGGAAGTGTGCGAAATCATAGAATGGAGGTGTGTGAAGTCAAAGAATTGTGGTTTGTGAAGTCAGAATGGAGGTGTGTGAAGTCAGGATGGAGTTGGGTGAAGTGACAGAATGGAGGTGTGGGAACTCAGAATGGAGGTGTGTGGTCACAGAACGGAGGTTTGTAAAGTCATAGAATGTAGGTGCGTGAAGTCATAGAATGGATGTTTCTGAAGTGAGAATGAAGGTGTATGAAGTCAAAGAATGGAGGTGTGTGAAGTCAAAATGGAGGTGTGTGAACTCATAGAATGGAGGTGTGTGAACTCATAGAATGGAGGTGTGTGAAGTCATGGAATGGAGGTGTGTGAAGTCACAGAATGGAGGTGTGTGAAGTCATAGAATGGAGGTGTGTGAAGTCAGAATGGAGGTGTGTGAAGTCATAGAATGGATGTTTGTGAAGTAAGAATGAAGGTGTGTTAAGTCATAGAATGGAGGTGTGTGTAGGCACAGAATGGAGGTGTGTGAAGTCATAGAATGGAGGTGTGTGAACTCAGAATGGTGGTGTGTTAAGTCACAGAATGGAGGTGTGTGAACTCAGAATGGTGGTGTGTGAAGTCACAGAATGGAGGTGTGTTAAGTCACAGAACGGAGGTTTGTGAACTCAGAATGGAGGTGTGTGAAGTCACACAATGGAGGTGAGGGAAGTCATAGAATGAAGTTGTGTGAAGTCACAGAATGGTTGTGTGTGAATTAATAGAATGGAGGTGTGAGAAATCATAGAATGAAGGTGTGTGAAGTCACATAATGGAGGTGTTTGAAGTCACAGAATGGAGGTGTTTGAAGTCACAGAATGGAGGTGTGTGAACAAACAATGGAGGTGTGTGAAGTCAAAAATGGAGGTATGTGAAGTCATAGAATGGAACTGTGTGAAGTCATAGAATGGAGGTGTGTGAAGTCATAGAATGGAGGTGTGTGAAGTCATAGATGGATGTTTCTGAAGTAGAATGAAGGTGTGTGAAGTCATAGAATGGAGGTGTGTGAAGTCAAAATGGGGGTATGTGAACTCATAAAATGGAGATGTGTGAAGTCAAGGAATGGAGGTGTATGAAGTCCAAGAATATAGGTGTGTGAAGTCAAACAATGGTGGTGTGTGAAGTCACAGAATGGAGGTGTGTGAAGTCAAAGAATGGAAGTGTGAAGTCAAAATGGAGGTGTGTGATGTCACAGAATGGAGGTGTGTGAAGTCACAGAATGAAGGTGTTTGAAGTCAAAATTGTGGTGTGTGAAGTCACAAATGGAGGTGTCTGAAGTGGGAATGCAGCTGTGTGAAGTCATAGAATGGAGGTGTGTGAAGTCAGAATGGAGGTGTGTGAACTCATAGAATGGAGTGTGTGAAGTCACAATGAGGCTGTGTGAAGTCATAGAATGGGGGTGTGTGAAGTCAAATTGGAGGTGTGTGAAATCACAGAATGGAGGTGTGTCAACTCAGAAATGACGTGTGTGAAGTCATAGAATGGAGGTGTGTGAATTCATAGAATGGAAGTGTGCGAAATCATAGAATGGAGGTGTGTGAAGTCAAAGAATTGAGGTTTGTGAAGTCAGAATGGAGGTGTGTGAAGTCAGGATGGAGTTGGGTGAAGAGACAGAATGGAGGTGTGGGAACTCAGAATGGAGGTGTGTGGTCACAGAACGGAGGTTTGTGAAGTCATAGAATGTAGGTGCGTGAAGTCATAGAATGGATGTTTCTGAAGTGAGAATGAAGGTGTATGAAGTCAAAGAATTGAGGTGTGTGAAGTCAAAATGGAGGTGTGTGAACTCATAGAATGGAGGTGTGTGAACTCATAGAATGGAGGTGTGTGAAGTCATGGAATGGAGGTGTGTGAAGTCACAGAATGGAGGTGTGTGAAGTCATAGAATGGAGGTGTGTGAAGTCAGAATGGAGGTGTGTGAACTCATAGAATGGAGCTGTGTGAAGTCACAATGGAGGTGTGTGAAGTCAGAGAATGGAGGTGTGTGAAGTCACAGAATGGAGGTGTGTGAACTCAGAATGGAGGTGTGTGAAGTCACAGAATGAAGGTGTGTGAAGTCATAGAATGGAGGTGTGTGAAGTCGTAGAATGGATGTGTGTGAATTCATAATGGAGGTGTGTGAAGTCACAGAATTGAGGTGTGTGAAGTCACAGAATGGAGGTTTGTGAAGTCATAGAATGGAGGTGTGTGAAGTCATAGAATGGAGGTGTGTGAAGTCATAGAATGGATGTTTGTGAAGTAAAAATGAAGGTGTGTTAAGTCATAGAATGGAGGTGTGTGAAGTCATAGAATGGAGCTGTTTGAAGTCAGAATGGAGGTGTGTGAAGTCACAGAATGGAGGTGTGTGAACTCAGAATGGTGGTGTGTGAAGTCACAGAATGGAGGTGTGTTAAGTCACAGAACGGAGGTGTTTGAACTCAAAATGGAGGTGTGTGAAATCACAGAATGAAGGTGTGTGAAGTCATAGAATGGAGGTGTGTGAAATCATAGAATGGAGGTGTGGGAAGGCATAGAGTGGAGCTGTGTGAAGTCAGATTGGAGGTGTGCGAAGTCACAGAATGGAGGTGTGTGAAGTCATAGAATGGAGGTGTGTGAAGTCATAATGGAGGTGTGTGAAGTCACAGAATTGAGGTGTGTGAACTCAGAACGGAGGTGTGTGAAGTCACAGAATCTAGGTGTGTGAATCATAGAATGGAGGAGTGTGAAGTCATAATGGAGGTGTGTGAAGTCACAGAATGGAGGTTTGTGAACTCAGAATGGAGGTGTGTGAAGTCACACAATGGAGGTGAGGGAAGTCATAGAATGGAGTTTTGTGAAGTCACAGAATGGTGGTGTGTGAATTAATAGAATGGAGGTGTGAGAAATCATAGAATGAAGGTGTGTGAAGTCACATAATGGAGGTGTGTGAAGTCACAGAATGGAGGTGTTTGAAGTCACAGAATGGCGGTGTGTGAACAAACAATGGAGGTGTGTGAAGTCAAAGAATGGAGGTGTGTGAAGTCATAGAATGGAATTGTGTGAAGTCATAGAATGGAGGTGTGTGAAGTCATAGAATGGAGGTGTGTGAAGTCATAGAATGGATGTTTCTGAAGTAGAATGAAGGTGTGTGAAGTCATAGAATGGAGGTGTGTGAAGTCAAAATGGGGGTATGTGAACTCATAAAATGGAGATGTGTGAAGTCAAGGAATGGAGGTGTGTGAAGTCACAGAATGAAGGTGTGTGAAGTCACAGAATGAAGGTGTTTGATGTCAAAATTGTGGTGCGTGAAGTCACAAATGGAGGTGTCTGAAGTCGGAATGCAGCTGTGTGAAGTCATAGAATGGAGGTGTGTGAAGTCAGAATGGAGGTGTGTGAACTCATAGAATGGAGTGTGTGAAGTCACAATGAGGCTGTGTGAAGTCATAGAATGGGGGTGTGTGAAGTCAAATTGGAGGTGTGTGAAATCACAGAATGGAGGTGTGTCAACTCGGAAATGACGTGTGTGAAGTCATAGAATGGAGGTGTGTGAATTCATAGAATGGAAGTGTGTGAAATCATAGAATGGAGGTGTGTGAAGTCAAAGAATTGAGGTTTGTGAAGTCAGAATGGAGGTGTGTGATGTCAGGATGGAGGTGGGTGAAGTCACAGAATGGAGGTGTGGGAACTCAGAATGGAGGAGTGTGGTCACAGAACGGAGGTTTGTGAAGTCATAGAATGTAGGTGCGTGAAGTCATAGAATGCATGTTTCTGAAGTGAGAATGAAGGTGTATGAAGTCAAAGAATGGAGGTGTGTGAAGTCAAAATGGAGGTGTGTGAACTCGTAGAATGGAGGTGTGTGAACTCATAGAATGGAGGTGTGTGAAGTCATGGAATGGAGGTGTGTGAAGTCAAAGAATGGAGGTGTGTGAAGTCAAACAATAAAGGTGTGAAGTCACAGAATGGAGGTGTGTGAACTCATAGAATGGAGGTGCATGAAGTCAAAAATGGAGGTGTGTGAAGTCATCGAATGGAGATGTGTGAAGTCATGGAATGGAGGTGTGTGAAGTCATATGGAGTTGTGTGAAGTCATAGAATGGAGGTGTGTGATCATAGAATGGATGTTTGTGAAGTAAGAATGAAGGTGTGTTAAGTCATAGAATGGAGGTGTGTGAAGGCACAGAATGGAGGTGTGTGAAGTCATAGAATGGAGCTATGTGAAGTCATAATGGAGGTGTGTGAAGTCATAGAATGGAGGTGTGTGAAATCACAATGGAGGTGTGTGAAGTCAAAGAATGGAGGTGTGTGAAGTCATAGAGAGGAATTGTGTGAAGTCATAGAATGGAGATGTGTGAAGCCAGAATTGAGGTGTGTGATGTCACAGAATTGAGGTGTGTGAACTCAGAATGGAGGTGTGTGAAGTCAAAGAATGGATGTGTGTGAATTCATAATGGAGGTGTGTGAAGTCACAGAATGGAGTTCTGTGAAGTCATAGAATGGAGGTGTGTTAAGTCACAGAATGGAGGTGTGTGAACTCAGAGAATGGAGGTGTGTGAACTCAGAATGGAGGTGTGTGAAATCACAGAACGGAGGTTTGTGAAGTCATAGAATGGAAGTGCGTGAAGTCATATAATGGATATTTCTGAAGTAAGAATGAAGGTGTGTGAAGTCATAGAATGGAGGTTTGTGAAGTCAAAATGGAGGTGTGTGAACTCATAGAATGGAGGTGTGTAAACTCATAGAATGGAGGTGTGTGAAGTCATGGAAAGGAGGTGTGTGAAGACAAAGAATGGAGGTGTGTGAAGTCAAACAATAAAGGTGTGTGAAGTCACAGAATGGAGGTGTGTGAAATCACAGAATGGAGGTGTGTGAAGTCAAAAAGGTGGTGTGTAGAGTCACAAATGGAGGTGTGTGAAGTGATAGAATGGAGGTGTGTGAAGTCAAAGAATAGAGGTGTGTGAAGGCATCGAATGGACGTGTGTGAAGTCATGGAATGGAGGTGTGTGAAGTCACAGAATGGAGGTGTGTGAAGTCATAGAATGGAGGTGTGTGAAGTCACAGAATGGAGGAGTGTGAAGTCAGAATTGAGTTGTGTGAAGTCATAGAATGGAGGTGTGTGAAGTAAGAATGGAGGTGTGTGAAGTCATAGAATGGAGGTGTGTGAAGTCAGAACGGAGGTGTGTGAAGTCACAGAATGGAGGTGCGTTAAGTCACAGAATGGAGGTTTGTGAACTCAGAATGGAGGTGTGTGAAGTCACACAATGGAGGTGAGGGAAGTCATAGAATGGAGTTGTGTGAAGTCACAGAATGGTGGTGTGTGAATTAATAGAATGGACGTGTGAGAAATCATAGAATGAAGGTGTGTGAAGTCACAGAATGGAGGTGTGTGAAGTCACAGAATGGAGGTGTGTGAACAAAGAATGGAGGTGTGTGAAGTCATAGAATGGAGGTGTGTGAAGTCATAGAATGGATGTTTCTGAAGTAGAATGAAGGTGTGTGAAGTCATAGAATGGAGGTGTGTGAAGTCAAAATGGGGGTATGTGAACTCATAAAATGGAGATGTGTGAAGTCAAGGAATGGAGGTGTGTGAAGTCCAAGAATATAGGTGTGTGAAGTCAAACAATGGTGGTGTGTGAAGTCACAGAATGCAGGTGTGTTAAGTCAAAGAATGGAAGTGTGAAGTCAAAATGGAGGTTTGTGAAGTCACAGAATGAAGGTGTGTGAAGTCACAGAATGAAGGTGTTTGATGTCAAAATTGTGGTGCGTGAAGTCACAAATGGAGGTGTCTGAAGTCGGAATGCAGCTGTGTGAAGTCATAGAATGGAGGTGTGTGAAGTCAGAATGGAGGTGTGTGAACTCATAGAATGGAGTGTGTGAAGTCACAATGAGGCTGTGTGAAGTCATAGAATGGGGGTGTGTGAAGTCAAATTGGAGGTGTGTGAAATCACAGAATGGAGGTGTGTCAACTCAGAAATGACGTGTGTGAAGTCATAGAATGGAGGTGTGTGAATTCATAGAATGGAAGTGTGTGAAATCATAGAATGGAGGTGTGTGAAGTCAAAGAATTGAGGTTTGTGAAGTCAGAATGGAGGTGTGTGAAGTCAGGATGGAGGTGGGTGAAGTCACAGAATGGAGGTGTGGGAACTCAGAATGGAGGTGTGTGGTCACAGAACGGAGGTTTGTGAAGTCATAGAATGTAGGTGCGTGAAGTCATAGAATGGATGTTTCTGAAGTGAGAATGAAGGTGTATGAAGTCAAAGAATGGAGGTGTGTGAAGTCAAAATGGAGGTGTGTGAACTCATAGAATGGAGGTGTGTGAACTCATAGAATGGAGGTGTGTGAAGTCATGGAATGGAGGTGTGTGAAGTCAAAGAATGGAGGAGTGTGAAGTCAAACAATAAAGGTGTGTGAAGTCACAGAATGGAGGTGTGTGAACTCATAGAATGGAGGTGCATGAAGTAAAAAATGGAGGTGTGTGAAGTCATCGAATGGAGATGTGTGAAGTCATGGAATGGAGGTGTGTGAAGTCAGATGGAGTTGTGTGAAGTCATAGAATGGAGGTGTGTGATCATAGAATGGATGTTTGTGAAGTAAGAATGAAGGTGTGTTAAGTCATAGAATGGAGGTGTGTGAAGGCACAGAATGGAGGTGTGTGAAGTCATAGAATGGAGCTATGTGAAGTCATAATGGAGGTGTGTGAAGTCATAGAATGGAGGTGTGTGAAATCACAATGGAGGTGTGTGAAGTCAAAGAATGGAGGTGTGTGAAGTCATAGAGAGGAATTGTGTGAAGTCATAGAATGGAGATGTGTGAAGCCAGAATTGAGGTGTGTGATGTCACAGAATTGAGGTGTGTGAACTCAGAATGGAGGTGTGTGAAGTCACAGAATGGAGGTGTGTGAAGTCACAGAATGAAGGTGTCTGAAGTTATAGAATGGAGGTGTGTGAATTCATAGAATGGATGTGTGTGAATTCATAATGGAGGTGTGTGAAGTCACAGAATGGAGTTCTGTGAAGTCATAGAATGGAGGTGTGTTAAGTCACAGAATGGAGGTGTGTGAACTCAGAGAATAGAGGTGTGTGAACTCAGAATGGAGGTGTGTGAAATCACAGAACGGAGGTTTGTGAAGTCATAGAATGGAAGTGCGTGAAGTCATATAATGGATATTTCTGAAGTAAGAATGAAGGTGTGTGAAGTCATAGAATGGAGGTTTGTGAAGTCAAAATGGAGGTGTGTGAACTCATAGAATGGAGGTGTGTAAACTCATAGAATGGAGGTGTGTGAAGTCATGGAAAGGAGGTGTGTGAAGTCAAAGAATGGAGGTGTGTGAAGTCAAACAATAAAGGTGTGTGAAGTCACAGAATGGAGGTGTGTGAAATCACAGAATGGAGGTGTGTGAAGTCAAAAAGGTGGTATGTAGAGTCACAAATGGAGGTGTGTGAAGTGATAGAATGGAGGTGTGTGAAGTCAAAGAATAGAGGTGTGTGAAGGCATCGAATGGAGGTGTGTGAAGTCATGGAATGGAGGTGTGTGAAGTCACAGAATGGAGGTGTGTGAAGTCATGGAATGGAGGTGTGTGAAGTCACAGAATGGAGGAGTGTGAAGTCAGAATGGAGTTGTGTGAAGTCATAGAATGGAGGTGTGTGAAGTCAGAATGGAGGTGTGTGAAGTCATAGAATGGAGGTGTGTGAAGTCAGAACGGAGGTGTGTGAATTCACAGAATGGAGGTGCGTTAAGTCACAGAATGGAGGTTTGTGAACTCAGAATGGAGGTGTGTAAAGTCACACAATGGAGGTGAGGAAAGTCATAGAATGGAGTTGTGTGAAGTCACAGAATGGTGGTGTGTGAATTAATAGAATGGACGTGTGAGAAATCATAGAATGAAGGTGTGTGAAGTCACAGAATGGAGGTGTGTGAAGTCACAGTATGGAGGTGTGTGAAGTCACAGAATGGAGGTGTGTGAACAAACAATCGAGGTGTGTGAAGTCAAAGAATGGAGGTGTGTGAAATCACAGAATGGAGGTGTGTCAACTCTGAAATGACGTTTGTGAAGTCATAGAATGGAGGTGTGTGAATTCATAGAATGGAAGTGTGTGAAATCATAGAATGGAGGTGTGTGAAGTCAAAGAATTGAGGTTTGTGAAGTCAGAATGGAGGTGTGTGAAGTCAGGATGGAGGTCGGTGAAGTCACAGAATGGAGGTGTGGGAACTCAGAATGGAGGTGTGTGGTCACAGAACGGAGGTTGGTGAAGTCATAGAATGTAGGTGCGTGAAGTCATAGAATGGATGTTTCTGAAGTGAGAATGAAGGTGTATGAAGTCAAAGAATGGAGGTGTGTGAAGTCAAAATGGAGGTGTGTGAACTCATAGATTGGAGGTGTGTGAACTCATAGAATGGAGGTGTGTGAAGTCAAGGAATGAAGGTGTGTGAAGTCAAAGAATGGAGGTGTGTGAAGTCAAACAATAAAGGTGTGTGAAGTCACAGAATGGAGGTGTGTGAACTCATAGAATGGAGGTGCATGAAGTCAAAAATGGAGGTGTGTGAAGTCATCGAATGGAGATGTGTGAAGTCATGGAATGGAGGTGTGTGAAGTCAGATGGAGTTGTGTGAAGTCATAGAATGGAGGTTTGTGATCATAAAATGGATGTTTGTGAAGTAAGAATGAAGGTGTGTTAAGTCATAGAATGGAGGTGTGTGAAGGCACAGAATGGAGGTGTGTGAAGTCATAGAATGGAGCTATGTGAAGTCATAATGGAGGTGTGTGAAGTCATAGAATGGAGGTGTGTGAAATCACAATGGAGGTGTGTGAAGTCAAAGAATGGAGGTGTGTGAAGTCATAGAAAGGAATTGTGTAAAGTCATAGAATGGAGATGTGTGAAGCCAGTATTGAGGTGTGTGACGTCACAGAATTGAGGTGTGTGAACTCAGAATGGAGGTGTGTGAAGTCACAGAATGGAGGTTTGTAAAGTCATAGAATGGAGGTGTGTGAAGTCATAGAATGGATGTTTCTGAAATAGAATGAAGGTGTGTGAAGTCATAGAATGTAGGTGTGTGAAGTCAAAATGGAGGTGTGCGAACTCATAAAATGGAGATGTGTGAAGTCATGGAATGGAGGTGTGTGAAGTCCAAAAAGGGAGGTGTGTGAAGTCAAACCATGGTGGTGTGTGAAGTCACAGAATGGAGGTGTATGAAGTCAAAGAATGGAAGTGTGTGAAGTCAAAATTGAGGTGTGTGAAGTCACAGAATGGAGGAGTGTGAAGTCACAGAATGGAGGTGTGTGAAGTCATAGAATGGAGGTGTGTGAAGTCACAGAATGGAGATGTGTGTAGTCACAGAATGGAGGTGTGTGAAGTCACAGAATGGAGGTGTGTGAAGTCACAGAATGGAGGTGTGTGAACTCACAATGGAGGTGTGAGAAATCCCAGAATGGAGGTGTGTGAAGTCAAACAATAAAGGTGTGTGAAGTCACAGAATGGAGGTCTGTGAAGTCATAGAATGGAGGTGTGTTAAGTCACAGAATGGAGGTGTGTGAACTCAGAGAATGGAGGTGTGTGAACTCAGAATGGAGGTGTGTGAAATCACAGAACGGAGATTTGTGAAGTCATAGAATGGAAGTGCGTGAAGTCAAATAATGGATATTTCTGAAGTAAGAATGAAGGTGTGTGAAGTCATAGAATGGAGGTTTGTGAAGTCAAAATGGAGGTGTGTGAACTCATAGAATGGAGGTGTGTGAACTCATAGAATGGAGGTGTGTGAAGTCATCGAAATGAGGTGTGTGAAGTCAAAGAATGGAGGTGTGTGAAGTCAAACAATAAAGGTGTGTGAAGTCACAGAATGGAGGTGTGTGAAATCACAGAATGGAGGTGTGTGAAGTCAAAAAGGTGGTGTGTAGAGTCACAAATGGAGGTGTGTGATGTCATAGAATGGAGGTGTGTGAAATCAGAATGGAGGTGTGTGAAGTCATAGAATGGAGGTGTGTGAAGTCAGAATGGAGGTGTGTGAACTCATAGAATGGAGGTGTGTGAAGTCACAATGGAGGTATGTGAAGTCATAGAATGGTGGTGTGTGAAGTCACAGAATGGAGGTGTGGAAGTCATAGAATGGAGGTGGGTGAAGTCAGAATGGAGGTGTGTGAAGTCATAGAATGGAGGTGTGTGAAGTCATAATGTAGGTGTGTGAAGTCACAGAATTGAGGTGTGTGAAGTCACAGAATGGAGGTGTGTAAAGTCATAGAATGGAGGTGTGTGAAGCCATAGAATGGAAGTGTGTGAAGTCATAGAATGAATGTTTGTGAAGAAAGAATGAAGGTGTGTTAAGTCATGAAATGGAGATGTGTGAAGGCACAGAATGGAGGTGTGTGAAGTCATAGAATGGAGCTGTGTGAAGTCAGAATGGAGGTGTGTGAAGTCCTAGAATGGAGGTGTTTGAACTCACAATGGAGATGTGTGAAGTCAAAAAATGGAGGTGTGTGAAGTCAAAGAATGGAAGTGGGTGAAGTCACAGAATGGAGGTGTGTGAAGTCATAGAATGGAGGTGTGTGAAGTCATAGAATGGAGGTGTGTGAAGTCACAGAATTGATGTTTGTGAAGTCAGAATGGAGGTATGTGAAGTCAGAATGGAGGTTTCTGAAGTCATAGAATGGAGGTGTGTGAAGTCATAGAATGGAGGTGTGTGAAGTCATAGAATGGAGGTGTGTGAAGTCACAGAATTGATGTTTGTGTATTCAGAATGGAGGTGTGTGAACTCACAATGGAGGTGTGTGAAGTCAAAGAATGGAGGTGTGTGAAGTCACAGAATTGATGTTTGTGAAGTCAGAATGGAGGTGTGTGAAGTGAGAATGGAGGTGTGTGAAGTCATAGAATGGAGGTGTGTGAAGTCACAATGCACGTGTGAGAACTCATAGAATGGAGTTGTCTGAAGTCAGAATGTAGTTGTGTGAAGTCATAGAATGGAGGTGTGTGAAGTCATAGAATGGATGTGTGTGAATTCATAATGGAGGTGTGTGAAGTCTCAGAATTGAGGTGTGTGAAGTCACAGAATGGAGGTTTTTGAAGTCATAGAATGGATGTTTGTGAAGTAAGAATGAAGGTGTGTTAAGTCATAGAATGGAGGTGTGTGAATGCACAGAATGGAGGTGTGTGAAGTCATAGAATGGAGCTGTTTGAAGTCAGAATGGAGGTGTGTGAAGTCACAGAATGGAGGTGTGTGAACTCAGAATGTTGGTGTGTGAAGTCACAGAATGGAGGTGTGTTAAGTCACAGAACGGAGGTGTTTGAACTCAGAATGGAGGTGTGTGAAATCACAGAATGGAGGTGTGTGAAGTCATAGAATGGAGGTGTGTGAAATCATAGAATGGAGGTGTGGGAAGGCATAGAGTGGAGCTGTGTGAAGTCAGATTGGAGGTGTGCGAAGTCACAGAATGGAGGTGTGTGAAGTCATTGAATGGAGCTTGGTGAAGTCAGAATGGAGGTGTGTGAAGTCACAGAATTGAGGTGTGTGAACTCAGAACGGAGGTGTGTGAAGTCACAGAATCTAGGTGTGTGAAGTCATAGAATGGAGGTGTGTGAAGTCATAGAATGGAGGTGTGTGAAGTCATAATGGAGGTGTGTGAAGTCACAGAATTGAGGTGTGTGAAGTCACAGAATGGAGGTGTGTGAAGTCATAGAATGGAGGTGTGTGAAGTCAGAACGGAGGTGTGTGAAGTCACAGAATGGAGGTGCGTTAAGTCACAGAATGGAGGTTTGTGAACTCAGAATGGAGGTGTGTGAAGTCACACAATGGAGGTGAGGGAAGTCATAGAATGGAGTTGTGTGAAGTCACAGAATGGTGGTGTGTGAATTAATAGAATGGAGGTGTGAGAAATCATAGAATGAACGTGTGTGAAGTCACAGAATGGAGGTGTGTGAAGTCACAGAATGGAGGTGTTTGAAGTCACAGAATGGAGGTGTGTGAACAAACAATGGAGGTGGGTGAAGTCAAAGAATGGAGGTGTGTGAAGTCATAGAATGGAATTGTGTGAAGTCATAGAATGGAGGTGTGTGAGGTCATAGAATGGAGGGGTGTGAAGTCATAGAATGGATGTTTCTGAAGTAGAATGAAGGTGTGTGAAGTCATAGAACGGAGGTGTGTGAAGTCAAAATGGGGGTATGTGAACTCATAAAATGGAGATGTGTGAAGTCAAGGAATGGAGGTGTGTGAAGTCCAAGAATATAGGTGTGTGAAGTCAAACAATGGTGGTGTGTGAAGTCACAGAATTGAGGTGTGTTAAGTCAAAGAATGGAAGTGTGAAGTCAAAATGGAGGTTTGTGAAGTCACAGAATGGACGTGTGTGAAGTCACAGAATGAAGGTTGTTGAAGTCAAAATTGTGGTGTGTGAAGTCACAAATGGAGGTGTCTGAAGTCGGAATGCAGCTGTGTGAAGTCATAGAATGGAGGTGTGCGAAGTCAGAATGGAGGTGTGTGAACTCATAGAATGGAGTGTGTGAAGTCACAATGAGGCTGTGTGAAGTCATAGAATGGGGGTGTGTGAAGTCAAATTGGAGGTGTGTGAAATCACAGAATGGAGGTGTGTCAACTCAGAAATGACGTGTTTGAAGTCATAGAATGGAGGTGTGTGAATTCATAGAATGGAAGTGTGTGAACTCATAGAATGGAGGTGTGTGACGTCACAATGGAAGTCTGTGAAGTCACAGAATGGAGGTGTGTGAAGTCATATATTGGAGGTGTGTGAAGTCAGAATGGAGGTGTGTGAAGTCATAGAATGGAGTTGTGTGAACTCAGAAAGGAGGTGTGTGAAGTCACAGAATAGAGGTGTGTGAAGTCACAGAATGGAGGTGTGGGAAGTAACAAAATGGAGGTGTGTGAAGTCACAGAATGGAAGTGGGTGAACTCACAATGGAGGTGTGTGAAGTCACAGAAAGGAATTGTGTGAAGTCAGAAGGGAGGTGTGTGAAGTCACAGAATGGAGATGTGTGAACTCAGAATGGATGTGTGGGAAGTCACAGATGGAGGTTTGTGAAGTCATAGAATGGAGGTGTGTGAGGTCATAGAATGGATGTTTCTGAAGTAAGAATGAAGGTGTGTGAAGTCATAGAATGGAGGTGTGTGAAGTCATAGAATGGAGGTGTGTGAAGTCAGAGAATGGAGGTGTGTGAAGTCAGAACGGAGGTATGAAGTCATAGAATAGAGGTGGATGAACTCATAGAAAGGAGTTGTGGGAAGTCATAGAACAGAGGAGTGTGAAGTCATAGAATGGAGGTGAGTGAAGTCACAGATTCGAGGTCTGTGAAGTCATAGAATGGAGCTGTGTGATGCCAGAATTGAGGAGTGTGAAGTCCTAGAATGGACGTGTGTGAACTCATAGAATGGAGGTGTGTGACGTCACAATGGAAGTGTGTGAAGTCACAGAATGGAGGTGTGTGAAGTCATATATTGGAGGTGTGTGAAGTCAGAATGGAGGTGTGTGAAGTCACAGAATGGAGGTGTGTGAACTCAGAATGGAGGTGTTTGAAGTCATGGATGAAGGTGTGTGAAGTCACAGTATGGAGGTGTGTGAAATCATAGAATGGAATTTTGTGAATTCACAGAATGGAGCTGTGTGAAGTCACAATGGAGGAGTGTGAAGTCATAGAATGGAGGTGTGTGAAGTCAGAATCGAGGTTTGTGAACTCATAGATTGGACGTGTGTGAAGTCACAATGGAGGTGTGTGAAGACATAGAATGGAGGTGTGTGAAGTCACAGAATGGAGGTGTGTGAAGTCATAAAATGGAGGTGTGTGAAGTCATAGAATGGAGGTGTGTGAAGTCATAGAATGGATGTTTCTGAAGTAAGAATGGAGGTGTGTGAAGTCATAGAATGGAGGTGTGTGAAGTCAAAATGGTGGTGTGTGAACTCATAGAATGGAGGTGTGTGAAGTCACAGAATGTAGGTGTGTGAAGACAGAATGGAGGTGTGAAGTCATAGAATGGGGGTGGGTGAAGTCATGGAAAGGAGGTGTGGGAAGTCATAGAATGGAGAAGTGTGAAGTCATAGAGTGGAGGTGAGTGAAGTCACATATTCAAAGTCTGTGAAGTCATAGAATGGAGGTTTGTGAAGTCAGAATGGAGGTGTGTGAACTCTTAGAATGGAGGTGTGTGAAGTCACAATGAAGGTGTGTGAAGTCACAGAATGGAGGTATTTGAAGTCAGAATGGAGGTGTGTGAACTCATAGAATGGAGGTGTGTGAAGTCACAATGGAGGTGTGTGAAGTCACAGAATGGAGGTGTGTGAAGTCACAGAATGGAGGTGTGTGAAGTCAGGGAATGGTGGTGTGTGAAGTCACAGAATGGAGGTGTGTGAAGTCACGGAATGGAGCTGTGTGAAGTCACAGAATGGAGGTGTGTGAACTCAGAATGGAGATGTGAGAAATCACAGAATGGAGGTGTGTGAAGTCATAGAATGGAAGTGTGTGAAGTCATAGAATGGAGGTTTGTGAAGTAAGAATGGAGGTGTGTGAAGTCACCGAATGGAGTTGTGTGAACTCAGAATGGAGGTGTGTGAATTCACAGAATGGAGGTTTGTGAAGTCATAGAATGGAGTTGTGTGAGGTCATAGAATGGATGTTTCTAAAGTAAGAATGAAGGTGTGTGAAGTCATAGAATGGAGGTGTGTGAAGTCATAGAATGGAGGTGTGTGAAGTCACAGAATGGAGGTATCTGAAGTCAGAATGGAGGTGTGAAGTCATCTAATAGAGGTGGGTGAAGTCATAGAAAGGAGGTGTGGGAAGTCATAGAATGGAGCAGTGTGAAGTCATAGAGTGGAGGTGAGTGAAGTCACAGAATCAAGGTCTGTGAAGTCATAGAATAGAGGTGTGTGAAGTCAGAATGGAGGTGTGTGAAGTCATAGAATGGAGGTATGTGAACTCATAGAATGGAGGTGTGTGATGTCACAATGGAAGTGTGTGAAGTCACAGAATGGAGGTGTGTGAAGTCATACATTGGTGTGTGAAGTCAGAATGGAGGTGTGTGAAGTCACAGAATGGAGGTGTGTGAACTCAGATTGGAGGTGTGTGAAGTCATAGATGGAGGTGTGTGCAGTCATAGTATAGAGTTGTGTGAAATCCTAGAATGGAGTTTTGTGAATTCACAGAATGGAGGAGTGTGAAGTCAGAATGGCGGAGTGTGAAGTCACAGAATGGAGGTGTGTGAAGTTAGAATGGAGGTGTGTGAACTCATAGAATGGAGGTGTGTGAAGTCACAATGGAGGTGTGTGAAGACATAGAATGGAGGTGTGTGAAGTCACAGAATGGAGGTGTGTGAAGTCATAGAATGTAGGTGTGTGAAGACATAGAATGGATGTTTGTGAAGTAAGAATGAGGGTGTGTGAAGTCATAGAATGGAAGTGTGTGAAGTCACAGAATGGAGATGTGTGACATCATAGAATGGAGCTGTGTGAATTCAGAATGGAGGTGTGTGAAGTGATAGAATGGAGGTGTGTAGAGTCATAGAATGGATGTTTCTGAAGTAGGAATGAAGGTGTGTGAAGTCATAGAATGGAGGTGTGTGAAGACAAAATGGAGGTTTGCGAACTCAAAGAATGGAGGTGTGTGAAGTCATGGAATGGAGGTGTGTGAAGTTCAAGAATGGAGGTGTGTGAAGTCAAACAATGGTGGTGTGTGAAGTCACAGAATGGAGGTGTATGAAGTCACAGAAAGGAGGTGTGTGAAGTCAGAGAATTGAGGTGTGTGAAGTCAGAATGCAGGTGTGTGAAGTCATAGAATGGAGGTGTGTGAAGTCACAGAATGGAGGTGTATGAAGTCATAGAATGTAGGTGTGTGAAGTCACAGAATGGAGGTTGTAAAGTCACAGAATGGAGGTGTGTGAAGTCAAAGAATGGAGGTGTGGGAAATCACAGAATGGAGGTTTGTGAAGTCAAAAAGGTGGTGTGTAGACTCACAAATGGAGGTGTGTGAACTCATAGAATGGAGGTGTGTGAAATCAAAGAATAAAGGTGTGTGAAGGCATCGAATGGAGGTGTGTGAAATCATGGAATGGAGGTGTGTGAAGTCACAGAATGGAGGTGTGTGAAGTCAGAATGGAGTTGTGTGAAGTCATAGAATGGAGGTGTGTGAAGTCAGAATGGAGGTGTGTGAAGTCATAGAATGGAGGTGTGTGAAGTCAGAATGGAGGTGTGTGATCTCATAGAATGGAGGTGTGTGAAGTCATAATGGAGGTGTGTGAAGTCATAGAATGGACATGTGTGAAGTCACAGAATGGAGGTGTGTGAAGTCATAGAATGGAGCTGTGTGAAGTCAGATTGGAGGTGTGTGAAGTCACAGAATGGATGTGTGTGAACTCAGAATGGAGGTGTGTGAAGTCACAGAATTGAGGTGTGTGAAGTCATAGAATGGAGTTGTGTAAAGTCATAGAATGGAGGTGTGTGAGGTCATAATGTAGGTGTGTGAAGTCACAGAATTGAGATGTGTGAAGTCACAGAATGGAGGTGTGGGAAGTCATAGAATGGAGGTGTGTGAAGTCATAGAATGGAGGTGTGTGAAGTCATAGAATGGATGTTTGTGAAGTAAGAATGAAGGTGTGTGAAGTCATAGAATGGAAGTGTGTGAAGTCACAGAATGGAGATGTGTGACATCATAGAATGGAGCTGTGTGAATTCAGAATGGAGGTGTGTGAAGTGATAGAATGGAGGTGTGTAGAGTCATAGAATGGATGTTTCTGAAGTAGGAATGAAGGTGTGTGAAGTCATAGAATGGAGGTGTGTGAAGACAAAATGGAGGTTTGCGAACTCAAAGAATGGAGGTGTGTGAAGTCATGGAATGGAGGTGTGTGAAGTTCAAGAATGGAGGTGTGTGAAGTCAAACAATGGTGGTGTGTGAAGTCACAGAATGGAGGTGTATGAAGTCACAGAATGGAGGTGTGTGAAGTCAGAGAATTGAGGTGTGTGAAGTCAGAATGCAGGTGTGTGAAGTCATAGAATGGAGGTGTGTGAAGTCACAGAATGGAGGTGTATGAAGTCATAGAATGTAGGTGTGTGAAGTCACAGAATGGAGGTTGTAAAGTCACAGAATGGAGGTGTGTGAAGTCAAAGAATGGAGGTGTGGGAAATCACAGAATGGAGGTTTGTGAAGTCAAAAAGGTGGTGTGTAGACTCACAAATGGAGGTGTGTGAACTCATAGAATGGAGGTGTGTGAAATCAAAGAATAAAGGTGTGTGAAGGCATCGAATGGAGGTGTGTGAAGTCATGGAATGGAGGTGTGTGCAGTCACAGAATGGAGGTGTGTGAAGTCAGAATGGAGTTGTGTGAAGTCATAGAATGGAGGTGTGTGAAGTCAGAATGGAGGTGTGTGAAGTCATAGAATGGAGGTGTGTGAAGTCATAATGGAGGTGTGTGAACTCATAGAATGGAGGTGTGTGAAGTCATAATGGAGGTGTGTGAAGTCATAGAATGGACATGTGTGAAGTCACAGAATGGAGGTGTGTGAAGTCATAGAATGGAGCTGTGTGAAGTCAGATTGGAGGTGTGTGAAGTCACAGAATGGATGTGTGTGAACTCAGAATGGAGGTGTGTGAAGTCACAGAATTGAGGTGTGTGAAGTCATAGAATGGAGTTGTGTAAAGTCATAGAATGGAGGTGTGTGAGGTAATAATGTAGGTGTGTGAAGTCACAGAATTGAGATGTGTGAAGTCACAGAATGGAGGTGTGGGAAGTCATAGAATGGAGGTGTGTGAAGTCATAGAATGGAGGTGTGTGAAGTCATAGAATGGATGTTTGTGAAGTAAGAATGAAGGTGTGTTAAGTACTAGAATGGAGATGTGTGAAGGCAGAGAATGGAGGTGTGTGAAGTCATAGAATGGAGCTGTGTGAAGTCAGAATGGAGGTGTGTGAAGTCATAGAATGAAGGTGTGTGAACTCACAATGGAGATGTGTGAAGTCAAAGAATGGAGGTGTGTGAAGTCAAAGAATGGAAGTGTGTGAAGTCATAGAATGGACGTGTGTGAAGTCATAGAATGGAGGTGTGTGAAGTCATAGAATGGAGTTGTGTGAAGTCACAGAATTGATGTTTGTGAAGTCAGAATGGAGGTCTGTGAAGTCAGAATGGAGGTTTGTGAAGTCATAGAATGGAGGTGTGTGAAGTCACAGAATGGAGGTGTGTGAAGTCAGAATGGAGTTGTGTGAAGTCATAGAATGGAGGTGTGTGAAGTCAAAATGGAGGTGTGTGAAGTCATATAATGGAGGTGTGTGAAGTCAGAATGGAGGTGTGTGAACTCATAGAATGGAGGTGTGTGAAGTCATAATGGAGGTGTGTGAAGTCATAGAATGGACATGTGTGAAGTCACAGAATGGAGGTGTGTGAAGTCATAGAATGGAGCTGTGTGAAGTCAGATTGGAGGTGTGTGAAGTCACAGAATGGATGTGTGTGAACTCAGAATGGAGGTGTGTGAAGTCACAGAAATGAGGTGTGTGAAGTCATAGAATGGAGTTGTGTAAAGTCATAGAATGGAGGTGTGTGAGGTCATAATGTAGGTGTGTGAAGTCACAGAATTGAGATGTGTGAAGTCACAGAATGGAGGTGTGGGAAGTCATAGAATGGAGGTGTGTGAAGTCATAGAATGGAGGTGTGTGAAGTCATAGAATGGATGTTTGTGAAGTAAGAATGAAGGTGTGTGAAGTCATAGAATGGAAGTGTGTGAAGTCACAGAATGGAGATGTGTGACATCATAGAATGGAGCTGTGTGAATTCAGAATGGAGGTGTGTGAAGTGATAGAATGGAGGTGTGTAGAGTCATAGAATGGATGTTTCTGAAGTAGGAATGAAGGTGTGTGAAGTCATAGAATGGAGGTGTGTGAAGACAAAATGGAGGTTTGCGAACTCAAAGAATGGAGGTGTGTGAAGTCATGGAATGGAGGTGTGTGAAGTTCAAGAATGGAGGTGTGTGAAGTCAAACAATGGTGGTGTGTGAAGTCACAGAATGGAGGTGTATGAAGTCACAGAATGGAGGTGTGTGAAGTCAGAGAATTGAGGTGTGTGAAGTCAGAATGCAGGTGTGTGAAGTCATAGAATGGAGGTGTGTGAAGTCACAGAATGGAGGTGTATGAAGTCATAGAATGTAGGTGTGTGAAGTCACAGAATGGAGGTTGTAAAGTCACAGAATGGAGGTGTGTGAAGTCAAAGAATGGAGGTGTGGGAAATCACAGAATGGAGGTTTGTGAAGTCAAAAAGGTGGTGTGTAGACTCACAAATGGAGGTGTGTGAACTCATAGAATGGAGGTGTGTGAAATCAAAGAATAAAGGTGTGTGAAGGCATCGAATGGAGGTGTGTGAAATCATGGAATGGAGGTGTGTGAAGTCACAGAATGGAGGTGTGTGAAGTCAGAATGGAGTTGTGTGAAGTCATAGAATGGAGGTGTGTGAAGTCAGAATGGAGGTGTGTGAAGTCATAGAATTGAGGTGTGTGAAGTCAGAATGGAGGTGTGTGAACTCATAGAATGGAGGTGTGTGAAGTCATAATGGAGGTGTGTGAAGTCATAGAATGGACATGTGTGAAGTCACAGAATGGAGGTGTGTGTAGTCATAGAATGGAGCTGTGTGAAGTCAGATTGGAGGTGTGTGAAGTCACAGAATGGATGTGTGTGAACTCAGAATGGAGGTGTGTGAAGTCACAGAATTGAGGTGTGTGAAGTCATAGAATGGAGTTGTGTAAAGTCATAGAATGGAGGTGTGTGAGGATATAATGTAGGTGTGTGAAGTCACAGAATTGAGATGTGTGAAGTCACAGAATGGAGGTGTGGGAAGTCATAGAATGGAGGTGTGTGAAGTCATAGAATGGAGGTGTGTGAAGTCATAGAATGGATGTTTGTGAAGTAAGAATGAAGGTGTGTTAAGTACTAGAATGGAGATGTGTGAAGGCAGAGAATGGAGGTGTGTGAAGTCATAGAATGGAGCTGTGTGAAGTCAGAATGGAGGTGTGTGAAGTCATAGAATGAAGGTGTGTGAACTCACAATGGAGATGTGTGAAGTCAAAGAATGGAGGTGTGTGAAGTCAAAGAATGGAAGTGTGTGAAGTCATAGAATGGACGTGTGTGAAGTCATAGAATGGAGGTGTGTGAAGTCATAGAATGGAGTTGTGTGAAGTCACAGAATTGATGTTTGTGAAGTCAGAATGGAGGTCTGTGAAGTCAGAATGGAGGTTTGTGAAGTCATAGAATGGAGGTGTGTGAAGTCACAGAATGGAGGTGTGTGAAGTCAGAATGGAGTTGTGTGAAGTCATAGAATGGAGGTGTGTGAAGTCAAAATGGAGGTGTGTGAAGTCATATAATGGAGGTGTGTGAAGTCAGAATGGAGGTGTGTGAACTCATAGAATGGAGGTGTGTGAAGTCATAATGGAGGTGTGTGAAGTCATAGAATGGACATGTGTGAAGTCACAGAATGGAGGTGTGTGAAGTCATAGAATGGAGCTGTGTGAAGTCAGATTGGAGGTGTGTGAAGTCACAGAATGGATGTGTGTGAACTCAGAATGGAGGTGTGTGAAGTCACAGAAATGAGGTGTGTGAAGTCATAGAATGGAGTTGTGTAAAGTCATAGAATGGAGGTGTGTGAGGTCATAATGTAGGTGTGAGAAGTCACAGAATTGAGATGTGTGAAGTCACAGAATGGAGGTGTGGGAAGTCATAGAATGGAGGTGTGTGAAGTCATAGAATGGAGGTGTGTGAAGTCATAGAATGGATGTTTGTGAAGTAAGAATGAAGGTGTGTGAAGTCATAGAATGGAAGTGTGTGAAGTCACAGAATGGAGATGTGTGACATCATAGAATGGAGCTGTGTGAATTCAGAATGGAGGTGTGTGAAGTGATAGAATGGAGGTGTGTAGAGTCATAGAATGGATGTTTCTGAAGTAGGAATGAAGGTGTGTGAAGTCATAGAATGGAGGTGTGTGAAGACAAAATGGAGGTTTGCGAACTCAAAGAATGGAGGTGTGTGAAGTCATGGAATGGAGGTGTGTGAAGTTCAAGAATGGAGGTGTGTGAAGTCAAACAATGGTGGTGTGTGAAGTCACAGAATGGAGGTGTATGAAGTCACAGAATGGAGGTGTGTGAAGTCAGAGAATTGAGGTGTGTGAAGTCAGAATGCAGGTGTGTGAAGTCATAGAATGGAGGTGTGTGAAGTCACAGAATGGAGGTGTATGAAGTCATAGAATGTAGGTGTGTGAAGTCACAGAATGGAGGTTGTAAAGTCACAGAATGGAGGTGTGTGAAGTCAAAGAATGGAGGTGTGGGAAATCACAGAATGGAGGTTTGTGAAGTCAAAAAGGTGGTGTGTAGACTCACAAATGGAGGTGTGTGAACTCATAGAATGGAGGTGTGTGAAATCAAAGAATAAAGGTGTGTGAAGGCATCGAATGGAGGTGTGTGAAATCATGGAATGGAGGTGTGTGAAGTCACAGAATGGAGGTGTGTGAAGTCAGAATGGAGTTGTGTGAAGTCATAGAATGGAGGTGTGTGAAGTCAGAATGGAGGTGTGTGAAGTCATAGAATTGAGGTGTGTGAAGTCAGAATGGAGGTGTGTGAACTCATAGAATGGAGGTGTGTGAAGTCATAATGGAGGTGTGTGAAGTCATAGAATGGACATGTGTGAAGTCACAGAATGGAGGTGTGTGTAGTCATAGAATGGAGCTGTGTGAAGTCAGATTGGAGGTGTGTGAAGTCACAGAATGGATGTGTGTGAACTCAGAATGGAGGTGTGTGAAGTCACAGAATTGAGGTGTGTGAAGTCATAGAATGGAGTTGTGTAAAGTCATAGAATGGAGGTGTGTGAGGATATAATGTAGGTGTGTGAAGTCACAGAATTGAGATGTGTGAAGTCACAGAATGGAGGTGTGGGAAGTCATAGAATGGAGGTGTGTGAAGTCATAGAATGGAGGTGTGTGAAGTCATAGAATGGATGTTTGTGAAGTAAGAATGAAGGTGTGTTAAGTACTAGAATGGAGATGTGTGAAGGCAGAGAATGGAGGTGTGTGAAGTCATAGAATGGAGCTGTGTGAAGTCAGAATGGAGGTGTGTGAAGTCATAGAATGAAGGTGTGTGAACTCACAATGGAGATGTGTGAAGTCAAAGAATGGAGGTGTGTGAAGTCAAAGAATGGAAGTGTGTGAAGTCATAGAATGGACGTGTGTGAAGTCATAGAATGGAGGTGTGTGAAGTCATAGAATGGAGTTGTGTGAAGTCACAGAATTGATGTTTGTGAAGTCAGAATGGAGGTCTGTGAAGTCAGAATGGAGGTTTGTGAAGTCATAGAATGGAGGTGTGTGAAGTCGTAGAATGGATGTGTGTGAAGTCACAGAATTGATGTTTGTGAAGTCAGAATGGAGGTGTGTGAACTCACAATGGAGGTGTGTGAAGTCAAAGAATGGAGGTGTGTGAAGTCACAGAATTGATGTTTGTGAAGTCAGAATGGAGGTGTGTGAAGTCAGAATGGAGGTGTGTGAAGTCATAGAATGGAGGTGTGTGAAGTCCCAGTGCAGGTGTGTGAACTCATAGACTGGAGGTGTGTGAAGTCACAGAATGGAGGTGTGTGAAGTCATAGAATGGAGGTGTGTGAAGTCATAGAATGGAGGTGTGTGAAGTCATAGAATGGAGGTTTGTGAAGTTATAGAATGGAGGTGGGTGAATTCATACAATGGATGTTCCTGAAGTAAGAATGGAGGTGTGTGAAGTCATAGAATGGAGGTGTGTGAAGTCAAAATGGTGGTGTGTGAACTCATAGAATGGATGTGTGTGAACTGATAGAGTAGATGTGTGTGAAGTCATGGAATGGAGGTGTGTGAAGTCAAAGAATGGAGGTGTGTGAAGTCAAACAATGGAGGTGTGCGAAGTCACATAATGGAGGTGTGTGAAGTCACAGAATGGAAGGGTGTGAAGTTAAAATGGAGGTATGTGAAGTCACAGAATGGAGGTGTGTGAAGTCACAGAATGCAGGTGTGTGAAGTCAAAATGGTGGTGTGTAACGTCACAAATGCAGGTGTGTGAAGTCACAGAATGTATGTGTGTGAACTCAAAATGGAGGTGTGTGAAGTCAAAGAATGGAGGTGTGTGAAGTCAAAGAATGGAGGTGTGTGAAGTCAAACAATGGATGTGTGCGAAGTCACATAACGGAGGTGTGTGAAGTCACAGCATGGAAGTGTGTGAAGTTAAAATGGAGGTGTGTGAAGTCCAAGAACGGAGGTGTGTGAACTCAGAATGGAGGTGTGTGAAGTCCCAGAATGGAGGTGTGGGAAGTCATAGAATGGAGTTGTGTGAAGTCACAGAATGGAGATGTGTGAATTCATAGAATGGAGGTGTGTGAAGTCATAGAATGGAGGTGTGTGAATTCACAGAATGGAGGTGTGTGAAGTCAAAGAATGGAGGTGTGTGAAGTCACAGAATGGGGGTGTGTGAACTCACAATGGAGGTGTGTGAAGTCAAACAATGGAGGTGAGTGAAGTCATAGAATGGAAGTGTGTGAAATCATAGAATGGAGGTGTGTGAAGCCAGAATTGAGGTGTGTGAAGTCACAGAATTGAGGTTTGTGAACTCACAATGGAGGTGTGTGAAGTCACAGAAGGGAGGTTTGTGAAATCATAGAATGGAGGTGTGTGAAGTCAAAATGGAGGTGTGTGAAGTAACAGAATGGAGGTGTGTGAAGTCACAGAATGTAGGTGTGTGAAGTCATAGAATGGAGGTGTGTGAAGTCAGAGAATGGAGGTGTGTGAAGTCACAGAATGGAGGTGTGTGAAGTCAAAATGGAGGTGTGTGAACTCATACAATGGAGGTTTTTGAACTCATAGAATGGAGGTGTGTGAAGTCATGGAATGGAGGTGTGGGAAGTCCAAAAATAGAGGTGTGTGAAGTCAAACAATGTTAATGTGTGTGAAGTCACAGAATGGAGGTGTGTGAATTCAAAGAATGGAAGTGTGTGAAGTCAAAATGGAGGTGTGTGAAGTAACAGAATGGAGGTGTGTGAAGTCACAGAATGTAGGTGTGTGAAGTCATAGAATGGAGGTGTGTGAAGTCAGAGAATGGAGGTGTGTGAAGTCACAGAATGGAGGTGTGTGAAGTCAAAATGGAGGTGTGCGAACTCATAAAATGGAGATGCGTGAAGTCATGGAATGGAGGTGTGTGAAGTCCAAAAAAGGGAGGTGTGTGAAGTCAAACAATGTTGGTGTGTGAAGTCACAGAATGGAGGTGTGTGAAGTCAAAGAATGGAAGTGTGTGAAGTCAAAAGTGAGGTGTGTGAAGTCACAGAATGGAGGTGTGTGAAGTCACAGAATGGAGGTGTGTGAACACAGAATGGAGGTGTCTGAAGTCACAGAACGGAGATTTGTGAAGTCATAGAATGGAAGTACGTGAAGTCATAGAATGGATGTTTCTGAAGTAAGAATGAAGGTGCGTGAAGTCATAGAATGGAGGTGTGTGAAGGCACAGAATGGAGGTGTGTGAAGTCACAGAATGGAGGTGTGTGAAGTTATAGAATGGAGGTGTGTGAAGTCATAGAATGGAGGTGTGTGATCGTAGAATGGATGTTTGTGAAGTAAGAATGAAGGTGTGTTAAGTCATAGAATGGAGGTGTGTGAAGGCACAGAATAGAGGTGTGTGAAGTCATAGAATGGAGCTATGTGAAGTCATAATGGAGGTGTGTGAAGTCATAGAATGGAGGTGTGTGAAATCACAATGGAGGTGTGTGAAGTCAAAGAATGGAGGTGTGTGAAGTCATAGAAAGGAATTGTGGGAAGTCATAGAATGGAGGTGTGTGAAACCAGAATTGAGGTGTGTGAAGTCACAGAATTGAGGTGTGTGAACTCAGAATGGAGGTGTGTGAAGTCACAGAATGGAGGTTTGTAAAGTCATAGAATGGAGGTGTGTGAAGTCATAGAATGTAGGTGTGTGAAGTCAAAATGGAGGTGTGCGAACTCATAAAATGGAGAGGCGTGAAGTCATGGAATGGAGGTGTGTGAAGTCCAAAAAAGGGAGGTGTGTGAAGTCAAACAATGTTGGTGTGTGAAGTCACAGAATGGAGGTGTGTGAAGTCAAAGAATGGAAGTGTGTGAAGTCAAAATTGAGGTGTGTGAAGTCACAGAATGGAGGTGTGTGAAGTCACAGAATGGAAGTGTGTGAAGTTAAAATGGAGGTGTGTGAAGTCACAGAATGGAACTGTGTGAAGTCACAGAATGGAGGTGTGTGAAGTCAAAATGGTGGTTTGTAACGTCACAAATGCAGGTGTGTGAAGTCACATAATGTATGTGTGTGAACTCAAAATGGAGGTGTGTGAAGTCAAAGAATGGAGGTGTGCGAAGTCAAAGAATATAGGTGTGTGAAATCATAGAAAGGAGGTGTGTGAAGTCATAGAATGGAGGTGTGTGAAATCATAGAAGGAAGGTGTGTGAAGTCACGGAATGAAGGTGTGTTAAGTCACAGAACGGAGGTGTGTGAACTCAGAATGGAGCTGTGTGAAGTCCCAGAATGGAGGTGTGGGAAGTCATAGAATGGAGTTGTGTGAAGTCACAGAATGGAGATGTGTGAATTCATAGAATGGAGGTGTGTGAAGTCATAGAATGGAGGTGTGTGAATTCACAGAATGGAGGTGTGTGAAGTCAAAGAATGGAGGTGTGTGAAGTCACAGAATGGGGGTGGGTGAACTCACTATGGAGGTGTGTGAAGTCAAAGAATGGAGGTGAGTGAAGTCATAGAATGGAAGTGTGTAAAATCATAGAATGGAGGTGTGTGAAGCCAGAATTGAGGTGTGTGAAGTCACAGAATTGAGGTTTATGAACTCACAATGGAGGTGTGTGAAGTCACAGAAGGGAGGTTTGTGAAATCATAGAATGGAGGTGTGTGAAGTCATAGACCGGATGTTTCTGAAGTAGAATGAAGGTGTGTGAAGTCATGGAATGGAGGTGTGTGAAGTCCAAAAATAGAGGTGTGTGAAGTCAAACAATGTTAATGTGTGTGAAGTCACAGAATGGAGGTGTGTGAAATCACAGAATGGAGGTGTGTGAAGTCAAAAATGTGGTGTGTAGAGTCACAAATGGAGGGGTGTGAACTCATAGAATGGAGTGTGTGAAGTCAAAGAATGGAGGTGTGTGAAGTCATGGAATGGAAGTGTGTGAAGTCACAGAATGGAGGTGTGTGAAGTCATAGAATGGAGGTGTGTGAAGTCATAGAATTGATGTTTCTGAATAAGAATGAATGTGTGTGAAGTCATAGAATGGAGGTGTATGAAGTCAAAATGGAGGAGTGTGAACTCATAGAATGGAGTTCTGAGAACTCATAGAATGGAGGTGTGTGAAGTCATGGAATAAAGGTGTGTGAAGTCAAAGAATGCATTGTGTGAAGTCAAACAATAAAGGTGTGTGAAGTCACAGAATGGAGGTGTGTGAAATCACAGAATGGAGGTGTGTGAAGTCACGGAATGGAGGTGTGTGAAGTCACAGAATGGAGGTGTGTGAAGTCAGAATGTAGTTGTGTGAAGTCATAGAATGGAGGTGTGTGAAGTCACAGAATGGAGGTGTGTGAAATCATAGAATGGAGGTGTATGAAGTCATCGAATGGAGGTGTGTGAAGTCATGGAATGGAGGTGTGTGAAGTCATGGAATGGAGGTGTGTGAAGTCACAGAATGGAGGTGTGTGAAGTCAGAATGGAGTTGTGTGAAGTCATAGAATGGAGGTGTGTGAAGACACAAGGGAGGTGTGTGAAATCATAGAATGGAGGTGTGTGAAGTCACAGTATGGAGGTGTGTGAAGTCATAGAATGGAGCTGTGTGAAGTCAGATTGGAGGTGTGTGAAGTCACAGAATGGAGGTTTGTAAGGTCATAGAATGGAGGTGTGTGAAGTCATAGAATGTAGGTGTGTGAAGTCAAAATGGAGGTGTGCGAACTCATAAAATGGAGATGCGTGAAGTCATGGAATGGAGGTGTGTGAAGTCCAAAAAAGGGAGGTGTGTGAAGTCAAACAATGTTGGTGTGTGAAGTCACAGAATGGAGGTGTGTGAAGTCAAAGAATGGAAGTGTGTGAAGTCAAAAGTGAGGTGTGTGAAGTCACAGAATGGAGGTGTGTGAAGTCACAGAATGGAGGTGTGTGAACACAGAATGGAGGTGTCTGAAGTCACAGAATGGAGATTTGTGAAGTCATAGAATGGAAGTACGTGAAGTCATAGAATGGATGTTTCTGAAGTAAGAATGAAGGTGCGTGAAGTCATAGAATGGAGGTGTGTGAAGGCACAGAATGGAGGTGTGTGAAGTCACAGAATGGAGGTGTGTGAAGTTATAGAATGGAGGTGTGTGAAGTCATAGAATGGAGGTGTGTGAAATCACAATGGAGGTGTGTGAAGTCAAAGAATGGAGGTGTGTGAAGTCATAGAAAGGAATTGTGGGAAGTCATAGAATGGAGGTGTGTGAAACCAGAATTGAGGTGTGTGAAGTCACAGAATTGAGGTGTGTGAACTCAGAATGGAGGTGTGTGAAGTCACAGAATGGAGGTTTGTAAAGTCATAGAATGGAGGTGTGTGAAGTCATAGAATGTAGGTGTGTGAAGTCAAAATGGAGGTGTGCGAACTCATAAAATGGAGAGGCGTGAAGTCATGGAATGGAGGTGTGTGAAGTCCAAAAAAGGGAGGTGTGTGAAGTCAAACAATGTTGGTGTGTGAAGTCACAGAATGGAGGTGTGTGAAGTCAAAGAATGGAAGTGTGTGAAGTCAAAATTGAGGTGTGTGAAGTCACAGAATGGAGGTGTGTGAAGTCACAGAATGGAGGTGTGTGAAGTCATAGAATGGAGGTGTGTGAAGACGCAGAATGGAGATGTGTGTAGTCACAGAATGGAGGTGTGTGAAGTCACAGAATGGAGGTGTGTGAAGTCACAGAATGGAGGTGTGTGTACTCAAAATGGAGGTGTGTGAAGTCCCAGAATGGAGGTGTGTGAAGTCAAACAATAAAGGTGTGTGAAGTCACAGAATGGAGGTCTGTGAAGTCATAGAATGGAGGTGTGTTAAGTCACAGAACGGAGGTGTGTGAACTCAGAGAATGGAGGTGTGTGAACTCAGAATGGAGGTGTGTGATATCACAGAACGGAGATTTGTGAAGTCATAGAATGGAAGTGCGTGAAGTCATATAATGGATATTTCTGAAATAAGAATGAAGGTGTGTGAAGTCATAGAATGGAGGTTTGTGAAGTCAAAATGGAGGTGTGTGAACTCATAGAAAGGAGGTGTGTGAACTCTTAGAAAGGAAGTGTGTGAAGTCATGGAAAGGAGGTGTGTGAAGTCAAAGAATGGAGGTGTGTGAAGTCAAACAATAAAGGTGTGTGCAGTCACAGAATGGAAGTGTGTGAAATCACAGAATGGAGGTGTGTGAAGTCAAAAAGGTGGTGTGTAGAGTCACAAATGGAGGTGTGTAACTCATAGAATGGAGGTGTGTGAAGTCAAAGAATGGAGGTGTGTGAAGGCATCAAATGGAGGTGTGTGAAGTCATGGAATGGAGGTGTGTGAAGTCACAGAATGGAGGTGTGTGAAGTCAGAATGGAGTTGTGTGAAGTCGTAGAATGGAGGTGTGTGAAGTCAGAATGGAGGTGTGTGAACTCATAGAATGGAGGTGAGTGAAGTCACAATGGAGGTATGTGAAGTCATAGAATGGTGGTGTGTGAAGTCACAGAATTGAGGTGTGGAAGTCATAGAATGCAGGTGTGTGAAGTCAGAATGGAGGTGTGTGAAGTCATAGAATGGAGGTGTGTGAAGTCATAATGTAGGTGTGTGAAGTCACAGAATTGAGGTGTGTGAAGTCACAGAATGGAGGTGTGTAAAGTCATAGAATGGACGTGTGTGAAGTCATAGAATGGAGGTGTGTGAAGTCATAGAATGAATGTTTGTGAATTAAGAATGAAGGTGTGTTAAGTCATAAAATGGAGATGTGTGAAGGCACAGAATGGAGGTGTGTGAAGTCATAGAATGTAGCTGTATGAAGTCAGAATGGAGGTGTGTGAAGTCATAGAATGGAGGTGTGTGAACTCACAATGGAGATGTGTTAAGTCAAAAAATGGTGGTGTGTGAAGTCAAAGAATGGAAGTGTGTGAAGTCACAGAATGGAGGTGTGTGAAGTCATAGAATGGAGCTGTATGATGTCATGGAATGGAGGTGTGTGAAGTCACAGAATTGATGTTTGTGAAGTCAGAATGGAGGTGTGTGAAGTCAGAATGGAGGTTTGTGAAGTCATAGAATGGAGGTGTGTGAAGTCATAGAATGGAGGTGTGTGAAGTCATAGAAGGAGGTGTGTGAAGTCACAGAATTGATATTTGTGAATTCAGAATGGAGGTGTGTCAACTCACAATGGAGGTGTGTGAAGTCAAAGAATGGAGGTGTGTGAAGTCACAGAATTGATGTTTGTGAAGTCAGAATGGAGGTGTGTGAAGTCAGAATGGAGGTGTGTGAAGTCATAGAATGGAGGTGTGTGAAGTCACAATGCACGTGTGTGACCTCATAAAATGGACGTTTCTGAAGTCAGAATGGAGTTGTGTGAAGCCATAGAATGGAGGTGTGTGAAGTCAGAATGTAGGTGTGTGAAGTCATAGAATGGAGGTGTGTGAAGTCAGAATGGAGGTGTGTGAACTCATAGAATGGAGCTGTGTGAAGTCACAATGGAGGTATGTGAAGTCATAGAATGGAGGTGTGTGAAGTCAGAGAATGGAGGTGTGTGAAGTCATAGAATGGAGCTGTGTGAAGTCAGATTGGAGTTGTGTGAAGTCACAGAATGGAGGTGTGTGAACTCAGAATGGAGGTGTGTGAAGTCACAGAATGAAGGTGTGTGAAGTCATAGAATGGAGGTGTGTGAAGTCATAGAATGGATGTGTGTGAATTCATAATGGAGGTTTGTGAAGTCACAGAATTGAGGTGTGTGAAGTCATAGAATGGAGGTTTGTGAATTCATAGAATGGAGGTGTGTGAAGTCATAGAATGGAGGTGTGTGAAGTCATAGAATGGATGTTTGTGAAGTAAGAATGAAGGTGTGTTTAGTCATAGAATGGAGGTGTGTGAAGTCATAGAATGGAGCTGTTTGAAGTCAGAATGGAGGTGTGTGAAGTCACAGAATGGAGGTGTGTGAACTCAGAATGGTGGTGTGTGAAGTCACAGAATGGAGGTGTGTTAAGTCACAGAACGGAGGAGTTTGAACTCAGAATGGAGGTGTGTGAAATAACAGAATGGAGGTGTGTGAAGTCATAGAATGGAGGTGTGTGAAATCATAGAATGGAGGTGTGGGAAGGCATAGAGTGGAGCTGTGTGAAGTCAGATTGGAGGTGTGCGAAGTCATTGAATGGAGCTGGGTGAAGTCAGAATGGAGGTGTGTGAAGTCATAGAATGGAGGTGTGTGAGGGCATAGAATGAATGATTCTGAAGTAAGAATGAAGGTGTGTGAAGTCAGCGAATGGAGGTGTGTGAAGTCAGAATGGAGGTGTGAAGTCATAGAATAGAGGTGGATGAAGTCATAGAAAGGAGTTGTGGGAAGTCATAGAATAGAGGAGTGTGAAGTCATAGAATGGAGGTGAGTGAAGTCACAGATTCGAGGTCTGTGAAGTCATAGAATGGAGCTGTGTAATGCCAGAATTGAGGAGTGTGAAGTCCTAGAATGGACGTGTGTGAACTCATAGAATGGAGGTGTGTGACGTCACAATGGAAGTGTGTGAAGTCACAGAATGGAGTTGTGTGAAGTCATATATTGGAGGTGTGTGAAGTCAGAATGGAGGTGTGTGAATTCACAGAATGGAGCTGTGTGAAGTCAGAATGGAGGTGTGTGAAGTCATAGAATGGAGGTGTGTGAAGTCAGAATGGAGGTGTGTGATCTCATAGATTGGACGTGTGTGAAGTCACAATGGAGGTGTGTGAAGTCACAGAATGGAGGTGTGTGAAGTCACAGAATGGAGGTGTGTGAAGTCATAAAATGGAGGTGTGTGAAGTCATAGAATGGAGGTGTGTGAAGTCAGAATGGAGGTGTGTGATCTCATAGATTGGACGTGTGTGAAGTCACAATGGAGGTGTGTGAAGACATAGAATGGACGTGTGTGAAGTCACAGAATGGAGGTGTGTGAAGTCATAAAATGGAGGTGTGTGAAGTCATAGAATGGAGGTGTGTGAAGTCATAGAATGGATGTTTCTGAAGTAAGAATGAAGGTGTGTGAATTCACAGAATGGAGGTTTGTGAAGTCATAGAATGGAGTTGTGTGAGGTCATAGAATGGATGTTTCTGAAGTAAGAATGAAGGTGTGTGAAGTCATAGAATGGAGGTGTGTGAAGTCATAGAATGGAGGTGTGTGAAGTCACAGAATGGAGGTATCTGAAGTCAGAATGGAGGTGTGAAGTCATCTAATAGAGGTGGATGAAATCATAGAAAGGAGGTGTGGGAAGTCATAGAATGGAGCAGTGTGAAGTCATAGAGTGGAGGTAAGTGAAGTCACAGAATCAAGGTCTGTGAAGTCATAGAATAGAGGTGTGTGAAGTCAGAATGGAGGTGTGTGAAGTCATAGAATGGAGGTATGTGAACTCATAGAATGGAGGTGTGTGATGTCACAATGGAAGTGTGTTAAGTCACAGAATGGAGGTGTGTGAAGTCATACATTGGTGTGTGAAGTCAGAATGGAGGTGTGTGAAGTCACAGAATGGAGGTGTGTGAACTCAGATTGGAGGTGTGTGAAGTTATAGATGGAGGTGTGTGCAGTCATAGTATGGAGTTGTGTGAAATCCTAGAATGGAGTTTTGTGAATTCACAGAATGGAGGAGTGTGAAGTCAGAATGGCGGAGTGTGAAGTCACAGAATGGAGGTGTGTGAAGTTAGAATGGAGGTGTGTGAACTCATAGAATGGAGGTGTGTGAAGTCATAATGGAGGTGTGTGAAGACATAGAATGGAGGTGTGTGAAGTCACAGAATGGAGGTGTGTGAAGTCATAGAATGTAGGTGTGTGAAGTCATAGAATGGATGTTTGTGAAGTAAGAATGAATGAAGGTGTGTGAAGTCATAGAATGGAAGTGTGTGAAGTCACAGAATGGGGATGTGTGACATCATAGAATGGAGCTGTGTGAATTCAGAATGGAGGTGTGTGAAGTGATAGAATGGAGGTGTGTGCAGGCATAGAATGGATGTTTCTGAGGTAGGAATGAAGGTGTGTGAAGTCATCGAAAGGAGGTGTGTGAAGACAAAATGGAGGTTTGTGAACTCAAAGAATGGAGGTGTGTGAAGTCATGGAATGGAGGTGTGTGAAGTCCAAGAATGGAGGTGTGTGAAGTCAAACAATGGTGGTGTGTGAAGTCACAGAATGGAGGTGTATGAAGTCACAGAATGGAGGTGTGTGAAGTCAAAATGGAAGTGTGTGAAGTCACAGAATGGAGGTTTGTGAAGTCACAGAATGGAGGTGTTTGAAGTCAAAATTGTGGTGTGTGAATTCACAAATGGAGGTTTGTGAAGTCAGAATGGAGCTGAGTGAAGTCATAGAATGGAGGTGGGTGAAGGCAGAATGGAAGTGTGTGAACTCGTAGAATGGAGGTGTGTGAAGTCAAAATGGAGGTGTGTGAAGTCATAGAATGGTGGTTTTTGATGTCAAAGAATGGAGGTGTGTGAAGTCATAGAATGGAGGTGTGTGAACTCAGATTGGAGGTGTGTGAAATCACAGAAGGGAGGTGTGTCAACTCAGAAACTAGGTGTGTGAAGTCATAGAATGGAGGTGTGTGAAGTCACAGAATGAAGGTGTGTGAAGTCATAGAAGGAGGTGTCTGAAGTCACAGAATGGAGGTGTGTGAACTCAGAGAGGAGGTGTGTGAAGTCACAGAATGGAGGTGTGTGAAGTCATAGAATGGAAGTGTGTGAAGTCATAGAATGGAGGTGTGTGAAGTCAGAATGGAGGTGTGTGAAGTCACAGAATGGAGGTTTGTGAACCCAGAATGGAGGTGTGTGAAGTCACAGAATGGAGGTTTGTGAAGTCATAGAATGGAGGTGTATGAAGTCATAGAATGGACGTTGCTGAAGTAAGAATGAAGGTGTGTGAAGTCATAGAATGGAGGGGTCTGAAGTCATAGAACGGATGTTGCTGAAGTAAGAATGAAGGTGTGTGAACTCATAGAATGGAGGTGTATGAACTCATAGAATGTAGGTGTGTGAATTCAAGGAACGGAGGTGTGTGAAGTCACAGAATGGAGGTCTGTATAGTCACAGAGTGGAGGTGTGTGAAGGCACAGAATGGAGGGGTGTGAAGTCAAAGAATGGAGGAATGTGAAGTCACAGAATGGAGATGTGTGAAGTGAGAATACAGGTGTGCCAAGTCATAGAATGGAGGTGTGTGAAGTCAGAATGGAGCTGTGTGAACTCATAGAATGGAGGTGTGTGAAGTCACAATGGAGATGTGTGAAGTCATAGAATGGTGGTTTTTGAAGTCACAGAATGGAGGTGTGTGAAGTCACAGAATGGAGGTGTGTGAAGTCATAGAATGGAGCTGTATGATGTCATAGAATGGAGGTGTGTGAAGTCACAGAATTGATGTTTGTGAAGTCAGAATGGAGGTGTGTGAAGTCAGAATGGAGGTTTGTGAAGTCATAGAATGGAGGTGTGTGAAGTCATAGAATGGAGGTGTGTGAAGTCATAGAAGGAGGTGTGTGAAGTCACAGAATTGATATTTGTGAATTCAGAATGGAGGTGTGTCAACTCACAATGGAGGTGTGTGAAGTCAAAGAATGGAGGTGTGTGAAGTCACAGAATTGATGTTTGTGAAGTCAGAATGGAGGTGTGTGAAGTCAGAATGGAGGTGTGTGAAGTCATAGAATGGAGGTGTGTGAAGTCACAATGCACGTGTGTGACCTCATAGAATGGACGTTTCTGAAGTCAGAATGGAGTTGTGTGAAGCCATAGAATGGAGGTGTGTGAAGTCAGAATGTAGGTGTGTGAAGTCATAGAATGGAGGTGTGTGAAGTCAGAATGGAGGTGTGTGAACTCATAGAATGGAGCTGTGTGAAGTCACAATGGAGGTATGTGAAGTCATAGAATGGAGGTGTGTGAAGTCAGAAAATGGAGGTGTGTGAAGTCATAGAATGGAGCTGTGTGAAGTCAGATTGGAGTTGTGTGAAGTCACAGAATGGAGGTGTGTGAACTCAGAATGGAGGTGTGTGAAGTCACAGAATGAAGGTGTGTGAAGTCATAGAATGGAGGTGTGTGAAGTCATAGAATGGATGTGTGTGAATTCATAATGGAGGTTTGTGAAGTCACAGAATTGAGGTGTGTGAAGTCATAGAATGGAGGTTTGTGAATTCATAGAATGGAGGTGTGTGAAGTCATAGAATGGAGGTGTGTGAAGTCATAGAATGGATGTTTGTGAAGTAAGAATGAAGGTGTGTTTAGTCATAGAATGGAGGTGTGTGAAGTCATAGAATGGAGCTGTTTGAAGTCAGAATGGAGGTGTGTGAAGTCACAGAATGGAGGTGTGTGAACTCAGAATGGTGGTGTGTGAAGTCACAGAATGGAGGTGTGTTAAGTCACAGAACGGAGGAGTTTGAACTCAGAATGGAGGTGTGTGAAATCACAGAATGGAGGTGTGTGAAGTCATAGAATGGAGGTGTGTGAAATCATAGAATGGAGGTGTGGGAAGGCATAGAGTGGAGCTGTGTGAAGTCAGATTGGAGGTGTGCGAAGTCATTGAATGGAGCTGGGTGAAGTCAGAATGGAGGTGTGTGAGGTCATAGAATGGAGGTGTGTGAGGGCATAGAATGAATGATTCTGAAGTAAGAATGAAGGTGTGTGAAGTCAAAGAATGGAAGTGTGTGAAGTCATAGAATGGAGGTGTGTGAAGTCAGAGAATGGAGGTGTGTGAAGTCAGAATGGAGGTGTGAAGTCATAGAATAGAGGTGGATGAAGTCATAGAAAGGAGTTGTGGGAAGTCATAGAATAGAGGAGTGTGAAGTCATAGAATGGAGGTGAGTGAAGTCACAGATTCGAGGTCTGTGAAGTCATAGAATGGAGCTGTGTAATGCCAGAATTGAGGAGTGTGAAGTCCTAGAATGGACGTGTGTGAACTCATAGAATGGAGGTGTGTGACGTCACAATGGAAGTGTGTGAAGTCACAGAATGGAGGTGTGTGAAGTCATATATTGGAGGTGTGTGAAGTCAGAATGGAGGTGTGTGAAGTCACAGAATGGAGGTGTGTGAACTCAGAATGGAGGTGTTTGAAGTCATAGATGGAGGTGTGTGAAGTCACAGTATGGATGTGTGTGAAATCATAGAATGGAATTTTGTGAATTCACAGAATGGAGCTGTGTGAAGTCAGAATGGAGGTGTGTGAAGTCATAGAATGGAGGTGTGTGAAGTCAGAATGGAGGTGTGTGATCTCATAGATTGGACGTGTGTGAAGTCACAATGGAGGTGTGTGAAGACATAGAATGGAGGTGTGTGAAGTCACAGAATGGAAGTGTGTGAAGTCATAAAATGGAGGTGTGTGAAGTCATAGAATGGAGGTGTGTGAAGTCAGAATGGAGGTGTGTGATCTCATAGATTGGACGTGTGTGAAGTCACAATGGAGGTGTGTGAAGACATAGAATGGACGTGTGTGAAGTCACAGAATGGAGGTGTGTGAAGTCATAAAATGGAGGTGTGTGAAGTCATAGAATGGAGGTGTGTGAAGTCATAGAATGGATGTTTCTGAAGTAAGAATGAAGGTGTGTGAATTCACAGAATGGAGGTTTGTGAAGTCATAGAATGGAGTTGTGTGAGGTCATAGAATGGATGTTTCTGAAGTAAGAATGAAGGTGTGTGAAGTCATAGAATGGAGGTGTGTGAAGTCATAGATTGGAGGTGTGTGAAGTCACAGAATGGAGGTATCTGAAGTCAGAATGGAGGTGTGAAGTCATCTAATAGAGGTGGGTGAAATCATAGAAAGGAGGTGTGGGAAGTCATAGAATGGAGCAGTGTGAAGTCATAGAGTGGAGGTAAGTGAAATCACAGAATCAAGGTCTGTGAAGTCATAGAATAGAGGTGTGTGAAGTCAGAATGGAGGTGTGTGAAGTCATAGAATGGAGGTATGTGAACTCATAGAATGGAGGTGTGTGATGTCACAATGGAAGTGTGTTAAGTCACAGAATGGAGGTGTGTGAAGTCATACATTGGTGTGTGAAGTCAGAATGGAGGTGTGTGAAGTCACAGAATGGAGGTGTGTGAACTCAGATTGGAGGTGTGTGAAGTTATAGATGGAGGTGTGTGCAGTCATAGTATGGAGTTGTGTGAAATCCTAGAATGGAGTTTTGTGAATTCACAGAATGGAGGAGTGTGAAGTCAGAATGGCGGAGTGTGAAGTCACAGAATGGAGGTTTGTGAAGTTAGAATGGAGGTGTGCGAACTCATAGAATGGAGGTGTGTGAAGTCATAATGGAGGTGTGTGAAGACATAGAATGGAGGTGTGTGAAGTCACAGAATGGAGGTGTGTGAAGTCATAGAATGTAGGTGTGTGAAGTCATAGAATGGATGTTTGTGAAGTAAGAATGAATGAAGGTGTGTGAAGTCATAGAATGGAAGTGTGTGAAGTCACAGAATGGGGATGTGTGACATCATAGAATGGAGCTGTGTGAATTCAGAATGGAGGTGTGTGAAGTGATAGAATGGAGGTGTGTGCAGGCATAGAATGGATGTTTCTGAGGTAGGAATGAAGGTGTGTGAAGTCATCGAAAGGAGGTGTGTGAAGACAAAATGGAGGTTTGTGAACTCAAAGAATGGAGGTGTGTGAAGTCATGGAATGGAGGTGTGTGAAGTCCAAGAATGGAGGTGTGTGAAGTCAAACAATGGTGGTGTGTGAAGTCACAGAATGGAGGTGTGTATAGTCATAGAATGGAGCTGTATGATGTCATAGAATGGAGGTGTGTGAAGTCACAGAATTGATGTTTGTGAAGTCAGAATGGAGGTGTGTGAAGTCAGAATGGAGGTTTGTGAAGTCATAGAATGGAGGTGTGTGAAGTCATAGAATGGAGGTGTGTGAAGTCATAGAAGGAGGTGTGTGAAGTCACAGAATTGATATTTGTGAATTCAGAATGGAGGTGTGTCAACTCACAATGGAGGTGTGTGAAGTCAAAGAATGGAGGTGTGTGAAGTCACAGAATTGATGTTTGTGAAGTCAGAATGGAGGTGTGTGAAGTCAGAATGGAGGTGTGTGAAGTCATAGAATGGAGGTGTGTGAAGTCACAATGCACGTGTGTGACCTCATAGAATGGACGTTTCTGAAGTCAGAATGGAGTTGTGTGAAGCCATAGAATGGAGGTGTGTGAAGTCAGAATGGAGGTGTGTGAAGTCATAGAATGGAGGTGTGTGAAGTCAGAATGGAGGTGTGTGAACTCATAGAATGGAGCTGTGTGAAGTCACAATGGAGGTATGTGAAGTCATAGAATGGAGGTGTGTGAAGTCATAGAATGGAGCTGTGTGAAGTCAGATTGGAGTTGTGTGAAGTCACAGAATGGAGGTGTGTGAACTCAGAATGGAGGTGTGTGAAGTCACAGAATGAAGGTGTGTGAAGTCATAGAATGGAGGTGTGTGAAGTCATAGAATGGATGTGTGTGAATTCATAATGGAGGTTTGTGAAGTCACAGAATTGAGGTGTGTGAAGTCATAGAATGGAGGTTTGTGAATTCATAGAATGGAGGTGTGTGAAGTCATAGAATGGAGGTGTGTGAAGTCATAGAATGGATGTTTGTGAAGTAAGAATGAAGGTGTGTTTAGTCATAGAATGGAGGTGTGTGAAGTCATAGAATGGAGCTGTTTGAAGTCAGAATGGAGGTGTGTGAAGTCACAGAATGGAGGTGTGTGAACTCAGAATGGTGGTGTGTGAAGTCACAGAATGGAGGTGTGTTAAGTCACAGAACGGAGGAGTTTGAACTCAGAATGGAGGTGTGTGAAATCACAGAATGGAGGTGTGTGAAGTCATAGAATGGAGGTGTGTGAAATCATAGAATGGAGGTGTGGGAAGGCATAGAGTGGAGCTGTGTGAAGTCAGATTGGAGGTGTGCGAAGTCATTGAATGGAGCTGGGTGAAGTCAGAATGGAGGTGTGTGAGGTCATAGAATGGAGGTGTGTGAGGGCATAGAATGAATGATTCTGAAGTAAGAATGAAGGTGTGTGAAGTCAAAGAATGGAAGTGTGTGAAGTCATAGAATGGAGGTGTGTGAAGTCAGAGAATGGAGGTGTGTGAAGTCAGAATGGAGGTGTGAAGTCATAGAATAGAGGTGGATGAAGTCATAGAAAGGAGTTGTGGGAAGTCATAGAATAGAGGAGTGTGAAGTCATAGAATGGAGGTGAGTGAAGTCACAGATTCGAGGTCTGTGAAGTCATAGAATGGAGCTGTGTAATGCCAGAATTGAGGAGTGTGAAGTCCTAGAATGGACGTGTGTGAACTCATAGAATGGAGGTGTGTGACGTCACAATGGAAGTGTGTGAAGTCACAGAATGGAGGTGTGTGAAGTCATATATTGGAGGTGTGTGAAGTCAGAATGGAGGTGTGTGAAGTCACAGAATGGAGGTGTGTGAACTCAGAATGGAGGTGTTTGAAGTCATAGATGGAGGTGTGTGAAGTCACAGTATGGATGTGTGTGAAATCATAGAATGGAATTTTGTGAATTCACAGAATGGAGCTGTGTGAAGTCAGAATGGAGGTGTGTGAAGTCATAGAATGGAGGTGTGTGAAGTCAGAATGGAGGTGTGTGATCTCATAGATTGGACGTGTGTGAAGTCACAATGGAGGTGTGTGAAGACATAGAATGGAGGTGTGTGAAGTCACAGAATGGAAGTGTGTGAAGTCATAAAATGGAGGTGTGTGAAGTCATAGAATGGAGGTGTGTGAAGTCAGAATGGAGGTGTGTGATCTCATAGATTGGACGTGTGTGAAGTCACAATGGAGGTGTGTGAAGACATAGAATGGACGTGTGTGAAGTCACAGAATGGAGGTGTGTGAAGTCATAAAATGGAGGTGTTTGAAGTCATAGAATGGAGGTGTGTGAAGTCATAGAATGGATGTTTCTGAAGTAAGAATGAAGGTGTGTGAATTCACAGAATGGAGGTTTGTGAAGTCATAGAATGGAGTTGTGTGAGGTCATAGAATGGATGTTTCTGAAGTAAGAATGAAGGTGTGTGAAGTCATAGAATGGAGGTGTGTGAAGTCATAGATTGGAGGTGTGTGAAGTCACAGAATGGAGGTATCTGAAGTCAGAATGGAGGTGTGAAGTCATCTAATAGAGGTGGGTGAAATCATAGAAAGGAGGTGTGGGAAGTCATAGAATGGAGCAGTGTGAAGTCATAGAGTGGAGGTAAGTGAAATCACAGAATCAAGGTCTGTGAAGTCATAGAATAGAGGTGTGTGAAGTCAGAATGGAGGTGTGTGAAGTCATAGAATGGAGGTATGTGAACTCATAGAATGGAGGTGTGTGATGTCACAATGGAAGTGTGTTAAGTCACAGAATGGAGGTGTGTGAAGTCATACATTGGTGTGTGAAGTCAGAATGGAGGTGTGTGAAGTCACAGAATGGAGGTGTGTGAACTCAGATTGGAGGTGTGTGAAGTTATAGATGGAGGTGTGTGCAGTCATAGTATGGAGTTGTGTGAAATCCTAGAATGGAGTTTTGTGAATTCACAGAATGGAGGAGTGTGAAGTCAGAATGGCGGAGTGTGAAGTCACAGAATGGAGGTTTGTGAAGTTAGAATGGAGGTGTGCGAACTCATAGAATGGAGGTGTGTGAAGTCATAATGGAGGTGTGTGAAGACATAGAATGGAGGTGTGTGAAGTCACAGAATGGAGGTGTGTGAAGTCATAGAATGTAGGTGTGTGAAGTCATAGAATGGATGTTTGTGAAGTAAGAATGAATGAAGGTGTGTGAAGTCATAGAATGGAAGTGTGTGAAGTCACAGAATGGGGATGTGTGACATCATAGAATGGAGCTGTGTGAATTCAGAATGGAGGTGTGTGAAGTGATAGAATGGAGGTGTGTGCAGGCATAGAATGGATGTTTCTGAGGTAGGAATGAAGGTGTGTGAAGTCATCGAAAGGAGGTGTGTGAAGACAAAATGGAGGTTTGTGAACTCAAAGAATGGAGGTGTGTGAAGTCATGGAATGGAGGTGTGTGAAGTCCAAGAATGGAGGTGTGTGAAGTCAAACAATGGTGGTGTGTGAAGTCACAGAATGGAGGTGTGTATAGTCATAGAATGGAGCTGTATGATGTCATAGAATGGAGGTGTGTGAAGTCACAGAATTGATGTTTGTGAAGTCAGAATGGAGGTGTGTGAAGTCAGAATGGAGGTTTGTGAAGTCATAGAATGGAGGTGTGTGAAGTCATAGAATGGAGGTGTGTGAAGTCATAGAAGGAGGTGTGTGAAGTCACAGAATTGATATTTGTGAATTCAGAATGGAGGTGTGTCAACTCACAATGGAGGTGTGTGAAGTCAAAGAATGGAGGTGTGTGAAGTCACAGAATTGATGTTTGTGAAGTCAGAATGGAGGTGTGTGAAGTCAGAATGGAGGTGTGTGAAGTCATAGAATGGAGGTGTGTGAAGTCACAATGCACGTGTGTGACCTCATAGAATGGACGTTTCTGAAGTCAGAATGGAGTTGTGTGAAGCCATAGAATGGAGGTGTGTGAAGTCAGAATGGAGGTGTGTGAAGTCATAGAATGGAGGTGTGTGAAGTCAGAATGGAGGTGTGTGAACTCATAGAATGGAGCTGTGTGAAGTCACAATGGAGGTATGTGAAGTCATAGAATGGAGGTGTGTGAAGTCATAGAATGGAGCTGTGTGAAGTCAGATTGGAGTTGTGTGAAGTCACAGAATGGAGGTGTGTGAACTCAGAATGGAGGTGTGTGAAGTCACAGAATGAAGGTGTGTGAAGTCATAGAATGGAGGTGTGTGAAGTCATAGAATGGATGTGTGTGAATTCATAATGGAGGTTTGTGAAGTCACAGAATTGAGGTGTGTGAAGTCATAGAATGGAGGTTTGTGAATTCATAGAATGGAGGTGTGTGAAGTCATAGAATGGAGGTGTGTGAAGTCATAGAATGGATGTTTGTGAAGTAAGAATGAAGGTGTGTTTAGTCATAGAATGGAGGTGTGTGAAGTCATAGAATGGAGCTGTTTGAAGTCAGAATGGAGGTGTGTGAAGTCACAGAATGGAGGTGTGTGAACTCAGAATGGTGGTGTGTGAAGTCACAGAATGGAGGTGTGTTAAGTCACAGAACGGAGGAGTTTGAACTCAGAATGGAGGTGTGTGAAATCACAGAATGGAGGTGTGTGAAGTCATAGAATGGAGGTGTGTGAAATCATAGAATGGAGGTGTGGGAAGGCATAGAGTGGAGCTGTGTGAAGTCAGATTGGAGGTGTGCGAAGTCATTGAATGGAGCTGGGTGAAGTCAGAATGGAGGTGTGTGAGGTCATAGAATGGAGGTGTGTGAGGGCATAGAATGAATGATTCTGAAGTAAGAATGAAGGTGTGTGAAGTCAAAGAATGGAAGTGTGTGAAGTCATAGAATGGAGGTGTGTGAAGTCAGAGAATGGAGGTGTGTGAAGTCAGAATGGAGGTGTGAAGTCATAGAATAGAGGTGGATGAAGTCATAGAAAGGAGTTGTGGGAAGTCATAGAATAGAGGAGTGTGAAGTCATAGAATGGAGGTGAGTGAAGTCACAGATTCGAGGTCTGTGAAGTCATAGAATGGAGCTGTGTAATGCCAGAATTGAGGAGTGTGAAGTCCTAGAATGGACGTGTGTGAACTCATAGAATGGAGGTGTGTGACGTCACAATGGAAGTGTGTGAAGTCACAGAATGGAGGTGTGTGAAGTCATATATTGGAGGTGTGTGAAGTCAGAATGGAGGTGTGTGAAGTCACAGAATGGAGGTGTGTGAACTCAGAATGGAGGTGTTTGAAGTCATAGATGGAGGTGTGTGAAGTCACAGTATGGATGTGTGTGAAATCATAGAATGGAATTTTGTGAATTCACAGAATGGAGCTGTGTGAAGTCAGAATGGAGGTGTGTGAAGTCATAGAATGGAGGTGTGTGAAGTCAGAATGGAGGTGTGTGATCTCATAGATTGGACGTGTGTGAAGTCACAATGGAGGTGTGTGAAGACATAGAATGGAGGTGTGTGAAGTCACAGAATGGAAGTGTGTGAAGTCATAAAATGGAGGTGTGTGACGTCATAGAATGGAGGTGTGTGAAGTCAGAATGGAGGTGTGTGATCTCATAGATTGGACGTGTGTGAAGTCACAATGGAGGTGTGTGAAGACATAGAATGGACGTGTGTGAAGTCACAGAATGGAGGTGTGTGAAGTCATAAAATGGAGGTGTGTGAAGTAATAGAATGGAGGTGTGTGAAGTCATAGAATGGATGTTTCTGAAGTAAGAATGAAGGTGTGTGAATTCACAGAATGGAGGTTTGTGAAGTCATAGAATGGAGTTGTGTGAGGTCATAGAATGGATGTTTCTGAAGTAAGAATGAAGGTGTGTGAAGTCATAGAATGGAGGTGTGTGAAGTCATAGATTGGAGGTGTGTGAAGTCACAGAATGGAGGTATCTGAAGTCAGAATGGAGGTGTGAAGTCATCTAATAGAGGTGGGTGAAATCATAGAAAGGAGGTGTGGGAAGTCATAGAATGGAGCAGTGTGAAGTCATAGAGTGGAGGTAAGTGAAATCACAGAATCAAGGTCTGTGAAGTCATAGAATAGAGGTGTGTGAAGTCAGAATGGAGGTGTGTGAAGTCATAGAATGGAGGTATGTGAACTCATAGAATGGAGGTGTGTGATGTCACAATGGAAGTGTGTTAAGTCACAGAATGGAGGTGTGTGAAGTCATATATTGGTGTGTGAAGTCAGAATGGAGGTGTGTGAAGTCACAGAATGGAGGTGTGTGAACTCAGATTGGAGGTGTGTGAAGTTATAGATGGAGGTGTGTGCAGTCATAGTATGGAGTTGTGTGAAATCCTAGAATGGAGTTTTGTGAATTCACAGAATGGAGGAGTGTGAAGTCAGAATGGCGGAGTGTGAAGTCACAGAATGGAGGTTTGTGAAGTTAGAATGGAGGTGTGCGAACTCATAGAATGGAGGTGTGTGAAGTCATAATGGAGGTGTGTGAAGACATAGAATGGAGGTGTGTGAAGTCACAGAATGGAGGTGTGTGAAGTCATAGAATGTAGGTGTGTGAAGTCATAGAATGGATGTTTGTGAAGTAAGAATGAATGAAGGTGTGTGAAGTCATAGAATGGAAGTGTGTGAAGTCACAGAATGGGGATGTGTGACATCATAGAATGGAGCTGTGTGAATTCAGAATGGAGGTGTGTGAAGTGATAGAATGGAGGTGTGTGCAGGCATAGAATGGATGTTTCTGAGGTAGGAATGAAGGTGTGTGAAGTCATCGAAAGGAGGTGTGTGAAGACAAAATGGAGGTTTGTGAACTCAAAGAATGGAGGTGTGTGAAGTCATGGAATGGAGGTGTGTGAAGTCCAAGAATGGAGGTGTGTGAAGTCAAACAATGGTGGTGTGTGAAGTCACAGAATGGAGGTGTGTGAAGTCATAGAATGGAGCTGTATGATGTCATAGAATGGAGGTGTGTGAAGTCACAGAATTGATGTTTGTGAAGTCAGAATGGAGGTGTGTGAAGTCAGAATGGAGGTTTGTGAAGTCATAGAATGGAGGTGTGTGAAGTCATAGAATGGATGTTTCTGAAGTAAGAATGAAGGTGTGTGAATTCACAGAATGGAGGTTTGTGAAGTCATAGAATGGAGTTGTGTGAGGTCATAGAATGGATGTTTCTGAAGTAAGAATGAAGGTGTGTGAAGTCATAGAATGGAGGTGTGTGAAGTCATAGATTGGAGGTGTGTGAAGTCACAGAATGGAGGTATCTGAAGTCAGAATGGAGGTGTGAAGTCATCTAATAGAGGTGGGTGAAATCATAGAAAGGAGGTGTGGGAAGTCATAGAATGGAGCAGTGTGAAGTCATAGAGTGGAGGTAAGTGAAATCACAGAATCAAGGTCTGTGAAGTCATAGAATAGAGGTGTGTGAAGTCAGAATGGAGGTGTGTGAAGTCATAGAATGGAGGTATGTGAACTCATAGAATGGAGGTGTGTGATGTCACAATGGAAGTGTGTTAAGTCACAGAATGGAGGTGTGTGAAGTCATACATTGGTGTGTGAAGTCAGAATGGAGGTGTGTGAAGTCACAGAATGGAGGTGTGTGAACTCAGATTGGAGGTGTGTGAAGTTATAGATGGAGGTGTGTGCAGTCATAGTATGGAGTTGTGTGAAATCCTAGAATGGAGTTTTGTGAATTCACAGAATGGAGGAGTGTGAAGTCAGAATGGCGGAGTGTGAAGTCACAGAATGGAGGTTTGTGAAGTTAGAATGGAGGTGTGCGAACTCATAGAATGGAGGTGTGTGAAGTCATAATGGAGGTGTGTGAAGACATAGAATGGAGGTGTGTGAAGTCACAGAATGGAGGTGTGTGAAGTCATAGAATGTAGGTGTGTGAAGTCATAGAATGGATGTTTGTGAAGTAAGAATGAATGAAGGTGTGTGAAGTCATAGAATGGAAGTGTGTGAAGTCACAGAATGGGGATGTGTGACATCATAGAATGGAGCTGTGTGAATTCAGAATGGAGGTGTGTGAAGTGATAGAATGGAGGTGTGTGCAGGCATAGAATGGATGTTTCTGAGGTAGGAATGAAGGTGTGTGAAGTCATCGAAAGGAGGTGTGTGAAGACAAAATGGAGGTTTGTGAACTCAAAGAATGGAGGTGTGTGAAGTCATGGAATGGAGGTGTGTGAAGTCCAAGAATGGAGGTGTGTGAAGTCAAACAATGGTGGTGTGTGAAGTCACAGAATGGAGGTGTATGAAGTCACAGAATGGAGGTGTGTGAAGTCAAAATGGAAGTGTGTGAAGTCACAGAATGGAGGTTTGTGAAGTCACAGAATGGAGGTGTTTGAAGTCAAAATTGTGGTGTGTGAATTCACAAATGGAGGTTTGTGAAGTCAGAATGGAGCTGAGTGAAGTCATAGAATGGAGGTGGGTGAAGGCAGAATGGAAGTGTGTGAACTCGTAGAATGGAGGTGTGTGAAGTCAAAATGGAGGTGTGTGAAGTCATAGAATGGTGGTTTTTGATGTCAAAGAATGGAGGTGTGTGAAGTCATAGAATGGAGGTGTGTGAACTCAGATTGGAGGTGTGTGAAATCACAGAAGGGAGGTGTGTCAACTCAGAAACTAGGTGTGTGAAGTCATAGAATGGAGGTGTGTGAAGTCACAGAATGAAGGTGTGTGAAGTCATAGAAGGAGGTGTCTGAAGTCACAGAATGGAGGTGTGTGAACTCAGAGAGGAGGTGTGTGAAGTCACAGAATGGAGGTGTGTGAAGTCATAGAATGGAAGTGTGTGAAGTCATAGAATGGAGGTGTGTGAAGTCAGAATGGAGGTGTGTGAAGTCACAGAATGGAGGTTTGTGAACCCAGAATGGAGGTGTGTGAAGTCACAGAATGGAGGTTTGTGAAGTCATAGAATGGAGGTGTATGAAGTCATAGAATGGACGTTGCTAAAGTAAGAATGAAGGTGTGTGAAGTCATAGAATGGAGGTGTCTGAAGTCATAGAATGGATGTTGCTGAAGTAAGAATGAAGGTGTGTGAACTCATAGAATGGAGGTGTATGAACTCATAGAATGTAGGTGTGTGAATTCAAGGAACGGAGGTGTGTGAAGTCACAGAATGGAGGTCTGTATAGTCACAGAGTGGAGGTGTGTGAAGGCACAGAATGGAGGGGTGTGAAGTCAAAGAATGAAGGAATGTGAAGTCACAGAATGGAGATGTGTGAAGTGAGAATACAGGTGTGCCAAGTCATAGAATGGAGGTGTGTGAAGTCAGAAAGGAGCTGTGTGAACTCATAGAATGGAGGTGTGTGAAGTCACAATGGAGATGTGTGAAGTCATAGAATGGTGGTTTTTGAAGTCACAAAATGGAGGTGTGTGAAGTCATAGAATGGAGGTGTGTGAAGTTAGATTAGAGGTATGAGAAGTCACAAAATGGAGGTGTGTCAACTCAGAAATGAGGTATGTGAAGTCATAGAATGGAGGTGTGTGAAGTCACAGAATGGAAGTGGGTGAACTCAAAATGGAGGTGTGTGAAGTCACAGAATGGCGGTGTGTGAATTCATAGAAGGGAGGTGTGTGAAGTCATAGAATGGAGGTGTGTGAAGTCACAGAATGGAAGTGTGTGAAGTCAAAATGGAGGTGTGTGAAGTCAGAGAATGGAGATGTGTGAAGTCAATGAATGGACTTGTGTGAAGTAAATTGTGGTGTGTGAAGTCAAAGAATGGATGTGTGTGAAGTCACAGATTGGAGGAGTGTGAAGTCAAAATGGAGGTGTGTGAAGTCAAAGAATGGAGGTGTATGAAGTCATGGATTGGAGGTTTGTGAAGTCAAACATTGGAAGTGTGTGAAGTTACAGAATGGAGGTGTGTGAAGTCATAGAATGGAGGTGTGTGAAGTCAGAGAATGGAGGTGTGTGAAGTCAGAATGCAGGTGTGGGAAGTCATAGAATGGAGGTGTGTGAAGTCATAGAATGGAGGTGTGTGAAGTCATTTATTGAAAGGGTGTGAAGTCATAGATTGGAGGTGTGTGAAGTCACAGAGGGAGGTGTGTGAAGTCACAGAATGGAGATCTGTGAAGTCACAGTGGAGGTGTGTGAAGTCATAGAATGGAGGTGTGTGAAGTCAAAGAATGGAGGTGTGTGAAGTCATAGAATGGAGGTGTGTGAAGTCACAGCATGGAGGTGTGTGAAGTCAGAATGGAGATGTGTTAAGTCACAGAATGGAAGTTTGTGAAGTCACAGAATGGAGGTGTGTGAAGTCAAAATGGAGGTGTGTGAAGTCACAGAATCGAGGTGTGTGAAGTCACAGAATGGAGGTGTTTGAAATCAAAATTGTGGTGTGTGAATTCACAAATGGAGGTTTGTGAAGTCAGAATGGAGCTGAGTGAAGTCATAGAATGGAGGTGGGTGAAGGCAGAATGGAAGTGTGTGAACTCGTAGAATGGAGGTGTGTGAAGTCAAAGAATGTAGGTGTGTGAAGTCATAGAATGGATGTTTGTGAAGTAAGAATGAAGGTATGTGAAGTCATAGAATGGAAGTATGTGAAGTCACAGAATGGAGGTGTGTGACGTCATAGAATGGAGCTGTGTGAATTCAGAATGGAGGTGTGGGAAGTGATAGAATGGAGGTGTGTGCAGTCATAGAATGGATGGTTCTGAAGTAGGAATGAAGGTGTGTGAAGTCATAGAATGGAGGTGTGTGAAGTCAAAATGGAGGTTTGTGAACTCAAAGAATGGAGGTGTGTGAAGTCATGGAATGGAGGTGTGTGAAGTCCAAGAATGGAGGTGTGTGAAGTCAAACAATGGTGGTGTGTGAAGTCACAGAATGGAGGTGTATGAAGTCACAGAATGGAGGTGTGTGAAGTCAAAATGGAGGTGTGTGAAGTCACAGGATGGAGGTGTGTGAAGTCACAGAATGGAGGTGTTTGAAGTCAAAATTGTGGTGTGTGAATTCACAAATGGAAGTGTGTGAAGTCAGAATGGAGCTGAGTGAAGTCATAGAATGGAGGTGGGTGAAGGCAGAATGGAAGTGTGTGAACTCGTAGAATGGAGGTGCGTGAAGTCAAAATGAAGGTGTGTGAAGTCATAGAATGGTGGTTTTTGATGTCAAAGAATGGACGTGTGTGAAGTCATAGAATGGAGGTATGTGAACTCAGATTGGAGGTGTGTGAAATCACAGAAGGGAGGTGTGTCAACTCAGAAACTAGGTGTGTGAAGTCATAGAATGGAGGTGTGTGAAGTCACAGAATGAAAGTGTGTGAAGTCATAGAAGGAGGTGTCTGAAGTCACAGAATGGAGGTGTGTGAAGGCACAGAATGGAGGTGTGTGAACTCAGAGAGGAGGTGTGTGAAGTCACAGAATGGAGGTGTGTGAAGTCATAGAATGGAAGTGTGTGAAGTCATAGAATGGAGGTGTGTGAAGTCAGAATGGAGGTGTGTGAAGTCACAGAATGGAGGTTTGTGAACCCAGAATGGAGGTGTGTGAAGTCACAGAATGGAGGTTTGTGAAGTCATAGAATGGAGGTGTAAGAAGTCATCGAATGGATGTTGCTGAAGTAAGAATGAAGGTGTGTGAAGTCATAGAATGGAGGTGTCTGAAGTAATAGAATGGATGTTGCTGAAGTAAGAATGAAGGTGTGTGAACTCATAGAATGGAGGTGTATGAACTCATAGAACGGAGGTGTGTGAATTCATGGAACGGAGGTGTGTGAAGTCAAAGAATGGAGGTGTATGATGTCAAACAATGGAAGTGTGTGAAGTCATAGAATGGAGGTGTGTGAAGTCTTAGAATGGATTTGTGTGAAGTCATAGAATGGAGGTGTGTGAAGTCACAGAAGGAAGGTGTGTGAAGTCACAGAATGGAGGTCTGTAAAGTCACAGAGTGGAGGTGTGTGAAGGCACAGAATGGAGGGGTGTGAAGTCAAAGAATGGAGGAATGTGAAGTCACAGAATGGAGATGTGTGAAGTGAGAATACAGGTGTGCGAAGTCATAGAATGGAGGTGTGTGAAGTCAGAATGGAGCTGTGTGAACTCATAGAATGGAGGTGCCGAAGTCACAATGGAGATGTGTGAAGTCATAGAATGGTGGTTTTTGAAGTCACAGAATGGAGGTGTGAGAAGTCATAGAATGGAGGTGTGTGAAGTTAGATTAGAGGTATGTGAAGTCACAAAATGGAGGTGTGTCAACTCAGAAATGAGGTATGTGAAGTCATAGAATGGAGGTGTGTGAAGTCACAGAATGGAAGTGGGTGAACTCAAAATGGAGGTGTGTGAAGTCACAGAATGGCGGTGTGTGAATTCATAGAAGGGAGGTGTGTGAAGTCATAGAATGGAGGTGGGTGAAGGCAGAATGGAAGTGTGTGAACTCGTAGAATGGAGGTGCGTGAAGTCAAAATGGAGGTGTGTGAAGTCATAGAATGGTGGTTTTTGATGTCAAAGAATGGAGGTGTGTGAAGTCATAGAATGGAGGTATGTGAACTCAGATTGGAGGTGTGTGAAATCACAGAAGGGAGCTGTGTTAACTCAGAAACTAGGTGTGTGAAGTCATAGAATGGAGGTGTGTGAAGTCACAGAATGAAGGTGTGTGAAGTCATAGAAGGAGGTGTCTGAAGTCACAGAATGGAGGTGTGTGAAGACACAGAATGGAGGTGTGTGAAGTCATAGAATGGAAGTGTGTGAAGTCATAGAATGGAGGTGTGTGAAGTCAGAATGGAGGTGTGTGAAGTCACAGAATGGAGGTTTGTGAACCCAGAATGGAGGTGTGTGAAGTCACAGAATGGAGGTTTGTGAAGTCATAGAATGGAGGTGTAAGAAGTCATCGAATGGATGTTGCTGAAGTAAGAATGAAGGTGTGTGAAGTCATAGAATGGAGGTGTCTGAAGTAATAGAATGGATGTTGCTGAAGTAAGAATGAAGGTGTGTGAACTCATAGAATGGAGGTGTATGAACTCATAGAACGGAGGTGTGTGAATTCATGGAACGGAGGTGTGTGAAGTCAAAGAATGGAGGTGTATGATGTCAAACAATGGAAGTGTGTGAAGTCATAGAATGGAGGTGTGTGAAGTCTTAGAATGGATTTGTGTGAAGTCATAGAATGGAGGTGTGTGAAGTCACAGAAGGAAGGTGTGTGAAGTCACAGAATGGAGGTCTGTAAAGTCACAGAGTGGAGGTGTGTGAAGGCACAGAATGGAGGGGTGTGAAGTCAAAGAATGGAGGAATGTGAAGTCACAGAATGGAGATGTGTGAAGTGAGAATACAGGTGTGCGAAGTCATAGAATGGAGGTGTGTGAAGTCAGAATGGAGCTGTGTGAACTCATAGAATGGAGGTGCCGAAGTCACAATGGAGATGTGTGAAGTCATAGAATGGTGGTTTTTGAAGTCACAGAATGGAGGTGTGAGAAGTCATAGAATGGAGGTGTGTGAAGTTAGATTAGAGGTATGTGAAGTCACAAAATGGAGGTGTGTCAACTCAGAAATGAGGTATGTGAAGTCATAGAATGGAGGTGTGTGAAGTCACAGAATGGAAGTGGGTGAACTCAAAATGGAGGTGTGTGAAGTCACAGAATGGCGGTGTGTGAATTCATAGAAGGGAGGTGTGTGAAGTCATAGAATGGAGGTGGGTGAAGGCAGAATGGAAGTGTGTGAACTCGTAGAATGGAGGTGCGTGAAGTCAAAATGGAGGTGTGTGAAGTCATAGAATGGTGGTTTTTGATGTCAAAGAATGGAGGTGTGTGAAGTCATAGAATGGAGGTATGTGAACTCAGATTGGAGGTGTGTGAAATCACAGAAGGGAGCTGTGTTAACTCAGAAACTAGGTGTGTGAAGTCATAGAATGGAGGTGTGTGAAGTCACAGAATGAAGGTGTGTGAAGTCATAGAAGGAGGTGTCTGAAGTCACAGAATGGAGGTGTGTGAAGACACAGAATGGAGGTGTGTGAAGTCAAAGAATGTAGGTGTGTGAAGTCATAGAATGGATGTTTGTGAAGTAAGAATGAAGGTATGTGAAGTCATAGAATGGAAGTGTGTGAAGTCACAGAATGGAGGTGTGTGACGTCATAGAATGGAGCTGTGTGAATTCAGAATGGAGGTGTGGGAAGTGATAGAATGGAGGTGTGTGCAGTCATAGAATGGATGGTTCTGAAGTAGGAATGAAGGTGTGTGAAGTCATAGAATGGAGGTGTGTGAAGTCAAAATGGAGGTTTGTGAACTCAAAGAATGGAGGTGTGTGAAGTCATGGAATGGAGGTGTGTGAAGTCCAAGAATGGAGGTGTGTGAAGTCAAACAATGGTGGTGTGTGAAGTCACAGAATGGAGGTGTATGAAGTCACAGAATGGAGGTGTGTGAAGTCAAAATGGAGGTGTGTGAAGTCACAGGATGGAGGTGTGTGAAGTCACAGAATGGAGGTGTTTGAAGTCAAAATTGTGGTGTGTGAATTCACAAATGGAAGTGTGTGAAGTCAGAATGGAGCTGAGTGAAGTCATAGAATGGAGGTGGGTGAAGGCAGAATGGAAGTGTGTGAACTCGTAGAATGGAGGTGCGTGAAGTCAAAATGAAGGTGTGTGAAGTCATAGAATGGTGGTTTTTGATGTCAAAGAATGGACGTGTGTGAAGTCATAGAATGGAGGTATGTGAACTCAGATTGGAGGTGTGTGAAATCACAGAAGGGAGGTGTGTCAACTCAGAAACTAGGTGTGTGAAGTCATAGAATGGAGGTGTGTGAAGTCACAGAATGAAAGTGTGTGAAGTCATAGAAGGAGGTGTCTGAAGTCACAGAATGGAGGTGTGTGAAGGCACAGAATGGAGGTGTGTGAACTCAGAGAGGAGGTGTGTGAAGTCACAGAATGGAGGTGTGTGAAGTCATAGAATGGAAGTGTGTGAAGTCATAGAATGGAGGTGTGTGAAGTCAGAATGGAGGTGTGTGAAGTCACAGAATGGAGGTTTGTGAACCCAGAATGGAGGTGTGTGAAGTCACAGAATGGAGGTTTGTGAAGTCATAGAATGGAGGTGTAAGAAGTCATCGAATGGATGTTGCTGAAGTAAGAATGAAGGTGTGTGAAGTCATAGAATGGAGGTGTCTGAAGTAATAGAATGGATGTTGCTGAAGTAAGAATGAAGGTGTGTGAACTCATAGAATGGAGGTGTATGAACTCATAGAACGGAGGTGTGTGAATTCATGGAACGGAGGTGTGTGAAGTCAAAGAATGGAGGTGTATGATGTCAAACAATGGAAGTGTGTGAAGTCATAGAATGGAGGTGTGTGAAGTCTTAGAATGGATTTGTGTGAAGTCATAGAATGGAGGTGTGTGAAGTCACAGAAGGAAGGTGTGTGAAGTCACAGAATGGAGGTCTGTAAAGTCACAGAGTGGAGGTGTGTGAAGGCACAGAATGGAGGGGTGTGAAGTCAAAGAATGGAGGAATGTGAAGTCACAGAATGGAGATGTGTGAAGTGAGAATACAGGTGTGCGAAGTCATAGAATGGAGGTGTGTGAAGTCAGAATGGAGCTGTGTGAACTCATAGAATGGAGGTGCCGAAGTCACAATGGAGATGTGTGAAGTCATAGAATGGTGGTTTTTGAAGTCACAGAATGGAGGTGTGAGAAGTCATAGAATGGAGGTGTGTGAAGTTAGATTAGAGGTATGTGAAGTCACAAAATGGAGGTGTGTCAACTCAGAAATGAGGTATGTGAAGTCATAGAATGGAGGTGTGTGAAGTCACAGAATGGAAGTGGGTGAACTCAAAATGGAGGTGTGTGAAGTCACAGAATGGCGGTGTGTGAATTCATAGAAGGGAGGTGTGTGAAGTCATAGAATGGAGGTGGGTGAAGGCAGAATGGAAGTGTGTGAACTCGTAGAATGGAGGTGCGTGAAGTCAAAATGGAGGTGTGTGAAGTCATAGAATGGTGGTTTTTGATGTCAAAGAATGGAGGTGTGTGAAGTCATAGAATGGAGGTATGTGAACTCAGATTGGAGGTGTGTGAAATCACAGAAGGGAGCTGTGTTAACTCAGAAACTAGGTGTGTGAAGTCATAGAATGGAGGTGTGTGAAGTCACAGAATGAAGGTGTGTGAAGTCATAGAAGGAGGTGTCTGAAGTCACAGAATGGAGGTGTGTGAAGACACAGAATGGAGGTGTGTGAAGTCATAGAATGGAAGTGTGTGAAGTCATAGAATGGAGGTGTGTGAAGTCAGAATGGAGGTGTGTGAAGTCACAGAATGGAGGTTTGTGAACCCAGAATGGAGGTGTGTGAAGTCACAGAATGGAGGTTTGTGAAGTCATAGAATGGAGGTGTAAGAAGTCATCGAATGGATGTTGCTGAAGTAAGAATGAAGGTGTGTGAAGTCATAGAATGGAGGTGTCTGAAGTAATAGAATGGATGTTGCTGAAGTAAGAATGAAGGTGTGTGAACTCATAGAATGGAGGTGTATGAACTCATAGAACGGAGGTGTGTGAATTCATGGAACGGAGGTGTGTGAAGTCAAAGAATGGAGGTGTATGATGTCAAACAATGGAAGTGTGTGAAGTCATAGAATGGAGGTGTGTGAAGTCTTAGAATGGATTTGTGTGAAGTCATAGAATGGAGGTGTGTGAAGTCACAGAAGGAAGGTGTGTGAAGTCACAGAATGGAGGTCTGTAAAGTCACAGAGTGGAGGTGTGTGAAGGCACAGAATGGAGGGGTGTGAAGTCAAAGAATGGAGGAATGTGAAGTCACAGAATGGAGATGTGTGAAGTGAGAATACAGGTGTGCGAAGTCATAGAATGGAGGTGTGTGAAGTCAGAATGGAGCTGTGTGAACTCATAGAATGGAGGTGCCGAAGTCACAATGGAGATGTGTGAAGTCATAGAATGGTGGTTTTTGAAGTCACAGAATGGAGGTGTGAGAAGTCATAGAATGGAGGTGTGTGAAGTTAGATTAGAGGTATGTGAAGTCACAAAATGGAGGTGTGTCAACTCAGAAATGAGGTATGTGAAGTCATAGAATGGAGGTGTGTGAAGTCACAGAATGGAAGTGGGTGAACTCAAAATGGAGGTGTGTGAAGTCACAGAATGGCGGTGTGTGAATTCATAGAAGGGAGGTGTGTGAAGTCATAGAATGGAGGTGGGTGAAGGCAGAATGGAAGTGTGTGAACTCGTAGAATGGAGGTGCGTGAAGTCAAAATGGAGGTGTGTGAAGTCATAGAATGGTGGTTTTTGATGTCAAAGAATGGAGGTGTGTGAAGTCATAGAATGGAGGTATGTGAACTCAGATTGGAGGTGTGTGAAATCACAGAAGGGAGCTGTGTTAACTCAGAAACTAGGTGTGTGAAGTCATAGAATGGAGGTGTGTGAAGTCACAGAATGAAGGTGTGTGAAGTCATAGAAGGAGGTGTCTGAAGTCACAGAATGGAGGTGTGTGAAGACACAGAATGGAGGTGTGTGAAGTCATAGAATGGAAGTGTGTGAAGTCATAGAATGGAGGTGTGTGAAGTCAGAATGGAGGTGTGTGAAGTCACAGAATGGAGGTTTGTGAACCCAGAATGGAGGTGTGTGAAGTCACAGAATGGAGGTTTGTGAAGTCATAGAATGGAGGTGTAAGAAGTCATCGAATGGATGTTGCTGAAGTAAGAATGAAGGTGTGTGAAGTCATAGAATGGAGGTGTCTGAAGTAATAGAATGGATGTTGCTGAAGTAAGAATGAAGGTGTGTGAACTCATAGAATGGAGGTGTATGAACTCATAGAACGGAGGTGTGTGAATTCATGGAACGGAGGTGTGTGAAGTCAAAGAATGGAGGTGTATGATGTCAAACAATGGAAGTGTGTGAAGTCATAGAATGGAGGTGTGTGAAGTCTTAGAATGGATTTGTGTGAAGTCATAGAATGGAGGTGTGTGAAGTCACAGAAGGAAGGTGTGTGAAGTCACAGAATGGAGGTCTGTAAAGTCACAGAGTGGAGGTGTGTGAAGGCACAGAATGGAGGGGTGTGAAGTCAAAGAATGGAGGAATGTGAAGTCACAGAATGGAGATGTGTGAAGTGAGAATACAGGTGTGCGAAGTCATAGAATGGAGGTGTGTGAAGTCAGAATGGAGCTGTGTGAACTCATAGAATGGAGGTGCCGAAGTCACAATGGAGATGTGTGAAGTCATAGAATGGTGGTTTTTGAAGTCACAGAATGGAGGTGTGAGAAGTCATAGAATGGAGGTGTGTGAAGTTAGATTAGAGGTATGTGAAGTCACAAAATGGAGGTGTGTCAACTCAGAAATGAGGTATGTGAAGTCATAGAATGGAGGTGTCTGAAGTCACAGAATGGAAGTGGGTGAACTCAAAATGGAGGTGTGTGAAGTCACAGAATGGCGGTGTGTTAATTCATAGAAGGGAGGTGTGTGAAGTCATAGAATGGAGGTGTGTGAAGTCACAGAATGGAAGTGTATGAAGTCAAAATGGAGGTGTGTGAAGTCAGAGAATGGAGGTGTGTGAACTCGGAAAGGAGGTGTGTGAAGTCACAGAATAGAGGTGTGTGAACTCATACAATGGAGGTGTGTGAAGTCAAAGAATGAAGGTGTGTGAATTCATAGAATGGAGGTGTGTGAAGTCATACAATGGAGGTGTGTGAAGTCACAGAATGGAGGTGTTTGAAGTAACAGAATGGAGGTGTGTGAAGTCACAGAATGGAAGTGGGTGAACTCACAATGGAGGTGTGTGAAGTCACAGAAGGGAGGTGTGTGAAGTCAGAAGGGAGGTGTGTGAAGTCACAGAATGGAGATGCGTGAACTCAGAATGGAGGAGTGGGAAGTCACAGAATGGAGGTTTGTGAAGTCATAGAATGGAGGTGTGTGAGGTCATAGAATGGATGTTTCTGAAGTAAGAATGAAGGTGTGTGAAGTCATAGAATGGAGGTGTGTGAAGTCATAGAATGCAGGTGTGTGAAGTCAGAGAATGTAGGTGTGTGAAGTCAGAATGGAGGTGTGAAGTCATAGAATAGAGGTGGGTGAAGTCATAGAAAGGAGTTGTGGAAGTCATAGAGTAGAGGAGTGTGAAGTCATAGAATGGAGGTGAGTGAAGTCACAGGTTCGAGGTCTGTGAAGTCATAGAATGGAGCTGTGTGATGCCAGAATTGAGGAGTGTGAAGTCCTAGAATGGACGTGTGTGAACTCATAGAATGGAGGTGTGTGACGTCACAATAGAAGTGTGTGAAGTCACAGAATGGAGGTGTGTGAAGTCATATATTGGAGGTGTGTGAAGTCAGAATGGAGGTGTGTGAAGTCACAGAATGGAGGTGTGTGAACTCAGAATGGAGGTGTTTGAAGTCATAGATGGAGGTGTGTGAAGTCACAGTATGGAGGTGTGTGAAATCATAGAATGGAATTTTGTGAATTCACAGAATGGAGCTGTGTGAAGTCAGAATGGAGGAGTGTGAAGTCATAGAATGGAGGTGTGTGAAGTCAGAATGGAGGTGTGTGAACTCATAGACTGGACGTGTGTGAAGTCACAATGGAGGTGTGTGAAGACATAGAATGGAGGTGTGTGAAGCCACAGAATGGAGGTGTGTGAAGTCATAGAATGGAGGTGGGTGATGGCAGAATGGAAGTGTGTGAACTCGTAGAATGGAGGTGTGTGAAGTCAAAATGGAGGTGTGTGAAGTCATAGAATGGTGGTTTTTGATGTCAAAGAATGGAGGTGTGTGAAGTCATAGAATGGAGGTGTGTGAACTCAGATTGGAGGTGTGTGAAATCACAGAAGGGAGGTGTGTCAACTCAGAAACTAGGTGTGTGAAGTCATAGAATGGAGGTGTGTGAAATCACAGAATGAAGGTGTGTGAATTCATAGAAGGAGGTGTCTGAAGTCACAGAATGGAGGTGTGTGAAGACACAGAATGGAGGTGTGTGAACTCAGTGAGGAGGTGTGTGAAGTCACAGAATGGAGGTGTGTGAAGTCATAGAATGGAAGTGTGTGAAGTCATAGAATGGAGGTGTGTGAAGTCAGAATGGAGGTGTGTGAAGTCACAGAATGGAGGTTTGTGAACCCAGAATGGAGGTGTGTGAAGTCACAGAATGGAGGTTTGTGAAGTCATAGAATGGAGGTGTAGGAAGTCATAGAATGGACGTTGCTGAAGTAAGAATGAAGGTGTGTGAAGTCATAGAATGGAGGTGTCTGAAGTCATAGAATGGATGTTGCTGAAGTAAGAATGAAGGTGTGTGAACTCATAGAATGGAGGTGTATGAACTCATAGAATGGAGGTGTGTGAATTCAAGGAACGGAGGTGTGTGAAGTCACAGAATGGAGGTCTGTATAGTCACAGAGTGGAGGTGTGTGAAGGCACAGAATGGAGGGGTGTGAAGTCAAAGAATGGAGGAATGTGAAGTCACAGAATGGAGATGTGTGAAGTGAGAATACAGGTGTGCGAATTCATAGAATGGAGGTGTGTGAAGTCAGAATGGAGCTGTGTGAACTCATAGAATGGAGGTGTGTGAAGTCACAATGGAGATGTGTGAAGTCATAGAATGGTGGTTTTTGAAGTCACAAAATGGAGGTGTGTGAAGTCATAGAAGGGAGGTGTGTGAAGTTAGATTAGAGGTATGTGAAGTCACAAAATGGAGGTGTGTCAACTTAGAAATGAGGTATGTGAAGTCAGAGAATGGAGGTGTGTGAAGTCACAGAATGGAAGTGGGTGAACTCAAAATGGAGGTGTGTGAAGTCACAGAATGGCGGTGTGTGAATTCATAGAAGGGAGGTGTGTGAAGTCATAGAATGGAGGTGTGTGAAGTCACAGAATGCAAGTGTGTGAAGTCAAAATGGAGGTGTGTGAAGTGAGAAAATGGAGATGTGTGAAGTCAATGAATGGACTTGTGTGAAGTAAATTGTGGTGTGTGAAGTCAAAGAATGGATGTGTGTGAAGTCACAGACTGGAGGAGTGTGAAGTCAAAATGGAGGTGTGTGAAGTCAAAGAATGGATGTGTGTGAAGTCATAGAATGGAGGTGTATGAAGTCATGGATTGGAGGTTTGTGAAGTCAAACATTGGAAGTGTGTGAAGTTACAGAATGGAGGTGTGTGAAGTCATAGAATGGAGGTGTGTGAAGTCAGAGAATGGAGGTGTGTGAAGTCAGAATGCAGGTGTGTGAAGTCATAGAATGGAGGTGTGAGAAGTCATAGAATGGAGGTGTGTGAAGTCATAGATTGGAAGGGTGTGAAGTCATAGATTGGAGGTGTGTGAAGTCACAGAGGGAGGTGTGTGAAGTCACAGAATGGAGATCTGTGAAGTCACAGTGGAGGTGTGTGAAGTCATAGAATGGAGGTGTGTGAAGTCAAAAAATGGAGGTGTGTGAAGTCATAGAATGGAGGTGTGTGAAGTCACAGCATGGAGGTGTGTGAAGTCAGAATGGAGATGTGTGAAGTCACAGAATGGAAGTGTGTGAAGTCACAGAATGGAGGTGTGTGAAGTCAAAATGGAGGTGTGTGAAGTCACAGAATGGAGGTGTGTGAAGTCACAGAATGGAGGTGTTTGAAATCAAAATTGTGGTGTGTGAATTCACAAATGGAGGTTTGTGAAGTCAGAATGGAGCTGAGTGAAGTCATAGAATGGAGGTGGGTGAAGGCAGAATGGAAGTGTGTGAACTCGTAGAATGGAGGTGTGTGAAGTCATAGAATGTAGGTGTGTGAAGTCATAGAATGGATGTTTGTGAAGTAAGAATGAAGGTGTGTGAAGTCATAGAATGGAAGTGTGTGAAGTCAGAATGGATGTGTGTGAAATCACAGAATTGATGTTTGTGAAGTCAGAATGGAGGTGTGTGAACTCACAATGGAGGTGTGTGAAGTCAAAGAATGGAGGTGTGTGAAGTCACAGAATTGATGTTTGTGAAGTCAGAATGGAGGTGTGTGAAGTCAGAATGGAGGTGTGTGAAGTCATAGAATGGAGGTGTGTGAAGTCAAAACGCAGGTGTGTGAACTCATAGACTGGAGGTGTGTGAAGTCACAGAATGGAGGTGTGTGAAGTCATAGAACGGAGGTGTGTGAAGTCATAGAATGGAGGTGTGTGAAGTCATAGAATGGAGGTTTGTGAAGTCATAGAATGGAGGTGGGTGAATTCATACAATGGATGTTCCTGAAGTAAGAATGTAGGTGTGTGAAGTCATAGAATGGAGGTGTGTGAAGTCAAAATGGTGGTGTGTGAACTCATAGAATGGATGTGTGTGAACTGATAGAGTAGATGTGTGTGAAGTCATGGAATGGAGGTGTGTGAAGTCAAAGAATGGAGGTGTGTGAAGTCAAACAATGGAGGTGTGCGAAGTCACAGAATGGAGGTGTGTGAAGTCACAGAATGGAATTGTGTGAAGTTAAAATGGAGGTGTGTGAAGTCACAGAATGGAGGTGTGTGAAGTCACAGAATGGAGGTGTGTGAAGTCAAAATGGTGGTGTGTAACGTCACAAATGCAGGTGTGTGAAGTCACAGAATGTATGTGTGTGAACTCAAAATGGAGGTGTGTGAAGTCAAAGAATGGAGGTGTGCGAAGTCAAAGAATATAGGTGTGTGAAATCATAGAAAGGAGGTGTGTGAAGTCATAGAATGGAGGTGTGTGAAATCATAGAAGGAAGGTGTGTGAAGTCACGGAATGAAGGTGTGTTAAGTCACAGAACGGAGGTGTGTGAACTCAGAATGGATGTGTGTGAAGTCCCAGAATGGAGGTGTGGGAAATCATAGAAGGGAGTTGTGTGAAGTCACAGAATGGAGATGTGTGAATTCATAGAATGGAGGTGTGTGAAGTCATATAATGGAGGTGTGTGAAGTCACAGAATGGAGGTGTGTGAAGTCAAAGAATGGAGGTGTGTGAAGTCACAGAATGGGGGTGTGTGAACTCACAATGGAGGTGTGTGAAGTCAAAGAATGGAGGTGAGTGAAGTCATAGAATGGAAGTGTGTGAAATCATAGAATGGAGGTGTGTGAAGCCAGAATTGAGGTGTGTGAAGTCACAGAATTGAGGTTTGTGAACTCAAAATGGAGGTGTGTGAAGTCACAGAATGGAGGTTTGTGAAATCATAGAATGGAGGTGTGTGAAGTCATAGAACGGATGTTTCTGAAGTAGAATGAAGGTGTGTGAAGTCATGGAATGGAGGTGTGTGAAGTCCAAAAATAGAGGTGTGTGAAGTCAAACAATGTTAATGTGTGTGAAGTCACAGAATGGAGGTGTGTGAATTCAAAGAATGGAAGTGTGTGAAGTCAAAATGGAGGTGTGTGAAGTAACAGAATGGAGGTGTGTGAAGTCACAGAATGTAGGTGTGTGAAGTCATAGAATGGAGGTGTGTGAAGTCACAGAATGGAGGTGTGTGAAGTCACAGAATGGAGGTGTGTGAAGTCAAAATGGAGGTGTGTGAACTCATAGAATGGAGGTTTTTGAACTCATAGAATGGAGGTGTGTGAAGTCATGCAATGGAGGTGTGTGAAGTCAAAGAATGGAGGTGTGTGAAGTCAAACAATAAAGGTGTGTGAAGTCACAGAATGGAGGTGTGTGAAATCACAGAATGGAGGTGTGTGAAGTCAAAAATGTGGTGTGTAGAGTCACAAATGGAGGGGTGTGAACTCATAGAATGGAGGTGTGTGAAGTCAAAGGATGGAGGTGTGTGAAGTCACAGAATGGAGGTGTGTGAAGTCATAGAATGGAGGTGTGTGAAGTCATAGAATTGATGTTTCTGAATAAGAATGAATGTGTGTGAAGTCATAGAATGGAGGTGTATGAAGTCAAAATGGAGGTGTGTGAACTCATAGAATGGAGTTCAGAGAACTCATAGAATGCAGGTGTGTGAAGTCATGGAATAAAGGTGTGTGAAGTCAAAGAATGCATTGTGTGAAGTCAAACAATGAAGGTGTGTGAAGTCACAGAATGGAGGTGTGTGAAATCATAGAATGGAGGTGTGTGAAGTCATGGAATGGAGGTGTGTGAAGTCACAGAATGGAGGTGTGTGAAGTCAGAATGTAGTTGTGTGAAGTCATAGAATGGAGGTGTGTGAAGTCACAAGGGAGGTGTGTGAAATCATAGAATGGAGGTGTATGAAGTCATCGAATGGAGGTGTGTGAAGTCATGGAATGGAGGTGTGTGAAGTCATGGAATGGAGGTGTGTGAAGTCACAGAATGGAGGTGTGTGAAGTCAGAATGGAGTTGTGTGAAGTCATAGAATGGAGGTGTGTGAAGTCACAAGGGAGGTGTGTGAAATCATAGAATGGAGGTGTATGAAGTCATAGTATGGAGGTGTGTGAAGTCATAGAATGGAGCTGTGTGAAGTCAGATTGGAGGTGTGTGAAGTCACAGAATTGAGGTGTGTGAACTCAGAATGGAGGTGTGTGAAGTCACAGAATGGAGGTTTGTAAAGTCATAGAATGGAGGTGTGTGAAGTCGTAGAATGTAGGTGTGTGAAGTCAAAATGGAGGTGTGCGAACTCATAAAATGGAGATGCGTGAAGTCATGGAATGGAGGTGTGTGAAGTCCAAAAAAGGGAGGTGTGTGAAGTCAAACAATGTTGGTGTGTGAAGTCACAGAATGGAGGTGTGTGAAGTCAAAGAATGGAAGTGTGTGAAGTCAAAATTGAGGTGTGTGAAGTCACAGAATGAAGGTGTGTGAAGTCAGAGAATGGAGGTGTGTGAACTCAGAATGGAGGTGTGTGAAGTCACAGAACGGAGATTTGTGAAGTCATAGAATGGCAGTACGTGAAGTCATAGAATGGGTGTTTCTGAAGTAAGAATGAAGGTGCGTGAAGTCATAGAATGGAGCTGTGTGAAGTCAAAATGGAGGTGTGTGAATTCATAGAATGGAGGTGTGTGAAGTCAAAAAGGTGGTGTGTAGAGTCACAAATGGAGGTGTGTGAACTCATAGAATGGAGGTGTGTGAAGTCAAAGAATGGAGGTGTGTGAAGTCAAAATGGAGGTGTGTGAACTCATAAAATGGAGATGTGTGAAGTCATAGAATGGAGGTGCGTGAAGTCCAAAAATGGAGGTGTGTGAAGTCAAACAATGGTGGTGTGTGAAGTCAGAGAATGGAGGTGTGTGAAGTCAAAGAATGGATGTGTGTTAAGTCAAGATGGTGGTGTGTGAAGTCACAGAATGGGGTGTGTGAAGTCACAGAATGGAGGTGTATGAAGTCATAGAATGTAGGTGTGTGAAGTCACAGAATGGAGGTGTGTGAAGACACAGAATGGAGGTGTGTGAAGTAAAAGAGTGGAGGTGTGGGAAATCACAGAATGGAGGTTTGTGAAGTCAAAAAGGTGGTGTGTAGACTCACAAATGGAGGTGTGTCAACTCATAGAATGGAGGTGTGTGAGGTCAAAGAATAAAGGTGTGTGAAGGCATCGAATGGAGGTGTGTGAAGTTATGGAATGGAGGTGTGTGAAGTCACAGAATGGAGGTGTGTGAAGTCAGAATGGAGGTGTGTGAAGTCATAGAATGGAGGTGTGTGAAGTCAGAATGGAGGTGTGTGAACTCATAGAATGGAGGTGTGTGAAGTCATAATGGAGGTGTGTGAAGTCATAGAATGGAGGTGTGTGAAGTCACAGAATGGAGGTGTGTGAAGTCATAGAATGGAGCTGTGTGAAGTCAGATTGGAGGTGTGTGAAGTCACAGAATGGATGTGTGTGAACTCAGAATGGAGGTGTGTGAAGTCACAGAATTGAGGTGTGTGAAGTCATAGAATGGCGTTGTGTAAAGTCATAGAATGGAGGTGTGTGAGGTCATAATGTAGGTGTGTGAAGTCACAGAATTGAGATGTGTGAAGTCACAGAATGGAGGTGTGTGAAGTCATAGAATTGAGGTGTGTGAAGTCATAGAATGGAGGTGTGTGAAGTCATAGAATGGATGTTTGTGAAGTAAGAATGAAGGTGTGTTAAGTACTAGAATGGAGATGTGTGAAGGCACAGAATGGAGGTGTGTGAAGTCATAGAATGGAGCTGTGTGAAGTCAGAATGGAGGTGTGTGAAGTCATAGAATGAAGGTGTGTGAACTCACAATGGAGATGTGTGAAGTCAAAGAATGGAGGTGTGTGAAGTCAAAGAATGGAAGTGTGTGAAGTCATAGAATGGAGGTGTGTGAAGTCATAGAATGGAGGTGTGTGAAGTCATAGAATGGAGTTGTGTGAAGTCACAGAATTGATGTTTGTGAAGTCAGAATGGAGGTCTGTGAAGTCAGAATGGAGGTTTGTGAAGTCATAGAATGGAGGTGTGTGAAGTCGTAGAATGGATGTGTGTGAAGTCACAGAATTGATGTTTGTGAAGTCAGAATGGAGGTGTGTGAACTCACAATGGAGGTGTGTGAAGTCAAAGAATGGAGGTGTGTGAAGTCACAGAATTGATGTTTGTGAAGTCAGAATGGAGATGTGTGAATTCAGAATGGAGGTGTGTGAAGTCATAGAATGGAGGTGTGTGAAGTCACAATGCAGGTGTGTGAACTCATAGACTGGAGGTGTGTGAAGTCACAGAATGGAGGTGTGTGAAGTCATAGAATGGAGGTGTGTGAAGTCATAGAATGGAGGTGTGTGAAGTCATAGAATGGAGGTTTGTGAAGTCATAGAATGGAGGTGGGTGAATTCATACAATGGATGTTCCTGAAGTAAGAATGTAGGTGTGTGAAGTCATAGAATGGAGGTGTGTGAAGCCAAAATGGTGGTGTGTGAACTCATAGAATGGATGTGTGTGAACTGATAGAGTAGATGTGTGTGAAGTCAGGGAATGGAGGTGTATGAAGTCAAAAATGGAGGTGTGTGAAGTCAAACAATGGAGGTGTGCGAAGTCACAGAATGGAGGTGTGTGAAGTCACAGAATGGAAGTGTGTGAAGTTAAAATGGAGGTGTGTGAAGTCACAGAATGGAAGTGTGTGAAGTCACAGAATGGAGGTGTGTGAAGTCAAAATGGTGGTGTGTAACGTCACAAATGCAGGTGTGTGAAGTCACAGAATGTATGTGTGTGAACTCAAAATGGAGGTGTGTGAAGTCAAAGAATGGAGGTGTGCGAAGTCAAAGAATATAGGTGTGTGAAATCATAGAAAGGAGGTGTGTGAAGTCATAGAATGGAGGTGTGTGAAATCATAGAAGGAAGGTGTGTGAAGTCATGGAATGAAGGTGTGTTAAGTCACAGAACGGAGGTGTGTGAACTCAGAATGGAGGTGTGTGAAGTCCCAGAATGGAAGTGTGGGAAGTCATAGAAGGGAGTTGTGTGAAGTCACAGAATGGAGATGTGTGAATTCATAGAATGGAGGTGTGTGAAGTCATAGAATGGAGGTGTGTGAATTCACAGAATGGAGGTGTGTGAAGTCAAAGAATGGAGGTGTGTGAAGTCACAGAATGGGGGTGTGTGAACTCACAATGGAGGTGTGTGAAGTCAAAGAATGGAGGTGAGTGAAGTCATAGAATGGAAGTGTGTGAAATCATAGAATGGAGGTGTGTGAAGCCAGAATTGAGGTGTGTGAAGTCACAGAATTGAGGTTTGTGAACTCACAATGGAGGTGTGTGAAGTCACAGAAGGGAGGTTTGTGAAATCATAGAATGGAGGTGTGTGAAGTCATAGAACGGATGTTTCTGAAGTAGAATGAAGGTGTGTGAAGTCATGGAATGGAGGTGTGTGAAGTCCAAAAATAGAGGTGTGTGAAGTCAAACAATGTTAATGTGTGTGAAGTCACAGAATGGAGGTGTGTGAATTCAAAGAATGGAAGTGTGTGAAGTCAAAATGGAGGTGTGTGAAGTAACAGAATGGAGGTGTGTGAAGTCACAGAATGTAGGTGTGTGAAGTCATAGAATGGAGGTGTGTGAAGTCAGAGAATGGAGGTGTGTGAAGTCACAGAATGGAGGTGTGTGAAGTCAAAATGGAGGTGTGTGAACTCATAGAATGGAGGTTTTTGAACTCATAGAATGGAGGTGTGTGAAGTCATGCAAAGAAGGTGTGTGAAGTCAAAGAATCGAGGTGTGTGAAGTCAAAAAATAAAGGTGTGTGAAGTCAAAGAATGGAGGTGTGTGAAATCACAGAATGGAGGTGTGTGAAGTCAAAAATGTGGTGTGTAGAGTCACAAATGGAGGGGTGTGAACTCATAGAATGGAGGTGTGTGAAGTCAAAGAATGGAGGTGTGTGAAGTCATGGAATGGAAGTGTGTGAAGTCACAGAATGGAGGTGTGTGAAGTCATAGAATGGAGGTGTGTGAAGTCATAGAATTGATGTTTCTGAATAAGAATGAATGTGTGTGAAGTCATAGAATGGAGGTGTATGAAGTCAAAATGGAGGTGTGTGAACTCATAGAATGGAGTTCTGAGAACTCATAGAATGGAGGTGTGTGAAGTCATGGAATAAAGGTGTGTGAAGTCAAAGAATGCATTGTGTGAAGTCAAACAATAAAGGTGTGTGAAGTCACAGAATGGAGGTGTGTGAAATCACAGAATGGAGGTGTGTGAAGTCACGGAATGGAGGTGTGTGAAGTCACAGAGTGGAGGTGTGTGAAGTCAGAATGTAGTTGTGTGAAGTCATAGAATGGAGGTGTGTTAAGTCACAAGGGAGGTGTGTGAAATCATAGAATGGAGGTGTATGAAGTCATCGAATGGAGGTGTGTGAAGTCATGGAATGGAGGTGTGTGAAGTCATGGAATGGAGGTGTGTGAAGTCACAGAATGGAGGTGTGTGAAGTCAGAATGGAGTTGTGTGAAGTCATAGAATGGAGGTGTGTGAAGTCACAAGGGAGGTGTGTGAAATCATAGAATGGAGGTGTGTGAAGTCACAGTATGGAGGTGTGTGAAGTCATAGAATGGAGCTGTGTGAAGTCAGATTGGAGGTGTGTGAAGTCACAGAATGGAGGTTTGTAAAGTCATAGAATGGAGGTGTGTGAAGACATAGAATGTAGGTGTGTGAAGTCAAAATGGAGGTGTGCGAACTCATAAAATGGAGATGCGTGAAGTCATGGAATGGAGGTGTGTGAAGTCCAAAAAAGGGAGGTGTGTGAAGTCAAACAATGTTGGTGTGTGAAGTCACAGAATGGAGGTGTGTGAAGTCAAAGAATGGAAGTGTGTGAAGTCAAAATTGAGGTGTGTGAAGTCACAGAATGGAGGTGTGTGAAGTCACAGAATGGAGGTGTGTGAACACAGAATGGAGGTGTGTGAAGTCACAGAACGGAGATTTGTGAAGTCATAGAATGGAAGTACGTGAAGTCATAGAATGGATGTTTCTGAAGTAAGAATGAAGGTGCGTGAAGTCATAGAATGGAGGTGTGTGAAGGCACAGAATGGAGGTGTGTGAAGTCACAGAATGGAGGTGTGTGAAGTTATAGAATGGAGGTGTGTGAAGTCATAGAATGGAGGTGTGTGATCATAGAATGGATGTTTGTGAAGTAAGAATGAAGGTGTGTTAAGTCATAGAATGGAGGTGTGTGAAGGCACAGAATGGAGGTGTGTGAAGTCATAGAATGGAGCTATGTGAAGTCATAATGGAGGTGTGTGAAGTCATAGAATGGAGGTGTGTGAAATCACAATGGAGGTGTGTGAAGTCAAAGAATGGAGGTGTGTGAAGTCATAGAAAGGAATTGTGGGAAGTCATAGAATGGAGGTGTGTGAAACCAGAATTGAGGTGTGTGAAGTCACAGAATTGAGGTGTGTGAACTCAGAATGGAGGTGTGTGAAGTGACAGAATGGAGGTTTGTAAAGTCATAGAATGGAGGTGTGTGAAGTCATAGAATGTAGGTGTGTGAAGTCAAAATGGAGGTGTGCGAACTCATAAAATGGAGAGGCGTGAAGTCATGGAATGGAGGTGTGTGAAGTCCAAAAAAGGGAGGTGTGTGAAGTCAAACAATGTTGGTGTGTGAAGTCACAGAATGGAGGTGTGTGAAGTCAAAGAATGGAAGTGTGTGAAGTCAAAATTGAGGTGTGTGAAGTCACAGAATGGAGGTGTGTGAAGTCACAGAATGGAGGTGTGTGAAGTCATAGAATGGATGTGTGTGAAGACGCAGAATGGAGATGTGTGTAGTCACAGAATGGAGGTGTGTGAAGTCACAGAATGGAGGTGTGGGAAGTCACAGAATGGAGGTGTGTGAACTCAAAATGGAGGTGTGTGAAGTCCCAGAACGGAGGTGTGTGAAGTCAAACAATAAAGGTGTGTGAAGTCACAGAATGGAGGTCTGTGAAGTCATAGAATGGAGGTGTGTTAAGTCACAGAACGGAGGTGTGTGAACTCAGAGAATGGAGGTGTGTGAACTCAGAATGGAGGTGTGTGATATCACAGAACGGAGATTTGTGAAGTCATAGAATGGAAGTGCGTGAAGTCATATAATGGATATTTCTGAAATAAGAATGAAGGTGTGTGAAGTCGTAGAATGGAGGTTTGTGAAGTCAAAATGGAGGTGTGTGAACTCATAGAAAGGAGGTGTGTGAACTCTTAGAATGGAAGTGTGTGAAGTCATGGAAAGGAGGTGTGTGAAGTCAAAGAATGGAGGTGTGTGAAGTCAAACAATAAAGGTGTGTGCAGTCACAGAATGGAAGTGTGTGAAATCACAGAATGGAGGTGTGTGAAGTCAAAAAGGTGGTGTGTAGAGTCACAAATGGAGGTGTGTAACTCATAGAATGGAGGTGTGTGAAGTCAAAGAATGGAGGTGTGTGAAGGCATCAAATGGAGGTATGTGAAGTCATGGAATGGAGGTGTGTGAAGTCACAGAATGGAGGTGTGTGAAGTCAGAATGGAGTTGTGTGAAGTCGTAGAATGGAGGTGTGTGAAGTCAGAATGGAGGTGTGTGAAGTCATAGAATGGAGGTGAGTGAAGTCACAATGGAGCTATGTGAAGTCATAGAATGGTGGTGTGTGAAGTCACAGAATGGAGGTGTGGAAGTCATAGAATGCAGGTGTGTTAGTCAGAATGGAGGTGTGTGAAGTCATAGAATGGAGGTTTGTGAAGTCATAATGTAGGTGTGTGAAGTCACAGAATTGAGGTGTGTGAAGTCACAGAATGGAGGTGTGTAAAGTCATAGAATGGAGGTGTGTGAAGTCATAGAATGGAGGTGTGTGAAGTCATAGAATGAATGTTTGTGAATTAAGAATGAAGGTGTGTTAAGTCATAAAATGGAGATGTGTGAAGGCACAGAATGGAGGTGTGTGAAGTCATAGAATGTAGCTGTATGAAGTCAGAATGGAGGTGTGTGAAGTCATAGAATGGAAGTGTGTGAACTCACAATGGAGATGTGTTAAGTCAAAAAATGGTGGTGTGTGAAGTCAAAGAATGGAAGTGTGTGAAGTCACAGAATGGAGGTGTGTGAAGTCATAGAATGGAGGTGTATGATGTCATAGAATGGAGGTGTGTGAAGTCACAGAATTGATGTTTGTGAAGTCAGAATGGAGGTGTGTGAAGTCAGAATGGAGGTTTGTGAAGTCATAGAATGGAGGTGTGTGAAGTCATAGAATGGAGGTGTGTGAAGTCATAGAAGGAGGTGTGTGAAGTCACAGAATTGATATTTGTGAATTCAGAATGGAGGTGTGTCAACTCACAATGGAGGTGTGTGAAGTCAAAGAATGGAGGTGTGTGAAGTCACAGAATTGATGTTTGTGAAGTCAGAATGGAGGTGTGTGAAGTCAGAATGGAGGTGTGTGAAGTCATAGAATGGAGGTGTGTGAAGTCACAATGCACGTGTGTGACCTCATAGAATGGACGTTTCTGAAGTCAGAATGGAGTTGTGTGAAGCCATAGAATGGAGGTGTGTGAAGTCAGAATGGAGGTGTGTGAACTCATAGAATGGAGCTGTGTGAAGTCACAATGGAGGTATGTGAAGTCATAGAATGGAGGTGTGTGAAGTCACAGAATGGAGGTGTGTGAAGTCATAGAATGGAGCTGTGTGAAGTCAGATTGGAGTTGTGTGAAGTCACAGAATGGAGGTGTGTGAACTCAGAATGGAGGTGTGTGAAGTCACAGAATGAAGGTGTGTGAAGTCATAGAATGGAGGTGTGTGAAGTCATAGAATGGATGTGTGTGAATTCATAATGGAGGTTGTGAAGTCACAGAATTGAGGTGTGTGAAGTCATAGAATGGAGGTTTGTGAATTCATAGAATGGAGGTGTGTGAAGTCATAGAATGGAGGTGTGTGAAGTCATAGAATGGATGTTTGTGAAGTAAGAATGAAGGTGTGTTTAGTCATAGAATGGAAGTGTGTGAAGTCATAGAATGGATCTGTTTGAAGTCAGAATGGAGGTGTGTGAAGTCACAGAATGGAGGTGTGTGAACTCAGAATGGTGGTGTGTGAAGTCACAGAATGGAGGTGTGTTAAGTCACAGAACGGAGGAGTTTGAACTCAGAATGGAGGTGTGTGAAATCACAGAATGGAGGTGTGTGAAGTCATAGAATGGAGGTGTGTGAAATCATAGAATGGAGGTGTGGGAAGGCATAGAGTGGAGCTGTGTGAAGTCAGATTGGAGGTGTGCGAAGTCATTGAATGGAGCTGGGTGAAGTCAGAATGGAGGTGTGTGAAGTCATAGAATGGAGGTGTGTGAGGGCATAGAATGGATGTTTCTGAAGTAAGAATGAAGGTGTGTGAAGTCATAGAATGGAAGTGTGTGAAGTCATAGAATGGAGGTGTGTGAAGTCAGAGAATGGAGGTGTGTGAAGTCAGAATGGAGGTGTGAAGTCATAGAATAGAGGTGGATGAAGTCATAGAAAGGAGTTGTGGGAAGTCATAGAATAGAGGAGTGTGAAGTCATAGAATGGAGGTGAGTGAATTCACAGATTCGAGGTCTGTGAAGTCGTAGAATGGAGCTGTGTAATGCCAGAATTGAGGAGTGTGAAGTCCTAGAATGGACGTGTGTGAACTCATAGAATGGAGGTGTGTGACGTCACAATGGAAGTGTGTGAAGTCACAGAATGGAGGTGTGTGAAGTCTTATATTGGAGGTGTGTGAAGTCAGAATGGAGGTGTGTGAAGTCACAGAATGGAGGTGTGTGAACTCAGAATGGAGGTGTTTGAAGTCATAGATGGAGGTGTGTGAAGTCACAGTATGGAGGTGTGTGAAGTCATAGAATGGAGGTATTTGAAGTCAGAATGGAGGTGTGTGAACTCATAGAATGGAGGTGTCTGAAGTCATAGAATGGATGTTGCTGAAGTAAGAATGAAGGTGTGTGAACTCATACAACGGAGGTGTATGAACTCATAGAATGGAGGTGTGTGATTCCATGGAACGGAGGTGTGTGAAGTCATAGAATGGAGGTGTATGATGTCAAACAATGGAAGTGTGTGAAGTCATAGAATGGAGGTGTGTGAAGTCTTAGAAGGGAGGTGTGTGAAGTCACAGAATGGAGGTCTGTAAAGTCACAGAGTGGAGGTGTGTGAAGGCACAGAATGGAGGGGTGTGAAGTCAAAGAATGGAGGAATGTGAAGTCACAGAGTGGACGTGTATGAAGTCACAGAATGGAGGTCTGTAAAGTCACAGAGTGGAGGTGTGTGAAGGCACAGAATGGAGGGGTGGGAACTCAAAGAATCGAGGAATGTGAAGTCACAGAATGGAGATGTTTGAAGTGAGAATACAGGTGTGCGAAGTCATAGAATGGAGGTGTGTGAAGCCAGAATGGAGCTGTGTGAACTCATAGAATGGAGTTGTGTGAAGTCACAATGGAGATTTGTGAAGTCATAGAATGGTGGTTTTTGAAGTCACAGAATGGAGGTGTGTGAAGTCATAGAACGGAGGTGTGTGAAGTTAGATTAGAGGTATGTGAAGTCACAAAATGGAGGTGTGTCAACTGAGAAATGAGGTATGTGAAGTCATAGAATGGAGGTGTGTGAAGTCACAGAATGGAAGTGGGTGAACTCAAAATGGAGGTGTGTGAAGTCACAGAACGGCGGTGTGTGAATTCATAGAAGGGAGGTGTGTGAAGTCATAGAATGGAGGTGTGTGAAGTCACAGAATGGAAGTGTGTGAAGTCAAAATGGAGGTGTGTGAAGTCAGAGAATGGAGGTGAGTGAAGTCAATGAATGGACTTGTGTGAAGCCAAAATTGTGGTGTGTGAAGTCAAAGAATGGATGTGTGTGAAGTCACAGAATGGAGGTGTGTGAAGTCAAAATGGAGGTGTGTGAAGTCAAAGAATGGATGTGTGTGAAGTCATAGAATGGAGGTGTATGAAGTCATGGAATGGAGGTTTGTGAAGTCAAAAATTGGAAGTGTGTGAAGTTACAAAATGGAGATGTGTGAAGTCATAGAATGGAGGTGTGTGAAGTCAGAGAATTGAGGTGTTTGAAGTCAGAATGCAGGTGTGTGAAGTCATAGAGTGGAGGTGTGTGAAGTCATAGAATGGAGGTGTGTGAAGTCATAGATTGGAAGTGTGTGAAGTCATAGATTGGAGGTGTGTGAAGTCACAGAGGGAGGTGTGTGAAGTCACAGAATGGAGTTCTGTGAAGTCACAGTGGAGGTGTGTGAAGTCATAGAATGGAGGTGTGTGAAGTCAATGAATGGACTTGTGTGAAGACAAAATTGTGGTGTGTGAAGTCAAAGAATGGATGTGTGTGAAGTCACAGAACGGAGGTGTGTGAAGTCAAAATGGAGGTGTGTGAAGTCAAAGAAAGGATGTGTGTGAAGTCATAGAATGGATGTGTATGAAGTCATGGAATGGAGGTTTGTGAATCAAACATTGGAAGTGTGTGAAGTTACAAAATGGAGATGTGTGAAGTCATAGAATGGAGGTGTGTGAAGTCAGAGAATTGAGGTGTGTGAAGTCAGAATGCAGGTGTGTGAAGACATAGAATGGAGGTGTGTGAAGTCATAGATTGGAAGTGTGTGAAGTCATAGATTGGAGGTGTGTGAAGTCACAGAGGGAGGTGTGTGAAGTCACAGAATGGAGTTCTGTGAAGTCACAGTGGAGGTGTGTGAAGTCATAGAATGGAGGTGTGTGAAGTCAAAGAATGGAGGTGTGTGAAGTCATAGAATGGAGGTGTGTGAAGTCACAGCATGGAGGTGTCTGAAGTCAGAATGGAGATGTGTGAAGTCATAGAATGGAGGTGTGTGAATTTACAATGCAGGTGTGTGAACTCATATAATGGAGGTGGGTGAAGTCACAATGCAGGTGTGTGAAGTCATAGAATGGAGTTGTGTGAACTCAGAAAGGAGGTTTGTGAAGTCACAGAATAGAGGTGTGTGAAGTCATACAATGGAGGTGTGTGAAGTCACAGAATGGAAGTGTGTGAATTCATAGAATGGAGGTGTGTGAAATCATAGAATGGAGGTGTGTGAAGTCACAGAATGGAGGTGTGTGAAGTAACAGAATGGAGGTGAGTGAAGTCACAGAATGGAAGTGGGTGAACTCACAATGGAGGTGTGTGAAGTCACAGAAGGGAATTGTGTGAAGTCAGAAGGGAGGTGTGTGAAGTCACAGAATGGAGATGTGTGAACTCAGAATGGAGGTGTGGGAAGTCACAGATGGAGGTTGGTGAAGTCATAGAATGGAGGTGTGTGAGGTCATAGAATGGATGTTTCTGAAGTAAGAATGAAGGTGTGTGAAGTCATAGAATGGAGGTGTGTGAAGTCATAGAATGGAGGTGTGTGAAGTCAGAGAATGGAGGTGTGTGAAGTCAGAATGGAGGTGTGAAGTCATAGAATATAGGTGGATGAAGTCATAGAAAGGAGTTGTGGGAAGTCATAGAATAGAGGAGCGTGAAGTCATAGAATGGAGGTGAGTAAAGTCACAGATTCGAGGTCTGTGAAGTCATAGAATGGAGCTGTGTGATGCCAGAATTGAGGAGTGTGAAGTCATAGAATGGACGTGTGTGAACTCATAGAATGGAGGTGTGTGACGTCACAATGGAAGTGTTTGAAGTCACAGAATGGAGGTGTGTGAAGTCATATATTGGAGGTGTGTGAAGTCAGAATGGAGGTGTATGAAGTCACAGAATGGAGGTGTGTGAACTCATAATGCAGGTGTTTGAAGTCATAGATGGAGGTGTGTGAAGTCACAGTATGGAGGTGTGTGAAATCATAGAATGGAATTTTGTGAATTCACAGAATAGAGCTCTGTGAAGTCAGAATGGAGGAGTGTGAAGTCATAGAATGGAGGTGTGTGAAGTCAGAATGGAGGTGTGTGAACTCATAGATTGGACGTGTGTGAAGTCACAATGGAGGTGTGTGAAGACATACAATGGAGGTGTGTGAAGTCACAGTATGGAGGTGTGTGAAATCATAGAATGGAATTTTGTGAATTCACAGAATGTAGCTGTGTGAAGTCAGAATGGAGGAGTGTGAAGTCATAGAATGGAGGTGTGTGAAGTCAGAATGGAGGTGTGTGAACTCATAGATTGGACGTGTGTGAAGTCACAATGGAGGTGTGTGAAGACATACAATGGAGGTGTGTGAAGTCACAGAATGGAGGTGAGTGAAGTCATAGAATGGAGGTGTGTGAAGTCAGAATGGAGGTGTGCGAACTCATAGATTGGACGTGTGTGAAGTCACAATGGAGATGTGTGAAGACATAGAATGGAGGTGTGTGAAGTCACAGAATGGAGGTGTGTGAAGTCATAGAATGGAGGTGTGTGAAGTCATAGAATGGAGGTGTGTGTAGTCATAGAATGGAGGTTTCTGAAGTAAGAATTAAGGTTGTGTAGTCATAGAATGGAGGTGTGTGAAGTCAAAATGGTGGTTTGTGAACTCATAGAATGGAGGTGTGTGAAGTCACAGAATGTAGGTGTGTGAAGTCAGAATGGAGGTGTGAAGTCATAGAATGGGGGTGGGTGAAGTCAGAATGGAGGTGTGAAGTCATAGAATATAGGTGGATGAAGTCATAGAAAGGAGTTGTGGGAAGTCATAGAATAGAGGAGCGTGAAGTCATAGAATGGAGGTGAGTAAAGTCACAGATTCGAGGTCTGTGAAGTCATAGAATGGAGCTGTGTGATGCCAGAATTGAGGAGTGTGAAGTCATAGAATGGACGTGTGTGAACTCATAGAATGGAGGTGTGTGACGTCACAATGGAAGTGTTTGAAGTCACAGAATGGAGGTGTGTGAAGTCATATATTGGAGGTGTGTGAAGTCAAAATGGAGGTGTATGAAGTCACAGAATGGAGGTGTGTGAACTCATAATGCAGGTGTTTGAAGTCATAGATGGAGGTGTGTGAAGTCACAGTATGGAGGTGTGTGAAATCATAGAATGGAATTTTGTGAATTCACAGAATAGAGCTGTGTGAAGTCAGAATGGAGGAGTGTGAAGTCATAGAATGGAGGTGTGTGAAGTCAGAATGGAGGTGTGTGAACTCATAGATTGGACGTGTGTGAAGTCACAATGGAGGTGTGTGAAGACATAGAATGGAGGTTTGTGAAGTCACAGAATGGAGGTGTGTGAAGTCATAGAATGGAGGTGTGTGAAGTCATAGAATGGAGGTGTGTGAAGTCATAGAATGGATGTTTCTGAAGTAAGAATGAAGGTGTGTGAAGTCATAGAATGGAGGTGTGTGAAGTCAAAATGGTGGTGTGTGAACTCATAGAATGGAGGTGTGTGAAGTCACAGAATGGAGGTGTGTGAAGTCAGAATGGAGGTGTGAAGTCATAGAATGGGGGTGGGTGAAGTCATGGAAAGGAGGTGTGGGAAGTCATAGAATGGAGAAGTGTGAAGTCATAGAGTGGAGATGAGTGAAGTCACATATTCAAAGTCTGTGAAGTCACAGAATGGAGGTTTGTGAAGACAGAAGGGAGGTGTGTGAACTCATAGAATGGAGGTGTGTGAAGTCACAATGGAGGTGTGTGAAGTCATAGAATGGAGGTATTTGAAGTCAGAATGGAGGTGTGTGAACTCATAGAATGGAGGTGTCTGAAGTCATAGAATGGATGTTGCTGAAGTAAGAATGAAGGTGTGTGAACTCATACAATGGAGGTGTATGAACTCATAGAATGGAGGTGTGTGAATTCATGGAACGGAGGTATGTGAAGTCAAAGAATGGAGGTGTATGATGTCAAACAATGGAAGTGTGTGAAGTCATAGAATGGAGGTGTGTGAAGTCTTAGAATGGAGGTGTATGAAGTCACATAATGGAGGTCTGTAAAGTTACAGAGTGGAGGTGTGTGAAGGCACAGAATGGAAGGGTGTGAAGTCAAAGAATCGAGGAATGTGAAGTCACAGAATGGAGATGTGTGAAGTGAGAATACAGGTGTACGAAGTCATAGAATGGAGGTGTGTGAAGCCAGAATGGAGCTGTGTGAACTTATAGAATGGAGGTGTCTCAAGTCACAATGGAGATGTGTGAAGTCATAGAATGGTGGTTTTTGAAGTCACAGAATGGAGGTGTGTGAAGTCATAGAATGGAGGTGTGTGAAGTTAGATTAGAGGTATGTGAAGTCACAAAATGGAGGTGTGTCAACTCAGAAATGAGGTATGTGAAGTCATAGAATGGAGGTGTGTGAAGTCACAGAATGGAAGTGGGTGAACTCAAAATGGAGGTGTGTGAAGTTACAGAATGGCGGTGTGTGAATTCATAGAAGGGAGGTGTGTGAAGTCATAGAATGGAGGTGTGTGAAGTCACAGAATGGAAGTGTGTGAAGTCAAAATGGAGATGTGTGAAGTCAGAGAATGGAGGTGAGTGAAGTCAATGAATGGACTTCTGTGAAGCCAAAATTGTGGTGTGTGAAGTCAAAGAATGGATGTGTGTGAAGTCACAGAATGGAGGTGTGTGAAGTCAAAATGGAGGTGTGTGAAGTCAAAGAATGGATGTGTGTGAAGTCATAGAATGGAGGTGTATGAAGTCATGGAATGGAGGTTTGTGAAGTCAAACATTGGAAGTGTGTGAAGTTACAAAATGGAGGTGTGTGAAGTCATAGAATGGAGGTGTGTGAAGTCAGAGAATTGAGGTGTGTGAAGTCAGAATGCAGATGTGTGAAGTCATAGAATGGAGGTGTGTGAAGTCATAGAATGGAGGTGTGTGAAGTCATAGATTGGAAGTGTGTGAAGTCATAGACTGGAGGTGTGTGAAGTCACAGAGGGAGGTGTGTGAAGTCACAGAATGGAGTTCTGTGAAGTCACAGTGGAGGTGTGTGAAGTCATAGAATGGAGGTGTGTGAAGTCAAAGAATGGAGGTGTGTGAAGTCATAGAATGGAGGTGTGTGAAGTCACAGCATGGAGGTGTGTGAAGTCAGAATGGAGATGTGTGAAGTCATAGAATGGAGGTGTGTGAAGTCACAATGCAGGTGTGTGAACTCATAGAATGGAGGGGGGTGAAGTCACAATGCAGGTGTGTGAAGTCATAGAAAGGAGTTGTGTGAACTCAGAAAGGAGGTGTGTGAAGTCACAGAATAGAGGTGTGTGAAGTCATACAATGGAGGTGTGTGAAGTCACAGAATGGAAGTGTGTGAATTCATAGAATGGAGGTGTGTGAAGTCATAGAATGGAGGTGTGTGAAGTCACCGAATGGAGGTGTGTGAAGTAACAGAATGGAGGTGTGTGAAGTCACAGAATGGAAGTGGGTGAACTCACAATGGAGGTGTGTGAAGTCACAGAAGGGAATTGTGTGAAGTCAGAAGGGAGGTGTGTGAAGTCACAGAATGGAGATGTGTGAACTCAGAATGGAGGTGTGGGAAGTCACAGATGGAAGTTTGTGAAGTCATAGAATGGAGGTGTGTGAGGTCATAGAATGGATGTTTCTGAAGTAAGAATGAAGGTGTGTGAAGTCATAGAATGGAGGTGTGTGAAGTCATGGAATGGAGGTGTGTGAAGTCGGAGAATGGAGGTGTGTGAAGTCAGAATGGAGGTGTGAAGTCATAGAATAGAGGTGGATGAAGTCATAGAAAGGAGTTGTGGGAAGTCATAGAATAGAGGAGTGTGAAGTCATAGAATGGAGGTGAGTGTAGTCACAGATTCGAGGTCTGTGAAGTCATAGAATGGAGCTGTGTGATGCCAGAATTGAGGAGTGTGAAGTCCTAGAATGGACGTGTGTGAACTCATAGAATGGAGGTGTGTGACGTCACAATGGAAGTGTGTGACGTCACAGAATCGAGGTGTGGGAAGTCATATATTGGAGGTGTGTGAAGTCAGAATGGAGGTGTGTGAAGTCACAGAATGGAGGTGTGTGAACTCAGAATGGAGGTGTGTGAACTCATAGATTGGACGTGTGTGAAGTCACAATGGAGGTGTGTGAAGACATACAATGGAGGTGTGTGAAGTCACAGTATGGAGGTGTGTGAAATCATAGAATGGAATTTTGTGAATTCACAGAATGTAGCTGTGTGAAGTCAGAATGGAGGAGTGTGAAGTCATAGAATGGAGGTGTGTGAAGTCAGAATGGAGGTGTGTGAACTCATAGATTGGACGTGTGTGAAGTCACAATGGAGGTGTGTGAAGACATACAATGGAGGTGTGTGAAGTCACAGAATGGAGGTGAGTGAAGTCATAGAATGGAGGTGTGTGAAGTCAGAATGGAGGTGTGTGAACTCATAGATTGGACGTGTGTGAAGTCACAATGGAGGTGTGTGAAGACATAGAATGGAGGTGTGTGAAGTCACAGAATGGAGGTGTGTGAAGTCATAGAATGGAGGTGTGTGAAGTCATAGAATGGAGGTGTGTGTAGTCATAGAATGGAGGTTTCTGAAGTAAGAATTAAGGTTGTGTAGTCATAGAATGGAGGTGTGTGAAGTCAAAATGGTGGTTTGTGAACTCATAGAATGGAGGTGTGTGAAGTCACAGAATGTAGGTGTGTGAAGTCAGAATGGAGGTGTGAAGTCATAGAATGGGGGTGGGTGAAGTCATGGAAAGGAGGTGTGGGAAGTCATAGAATGGAGAAGTGTGAAGTCATAGAGTGGAGGTGAGTGAAGTCACATATTCAAAGTCTGTGAAGTCATAGAATGGAGGTTTGTGAAGTCAGAAGGGAGGTGTGTGAACTCATAGAATGGAGGTGTGTGAAGTCACAATGGAGGTGTGTGAAGTCATAGAATGGAGGTATTTGAAGTCAGAATGGAGGTGTGTGAACTCATAGAATGGAGGCGTGTGAAGTCACAATGGAGGTGTGCGAAGTCACAGAATGGAGGTGTGTGAAGTCACAGAATGGATGTGTGTGAGTCAGGGAATGGTGGTGTGTGAAGTCACATAATGGAGGTGTGTGAAGTCACGGAATGGAGGTGTGTGAAGTCACAGAATGGAGGTGTGTGAACTCAGAATGGCGATGTGAGAAATCACAGAATGGAGGTGTGTGAAGTCATAGAATGGAAGTGTGTGAAGTCATAGAATGGAGGTTTGTGAAGTAAGAATGGAGGTGTGTGAAGTCACCGAATACAGTTGTGTGAACTCAGAATGGTGGTTTGTGAATTCACAAAATGGAGGTTTGTGAAGTCATAGAATGGAGTTGTGTGAGGTCATAGAATGGAGGTGTGTGAATTCACAGAATGGAAGTGGGTGAACTCAAAATGGAGGTGTGTGAAGTCACAGAATGTCGGTGTGTGAATTCATAGAAGGGAGGTGTGTGAAGTCATAGACTGGAGGTGTCTGAAGTCACAGAATGGAAGTGTGTGAAGTCAAAATGGAGGTGTGTGAAGTCATAGAATGGAGGTGTATGAAGTCATGGAATGGAGGTTTGTGAAGTCAAACATTGGAAGTGTGTGAAGTTACAGAATGGTGTGTGAAGTCATAGAATGGAGGTGTGTGAAGTCAGAGAATGGAGGTGTGTGAAGTCAGAATGCAGGTGTGTGAAGTCATAGAATGGAGGTGTGTGAAGTCATAGAATGGAGGTGTGTGAAGTCATAGATTGGAAGTGTGTGAAGTCATAGATTGGAGGTGTGTGAAGTCACAGTGGGAGGTGTGTGAAGTCACAGAATGGAGATCTGTGAAGTCACAGTGGAGGTGTGTGAAGTCATAGAATGGGTGTGTGTGCAGTCAAAGAATGAAGGTGTGTGAAGTCATAGAATGGAGGTGTGTGAAGTCACAGCATGGAGGTGTGTGAAGTCACAATGGAGATGTGTGAAGTCATAGAATGGTGGTGTGTGAACTCATAGAATGGAGGTGGGTGAAGACACAATGCAGGTGTGTGAAGTCATAGAATGGAGTTGTGTGAAGTAAGATAGGAGGTGTGTGAAGTCACAGAATAGAGGTGTGTGAAGTCATACAATGGAGGTGTGTGAAGTCACAGAATGGAGGTGTGTGAATTCATAGAATGGAGGTGTGTGAAGTCACAGAATGGAGGTGAGTGTAGTCACAGAATGGAAATGGGTGAACTCACAATGGAGGTGTGTGAAGTCACAGAAGGGAGGTGTGTGAAGTCAGAAGGGAGGTGTGTGAAGTCACAGAATGGAGATGTGTGAACTCAGAATGGAGGTGTGGGAAGTCACAGAATGGAGGTTTGTAAAGTCATAGAATGGAGGTGTGTGAGGTCATAGAATGGATGTTTCTGAAGTAAGAATGAAGGTGTGTGAAGTCAAAGAATGGAGGTGTGTGAAGTCATAGAATGGAGGTGTGTGAAGTCAGAGAATGGAGGTGTGTGAAGTCAGAATGGAGGTGTGAAGTCATAGAATAGAGGTGGGTGAAGTCCTAGAAAGGAGATGTGGGAAGTCATAGAATAGAGGACTGTGAAGTCATAGAATGGAGTTGAGTGAAGTCACAGATTCGAGGTCTGTGAAGTCATAGAATGGAGCTGTGTGATGCCAGAATTGAGGAGTATGAAGTCCTAGAATGGAAGTGTGTGAACTCATAGAATGCAGGTGTGTGACGTCACAATGGAACTGTGTGAAGTCACAGAATGGAGGTGTGTGAAGTCATATATTGGAGGTGTGTGAAGTCAGAATGGAGGTGTGTGAAGTCACAGAATGGAGGTGTGTGAACAAAGAATGGAGGTGTTTGAAGGCATAGATGGAGGTGTGTGAAGTCACAGTATGGAGGTGTGTGAAATCATAGAGTGGAATTTTGTGAATTCACACAATGGAGCTGTGTGAAGTCAGAATGGAGGAGTGTGAAGTCATAGAATGGAGGTGTGTGAAGTCAGAATGGAGGTGTGTGAACTCATAGAATGGACGTGTGTGAAGTCACAATGGAGGTGTGTGAAGACATAGAATGGAGGTGTGTGAAGTCACAGAATGGAGGTGTGTGAAGTCATAGAATGGAGGTGTGTGAAGTCACAGAATGGAGGTGTGTGAAGTCAGAATGGAGGTGTGAAATCATAGAATGGGGGTGGGTGAAGTCATGGAAAGGAGGTGTGGGAAGTCATAGAATGGAGAAGTGTGAAGACAGAGTGGAGGTGAGTGAAGTCACATATTCAAAGTCTGTGAAGTCATAGAATGGAGGTTTGTGAAGTCAGAATGGAGGTGTGTGAAGTCAAAATGGAGGTTTGTGAACTCAAAGAATGGAGGTGTGTGAAGTCATGGAATGGAGGTGTGTGAAGTCACAGAATCGAGGTGTGTGAAGTCAAAATGGAGGTGTGTGAAGTCACAGAATGGAGGTGTGTGAAGTCACAGAATGGAGGTGTTTGAAGTCAAAATTGTGGTGTGTGAATTCACAAATGGAGGTGTGTGAAGTCAGAATGAAGCTGAGTGAAGTCATAGAATGGAGGTGGGTGAAGGCAGAATGGAAGTGTGTGAACTCGTAGAATGGAGGTGTGTGAAGTCAAAATGGAGGTGTGTGAAGTCATAGAATGGTGGTTTTTGATGTCAAAGAATGGAGGTGTGTGAAGTCATAGAATGGAGGTGTGTGAACTCAGATTGGAGGTGTGTGAAATCACAGAAGGGAGGTGTGTCAACTCAGAAACTAGGTGTGTGAAGTCATAGAATGGAGGTGTGTGAAGTCACAGAATGAAGGTGTGTGAAGTCAAAGAAGGAGGTGTCTGAAGTCATAGAATGGAGGTGTGTGAAGACACAGAATGGAGGTATGTGAACTCAGAGAGGAGGTGTGTGAAGTCACAGAATGGAGGTGTGTGAAGTCATAGAATGGAAGTGTGTGAAGTCATAGAATGGAGGTGTGTGAAGTCAGAATGGAGGTGTGTGAAGTCACAGAATGGAGTCGTGTGAACCCAGAATGGAGGTGTGTGAAGTCACAGAATGGAGGTTTGTGAAGTCATAGAATGGAGGTGTATGAAGTCATAGAATGGATGTTGCTGAAGTAAGAATGAAGGTGTGTGAAGTCATAGAATGGAGGTGTCTGAAGTTATAGAATGGATGTTGCTGATGTAAGAATGAAGGTGTGTGAACTCATAGAATGGAGGTGTATGAACTCATAGAATGGAGGTGTGTGAATTCATGGAACGGAGGTGTGTGAAGTCAAAGAATGGAGGTGTATGATGTCAAACAATGGAAGTGTGTGATGTCATAGAATGGAGGTGTGTGAAGTCTTAGAATGGAGGTGTGTGAAGTCATAGAATGGAGGTGTGTGAAATCACAGAAGGTAGGTGCGTGAAGTCACAGAATGGAGGTCTGTAAAGTCACAGAATGGAGGTGTGTGAAGGCACAGAATGGAGGGGTGTGAAGTCAAAGAATGGAGGAATGTGAAGTCACAGAATGGAGATGTGTGAAGTGAGAATACAGGTGTGCCAAGTCATAGAATGGAGGTGTGTGACGTCAGAATGGAGCTGTGTGAACTCATAGGATGGAGTTGTGTGAAGTCACAATGGAGATATGTGAAGTCATAAAATGTTGGTTTTTGAAGTCACAGAATGGAGGTGTGTGAAGTCATAGAATGGAGGTGTGTGAAGTTAGATTAGAGGTATGTGAAGTCACAAAATGTAGGTGTGTCAACTCAGAAATGAGGTATGTGAAGTCATAGAATGGAGGTGTGTGAATTCACAGAATGGAAGTGGGTGAACTCAAAATGGAGGTGTGTGAAGTCACAGAATGGCGGTGTGTGAATTCATAGAAGGGAGGTGTGTGAAGTCATAGAATGGAGGTGTGTTTAGTCACAGAATGGAAGTGTGTGAAGTCAAAATGGAGGTGTGTTAAGTCATAGAATGGAGGTGTATGAAGTCATGGAATGGAGGTTTGTGAAGTCAAACATTGGAAGTTTGTGAAGTTACAGAATGGAGGTGTGTGAAGTCATAGAATGGAGGTGTGTGAAGTCAGAGGATGGAGGTGTGTGAAGTCAGAATGCAGGTGTGTGAAGTCATAGAATGGAGGTGTGTGAAGTCATAGAATGGAGGTGTGTGAAGTCATAGATTGGAAGTGTGTGAAGTCATAGATTGGAGGTGTGTGAAGTCACAGTGGGAGGTGTGTGAAGTCACAGAATGGAGATCTGTGAAGTCACAGTGGAGGTGTGTGAAGTCATAGAATGGAGGTGTGTGCAGTCAAAGAATGAAGGTGTGTGAAGTCATAGAATGGAGGTGTGTGAAGTCACAGCATGGAGGTGTGTGAAGTCAGAATGGAGATGTGTGAAGTCATAGAATGGAGGTGTATGAACTCATAGAATGGAGTTGGGTGAAGTCACAATGCAGGTGTGTGAAGTCATAGAATGGAGTTGTGTGAACTCAGATAGGAGGTGTGTGAAGTCACCGAATAGAGGTGTGTGAAGTCATACAATGGAGGTGTGTGAAATCACAGAATGGAGGTGTGTGAATTCATAGAATGGAGGTGTGTGAAGTCACAGAATGGAGGTGACTGAAGTCACAGAATGGAAGTGGGTGACCTCACAATGGAGGTGTGTGAAGTCACAGAAGGGAGGTGTGTGAAGTCAGAAGGGAGGTGTGGGAAGTCACAGAATGGAGGTTTGTAAAGTCATAGAATGGAGGTGTGTGAGGTCATAGAATGGATGTTTCTGAAGTAAGAATGAAGGTGTGTGAAGTCAAAGAATGGAGGTGTGTGAAGTCATAGAATGGAGGTGTGTGAAGTCAGAGAATGGAGGTGTGTGAAGTCAGAATGGAGGTGTGAAGTCATAGAATAGAGGTGGGTGAAGTCATAGAAGGGAGATGTGGGAAGTCATAGAATAGAGGAGTGTGAAGTCATAGAATGGAGTTGAGTGAAGTCACAGATTCGAGGTCTGTGAAGTCATAGAATGGAGCTGTGTGATGCCAGAATTGAGGAGTATGAAGTCCTAGAATGGAAGTGTGTGAACTCATAGAATGCAGGTGTGTGACGTCACAATGGAACTGTGTGAAGTCACAGAATGGAGGTGTGTGAAGTCATATATTGGAGGTGAGTGAAGTCAGAATGGAGGTGTGTGAAGTCACAGAATGGAGGTGTGTGAACTCAGAATGGAGGTGTTTGAAGGCATAGATGGAGGTGTGTGAAGTCACAGTATGGAGGTGTGTGAAATCATAGAGTGGAATTTTGTGAATTCACAGAATGGAGCTGTGTGAAGTCAGAATGGAGGAGTGTGAAGTCATAGAATGGAGGTGTGTGAAGTCAGAATGGAGGTGTGTGAACTCATAGAATGGACGTGTGTGAAGTCACAATGGAGGTGTGTGAAGACATAGAATGGAGGTGTGTGAAGTCACAGAATGGAGGTGTGTGAAGTCATAGAATGGAGGTGTGTGAAGTCACAGAATGGAGGTGTGTGAAGTCAGAATGGAGGTGTGAAATCATAGAATGGGGGTGGGTGAAGTCATGGAAAGGAGGTGTGGGAAGTCATAGAATGGAGAAGTGTGAAGACAGAGTGGAGGTGAGTGAAGTCACATATTCAAAGTCTGTGAAGTCATAGAATGGAGGTTTGTGAAGTCAGAATGGAGGTGTGTGAAGTCAAAATGGAGGTTTGTGAACTCAAAGAATGGAGGTGTGTGAAGTCATGGAATGGAGGTGTGTGAAGTCACAGAATCGAGGTGTGTGAAGTCAAAATGGAGGTGTGTGAAGTCACAGAATGGAGGTGTGTGAAGTCACAGAATGGAGGTGTTTGAAGTCAAAATTGTGGTGTGTGAATTCACAAATGGAGGTGTGTGAAGTCAGAATGAAGCTGAGTGAAGTCATAGAATGGAGGTGGGTGAAGGCAGAATGGAAGTGTGTGAACTCGTAGAATGGAGGTGTGTGAAGTCAAAATGGAGGTGTGTGAAGTCATAGAATGGTGGTTTTTGATGTCAAAGAATAGAGGTGTGTGAAGTCATAGAATGGAGGTGTGTGAACTCAGATTGGAGGTGTGTGAAATCACAGAAGGGAGGTGTGTCAACTCAGAAACTAGGTGTGTGAAGTCATAGAATGGAGGTGTGTGAAGTCACAGAATGAAGGTGTGTGAAGTCAAAGAAGGAGGTGTCTGAAGTCATAGAATGGAGGTGTGTGAAGACACAGAATGGAGGTATGTGAACTCAGAGAGGAGGTGTGTGAAGTCACAGAATGGAGGTGTGTGAAGTCATAGAATGGAAGTGTGTGAAGTCATAGAATGGAGGTGTGTGAAGTCAGAATGGAGGTGTGTGAAGTCACAGAATGGAGGTGTGTGAACCCAGAATGGAGGTGTGTGAAGTCACAGAATGGAGGTTTGTGAAGTCATAGAATGGAGGTGTATGAAGTCATAGAATGGATGTTGCTGAAGTAAGAATGAAGGTGTGTGAAGTCATAGAATGGAGGTGTCTGAAGTTATAGAATGGATGTTGCTGATGTAAGAATGAAGGTGTGTGAACTCATAGAATGGAGGTGTATGAACTCATAGAATGGAGGTGTGTGAATTCATGGAACGGAGGTGTGTGAAGTCAAAGAATGGAGGTGTATGATGTCAAACAATGGAAGTGTGTGATGTCATAGAATGGAGGTGTGTGAAGTCTTAGAATGGAGGTGTGTGAAGTCATAGAATGGAGGTGTGTGAAATCACAGAAGGGAGGTGCGTGAAGTCACAGAATGGAGGTCTGTAAAGTCACAGAATGGAGGTGTGTGAAGGCACAGAATGGAGGGGTGTGAAGTCAAAGAATGGAGGAATGTGAAGTCACAGAATGGAGATGTGTGAAGTGAGAATACAGGTGTGCCAAGTCATAGAATGGAGGTGTGTGACGTCAGAATGGAGCTGTGTGAACTCATAGGATGGAGTTGTGTGAAGTCACAATGGAGATATGTGAAGTCATAAAATGTTGGTTTTTGAAGTCACAGAATGGAGGTGTGTGAAGTCATAGAATGGAGGTGTGTGAAGTTAGATTAGAGGTATGTGAAGTCACAAAATGTAGGTGTGTCAACTCAGAAATGAGGTATGTGAAGTCATAGAATGGAGGTGTGTGAATTCACAGAATGGAAGTGGGTGAACTCAAAATGGAGGTGTGTGAAGTCACAGAATGGCGGTGTGTGAATTCATAGAAGGGAGGTGTGTGAAGTCATAGAATGGAGGTGTGTTTAGTCACAGAATGGAAGTGTGTGAAGTCAAAATGGAGGTGTGTTAAGTCATAGAATGGAGGTGTATGAAGTCATGGAATGGAGGTTTGTGAAGTCAAACATTGGAAGTTTGTGAAGTTACAGAATGGAGGTGTGTGAAGTCATAGAATGGAGGTGTGTGAAGTCAGAGGATGGAGGTGTGTGAAGTCAGAATGCAGGTGTGTGAAGTCATAGAATGGAGGTGTGTGAAGTCATAGAATGGAGGTGTGTGAAGTCATAGATTGGAAGTGTGTGAAGTCATAGATTGGAGGTGTGTGAAGTCACAGTGGGAGGTGTGTGAAGTCACAGAATGGAGATCTGTGAAGTCACAGTGGAGGTGTGTGAAGTCATAGAATGGAGGTGTGTGCAGTCAAAGAATGAAGGTGTGTGAAGTCATAGAATGGAGGTGTGTGAAGTCACAGCATGGAGGTGTGTGAAGTCAGAATGGAGATGTGTGAAGTCATAGAATGGAGGTGTATGAACTCATAGAATGGAGTTGGGTGAAGTCACAATGCAGGTGTGTGAAGTCATAGAATGGAGTTGTGTGAACTCAGATAGGAGGTGTGTGAAGTCACCGAATAGAGGTGTGTGAAGTCATACAATGGAGGTGTGTGAAATCACAGAATGGAGGTGTGTGAATTCATAGAATGGAGGTGTGTGAAGTCACAGAATGGAGGTGACTGAAGTCACAGAATGGAAGTGGGTGACCTCACAATGGAGGTGTGTGAAGTCACAGAAGGGAGGTGTGTGAAGTCAGAAGGGAGGTGTGGGAAGTCACAGAATGGAGGTTTGTAAAGTCATAGAATGGAGGTGTGTGAGGTCATAGAATGGATGTTTCTGAAGTAAGAATGAAGGTGTGTGAAGTCAAAGAATGGAGGTGTGTGAAGTCATAGAATGGAGGTGTGTGAAGTCAGAGAATGGAGGTGTGTGAAGTCAGAATGGAGGTGTGAAGTCATAGAATAGAGGTGGGTGAAGTCATAGAAGGGAGATGTGGGAAGTCATAGAATAGAGGAGTGTGAAGTCATAGAATGGAGTTGAGTGAAGTCACAGATTCGAGGTCTGTGAAGTCATAGAATGGAGCTGTGTGATGCCAGAATTGAGGAGTATGAAGTCCTAGAATGGAAGTGTGTGAACTCATAGAATGCAGGTGTGTGACGTCACAATGGAACTGTGTGAAGTCACAGAATGGAGGTGTGTGAAGTCATATATTGGAGGTGTGTGAAGTCAGAATGGAGGTGTGTGAAGTCACAGAATGGAGGTGTGTGAACTCAGAATGGAGGTGTTTGAAGGCATAGATGGAGGTGTGTGAAGTCACAGTATGGAGGTGTGTGAAATCATAGAGTGGAATTTTGTGAATTCACACAATGGAGCTGTGTGAAGTCAGAATGGAGGAGTGTGAAGTCATAGAATGGAGGTGTGTGAAGTCAGAATGGAGGTGTGTGAACTCATAGAATGGACGTGTGTGAAGTCACAATGGAGGTGTGTGAAGACATAGAATGGAGGTGTGTGAAGTCACAGAATGGAGGTGTGTGAAGTCATAGAATGGAGGTGTGTGAAGTCACAGAATGGAGGTGTGTGAAGTCAGAATGGAGGTGTGAAATCATAGAATGGGGGTGGGTGAAGTCATGGAAAGGAGGTGTGGGAAGTCATAGAATGGAGAAGTGTGAAGACAGAGTGGAGGTGAGTGAAGTCACATATTCAAAGTCTGTGAAGTCATAGAATGGAGGTTTGTGAAGTCAGAATGGAGGTGTGTGAAGTCAAAATGGAGGTTTGTGAACTCAAAGAATGGGGTGTGTGAAGTCATGGAATGGAGGTGTGTGAAGTCACAGAATCGAGGTGTGTGAAGTCAAAATGGAGGTGTGTGAAGTCACAGAATGGAGGTGTGTGAAGTCACAGAATGGAGGTGTTTGAAGTCAAAATTGTGGTGTGTGAATTCACAAATGGAGGTGTGTGAAGTCAGAATGAAGCTGAGTGAAGTCATAGAATGGAGGTGGGTGAAGGCAGAATGGAAGTGTGTGAACTCGTAGAATGGAGGTGTGTGAAGTCAAAATGGAGGTGTGTGAAGTCATAGAATGGTGGTTTTTGATGTCAAAGAATGGAGGTGTGTGAAGTCATAGAATGGAGGTGTGTGAACTCAGATTGGAGGTGTGTGAAATCACAGAAGGGAGGTGTGTCAACTCAGAAACTAGGTGTGTGAAGTCATAGAATGGAGGTGTGTGAAGTCACAGAATGAAGGTGTGTGAAGTCAAAGAAGGAGGTGTCTGAAGTCATAGAATGGAGGTGTGTGAAGACACAGAATGGAGGTATGTGAACTCAGAGAGGAGGTGTGTGAAGTCACAGAATGGAGGTGTGTGAAGTCATAGAATGGAAGTGTGTGAAGTCATAGAATGGAGGTGTGTGAAGTCAGAATGGAGGTGTGTGAAGTCACAGAATGGAGGTGTGTGAACCCAGAATGGAGGTGTGTGAAGTCACAGAATGGAGGTTTGTGAAGTCATAGAATGGAGGTGTATGAAGTCATAGAATGGATGTTGCTGAAGTAAGAATGAAGGTGTGTGAAGTCATAGAATGGAGGTGTCTGAAGTTATAGAATGGATGTTGCTGATGTAAGAATGAAGGTGTGTGAACTCATAGAATGGAGGTGTATGAACTCATAGAATGGAGGTGTGTGAATTCATGGAACGGAGGTGTGTGAAGTCAAAGAATGGAGGTGTATGATGTCAAACAATGGAAGTGTGTGATGTCATAGAATGGAGGTGTGTGAAGTCTTAGAATGGAGGTGTGTGAAGTCATAGAATGGAGGTGTGTGAAATCACAGAAGGGAGGTGCGTGAAGTCACAGAATGGAGGTCTGTAAAGTCACAGAATGGAGGTGTGTGAAGGCACAGAATGGAGGGGTGTGAAGTCAAAGAATGGAGGAATGTGAAGTCACAGAATGGAGATGTGTGAAGTGAGAATACAGGTGTGCCAAGTCATAGAATGGAGGTGTGTGACGTCAGAATGGAGCTGTGTGAACTCATAGGATGGAGTTGTGTGAAGTCACAATGGAGATATGTGAAGTCATAAAATGTTGGTTTTTGAAGTCACAGAATGGAGGTGTGTGAAGTCATAGAATGGAGGTGTGTGAAGTTAGATTAGAGGTATGTGAAGTCACAAAATGTAGGTGTGTCAACTCAGAAATGAGGTATGTGAAGTCATAGAATGGAGGTGTGTGAATTCACAGAATGGAAGTGGGTGAACTCAAAATGGAGGTGTGTGAAGTCACAGAATGGCGGTGTGTGAATTCATAGAAGGGAGGTGTGTGAAGTCATAGAATGGAGGTGTGTTTAGTCACAGAATGGAAGTGTGTGAAGTCAAAATGGAGGTGTGTTAAGTCATAGAATGGAGGTGTATGAAGTCATGGAATGGAGGTTTGTGAAGTCAAACATTGGAAGTTTGTGAAGTTACAGAATGGAGGTGTGTGAAGTCATAGAATGGAGGTGTGTGAAGTCAGAGGATGGAGGTGTGTGAAGTCAGAATGCAGGTGTGTGAAGTCATAGAATGGAGGTGTGTGAAGTCATAGAATGGAGGTGTGTGAAGTCATAGATTGGAAGTGTGTGAAGTCATAGATTGGAGGTGTGTGAAGTCACAGTGGGAGGTGTGTGAAGTCACAGAATGGAGATCTGTGAAGTCACAGTGGAGGTGTGTGAAGTCATAGAATGGAGGTGTGTGCAGTCAAAGAATGAAGGTGTGTGAAGTCATAGAATGGAGGTGTGTGAAGTCACAGCATGGAGGTGTGTGAAGTCAGAATGGAGATGTGTGAAGTCATAGAATGGAGGTGTATGAACTCATAGAATGGAGTTGGGTGAAGTCACAATGCAGGTGTGTGAAGTCATAGAATGGAGTTGTGTGAACTCAGATAGGAGGTGTGTGAAGTCACCGAATAGAGGTGTGTGAAGTCATACAATGGAGGTGTGTGAAATCACAGAATGGAGGTGTGTGAATTCATAGAATGGAGGTGTGTGAAGTCACAGAATGGAGGTGACTGAAGTCACAGAATGGAAGTGGGTGACCTCACAATGGAGGTGTGTGAAGTCACAGAAGGGAGGTGTGTGAAGTCAGAAGGGAGGTGTGGGAAGTCACAGAATGGAGGTTTGTAAAGTCATAGAATGGAGGTGTGTGAGGTCATAGAATGGATGTTTCTGAAGTAAGAATGAAGGTGTGTGAAGTCAAAGAATGGAGGTGTGTGAAGTCATAGAATGGAGGTGTGTGAAGTCAGAGAATGGAGGTGTGTGAAGTCAGAATGGAGGTGTGAAGTCATAGAATAGAGGTGGGTGAAGTCATAGAAAGGAGATGTGGGAAGTCATAGAATAGAGGAGTGTGAAGTCATAGAATGGAGTTGAGTGAAGTCACAGATTCGAGGTCTGTGAAGTCATAGAATGGAGCTGTGTGATGCCAGAATTGAGGAGTATGAAGTCCTAGAATGGAAGTGTGTGAACTCATAGAATGCAGGTGTGTGACGTCACAATGGAACTGTGTGAAGTCACAGAATGGAGGTGTGTGAAGTCATATATTGGAGGTGTGTGAAGTCAGAATGGAGGTGTGTGAAGTCACAGAATGGAGGTGTGTGAACTCAGAATGGAGGTGTTTGAAGGCATAGATGGAGGTGTGTGAAGTCACAGTATGGAGGTGTGTGAAATCATAGAGTGGAATTTTGTAAATTCACACAATGGAGCTGTGTGAAGTCAGAATGGAGGAGTGTGAAGTCATAGAATGGAGGTGTGTGAAGTCAGAATGGAGGTGTGTGAACTCATAGAATGGACGTGTGTGAAGTCACAATGGAGGTGTGTGAAGACATAGAATGGAGGTGTGTGAAGTCACAGAATGGAGGTGTGTGAAGTCATAGAATGGAGGTGTGTGAAGTCACAGAATGGAGGTGTGTGAAGTCAGAATGGAGGTGTGAAATCATAGAATGGGGGTGGGTGAAGTCATGGAAAGGAGGTGTGGGAAGTCATAGAATGGAGAAGTGTGAAGACAGAGTGGAGGTGAGTGAAGTCACATATTCAAAGTCTGTGAAGTCATAGAATGGAGGTTTGTGAAGTCAGAATGGAGGTGTGTGAAGTCAAAATGGAGGTTTGTGAACTCAAAGAATGGAGGTGTGTGAAGTCATGGAATGGAGGTGTGTGAAGTCACAGAATCGAGGTGTGTGAAGTCAAAATGGAGGTGTGTGAAGTCACAGAATGGAGGTGTGTGAAGTCACAGAATGGAGGTGTTTGAAGTCAAAATTGTGGTGTGTGAATTCACAAATGGAGGTGTGTGAAGTCAGAATGAAGCTGAGTGAAGTCATAGAATGGAGGTGGGTGAAGGCAGAATGGAAGTGTGTGAACTCGTAGAATGGAGGTGTGTGAAGTCAAAATGGAGGTGTGTGAAGTCACAGAAGGGAGGTGTGTGAAGTCAGAAGGGAGGTGTGGGAAGTCACAGAATGGAGGTTTGTAAAGTCATAGAATGGAGGTGTGTGAGGTCATAGAATGGATGTTTCTGAAGTAAGAATGAAGGTGTGTGAAGTCAAAGAATGGAGGTGTGTGAAGTCATAGAATGGAGGTGTGTGAAGTCAGAGAATGGAGGTGTGTGAAGTCAGAATGGAGGTGTGAAGTCATAGAATAGAGGTGGGTGAAGTCCTAGAAAGGAGATGTGGGAAGTCATAGAATAGAGGACTGTGAAGTCATAGAATGGAGTTGAGTGAAGTCACAGATTCGAGGTCTGTGAAGTCATAGAATGGAGCTGTGTGATGCCAGAATTGAGGAGTATGAAGTCCTAGAATGGAAGTGTGTGAACTCATAGAATGCAGGTGTGTGACGTCACAATGGAACTGTGTGAAGTCACAGAATGGAGGTGTGTGAAGTCATATATTGGAGGTGTGTGAAGTCAGAATGGAGGTGTGTGAAGTCACAGAATGGAGGTGTGTGAACTCAGAATGGAGGTGTTTGAAGGCATAGATGGAGGTGTGTGAAGTCACAGTATGGAGGTGTGTGAAATCATAGAGTGGAATTTTGTAAATTCACACAATGGAGCTGTGTGAAGTCAGAATGGAGGAGTGTGAAGTCATAGAATGGAGGTGTGTGAAGTCAGAATGGAGGTGTGTGAACTCATAGAATGGACGTGTGTGAAGTCACAATGGAGGTGTGTGAAGACATAGAATGGAGGTGTGTGAAGTCACAGAATGGAGGTGTGTGAAGTCATAGAATGGAGGTGTGTGAAGTCACAGAATGGAGGTGTGTGAAGTCAGAATGGAGGTGTGAAATCATAGAATGGGGGTGGGTGAAGTCATGGAAAGGAGGTGTGGGAAGTCATAGAATGGAGAAGTGTGAAGACAGAGTGGAGGTGAGTGAAGTCACATATTCAAAGTCTGTGAAGTCATAGAATGGAGGTTTGTGAAGTCAGAATGGAGGTGTGTGAAGTCAAAATGGAGGTTTGTGAACTCAAAGAATGGAGGTGTGTGAAGTCATGGAATGGAGGTGTGTGAAGTCACAGAATCGAGGTGTGTGAAGTCAAAATGGAGGTGTGTGAAGTCACAGAATGGAGGTGTGTGAAGTCACAGAATGGAGGTGTTTGAAGTCAAAATTGTGGTGTGTGAATTCACAAATGGAGGTGTGTGAAGTCAGAATGAAGCTGAGTGAAGTCATAGAATGGAGGTGGGTGAAGGCAGAATGGAAGTGTGTGAACTCGTAGAATGGAGGTGTGTGAAGTCAAAATGGAGGTGTGTGAAGTCATAGAATGGTGGTTTTTGATGTCAAAGAATGGAGGTGTGTGAAGTCATAGAATGGAGGTGTGTGAACTCAGATTGGAGGTGTGTGAAATCACAGAAGGGAGGTGTGTCAACTCAGAAACTAGGTGTGTGAAGTCATAGAATGGAGGTGTGTGAAGTCACAGAATGAAGGTGTGTGAAGTCAAAGAAGGAGGTGTCTGAAGTCATAGAATGGAGGTGTGTGAAGACACAGAATGGAGGTATGTGAACTCAGAGAGGAGGTGTGTGAAGTCACAGAATGGAGGTGTGTGAAGTCATAGAATGGAAGTGTGTGAAGTCATAGAATGGAGGTGTGTGAAGTCAGAATGGAGGTGTGTGAAGTCACAGAATGGAGGTGTGTGAACCCAGAATGGAGGTGTGTGAAGTCACAGAATGGAGGTTTGTGAAGTCATAGAATGGAGGTGTATGAAGTCATAGAATGGATGTTGCTGAAGTAAGAATGAAGGTGTGTGAAGTCATAGAATGGAGGTGTCTGAAGTTATAGAATGGATGTTGCTGATGTAAGAATGAAGGTGTGTGAACTCATAGAATGGAGGTGTATGAACTCATAGAATGGAGGTGTGTGAATTCATGGAACGGAGGTGTGTGAAGTCAAAGAATGGAGGTGTATGATGTCAAACAATGGAAGTGTGTGATGTCATAGAATGGAGGTGTGTGAAGTCTTAGAATGGAGGTGTGTGAAGTCATAGAATGGAGGTGTGTGAAATCACAGAAGGGAGGTGCGTGAAGTCACAGAATGGAGGTCTGTAAAGTCACAGAATGGAGGTGTGTGAAGGCACAGAATGGAGGGGTGTGAAGTCAAAGAATGGAGGAATGTGAAGTCACAGAATGGAGATGTGTGAAGTGAGAATACAGGTGTGCCAAGTCATAGAATGGAGGTGTGTGACGTCAGAATGGAGCTGTGTGAACTCATAGGACGGAGTTGTGTGAAGTCACAATGGAGATATGTGAAGTCATAAAATGTTGGTTTTTGAAGTCACAGAATGGAGGTGTGTGAAGTCATAGAATGGAGGTGTGTGAAGTTAGATTAGAGGTATGTGAAGTCACAAAATGTAGGTGTGTCAACTCAGAAATGAGGTATGTGAAGTCATAGAATGGAGGTGTGTGAATTCACAGAATGGAAGTGGGTGAACTCAAAATGGAGGTGTGTGAAGTCACAGAATGGCGGTGTGTGAATTCATAGAAGGGAGGTGTGTGAAGTCATAGAATGGAGGTGTGTTTAGTCACAGAATGGAAGTGTGTGAAGTCAAAATGGAGGTGTGTTAAGTCATAGAATGGAGGTGTATGAAGTCATGGAATGGAGGTTTGTGAAGTCAAACATTGGAAGTTTGTGAAGTTACAGAATGGAGGTGTGTGAAGTCATAGAATGGAGGTGTGTGAAGTCAGAGGATGGAGGTGTGTGAAGTCAGAATGCAGGTGTGTGAAGTCATAGAATGGAGGTGTGTGAAGTAATAGAATGGAGGTGTGTGAAGTCATAGATTGGAAGTGTGTGAAGTCATAGATTGGAGGTGTGTGAAGTCACAGTGGGAGGTGTGTGAAGTCACAGAATGGAGATCTGTGAAGTCACAGTGGAGGTGTGTGAAGTCATAGAATGGAGGTGTGTGCAGTCAAAGAATGAAGGTGTGTGAAGTCATAGAATGGAGGTGTGTGAAGTCACAGCATGGAGGTGTGTGAAGTCAGAATGGAGATGTGTGAAGTCATAGAATGGAGGTGTATGAACTCATAGAATGGAGTTGGGTGAAGTCACAATGCAGGTGTGTGAAGTCATAGAATGGAGTTGTGTGAACTCAGATAGGAGGTGTGTGAAGTCACGGAATAGAGGTGTGTGAAGTCATACAATGGAGGTGTGTGAAATCACAGAATGGAGGTGTGTGAATTCATAGAATGGAGGTGTGTGAAGTCACAGAATGGAGGTGACTGAAGTCACAGAATGGAAGTGGGTGACCTCACAATGGAGGTGTGTGAAGTCACAGAAGGGAGGTGTGTGAAGTCAGAAGGGAGGTGTGGGAAGTGACAGAATGGAGGTTTGTAAAGTCATAGAATGGAGGTGTGTGAGGTCATAGAATGGATGTTTCTGAAGTAAGAATGAAGGTGTGTGAAGTCAAAGAATGGAGGTGTGTGAAGTCATAGAATGGAGGTGTGTGAAGTCAGAGAATGGAGGTGTGTGAAGTCAGAATGGAGGTGTGAAGTCATAGAATAGAGGTGGGTGAAGTCATAGAAGGGAGATGTGGGAAGTCATAGAATAGAGGAGTGTGAAGTCATAGAATGGAGTTGAGTGAAGTCACAGATTCGAGGTCTGTGAAGTCATAGAATGGAGCTGTGTGATGCCAGAATTGAGGAGTATGAAGTCCTAGAATGGAAGTGTGTGAACTCATAGAATGCAGGTGTGTGACGTCACAATGGAACTGTGTGAAGTCACAGAATGGAGGTGTGTGAAGTCATATATTGGAGGTGTGTGAAGTCAGAATGGAGGTGTGTGAAGTCACAGAATGGAGGTGTGTGAACTCAGAATGGAGGTGTTTGAAGGCATAGATGGAGGTGTGTGAAGTCACAGTATGGAGGTGTGTGAAATCATAGAGTGGAATTTTGTGAATTCACACAATGGAGCTGTGTGAAGTCAGAATGGAGGAGTGTGAAGTCATAGAATGGAGGTGTGTGAAGTCAGAATGGAGGTGTGTGAACTCATAGAATGGACGTGTGTGAAGTCACAATGGAGGTGTGTGAAGACATAGAATGGAGGTGTGTGAAGTCACTGAATGGAGCTCTGTGAAGTCATAGAATGGAGGTGTGTGAAGTCATAGAATGGAGGTGTGTGAAGTCATAGAATGTATTTTTCTGAAGTAAGAATGAAGGTGTGTGAAGTCATAGAATTTAGGTGTGTGAAGTCAAAATGGTGGTGTGTGAACTCATAGAATGGAGGTGTGTGAAGTCACGGAATGGAGGTGTGTGAAGTCAGAATGGAGGTGTGAAATCATAGAATGGGGGTGGGTGAAGTCATGGAAAGGAGGTGTGGGAAGTCATAGAATGGAGAAGTGTGAAGACAGAGTGGAGGTGAGTGAAGTCACATATTCAAAGTCTGTGAAGTCATAGAATGGAGGTTTGTGAAGTCAGAATGGAGGTGTGTGAAGTCAAAATGGAGGTTTGTGAACTCAAAGAATGGAGGTGTGTGAAGTCATGGAATGGAGGTGTGTGAAGTCACAGAATCGAGGTGTGTGAAGTCAAAATGGAAGTGTGTGAAGTCACAGAATGGAGGTGTGTGCAGTCACAGAATGGAGGTGTTTGAAGTCAAAATTGTGGTGTGTGAATTCACAAATGGAGGTGTGTGAAGTCAGAATGAAGCTGAGTGAAGTCATAGAATGGAGGTGGGTGAAGGCAGAATGGAAGTGTGTGAACTCGTAGAATGGAGGTGTGTAAAGTCAAAATGGAGGTGTGTGAAGTCATAGAATGGTGGTTTTTGATGTCAAAGAATGGAGGTGTGTGAAGTCATAGAATGGAGGTGTGTGAACTCAGATTGGAGGTGTGTGAAATCACAGAAGGGAGGTGTGTCAACTCAGAAACTAGGTGTGTGAAGTCATAGAATGGAGGTGTGTGAAGTCACAGAATGAAGGTGTGTGAAGTCAAAGAAGGAGGTGTCTGAAGTCATAGAATGGAGGTGTGTGAAGACACAGAATGGAGGTATGTGAACTCAGAGAGGAGGTGTGTGAAGTCACAGAATGGAGGTGTGTGAAGTCATAGAATGGAAGTGTGTGAAGTCATAGAATGGAGGTGTGTGAAGTCAGAATGGAGGTGTGTGAAGTCACAGAATGGAGGTGTGTGAACCCAGAATGGAGGTGTGTGAAGTCACAGAATGGAGGTTTGTGAAGTCATAGAATGGAGGTGTATGAAGTCATAGAATGGATGTTGCTGAAGTAAGAATGAAGGTGTGTGAAGTCATAGAATGGAGGTGTCTGAAGTTATAGAATGGATGTTGCTGATGTAAGAATGAAGGTGTGTGAACTCATAGAATGGAGGTGTATGAACTCATAGAATGGAGGTGTGTGAATTCATGGAACGGAGGTGTGTGAAGTCAAAGAATGGAGGTGTATGATGTCAAACAATGGAAGTGTGTGATGTCATAGAATGGAGGTGTGTGAAGTCTTAGAATGGAGGTGTGTGAAGTCATAGAATGGAGGTGTGTGAAATCACAGAAGGGAGGTGCGTGAAGTCACAGAATGGAGGTCTGTAAAGTCACAGAATGGAGGTGTGTGAAGGCACAGAATGGAGGGGTGTGAAGTCAAAGAATGGAGGAATGTGAAGTCACAGAATGGAGATGTGTGAAGTGAGAATACAGGTGTGCCAAGTCATAGAATGGAGGTGTGTGAAGTCAGAATGGAGCTGTGTGAACTCATAGAATGGAGTTGTGTGAAGTCACAATGGAGATGTGTGAAGTCATAGAATGGTGGTTTTTGAAGTCACAGAATGGAGGTGTGTGAAGTCATAGAATGGAGGTGTGTGAAGTTAGATTAGAGGTATGTGAAGTCACAAAATGTAGGTGTGTCAACTCAGAAATGAGGTATGTGAAGTCATAGAATGGAGGTGTGTGAATTCACAGAATGGAAGTGGGTGAACTCAAAATGGAGGTGTGTGAAGTCACAGAATGGCGGTGTGTGAATTCATAGAAGGGAGGTGTGTGAAGTCATAGAATGGAGGTGTGTTTAGTCACAGAATGGAAGTGTGTGAAGTCAAAATGGAGGTGTGTTAAGTCATAGAATGGAGGTGTATGAAGTCATGGAATGGAGGTTTGTGAAGTCAAACATTGGAAGTTTGTGAAGTTAAAGAATGGAGGTGTGTGAAGTCATAGAATGGAGGTGTGTGAAGTCAGAGGATGGAGGTGTGTGAAGTCAGAATGCAGGTGTGTGAAGTCATAGAATGGAGGTGTGTGAAGTAATAGAATGGAGGTGTGTGAAGTCATAGATTGGAAGTGTGTGAAGTCATAGATTGGAGGTGTGTGAAGTCACAGTGGGAGGTGTGTGAAGTCACAGAATGGAGATCTGTGAAGTCACAGTGGAGGTGTGTGAAGTCATAGAATGGAGGTGTGTGCAGTCAAAGAATGAAGGTGTGTGAAGTCATAGAATGGAGGTGTGTGAAGTCACAGCATGGAGGTGTGTGAAGTCAGAATGGAGATGTGTGAAGTCATAGAATGGAGGTGTATGAACTCATAGAATGGAGGTGGGTGAAGTCACAATGCAGGTGTGTGAAGTCATAGAATGGAGTTGTGTGAACTCAGATAGGAGGTGTGTGAAGTCACCGAATAGAGGTGTGTGAAGTCATACAATGGAGGTGTGTGAAATCACAGAATGGAGGTGTGTGAATTCATAGAATGGAGGTGTGTGAAGTCACAGAATGGAGGTGACTGAAGTCACAGAATGGAAGTGGGTGACCTCACAATGGAGGTGTGTGAAGTCACAGAAGGGAGGTGTGTGAAGTCAGAAGGGAGGTGTGGGAAGTCACAGAATGGAGGTTTGTAAAGTCATAGAATGGAGGTGTGTGAGGTCATAGAATGGATGTTTCTGAAGTAAGAATGAAGGTGTGTGAAGTCAAAGAATGGAGGTGTGTGAAGTCATAGAATGGAGGTGTGTGAAGTCAGAGAATGGAGGTGTGTGAAGTCAGAATGGAGGTGTGAAGTCATAGAATAGAGGTGGGTGAAGTCATAGAAAGGAGATGTGGGAAGTCATAGAATAGAGGAGTGTGAAGTCATAGAATGGAGTTGAGTGAAGTCACAGATTCGAGGTCTGTGAAGTCATAGAATGGAGCTGTGTGATGCCAGAATTGAGGAGTATGAAGTCCTAGAATGGAAGTGTGTGAACTCATAGAATGCAGGTGTGTGACGTCACAATGGAACTGTGTGAAGTCACAGAATGGAGGTGTGTGAAGTCATATATTGGAGGTGTGTGAAGTCAGAATGGAGGTGTGTGAAGTCACAGAATGGAGGTGTGTGAACTCAGAATGGAGGTGTTTGAAGGCATAGATGGAGGTGTGTGAAGTCACAGTATGGAGGTGTGTGAAATCATAGAGTGGAATTTTGTGAATTCACACAATGGAGCTGTGTGAAGTCAGAATGGAGGAGTGTGAAGTCATAGAATGGAGGTGTGTGAAGTCAGAATGGAGGTGTGTGAACTCATAGAATGGACGTGTGTGAAGTCACAATGGAGGTGTGTGAAGACATAGAATGGAGGTGTGTGAAGTCACTGAATGGAGCTCTGTGAAGTCATAGAATGGAGGTGTGTGAAGTCATAGAATGGAGGTGTGTGAAGTCATAGAATGTATTTTTCTGAAGTAAGAATGAAGGTGTGTGAAGTCATAGAATTTAGGTGTGTGAAGTCAAAATGGTGGTGTGTGAACTCATAGAATGGAGGTGTGTGAAGTCACAGAATGGAGGTGTGTGAAGTCAGAATGGAGGTGTGAAATCATAGAATGGGGGTGGGTGAAGTCATGGAAAGGAGGTGTGGGAAGTCATAGAATGGAGAAGTGTGAAGACAGAGTGGAGGTGAGTGAAGTCACATATTCAAAGTCTGTGAAGTCATAGAATGGAGGTTTGTGAAGTCAGAATGGAGGTGTGTGAAGTCAAAATGGAGGTTTGTGAACTCAAAGAATGGAGGTGTGTGAAGTCATGGAATGGAGGTGTGTGAAGTCACAGAATCGAGGTGTGTGAAGTCAAAATGGAAGTGTGTGAAGTCACAGAATGGAGGTGTGTGCAGTCACAGAATGGAGGTGTTTGAAGTCAAAATTGTGGTGTGTGAATTCACAAATGGAGGTGTGTGAAGTCAGAATGAAGCTGAGTGAAGTCATAGAATGGAGGTGGGTGAAGGCAGAATGGAAGTGTGTGAACTCGTAGAATGGAGGTGTGTGAAGTCAAAATGGAGGTGTGTGAAGTCATAGAATGGTGGTTTTTGATGTCAAAGAATGGAGGTGTGTGAAGTCATAGAATGGAGGTGTGTGAACTCAGATTGGAGGTGTGTGAAATCACAGAAGGGAGGTGTGTCAACTCAGAAACTAGGTGTGTGAAGTCATAGAATGGAGGTGTGTGAAGTCACAGAATGAAGGTGTGTGAAGTCAAAGAAGGAGGTGTCTGAAGTCATAGAATGGAGGTGTGTGAAGACACAGAATGGAGGTATGTGAACTCAGAGAGGAGGTGTGTGAAGTCACAGAATGGAGGTGTGTGAAGTCATAGAATGGAAGTGTGTGAAGTCATAGAATGGAGGTGTGTGAAGTCAGAATGGAGGTGTGTGAAGTCACAGAATGGAGGTGTGTGAACCCAGAATGGAGGTGTGTGAAGTCACAGAATGGAGGTTTGTGAAGTCATAGAATGGAGGTGTATGAAGTCATAGAATGGATGTTGCTGAAGTAAGAATGAAGGTGTGTGAAGTCATAGAATGGAGGTGTCTGAAGTTATAGAATGGATGTTGCTGATGTAAGAATGAAGGTGTGTGAACTCATAGAATGGAGGTGTATGAACTCATAGAATGGAGGTGTGTGAATTCATGGAACGGAGGTGTGTGAAGTCAAAGAATGGAGGTGTATGATGTCAAACAATGGAAGTGTGTGATGTCATAGAATGGAGGTGTGTGAAGTCTTAGAATGGAGGTGTGTGAAGTCATAGAATGGAGGTGTGTGAAATCACAGAAGGGAGGTGCGTGAAGTCACAGAATGGAGGTCTGTAAAGTCACAGAATGGAGGTGTGTGAAGGCACAGAATGGAGGGGTGTGAAGTCAAAGAATGGAGGAATGTGAAGTCACAGAATGGAGATGTGTGAAGTGAGAATACAGGTGTGCCAAGTCATAGAATGGAGGTGTGTGAAGTCAGAATGGAGCTGTGTGAACTCATAGAATGGAGTTGTGTGAAGTCACAATGGAGATGTGTGAAGTCATAGAATGGTGGTTTTTGAAGTCACAGAATGGAGGTGTGTGAAGTCATAGAATGGAGGTGTGTGAAGTTAGATTAGAGGTATGTGAAGTCACAAAATGTAGGTGTGTCAACTCAGAAATGAGGTATGTGAAGTCATAGAATGGAGGTGTGTGAATTCACAGAATGGAAGTGGGTGAACTCAAAATGGAGGTGTGTGAAGTCACAGAATGGCGGTGTGTGAATTCATAGAAGGGAGGTGTGTGAAGTCATAGAATGGAGGTGTGTTTAGTCACAGAATGGAAGTGTGTGAAGTCAAAATGGAGGTGTGTTAAGTCATAGAATGGAGGTGTATGAAGTCATGGAATGGAGGTTTGTGAAGTCAAACATTGGAAGTTTGTGAAGTTAAAGAATGGAGGTGTGTGAAGTCATAGAATGGAGGTGTGTGAAGTCAGAGGATGGAGGTGTGTGAAGTCAGAATGCAGGTGTGTGAAGTCATAGAATGGAGGTGTGTGAAGTAATAGAATGGAGGTGTGTGAAGTCATAGATTGGAAGTGTGTGAAGTCATAGATTGGAGGTGTGTGAAGTCACAGTGGGAGGTGTGTGAAGTCACAGAATGGAGATCTGTGAAGTCACAGTGGAGGTGTGTGAAGTCATAGAATGGAGGTGTGTGCAGTCAAAGAATGAAGGTGTGTGAAGTCATAGAATGGAGGTGTGTGAAGTCACAGCATGGAGGTGTGTGAAGTCAGAATGGAGATGTGTGAAGTCATAGAATGGAGGTGTATGAACTCATAGAATGGAGGTGGGTGAAGTCACAATGCAGGTGTGTGAAGTCATAGAATGGAGTTGTGTGAACTCAGATAGGAGGTGTGTGAAGTCACCGAATAGAGGTGTGTGAAGTCATACAATGGAGGTGTGTGAAATCACAGAATGGAGGTGTGTGAATTCATAGAATGGAGGTGTGTGAAGTCACAGAATGGAGGTGACTGAAGTCACAGAATGGAAGTGGGTGACCTCACAATGGAGGTGTGTGAAGTCACAGAAGGGAGGTGTGTGAAGTCAGAAGGGAGGTGTGGGAAGTCACAGAATGGAGGTTTGTAAAGTCATAGAATGGAGGTGTGTGAGGTCATAGAATGGATGTTTCTGAAGTAAGAATGAAGGTGTGTGAAGTCAAAGAATGGAGGTGTGTGAAGTCATAGAATGGAGGTGTGTGAAGTCAGAGAATGGAGGTGTGTGAAGTCAGAATGGAGGTGTGAAGTCATAGAATAGAGGTGGGTGAAGTCATAGAAAGGAGATGTGGGAAGTCATAGAATAGAGGAGTGTGAAGTCATAGAATGGAGTTGAGTGAAGTCACAGATTCGAGGTCTGTGAAGTCATAGAATGGAGCTGTGTGATGCCAGAATTGAGGAGTATGAAGTCCTAGAATGGAAGTGTGTGAACTCATAGAATGCAGGTGTGTGACGTCACAATGGAACTGTGTGAAGTCACAGAATGGAGGTGTGTGAAGTCATATATTGGAGGTGTGTGAAGTCAGAATGGAGGTGTGTGAAGTCACAGAATGGAGGTGTGTGAACTCAGAATGGAGGTGTTTGAAGGCATAGATGGAGGTGTGTGAAGTCACAGTATGGAGGTGTGTGAAATCATAGAGTGGAATTTTGTGAATTCACACAATGGAGCTGTGTGAAGTCAGAATGGAGGAGTGTGAAGTCATAGAATGGAGGTGTGTGAAGTCAGAATGGAGGTGTGTGAACTCATAGAATGGACGTGTGTGAAGTCACAATGGAGGTGTGTGAAGACATAGAATGGAGGTGTGTGAAGTCACTGAATGGAGCTCTGTGAAGTCATAGAATGGAGGTGTGTGAAGTCATAGAATGGAGGTGTGTGAAGTCATAGAATGTATTTTTCTGAAGTAAGAATGAAGGTGTGTGAAGTCATAGAATTTAGGTGTGTGAAGTCAAAATGGTGGTGTGTGAACTCATAGAATGGAGGTGTGTGAAGTCACAGAATGGAGGTGTGTGAAGTCAGAATGGAGGTGTGAAATCATAGAATGGGGGTGGGTGAAGTCATGGAAAGGAGGTGTGGGAAGTCATAGAATGGAGAAGTGTGAAGACAGAGTGGAGGTGAGTGAAGTCACATATTCAAAGTCTGTGAAGTCATAGAATGGAGGTTTGTGAAGTCAGAATGGAGGTGTGTGAAGTCAAAATGGAGGTTTGTGAACTCAAAGAATGGAGGTGTGTGAAGTCATGGAATGGAGGTGTGTGAAGTCACAGAATCGAGGTGTGTGAAGTCAAAATGGAAGTGTGTGAAGTCACAGAATGGAGGTGTGTGCAGTCACAGAATGGAGGTGTTTGAAGTCAAAATTGTGGTGTGTGAATTCACAAATGGAGGTGTGTGAAGTCAGAATGAAGCTGAGTGAAGTCATAGAATGGAGGTGGGTGAAGGCAGAATGGAAGTGTGTGAACTCGTAGAATGGAGGTGTGTGAAGTCAAAATGGAGGTGTGTGAAGTCATAGAATGGTGGTTTTTGATGTCAAAGAATGGAGGTGTGTGAAGTCATAGAATGGAGGTGTGTGAACTCAGATTGGAGGTGTGTGAAATCACAGAAGGGAGGTGTGTCAACTCAGAAACTAGGTGTGTGAAGTCATAGAATGGAGGTGTGTGAAGTCACAGAATGAAGGTGTGTGAAGTCAAAGAAGGAGGTGTCTGAAGTCATAGAATGGAGGTGTGTGAAGACACAGAATGGAGGTATGTGAACTCAGAGAGGAGGTGTGTGAAGTCACAGAATGGAGGTGTGTGAAGTCATAGAATGGAAGTGTGTGAAGTCATAGAATGGAGGTGTGTGAAGTCAGAATGGAGGTGTGTGAAGTCACAGAATGGAGGTGTGTGAACCCAGAATGGAGGTGTGTGAAGTCACAGAATGGAGGTTTGTGAAGTCATAGAATGGAGGTGTATGAAGTCATAGAATGGATGTTGCTGAAGTAAGAATGAAGGTGTGTGAAGTCATAGAATGGAGGTGTCTGAAGTTATAGAATGGATGTTGCTGATGTAAGAATGAAGGTGTGTGAACTCATAGAATGGAGGTGTATGAACTCATAGAATGGAGGTGTGTGAATTCATGGAACGGAGGTGTGTGAAGTCAAAGAATGGAGGTGTATGATGTCAAACAATGGAAGTGTGTGATGTCATAGAATGGAGGTGTGTGAAGTCTTAGAATGGAGGTGTGTGAAGTCATAGAATGGAGGTGTGTGAAATCACAGAAGGGAGGTGCGTGAAGTCACAGAATGGAGGTCTGTAAAGTCACAGAATGGAGGTGTGTGAAGGCACAGAATGGAGGGGTGTGAAGTCAAAGAATGGAGGAATGTGAAGTCACAGAATGGAGATGTGTGAAGTGAGAATACAGGTGTGCCAAGTCATAGAATGGAGGTGTGTGAAGTCAGAATGGAGCTGTGTGAACTCATAGAATGGAGTTGTGTGAAGTCACAATGGAGATGTGTGAAGTCATAGAATGGTGGTTTTTGAAGTCACAGAATGGAGGTGTGTGAAGTCATAGAATGGAGGTGTGTGAAGTTAGATTAGAGGTATGTGAAGTCACAAAATGTAGGTGTGTCAACTCAGAAATGAGGTATGTGAAGTCATAGAATGGAGGTGTGTGAATTCACAGAATGGAAGTGGGTGAACTCAAAATGGAGGTGTGTGAAGTCACAGAATGGCGGTGTGTGAATTCATAGAAGGGAGGTGTGTGAAGTCATAGAATGGAGGTGTGTTTAGTCACAGAATGGAAGTGTGTGAAGTCAAAATGGAGGTGTGTTAAGTCATAGAATGGAGGTGTATGAAGTCATGGAATGGAGGTTTGTGAAGTCAAACATTGGAAGTTTGTGAAGTTAAAGAATGGAGGTGTGTGAAGTCATAGAATGGAGGTGTGTGAAGTCAGAGGATGGAGGTGTGTGAAGTCAGAATGCAGGTGTGTGAAGTCATAGAATGGAGGTGTGTGAAGTAATAGAATGGAGGTGTGTGAAGTCATAGATTGGAAGTGTGTGAAGTCATAGATTGGAGGTGTGTGAAGTCACAGTGGGAGGTGTGTGAAGTCACAGAATGGAGATCTGTGAAGTCACAGTGGAGGTGTGTGAAGTCATAGAATGGAGGTGTGTGCAGTCAAAGAATGAAGGTGTGTGAAGTCATAGAATGGAGGTGTGTGAAGTCACAGCATGGAGGTGTGTGAAGTCAGAATGGAGATGTGTGAAGTCATAGAATGGAGGTGTATGAACTCATAGAATGGAGGTGGGTGAAGTCACAATGCAGGTGTGTGAAGTCATAGAATGGAGTTGTGTGAACTCAGATAGGAGGTGTGTGAAGTCACCGAATAGAGGTGTGTGAAGTCATACAATGGAGGTGTGTGAAATCACAGAATGGAGGTGTGTGAATTCATAGAATGGAGGTGTGTGAAGTCACAGAATGGAGGTGACTGAAGTAACAGAATGGAAGTGGGTGACCTCACAATGGAGGTGTGTGAAGTCACAGAAGGGAGGTGTGTGAAGTCAGAAGGGAGGTGTGTGAAGTCACAGAATGGAGATGTGTGAACTCAGAATGGAGGTTTGGGAAGTCACAGAATGGAGGTTTAAAAAGTCATAGAATGGAGGTGTGTGAGGTCATATAATGGATGTTTCTGAAGTAAGAATGAAGGTGTGTGAAGTCATAGAATGGAGGTGTGTGAAGTCATAGAATGGAGGTGTGTGAAGTCAGAGAAGGGAGGTGTGTGAAGTCAGAATGGAGGTGTGAAGTCATAGAATAGAGGTGGGTGAAGTCATAGAAAGGAGTTGTGGGAAGTCATAGAATAGAGGAGTGTGAAGTCATAGAATGGAGGTGAGTGAAGTCACAGATTCGAGGTCTGTGAAATCATAGAATGGAGCTGTGTGATGCAAGAATTGAGGAGTGTGAAGTCCTAGAATGGAAGTCTGTGAACTCATAGAATGGAGGTGTGTGACGTCACAATGGAAGAGTGTGAAGTCACACAATGGAGGTGTGTGAAGTCATATATTGGAGGTGTGTGAAGTCAGAATGGAGGTGTGTGAAGTCACAGAATGGAGGTGTGTGAACTCAGAATGGAGGTGTTTGAAGTCATAGATCGAGGTGTGTGAAGTCACAGTATGGAGGTGTGTGAAATCATAGAGTGGAATTTTGTGAATTCACAGAATGGAGCTGTGTGAAGTCAGAATGGAGGTGTGTGAAGTCATAGAATGGAGGTGTGTGAAGTCAGAATGGAGGTGTGTAAACTCATAGAATGGACGTGTGTGGAGTCAAAATGGAGGTGTGTGAAGACATAGAATGGAGGTGTGTGAAGTCACTTAATGGAGCTCTGTGAAGTCATAGAATGGAGGTGTGTGAAGTCATAGAATGGAGGTGTGTGAAGTCATAGAATGGAGGTGTGTGAAGTCAAAATGGTGGTGTGTGAACCCATAGAATGGAGGTGTGTGAAGTCACAAAATGGAGGTGTGTGAAGTCAGAATGGAGGTGTGAAGTCATAGAATGGGGGTGGGTGAAGTCATGGAAAGGAGTTGTGGGAAGTCATAGAATGGAGAAGTGTGAAGACATAGAGTGGAGGTGAGTGAAGTCACATATTCAAAGTCTGTGAAGTCATAGAATGGAGGTTTGTGAAGTCAGAATGGAGGGGTGTGAACTCATAGAATGGAGGTGTGTGAAGTCACAATGGAGGTGTGTGAAGTCATAGAATGGAGGTATTTGAAGTCAGAATGGAGGTGTGTGAACTCATAGAATTGAGGTGTGTGAAGTCACGGAATGGAGGTGTGTGAAGTCACAGAATGGAGGTGTGTGAAGTCACAGAATGGAGGTGTGTGAAGTCAGGGAATGGAGGTGTGTGAAGTCACAGAATGGAGGTGTGGGAAGTCACGGAATGGAGGTGTGTGAAGTCACAGAATGGAGGTGTGTGAACTCAGAATGGAGGTGTGACAAGTCACAGAATGAGGTGTGTGAAGTCATAGAATGGAAGTGTGTGAGGTCATAGAATGGATGTTTCTGAAGTAAGAATGAAGGTGTGTGAAGTCAAAGAATGGAGGTGTGTGAAGTCATAGAATGGAGGTGTGTGAAGTCACAGAATGGAGGTATCTGAAGTCAGAATGGAGGTGTGAAGTTATCTAATAGAGGTGGGTGAAGTCATAGAAAGGAGGTGTGGGAAGTCATAGAATGGAGCAGTGTGAAGTCATAGAGTGGAGGTAAGTGAAGTCACAGATTCGAGGTCTGTGAAGTAATATAATAGAGGTGTGTGAAGTCAGAGTGGAGGTGTGTGAAGTCATAGAATGGAGGTATGTGAACTCATAGACTGGAGGTGTGTGATGTCACAATGGAAGTGTGTGAAGTCACAGAATGGAGGTGTGTGAAGTCATACATTGGTGTGTGAAGTCAGAATGGAGGTGTGTGAAGTCACAGAATGGAGGTGTGTGAACTCAGATTGGAGGTGTGTGAAGTCATAGATGGAGGTGTGTTAAGTCATAGTATGGAGTTGTGTGAAATCATAGAATGCAGTTTTGTGAATTCACAGAATGGAGGAGTGTGAAGTCAGAATGGCGGAGTGTGAAGTCATAGAATGGAGGTGTGTGAAGTCACAGAATGGAGGTGTGTGCAGCCATAATGGAGGTGTGTGAAGACATAGAATGGAGGTGTGTGAAGTCACAGAATGGAGGTGTGTGAAGTCATAGAATGGAGGTGTGTGAAGTCATAGAATGGATGTTTGTGAAGTAAGAATGAAGATGAGTGAAGTCATAGAATGGAAGTGTGTGAAGTCAAAATGGAGGTTTGTGAACTCAAAGAATGGAGGTGTGTGAAGTCATGGAATGGAGGTGTGTGAAGTCCAAGAATGGAGGTGTGTGAAGTCAAACAATGGAGGTGTGTGAAGTCACAGAATGGAGGTGTGTGAAGTCACAGAATGGAGGTGTGTAAAGTCAAAATGGAGGTGTGTGAAGTCACAGAATGGAGGTGTGTGAAGTCACAGAATGGAGGTGTTTGAAGTCAAGATTGTGGTGTGTGAATTCACATATGGATGTGTGTGAAGTCAGAATGGAGCTGAGTGAACTCATAGAATGGAGGTGGTTGAAGGCAGTATGGAAGTGTGTGAACTCGTAGAATGGAGGTGTGTGAGGTCATAATGGAGGTGTGTGAAGTCATAGAATGGTGGTTTTTGATGTCAAAGAATGGAGATGTTTGAAGTCATAGAATGGACGTGTGTGAACTCAGATTGGAGGTGTGTGAAATCACAGAAGGGAGGTGTGTCAACTCAGAAACGAGGTGTGTGAAGTCATAGAATGGAGGTGTGTGAAGTCACAGAATGAAGGTGTGTGAAGTCATAGAAGGAGGTGTCTGAAGTCACAGAATGGAGGTGTGTGAAGACACAGAATGGAGGTATGTGAACTCAGAGATTAGGTGTGTGAAGTCACAGAATGGAGGTGTGTGAAGTCATAGAATGGAAGTGTGTGAAGTCATAGAATGGAGGTGTGTGAAGTCAGAATGGAGGTGTGTGAAGTCACAGAATGGAGGTGTGTGAACCCAGAATGGAGGTGTGTAAAGTCACAGAATGGAGGTTTGTGAAGTCATAGAATGGAGGTGTATGAAGTCATAGAATGGATGTTGCTGAAGTAAGAATGAAGGTGGGTGAAGTCATTGAATGGAGGTGTCTGAAGTCATAGAATGGATGTTGCTGAAGTAAGAATGAAGGTGTGTGAACTCATAGAATGGAGGTGTATGAACTCATAGAATGGAGGTGTGTGAATTCATGGAACGGAGGTGTGTGAAGTCAAAGAATGGAGGTGTATGATGTCAAACAATGGAAGTGTGTGAAGTCATAGAATGGAGGTGTTTGAAGTCTTAGAATGGAGGTGTGTGAAGTCATAGAATGGAAGTGTGTGAAATCACAGAAGGGAGGTGTGTGAAGTCACAGAATGGAGGGGTGTGAAGTCAAAGAATGGAGGAATGTAAAGTCACAGAATGGAGATGTGTGAAGACAGAATAGAGGTGTGCGAAGTCATAGAATGGAGGTGTGTGAAGTCAGAATGGAGCTGTGTGAACTCATAGAATGAAGGTGTGTGAAGTCACAATGGAGATGTGTGAAGTCATAGAATGGTGGTTTTTGAAGTCAGAGAATGGAGGTGTGTGAATTCATACAATGGAGGTGTGTGAAGTTAGATTAGAGGTATGTGAAGTCACAAAATGGAGGTGGGTCAACTCAGAAATGAGGTATGTGAAGTCATAGAATGGAGGTGTGTGAAGTCACAGAATTGAGGTGTGTGAAGTCAGGATGGAGGTGTGTGAATTCAGAATGGAGGTGTGTGAAGTCAGAGAATGGACGTGTGTGATGTCACAATGCAGGTGTGTGAACTGAGAGAACGTAGCTGTGTGAAGTCACAATGGAGGTGTGTGAAGTCATAGAATGGAGGTGTGTGAAGTCATAGAATTGAGGTGTGTGAAGTCACAACATGGAGGTGTGTGAAGTCATATAATGGAGGTGTGCGAAGTCACAGAATGGAGGTGTGTGAACTCAGAATGGAGGTGTGTGAAGTCACAGAATGGAGGTGTGTGAAGTCATAGAATGGAGATGTGTTAAGTCACAGAATGGAGGTGTGTGAAATCGTAGAATGGAGGTGTGTGAAGTCAGAGAATCAAGGTGTGTGAAGTCACAGAATGGAGGTGTGTGAACTCACAATGGAGGTAGGTGAAGTCACAGAATGGAGGTGTGTGAAGTCATAGAATGGAAGTGTGTGAAGTCATAGAATATAGGTGTGTGATGTCAGAATGGAGGTGATTGAAGTCACAGAATGGAGGTGTGTGACGTCATAAATGTTGGTGTGTGAAGTCATAGAATGGAGGTGTGAAGGCATAGAATGGAGGTGTGTGAAGTTAGATTAGAGGTATGTGAAGTCACAAAATGGAGGTGTGTCAACTCAGAAATGAGGTATGTGAAGTCATAGAATGGAGGTGTGTGAAGTCACAGAATTGAGGTGTGTGAAGTCACAATATGGAGGTGTGTGAAGTCATATAATGGAGGTGTGTGAAGTCACAGAATGGAGGTGTGTGAACTCAGAACGGAGGTGTGTGAAGTCACAGTAGGCAGGTGTGTGAAGTCAGAGAATAGAGTTGTGTGAAGTCACAATGGAGGTGTGTGAATTCATAGAATGGAGGTGTGTGAAGTCAAACAATGGAAGTCTGTGAAGTCATAGAATGGATGTGTGTGCAGTCAAAATGGAGGTGTGTGAAGTCAGAGAATGGCGGTGTGTGAAGTCAAAGAATGGACGTGTGTGAAGTCAAAATTGTGGTGTGTGAAATCACAAATGCAGGTGTGTGAATTCACAGAATGGAGGTGTGTGAAGTCACAATGGTGGTGTGTGAAGTCAAAGAATGGATGTGTGAAGTCATAGACTGGAGGTGTATGAAGTCATGGAATGGAGGTTTGTGAAGTCAAACATTGGAAGCGTGTGAAGTTACAGAATGGAGGTGTGTGAAGTCATAGAATGGAGGTGTGTGAAATCAGAGAATGGAGGTGTGTGAAGTCAGAATGCAGGTGTGTGAAGACATAGAATGGAGGTGTGTGAAGTCATAGTGTGGAGGTTGGTGAAGTCATAGATTGGAAGAGTGTGAAGTCATAGAATGGAGGTGTGTGAAGTCATAGATTGAAGGTGTGGGTAGTCATAGTATGGAGATGTGTGAAGTCACAGAATGGAGGTGTGTGAAGTCACAGAATGGAGTTGTGTGAAGTCACAATGGAGGTGTGTGAAGTCATAGGATGGAGGTGTGTGAAATCAAAAATGGAGGTGTGTGAAGTCACAGAATGGATTGTGTGTGAAATCACAGAATGGAGGTGTGTGAAGTCACAGAATGGAGGTTTGTGAAGTCATAGAATGGAGGTGTGTGAAGTTAGAGAATGCAGGTGTGTGAAGTCAGAGTAGAGGTGTGCGAAGTCATAGAATGGAGGTGTGTGAAGTCATAATGGAGGTGTATGAACTCATAGAATGGAGGTGTATGAAGTCACAATTGAGGTGCGTGACGTCACAGAATGGATGTGTGTGAACTCAGAAAGGAGGTGTGTGAAGTCATAGAATGGAGGTCTGTGAAGTCATAGAATGGAGGTGTGTGAAATCATAGAATGGAGGTGTGTGAAGTCACAGAATTGAGGTGTGTGAAGACAGAATTGAGGTGTGTTAAGTCAGAATGGAAGTGTGTGAAGTCAGATGATGGAGGTGTGTGAAGTCACAATGCAGGTGTGTGAACTCATAGAATGGAGGTGTGTGAAGTCACAGAATTGAGGTGTGTGAAGTCATAGAATGGAGGTGTGTGAAGTCATAGAATGGAAGTGTGTGAAGTCATAGAATGGAGGTTTGTGAAGTAAGAATGGAGGTGTGTGAAGTCACCGAATGGAGTTGTGTGAGCTCAGAATGGAGGTGTGTGAAGTCAGAGAATGGAGGTGTTTGAAGTCATAGAATGGAGGTGTGTGAAGTCACAGAATGGAGATACCTGAAGTCAGAATCGAGGTGTAAAGTCATACAATAGAGGTGGGTGAAGTCATACAAAGGAGGTGTGGGAAGTCATAGAATGGAGCAATGTGAAGTCATAGAATGGAGGTGAGTAAATTCACAGATTCGAGGTCTGTGAAGTCATAGAATGGAGGTGTGTGAAGTCAGAATGGAGGTGTGTGAAGTCATAGAATGGAGGTGTGTGAACTCATAGAATGGAGGTTTGTGTCGTCACAATGGAAGTGTATGAAGTCACAGAATGGAGGTGTGTGAAGTCATACATTGGTGTGTGAAGTCAGAATGGAGGTGTGTGAAGTCAGAGAATTGAGGTGTGTGAACTCAGAATGGAGGTGTGTGAAGTCATAGATGGAGGTGTGTGAAGTCATAGTATGGAGGTGTGTGAAATCATAGAATGGAGTTTAGTGAATTCGCAGAATGGAAGAGTGTGAAGTCAGAATGGCGGAGTGTGAAGTCATAGAATGGAGGTGTGTGAAGTTAGAATGGAGGTGTGTGAACTCATAGAATGGAGGTGTGTGAAGTCACAATGCAGGTGTGTGAACACATGGAATGGAGGTGTGTGAAGTCACAGAATGGAGGTGTATGAAGTCATAGAATGGAGGTGTGAAGTCATAGAATGGATGTTTGTGAAGTAAGAATGAAGGTGTGTGAAGTCATAGAATGGAAGTGTGTGAAGTCACAGAATGGAGGTGCGTGAAGTCATAGAATGAGCTGTGTGAATTCAGAATGGAGGTGTGTGAAGTCATCGAATGGAGGTGTGTGCAGTCATAGAATGGATGTTTCTGAAGTAGGAATGAAGGTGTGTGAAGTCATAGAATGGAGGTGTGTGAAGTCAAAATGGAGGTGTGTGAACTCAAAGAATGGAGGTGTGTGAACTCATAGAATGGAGGTGTGTGAAGTCATGGAATGGAGGTGTGTGAAGTCCAAGAATGGAGGTTTGTGAAGTCAAACAATGGAGGTGTGTGAAGTCACAGAATGGAGGTGTGTGAAGTCACAGAATGCAGGTGTGTGAAGTCACAGAACGGAGGTGTGTGAAGTCACCGAATGGAGGTGTGTGAAGTCAAAATGGTGGTGTGTGTATTCACAAATGGAGGTGTGTGAAGTCAGAAGGCAGCTGAGTGAAGTCATAGAATGGAGGTGGGTGAAGGCAGAATGGAACTGTGTGAACTCATAGAATGGTGGTGTGTGAAGTCAAAATGGAGGTGTGTGAAGTCATAGAATGGTGGTTTTTGATGTCAAAAATGGAGGTGTGTGAAGTCATAGACTGGAGGTGTGTGAACTCAGATTGGAGGTGTGTGAAATCACAGAAGGGAGGTGTGTCAACTCAGAAACAAGGTGTGTGAAGTCATAGAATGGAGGTGTGTGAAGTCATAGAATCGAAGTGTGTGAAATCATAGAATGGAGGTGTGTGAAGTCAGAATGGAGATGTGTGAAGTCATAGAATGGAGGTGTGTGAAGTCACAATGCAGGTGTGTAAACTCATAGAATTGAGGTGGGTGAAGTCACAATGCAGGTGTGTGAAGTCATAGAATGGAGGTGTTGAAGTCATAGAATGGAGGTGGTGAAGTAACAGAATGGAGGTGTGTGAAGTCATAGAATGGAGGTGTGTGAAGTCACAGAATGGTGGTGTGTGAAGTCATGGAATGGAGGGGTGTGAAGTCATAGAAGGGAGGTGTGTGAATTCATACAATGGGGGTGTTTGAAGTCACAGAATGGATGGGTGTGAATCCATAGAAGGGAGGTGTGTGAATTCATAGAATGGAGGTGTGTGAAGTCACATAACGGAGGTTTGTGAAGTCACAGAATGGAGGTGTGTGAAGACACAGAATGGAAGTGGGTGAACTCACAATGGAGGTGTGTGAAGTCACAGAATGGAGGTGTGTGAATTCATAGAAGGTAGGTGTGTGAAGTCATAGAATGGAGGTGTGTGAAGTCACAGAATGGAAGTGTGTGAAGTCAAAATGGAGGTGTGTGAAGTCAGAGAATGGAGGTGTGTGAAGTCAATGGACTTGTGTGAAGTCAAAATTGTGGTGTGTGAAGTCAAAGAATGGATGTGTTTGAAGTCATAGAATGGAGGTGTATGAAGTCATGGAATGGAGTTGTGTGAAGTCAAACATTGGAAGTGTGTGAAGTTACAGAATGGAGGTGTGTGAAGTCATAGAATTGAGGTGTGTGAAGTCAGAGAATGGAGGTGTGTGAAGTCAGAATGCAGGTGTGTGAAGTCATAGAATGGAGGTGTGTGAAGTCATAGAATGGAGGTGTGTGAAGTCATAGAATGGATGTTTGTGAAGTAAGAATGAAGATGTGTGAAGTCATAGAATGGAAGTGTGTGAAGTCACAGAATGGAGGTGTGTGACGTCATAGAATGGAGTTGTGTGAATTCAGAATGGAGGTGTGTGAAGTCATAGAATGGAGGTGTGTGAAGTCAAAATGGAGGTTTGTGAACTCAAAGAATGGAGGTGTGTGAAGTCATGGAATGGAGGTGTGTGAAGTCCAAGAATGGAGGTGTGTGATGTCAAACAATGGAGGTGTGTGAAGTCACAGAATGGAGGTGTGTGAAGTCAAAGAATGGAGGTGTGTGAAGTCACAGAATTGATGTTTGTGAAGTCACAATGGAGGTGTGTGAAGTCAGAATGGAGGTGTGTGAAGTCATAGAATGGAGGTGTGTGAAGTCACAACGCAGGTGTGTGAACTCATAGACTGGGGGTGTGTGAAGTCACAGAATGGAGGTGTGTGAAGTCCTAGAACGGAGGTGTGTGAAGTCATAGAATGGAGGTGTGTGAAGTCATAGAATGGAGGTTTGTGAAGTCATAGAATGGAGGTGGGTGAATTCATACAATGGATGTTCCTGAAGTAAGAATGTAGGTGTGGGAAGTCATAGAATGGAGGTGTGTGAAGTCAAAATGGTGGTGTGTGAACTCATAGAATGGATGTGTGTGAACTGATAGAGTAGATGTGTGTGAAGTCATGGAATGGAGGGGTGTGAAGTCAAAGAATGGAGGTGTGTGAAGTCAAACAATGGAGGTGTGCGAAGTCAGAGAATGGAGGTGTGTGAAGTCACAGAATGGAAGTGTGTGAAGTTAAAATGGAGGTGTGTGAAGTCACAGAATGGAGGTGTGTGAAGTCACAGAATGGAGGTGTGTGAAGTCAAAATGGTGGTGTGTAACGTCACAAATGCAGGTGTGTGAAGTCACAGAATGTATGTGTGTGAACTCAAAATGGAGGTGTGTGAAGTCAAAAAATGGAGGTGTGCGAAGTCAAAGAATATAGGTGTGTGAAATCATAGAAAGGAGGTGTGTGAAGTCATAGAATGGAGGTGTGTGAAATCATAGAAGGAAGGTGTGTGAAGTCACGGAATGAAGGTGTGTTAAGTCACAGAACGGAGGTGTGTGAACTCAGAATGGATGTGTGTGAAGTCCCAGAATGGAGGTGTGGGAAATCATAGAAGGGAGTTGTGTGAAGTCACAGAATGGAGATGTGTGAATTCATAGAATGGAGGTGTGTGAAGTCATATAATGTAGGTGTGTGAAGTCACAGAATGGAGGTGTGTGAAGTCAAAGAATGGAGGTGTGTGAAGTCACAGAATGGGGGTGTGTGAACTCACAATGGAGGTGTGTGAAGTCAAAGAATGGAGGTGAGTGAAGTCATAGAATGGAAGTGTGTGAAATCATAGAATGGAGGTGTGTGAAGCCAGAATTGAGGTGTGTGAAGTCACAGAATTGAGGTTTGTGAACTCAAAATGGAGGTGTGTGAAGTCACAGAATGGAGGTTTGTGAAATCATAGAATGGAGGTGTGTGAAGTCATAGAACGGATGTTTCTGAAGTAGAATGAAGGTGTGTGAAGTCATGGAATGGAGGTGTGTGAAGTCCAAAAATAGAGGTGTGTGAAGTCAAACAATGTTAATGTGTGTGAAGTCACAGAATGGAGGTGTGTGAATTCAAAGAATGGAAGTGTGTGAAGTCAAAATGGAGGTGTGTGAAGTAACAGAATGGAGGTGTGTGAAGTCACAGAATGTAGGTGTGTGAAGTCATAGAATGGAGGTGTGTGAAGTCACAGAATGGAGGTGTGTGAAGTCACAGAATGGAGGTGTGTGAAGTCAAAATGGAGGTGTGTGAACTCATAGAATGGAGGTTTTTGAACTCATAGAATGGAGGTGTGTGAAGTCATGCAATGGAGGTGTGTGAAGTCAAAGAATGGAGGTGTGTGAAGTCAAACAATAAAGGTGTGTGAAGTCACAGAATGGAGGTGTGTGAAATCACAGAATGGAGGTGTGTGAAGTCAAAAATGTGGTGTGTAGAGTCACAAATGGAGGGGTGTGAACTCATAGAATGGAGGTGTGTGAAGTCAAAGGATGGAGGTGTGTGAAGTCACAGAATGGAGGTGTGTGAAGTCATAGAATGGAGGTGTGTGAAGTCATAGAATTGATGTTTCTGAATAAGAATGAATGTGTGTGAAGTCATAGAATGGAGGTGTATGAAGTCAAAATGGAGGTGTGTGAACTCATAGAATGGAGTTCTGAGAACTCATAGAATGCAGGTGTGTGAAGTCATGGAATAAAGGTGTGTGAAGTCAAAGAATGCATTGTGTGAAGTCAAACAATAAAGGTGTGTGAAGTCAGAGAATGGGGGTGTGTGAAATCATAGAATGGAGGTGTGTGAAGTCATGGAATGGAGGTGTGTGAAGTCACAGAATGGAGGTGTGTGAAGTCAGAATGGAGTTGTGTGAAGTCATAGAATGGAGGTGTGTGAAGTCACAAGGGAGGTGTGTGAAATCATAGAATGGAGGTGTGTGAAGTCACAGTATGGAAGTGTGTGAAGTCATAGAATGGAGCTGTGTGAAGTCAGATTGGAGGTGTGTGAAGTCACAGAATGGAGGTTTGTAAAGTCATAGAATGGAGGTGTGTGAAGTCATAGAATGTAGGTGTGTGAAGTCAAAATGGAGGTGTGCGAACTCATAAAATGGAGATGCGTGAAGTCATGGAATGGAGGTGTGTGAAGTCCAAAAAAGGGAGGTGTGTGAAGTCAAACAATTTTGGTGTGTGAAGTCACAGAATGGAGGTGTGTGAAGTCAAAGAATGGAAGTGTGTGAAGTCAAAATTGAGGTGTGTGAAGTCACAGAATGGAGGTGTGTGAAGTCACAGAATGGAGGTGTGTGAACACAGAATGGAGGTGTGTGAAGTCACAGAACGGAGATTTGTGAAGTCATAGAATGGAAGTACGTGAAGTCATAGAATGGATGTTTCTGAAGTAAGAATGAAGGTGCGTGAAGTCAGAATGGAGGTGTGTGAAGGCACAGAATGGAGGTGTGTGAAGTCACAGAATGGAGGTGTGTGAAGTTATAGAATGGAGGTGTGTGAAGTCATAGAATGGAGGTGTGTGATCATAGAATGGATGTTTGTGAAGTAAGAATGAAGGTGTGTTAAGTCATAGAATGGAGGTGTGTGAAGGCACAGAATGGAGGTGTGTGAAGTCATAGAATGGAGTTGTGTGAATTCAGAATGGAGGTGTGTGAAGTCAAAGAATGGAGGTGTGTGAAGTCATAGAAAGGAATTGTGGGAAGTCATAGAATGGAGGTGTGTGAAACCAGAATTGAGGTGTGTGATGTCACAGAATTGAGGTGTGTGAACTCAGAATGGAGGTGTGTGAAGTCACAGAATGGAGGTTTGTAAAGTCATAGAATGGAGGTGTGTGAAGTCATAGAATGTAGGTGTGTGAAGTCAAAATGGAGGTGTGCGAACTCATAAAATGGAGAGGCGTGAAGTCATGGAATGGAGGTGTGTGAAGTCCAAAAAAGGGAGGTGTGTGAAGTCAAACAATGTTGGTGTGTGAAGTCACAGAATGGAGGTGTGTGAAGTCAAAGAATGGAGGTGTGTGAAGGCATCAAATGGAGGTATGTGAAGTCATGGAATGGAGGTGTGTGAAGTCACAGAATGGAGGTGTGTGAAGTCAGAATGGAGTTGTGTGAAGTCGTAGAATGGAGGTGTGTGAAGTCAGAATGGAGGTGTGTGAACTCATAGAATGGAGGTGAGTGAAGTCACAATGGAGCTATGTGAAGTCATAGAATGGTGGTGTGTGAAGTCACAGCATGGAGGTGTGGAAGTCATAGAATGCAGGTGTGTTAGTCAGAATGGAGGTGTGTGAAGTCATAGAATGGAGGTTTGTGAAGTCATAATGTAGGTGTGTGAAGTCACAGAATTGAGGTGTGTGAAGTCACAGAATGGAGGTGTGTAAAGTCATAGAATGGAGGTGTGTGAAGTCATAGAATGGAGGTGTGTGAAGTCATAGAATGAATGTTTGTGAATTAAGAATGAAGGTGTGTTAAGTCATAAAATGGAGATGTGTGAAGGCACAGAATGGAGGTGTGTGAAGTCATAGAATGTAGCTGTATGAAGTCAGAATGGAGGTGTGTGAAGTCATAGAATGGAAGTGTGTGAACTCACAATGGAGATGTGTTAAGTCAAAAAATGGTGGTGTGTGAAGTCAAAGAATGGAAGTGTGTGAAGTCACAGAATGGAGGTGTGTGAAGTCATAGAATGGAGGTGTATGATGTCATAGAATGGAGGTGTGTGAAGTCACAGAATTGATGTTTGTGAAGTCAGAATGGAGGTGTGTGAAGTCAGAATGGAGGTTTGTGAAGTCATAGAATGGAGGTGTGTGAAGTCATAGAATGGAGGTGTGTGAAGTCATAGAAGGAGGTGTGTGAAGTCACAGAATTGATATTTGTGAATTCAGAATGGAGGTGTGTCAACTCACAATGGAGGTGTGTGAAGTCAAAGAATGGAGGTGTGTGAAGTCACAGAATTGATGTTTGTGAAGTCAGAATGGAGGTGTGTGAAGTCAGAATGGAGGTGTGTGAAGTCATAGAATGGAGGTGTGTGAAGTCACAATGCACGTGTGTGACCTCATAGAATGGACGTTTCTGAAGTCAGAATGGAGTTGTGTGAAGCCATAGAATGGAGGTGTGTGAAGTCAGAATGGAGGTGTGTGAACTCATAGAATGGAGCTGTGTGAAGTCACAATGGAGGTATGTGAAGTCATAGAATGGAGGTGTGTGAAGTCACAGAATGGAGGTGTGTGAAGTCATAGAATGGAGCTGTGTGAAGTCAGATTGGAGTTGTGTGAAGTCACAGAATGGAGGTGTGTGAACTCAGAATGGAGGTGTGTGAAGTCACAGAATGAAGGTGTTTGAAGTCATAGAATGGAGGTGTGTGAAGTCATAGAATGGATGTGTGTGAATTCATAATGGAGGTTGTGAAGTCACAGAATTGAGGTGTGTGAAGTCATAGAATGGAGGTTTGTGAATTCATAGAATGGAGGTGTGTGAAGTCATAGAATGGAGGTGTGTGAAGTCATAGAATGGATGTTTGTGAAGTAAGAATGAAGGTGTGTTTAGTCATAGAATGGAGGTGTGTGAAGTCATAGAATGGAGCTGTTTGAAGTCAGAATGGAGGTGTGTGAAGTCACAGAATGGAGGTGTGTGAACTCAGAATGGTGGTGTGTGAAGTCACAGAATGGAGGTGTGTTAAGTCACAGAACGGAGGAGTTTGAACTCAGAATGGAGGTGTGTGAAATCACAGAATGGAGGTGTGTGAAGTCATAGAATGGAGGTGTGTGAAATCATAGAATGGAGGTGTGGGAAGGCATAGAGTGGAGCTGTGTGAAGTCAGATTGGAGGTGTGCGAGGTCATTGAATGGAGCTGGGTGAAGTCAGAATGGAGGTGTGTGAAGTCATAGAATGGAGGTGTGTGAGGGCATAGAATGGATGATTCTGAAGTAAGAATGAAGGTGTGTGAAGTCATAGAATGGAAGTGTGTGAAGTCATAGAATGGAGGTGTGTGAAGTCAGAGAATGGAGGTGTGTGAAGTCAGAATGGAGGTGTGAAGTCATAGAATAGAGGTGGATGAAATCATAGAAAGGAGTTGTGGGAAGTCATAGAATAGAGGAGTGTGAAGTCATAGAATGGAGGTGAGTGAAGTCACAGATTCGAGGTCTGTGAAGTCATAGAATGGAGCTGTGTAATGCCAGAATTGAGGAGTGTGAAGTCCTAGAATGGACGTGTGTGAACTCATAGAATGGAGGTGTGTGACGTCACAATGGAAGTGTGTGAAGTCACAGAATGGAGGTGTGTGAAGTCATATATTGGAGGTGTGTGAAGTCAGAATGGAGGTGTGTGAAGTCACAGAATGGAGGTGTGTGAACTCAGAATGGAGGTGTTTGAAGTCATAGATGGAGGTGTGTGAAGTCACAGAATGGAGGTGTGTGAAGTCATAGAATGGAAGTATTTGAAGTCAGAATGGAGGTGTGTGAACTCATAGAATGGAGGTGTCTGAAGTCATAGAATGGATGTTGCTGAAGTAAGAATGAAGGTGTGTGAACTCATACAACGGAGGTGTATGAACTCATAGAATGGAGGTGTATGATGTCAAACAATGGAAGTGTGTGAAGTCATAGAATGGAGGTGTGTGAAGTCTTAGAAGGGAGGTGTGTGAAGTCACAGAATGGAGGTCTGTAAAGTCACAGAGTGGAGGTGTGTGAAGGCACAGAATGGAGGGGTGTGAAGTCAAAGAATGGAGGAATGTGAAGTCACAGAGTGGACGTGTGTGAAGTCACAGAATGGAGGTCTGTAAAGTCACAGAGTGGAGGTGTGTGAAGGCACAGAATGGAGGGGTGTGAACTCAAAGAATCGAGGAATGTGAAGTCACAGAATGGAGATGTTTGAAGTGAGAATACAGGTGTGCGAAGTCATAGAATGGAGGTGTGTGAAGCTAGAATGGAGCTGTGTGAATTCATAGAATGGAGTTGTGTGAAGTCACAATGGAGATGTGCGAAGTCATAGAATGGTGGTTTTTGAAGTCACAGAATGGAGGTGTGTGAAGTCATAGAATGGAGGTGTGTGAAGTTAGATTAGAGGTATGTGAAGTCACAAAATGGAGGTGTGTCAACTGAGAAATGAGGTATGTGAAGTCATAGAATGGAGGTGTGTGAAGTCACAGAATGGAAGTGGGTGAACTCAAAATGGAGGTGTGTGAAGTCACAGAACGGCGGTGTGTGAATTCATAGAAGGGAGGTGTGTGAAGTCATAGAAGGGAGGTGTGTGAAGTCACAGAATGGAAGTGTGTGAAGTCAAAATTGTGGTGTGTGAAGTCAAAGAATGGATGTGTGTGAAGTCACAGAATGGAGGTGTGTGAAGTCAAAATGGAGGTGTGTGAAGTCAAAGAATGGATGTGTGTGAAGTCATAGAATGGAGGTGTATGAAGTCATGGAATGGAGGTTTGTGAAGTCAAAAATTGGAAGTGTGTGAATTTACAAAATGGAGGTGTGTGAAGTCATAGAATGGAGGTGTGTGAAGTCAGAGAATTGAGGTGTGTGAAGTCAGAATGCAGGTGTGTGAAGTCATAGAATGGAGGTGTGTGAAGTCATAGAATGGAGGTGTGTGAAGTCATAGATTGGAAATGTGTGAAGTCATAGATTGGAGGTGTGTGAAGTCACAGAGGGAGGTGTGTGAAGTGACAGAATGGAGTTCTGTGAAGTCACAGTGGAGGTGTGTGAAGTCATAGAATGGAGGTGTGTGAAGTCAATGAATGGACTTGTGTGAAGACAAAATTGTGGTGTGTGAAGTCAAAGAATGGATGTGTGTGAAGTCACAGAACGGAGGTGTGTGAAGTCAAAATGGAGGTGTGTGAAGTCAAAGAATGGATGTGTGTGAAGTCATAGAATGGATGTGTATGAAGTCATGGAATGGAGGTTTGTGAAGTCAAACATTGGAAGTGTGTGAAGTTACAAAATGGAGATGTGTGAAGTCATAGAATGGAGGTGTGTGAAGTCAGAGAATTGAGGTGTGTGAAGTCAGAATGCAGGTGTGTGAAGTCATAGAATGGAGGTGTGTGAAGTCATAGATTGGAAGTGTGTGAAGTCATAGATTGGAGGTGTGTGAAGTCACAGAGGGAGGTGTGTGAAGTCACAGAATGGAGTTCTGTGAAGTCACAGTGGAGGTGTGTGAAGTCATAGAATGGAGGTGTGTGAAGTCAAAGAATGGAGGTGTGTGAAGTCATAGAATGGAGGTGTGTGAAGTCACAGCATGGAGGTGTGTGAAGTCAGAATGGAGATGTGTGAGGTCATAGAATGGAGGTGTGTGAATTTACAATGCAGGTGTGTGAACTCATATAATGGAGGTGGGTGAAGTCACAATGCAGGTGTGTGAAGTCACAGAATGGAGTTGTGTGAACTCAGAAAGGAGGTGTGTGAAGTCACAGAATAGAGGTGTGTGAAGTCATACAATGGAGGTGTGTGAAGTCACAGAATGGAAGTGTGTGAATTCATAGAATGGAGGTGTGTGAAGTCGTAGAATGGAGGTGTGTGAAGTCACAGAATGGAGGTGTGTGAAGTAACAGAATGGAGGTGAGTGAAGTCACAGAATGGAAGTGGGTGAACTCACAATGGTGGTGTGTGAAGTCACAGAAGGGAATTGTGTGAAGTCAGAAGGGAGGTGTGTGAAGTCACAGAATGGAGATGTGTGAACTCAGAATGGAGGTGTGGGAAGTCACAGATGGAGGTTGGTGAAGTCATAGAATGGAGGTGTGTGAGGTCATAGAATGGATGTTTCTGAAGTAAGAATGAAGGTGTGTGAAGTCATAGAATGGAGGTGTGTGAAGTCATAGAAAGGAGGTGTGTGAAGTCAGAGAATGGAGGTGTGTGAAGTCAGAATGGAGGTGTGAAGTCATAGAATATAGGTGGATGAAGTCATAGAAAGGAGTTGTGGGAAGTCATAGAATAGAGGAGCGTGAAGTCATAGAATGGAGGTGAGTAAAGTCACAGATTCGAGGTCTGTGAAGTCATAGAATGGAGCTGTGTGATGCCAGAATTGAGGAGTGTGAAGTCATAGAATGGACGTGTGTGAACTCATAGAATGGAGGTGTGTGACGTCACAATGGAAGTGTTTGAAGTCACAGAATGGAGGTGTGTGAAGTCATATATTGGAGGTGTGTGAAGTCAGAATGGAGGTGTATGAAGTCACAGAATGGAGGTGTGTGAACTCATAATGCAGGTGTTTGAAGTCATAGATGGAGGTGTGTGAAGTCACAGTATGGAGGTGTGTGAAATCATAGAATGGAATTTTGTGAATTCACAGAATAGAGCTGTGTGAAGTCAGAATGGAGGAGTGTGAAGTCATAGAATAGAGGTGTGTGAAGTCAGAATGGAGGTGTGTGAACTCATAGATTGGACGTGTGTGAAGTCACAATGGAGGTGTGTGAAGACATAGAATGGAGGTTTGTGAAGTCACAGAATGGAGGTGTGTGAAGTCATAGAATGGAGGTGTGCGAAGTCATAGAATGGAAGTGTGTGAAGTCATAGAATGGATGTTTCTGAAGTAAGAATGAAGGTGTGTGAAGTCATAGAATGGAGGTGTGTGAAGTCAAAATGGTGGTGTGTGAACTCATAGAATGGAGGTGTGTGAAGTCACAGAATGGAGGTGTGTGAAGTCAGAATGGAGGTGTGAAGTCATAGAATGGGGGTGGGTGAAGTCATGGAAAGGAGGTGTGGGAAGTCATAGAATGGAGAAGTGTGAAGTCATAGAGTGGAGATGAGTGAAGTCACATATTCAAAGTCTGTGAAGTCACAGAATGGAGGTTTGTGAAGACAGAAGGGAGGTGTGTGAACTCATAGAATGGAGGTGTGTGAAGTCACAATGGAGGTGTGTGAAGTCATAGAATGGAGGTATTTGAAGTCAGAATGGAGGTGTGTGAACTCATAGAATGGAGGTGTCTGAAGTCATAGAATGGATGTTGCTGAAGTAAGAATGAAGGTGTGTGAACTCATACAATGGAGGTGTATGAACTCATAGAATGGAGGTGTGTGAATTCATGGAACGGAGGTAAGTGAAGTCAAAGAATGGAGGTGTATGATGTCAAACAATGGAAGTGTGTGAAGTCATAGAATGGAGGTGTGTGAAGTCTTAGAATGGAGGTGTATGAAGTCACATAATGGAGGTCTGTAAAGTCACAGAGTGGAGGTGTGTGAAGGCACAGAATGGAAGGGTGTGAAGTCAAAGAATCGAGGAATGTGAAGTCACAGAATGGAGATGTGTGAAGTGAGAATACAGGTGTACGAAGTCATAGAATGGAGGTGTGTGAAGCCAGAATGGAGCTGTGTGAACTCATAGAATGGAGGTGTCTCAAGTCACAATGGAGATGTGTGAAGTCATAGAATGGTGGTTTTTGAAGTCACAGAATGGAGGTGTGTGAAGTCATAGAATGGAGGTGTGTGAAGTTAGATTAGAGGTATGTGAAGTCACAAAATGGAGGTGTGTCAACTCAGAAATGAGGTATGTGAAGTCATAGAATGGAGGTGTGTGAAGTCACAGAATGGAAGTGGGTGAACTCAAAATGGAGGTGTGTGAAGTCACAGAATGGCGGTGTGTGAATTCATAGAAGGGAGGTGTGTGAAGTCATAGAATGTAGGTGTGTGAAGTCACAGAATGGAAGTGTGTGAAGTCAAAATGGAGATGTGTGAAGTCAGAGAATGGAGGTGAGTGAAGTCAATGAATGGACTTCTGTGAAGCCAAAATTGTGGTGTGTGAAGTCAAAGAATGGATGTGTGTGAAGTCACAGAATGGAGGTGTGTGAAGTCAAAATAGAGGTGTGTGAAGTCAAAGAATGGATGTGTGTGAAGTCATAGAATGGAGGTGTATGAAGTCATGGAATGGAGGTTTGTGAAGTCAAACATTGGAAGTGTGTGAAGTTACAAAATGGAGGTGTGTGAAGTCATAGAATGGAGGTGTGTGAAGTCAGAGAATTGAGGTGTGTGAAGTCAGAATGCAGATGTGTGAAGTCATAGAATGGAGGTGTGTGAAGTCATAGAATGGAGGTGTGTGAAGTCATAGATTGGAAGTGTGTGAAGTCATAGATTGGAGGTGTGTGAAGTCACAGAGGGAGGTGTGTGAAGTCACAGAATGGAGTTCTGTGAAGTCACAGTGGAGGTGTGTGAAGTCATAGAATGGAGGTGTGTGAAGTCAAAGAATGGAGGTGTGTGAAGTCATAGAATGGAGGTGTGTGAAGTCACAGCATGGAGGTGTGTGAAGTCAGAATGGAGATGTGTGAAGTCATAGAATGGAGGTGTGTGAAGTCACAATGCAGGTGTGTGAACTCATAGAATGGAGGGGGGTGAAGTCACAATGCAGGTGTGTGAAGTCATAGAAAGGAGTTGTGTGAACTCAGAAAGGAGGTGTGTGAAGTCACAGAATAGAGGTGTGTGAAGTCATACAATGGAGGTGTGTGAAGTCACAGAATGGAAGTGTGTGAATTCATAGAATGGAGGTGTGTGAAGTCATAGAATGGAGGTGTGTGAAGTCACCGAATGGAGGTGTGTGAAGTAACAGAATGGAGGTGTGTGAAGTCACAGAATGGAAGTGGGTGAACTCACAATGGAGGTGTGTGAAGTCACAGAAGGGAATTGTGTGAAGTCAGAAGGGAGGTGTGTGAAGTCACAGAATGGAGATGTGTGAACTCAGAATGGAGGTGTGGGAAGTCACAGATGGAAGTTTGTGAAGTCATAGAATGGAGGTGTGTGAGGTCATAGAATGGATGTTTCTGAAGTAAGAATGAAGGTGTGTGAAGTCATAGAATGGAGGTGTGTGAAGTCATGGAATGGAGGTGTGTGAAGTCGGAGAATGGAGGTGTGTGAAGTCAGAATGGAGGTGTGAAGTCATAGAATAGAGGTGGATGAAGTCATAGAAAGGAGTTGTGGGAAGTCATAGAATAGAGGAGTGTGAAGTCATAGAATGGAGGTGAGTGTAGTCACAGATTCGAGGTCTGTGAAGTCATAGAATGGAGCTGTGTGATGCCAGAATTGAGGAGTGTGAAGTCCTAGAATGGACGTGTGTGAACTCATAGAATGGAGGTGTGTGACGTCACAATGGAAGTGTGTGACGTCACAGAATGGAGGTGTGGGAAGTCATATATTGGAGGTGTGTGAAGTCAGAATGGAGGTGTGTGAAGTCACAGAATGGAGGTGTGTGAACTCAGAATGGAGGTGTGTGAACTCATAGATTGGACGTGTGTGAAGTCACAATGGAGGTGTGTGAAGACATACAATGGAGGTGTGTGAAGTCACAGTATGGAGGTGTGTGAAATCATAGAATGGAATTTTGTGAATTCACAGAATGTAGCTGTGTGAAGGCAGAATGGAGGAGTGTGAAGTCATAGAATGGAGGTGTGTGAAGTCAGAATGGAGGTGTGTGAACTCATAGATTGGACGTGTGTGAAGTCACAATGGAGGTGTGTGAAGACATACAATGGAGGTGTGTGAAGTCACAGAATGGAGGTGAGTGAAGTCATAGAATGGAGGTGTGTGAAGTCAGAATGGAGGTGTGTGAACTCATAGATTGGACGTGTGTGAAGTCACAATGGAGGTGTGTGAAGACATAGAATGGAGGTGTGTGAAGTCACAGAATGGAGGTGTGTGAAGTCATAGAATGGAGGTGTGTGAAGTCATAGAATGGAGGTGTGTGTAGTCATAGAATCGAGGTTTCTGAAGTAAGAATTAAGGTTGTGTAGTCATAGAATGGAGGTGTGTGAAGTCAAAATGGTGGTTTGTGAACTCATAGAATGGAGGTGTGTGAAGTCACAGAATGTAGGTGTGTGAAGTCAGAATGGAGGTGTGAAGTCATAGAATGGGGGTGGGTGAAGTCATGGAAAGGAGGTGTGGGAAGTCATAGAATGGAGAAGTGTGAAGTCATAGAGTGGAGGTGAGTGAAGTCACATATTCAAAGTCTGTGAAGTCATAGAATGGAGGTTTGTGAAGTCAGAAGGGAGGTGTGTGAACTCATAGAATGGAGGTGTGTGAAGTCACAATGGAGGTGTGTGAAGTCATAGAATGGAGGTATTTGAAGTCAGAATGGAGGTGTGTGAACTCATAGAATGGAGGCGTGTGAAGTCACAATGGAGGTGTGCGAAGTCACAGAATGGAGGTGTGGGAAGTCACAGAATGGATGTGTGTGAGTCAGGGAATGGTGGTGTGTGAAGTCACAAAATGGAGGTATGTGAAGTCACGGAATGGAGGTGTGTGAAGTCACAGAATGGAGGTGTGTGAACTCAGAATGGCGATTTGAGAAATCACAGAATGGAGGTGTGTGAAGTCATAGAATGGAAGTGTGTGAAGTCATAGAATGGAGGTTTGTGAAGTAAGAATGGAGGTGTGTGAAGTCACCGAATAGAGTTGTGTGAACTCAGAATGGTGGTTTGTGAATTCACAAAATGGAGGTTTGTGAAGTCATAGAATGGAGTTGTGTGAGGTCATAGAATGGAGGTGTGTGAATTCACAGAATGGAAGTGGGTGAACTCAAAATGGAGGTGTGTGAAGTCACAGAATGTCGGTGTGTGAATTCATAGAAGGGAGGTGTGTGAAGTCATAGACTGGAGGTGTCTGAAGTCACAGAATGGAAGTGTGTGAAGTCAAAATGGAGGTGTGTGAAGTCATAGAATGGAGGTGTATGAAGTCATGGAATGGAGGTTTGTGAAGTCAAACATTGGAAGTGTGTGAAGTTACAGAATGGTGTGTGAAGTCATATAATGGAGGTGTGTGAAGTCAGAGAATGGAGGTGTGTGAAGTCAGAATGCAGGTGTGTGAAGTCATAGAATGGAGGTGTGTGAAGTCCTAGAATGGAGGTGTGTGAAGTCATAGATTTGAAGTGTGTGAAGTCATAGATTGGAGGTGTGTGAAGTCACAGTGGGAGGTGTGTGAAGTCACAGAATGGAGATCTGTGAAGTCACAGTGGAGGTGTGTGAAGTCATAGAATGGGTGTGTGTGCAGTCAAAGAATGAAGGTGTGTGAAGTCATAGAATGGAGGTGTGTGAAGTCACAGCATGGAGGTGTGTGAAGTCACAATGGAGATGTGTGAAGTCATAGAATGGTGGTGTGTGAACTCATAGAATTGAGGTGGGTGAAGACACAATGCAGGTGTGTGAAGTCATAGAATGGAGTTGTGTGAACTAAGATAGGAGGTGTGTGAAGTCACAGAATAGAGGTGTGTGAAGTCATACAATGGAGGTGTGTGAAGTCACAGAATGGAGGTGTGTGAATTCATAGAATGGAGGTGTGTGAAGTCACAGAATGGAGGTGAGTGTAGTCACAGAATGGAAATGGGTGAACTCACAGTGGAGGTGAGTGAAGTCACAGAAGGGAGGTGTGTGAAGTCAGAAGGGAGGTGTGTGAAGTCACAGAATGGAGATGTGTGAACTCAGAATGGAGGTGTGGGAAGTCACAGAATGGAGGTTTGTAAAGTCATAGAATGGAGGTGTGTGAGGTCATAGAATGGATGTTTCTGAAGTAAGAATGAAGGTGTGTGAAGTCAAAGAATGGAGGTGTGTGAAGTCATAGAATGGAGGTGTGTGAAGTCAGAGAATGGAGGTGTGTGAAGTCAGAATGGAGGTGTGAAGTCATAGAATAGAGGTGGGTGAAGTCCTAGAAAGGAGATGTGGGAAGTCATAGAATAGAGGACTGTGAAGTCATAGAATGGAGTTGAGTAAAGTCACAGATTCGAGGTCTGTGAAGTCATAGAATGGAGCTGTGTGATGCCAGAATTGAGGAGTATGAAGTCCTAGAATGGAAGTGTGTGAACTCATAGAATGCAGGTGTGTGACGTCACAATGGAACTGTGTGAAGTCACAGAATGGAGGTGTGTGAAGTCATATATTGGAGGTGTGTGAAGTCAGAATGGAGGTGTGTGAAGTCACAGAATGGAGGTGTGTGAACAAAGAATGGAGGTGTTTGAAGGCATAGATGGAGGTGTGTGAAGTCACAGTATGGAGGTGTGTGAAATCATAGAGTGGAATTTTGTGAATTCACACAATGGAGCTGTGTGAAGTCAGAATGGAGGAGTGTGAAGTCATAGAATGGAGGTGTGTGAAGTCAGAATGGAGGTGTGTGAACTCATAGAATGGACGTGTGTGAAGTCACAATGGAGGTGTGTGAAGACATAGAATGGAGGTGTGTGAAGTCACAGAATGGAGGTGTGTGAAGTCATAGAATGGAGGTGTGTGAAGTCACAGAATGGAGGTGTGTGAAGTCAGAATGGAGGTGTGAAATCATAGAATGGGGGTGGGTGAAGTCATGGAAAGGAGGTGTGGGAAGTCATAGAATGGAGAAGTGTGAAGACAGAGTGGAGGTGAGTGAAGTCACATATTCAAAGTCTGTGAAGTCATAGAATGGAGGTTTGTGAAGTCAGAATGGAGGTGTGTGAAGTCAAAATGGAGGTTTGTGAACTCAAAGAATGGAGGTGTGTGAAGTCATGGAATGGAGGTGTGTGAAGTCACAGAATCGAGGTGTGTGAAGTCAAAATGGAGGTGTGTGAAGTCACAGAATGGAGGTGTGTGAAGTCACAGAATGTAGGTGTTTGAAGTCAAAATTGTGGTGTGTGAATTCACAAATGGAGGTGTGTGAAGTCAGAATGAAGCTGAGTGAAGTCATAGAATGGAGGTGGGTGAAGGCAGAATGGAAGTGTGTGAACTCGTAGAATGGAGGTGTGTGAAGTCAAAATGGAGGTGTGTGAAGTCATAGGATGGTGGTTTTTGATGTCAAAGAATGGAGGTGTGTGAAGTCATAGAATGGAGGTGTGTGAACTCAGATTGGAGGTGTGTGAAATCACAGAAGGGAGGTGTGTCAACTCAGAAACTAGGTGTGTGAAGTCATAGAATGGAGGTGTGTGAAGTCACAGAATGAAGGTGTGTGAAGTCAAAGCAGGAGGTGTCTGAAGTCATAGAATGGAGGTGTGTGAAGACACAGAATGGAGGTATGTGAACTCAGAGAGGAGGTGTGTGAAGTCACAGAATGGAGGTGTGTGAAGTCATAGAATGGAAGTGTGTGAAGTCATAGAATGGAGGTGTGTGAAGTCAGAATGGAGGTGTGTGAAGTCACAGAATGGAGGTGTGTGAACCCAGAATGGAGGTGTGTGAAGTCACAGAATGGAGGTTTGTGAAGTCATAGAATGGAGGTGTATGAAGTCATAGAATGGATGTTGCTGAAGTAAGAATGAAGGTGTGTGAAGTCATAGAATGGAGGTGTGTGAATTCACAGAATGGAAGTGGGTGAACTCAAAATGGAGGTGTGTGAAGTCACAGAATGGCGGTGTGTGAATTCATAGAAGGGAGGTGTGTGAAGTCATAGAATGGAGGTGTGTGAAGTCAGAGGATGGAGGTGTGTGAAGTCAGAATGCAGGTGTGTGAAGTCATAGAATGGAGGTGTGTGAAGTCATAGAATGGAGGTGTGTGAAGTCATAGATTGGAAGTGTGTGAAGTCATAGATTGGAGGTGTGTGAAGTCACAGTGGGAGGTGTGTAAAGTCACAGAATGGAGATCTGTGAAGTCACAGTGGAGGTGTGTGAAGTCATAGAATGGAGGTGTGTGCAGTCAAAGAATGAAGGTGTGTGAAGTCATAGAATGGAGGTGTGTGAAGTCACAGCATGGAGGTGTGTGAAGTCAGAATGGAGATGTGTGAAGTCATAGAATGGAGGTGTATGAACTCATAGAATGGAGGTGGGTGAAGTCACAATGCAGGTGTGTGAAGTCATAGAATGGAGTTGTGTGAACTCAGATAGGAGGTGTGTGAAGTCACCGAATAGAGGTGTGTGAAGTCATACAATGGAGGTGTGTGAAATCACAGAATGGAGGTGTGTGAATTCATAGAATGGAGGTGTGTGAAGTCACAGAATGGAGGTGACTGAAGTAACAGAATCGAAGTGGGTGACCTCACAATGGAGGTGTGTGAAGTCACAGAAGGGAGGTGTGTGAAGTCAGAAGGGAGGTGTGTGAAGTCACAGAATGGAGATGTGTGAACTCAGAATGGAGGTGTGGGAAGTCACAGAATGGAGGTTTAAAAAGTCATAGAATGGAGGTGTGTGAGGTCATATAATGGATGTTTCTGAAGTAAGAATGAAGGTGTGTGAAGTCATAGAATGGAGGTGTGTGAAGTCATAGAATGGAGGTGTGTGAAGTCAGAGAAGGGAGGTGTGTGAAGTCAGAATGGAGGTGTGAAGTCATAGAATAGAGGTGGGTGAAGTCATAGAAAGGAGTTGTGGGAAGTCATAGAATAGAGGAGTGTGAAGTCATAGAATGGAGGTGAGTGAAGTCACAGATTCGAGGTCTGTGAAATCATAGAATGGAGCTGTGTGATGCAAGAATTGAGGAGTGTGAAGTCCTAGAATGGAAGTGTGTGAACTCATAGAATGCAGGTGTGTGACGTCACAATGGAAGAGTGTGAAGTCACAGAATGGAGGTGTGTGAACTCAGAATGGAGGTGTTTGTAGTCATAGATCGAGGTGTGTGAAGTCACAGTATGGAGGTGTGTGAAATCATAGAGTGGAATTTTGTGAATTCACAGAATGGAGCTGTGTGAAGTCAGAATGGAGGTGTGTGAAGTCATAGAATGGAGGTGTGTGAAGTCAGAATGGAGGTGTGTAAACTCATAGAATGGACGTGTGTGGAGTCAAAATGGAGGTGTGTGAAGACATAGAATGGAGGTGTGTGAAGTCACTGAATGGAGCTCTGTGAAGTCATAGAATGGAGGTGTGTGAAGTCATAGAATGGAGGTGTGTGAAGTCATAGAATGGAGGTGTGTGAAGTCAAAATGGTGGTGTGTGAACTCATAGAATGGAGGTGTGTGAAGTCACAGAATGGAGGTGTGTGAAGTCAGAATGGAGGTGTGAAGTCATAGAATGGGGGTGGGTGAAGTCATGGAAAGGAGTTGTGGGAAGTCATAGAATGGAGAAGTGTGAAGACATAGATTGGAGGTGAGTGAAGTCACATATTCAAAGTCTGTGAAGTCATAGAATGGAGGTTTGTGAAGTCAGAATGGAGGGGTGTGAACTCATAGAATGGAGGTGTGTGAAGTCACAATGGAGGTGTGTGAAGTCATAGAATGGAGGTATTTGAAGTCAGAATGGAGGTGTGTGAACTCATAGAATTGAGGTGTGTGAAGTCACGGAATGGAGGTGTGTGAAGTCACAGAATGGAGGTGTGTGAAGTCACAGAATGGAGGTGTGTGAAGTCAGGGAATGGAGGTGTGTGAAGTCACAGAATGGAGGTGTGGGAAGTCACGGAATGGAGGTGTGTGAAGTCACAGAATGGAGGTGTGTGAACTCAGAATGGAGGTGTGACAAGTCACAGAATGAGGTGTGTGAAGTCATAGAATGGAAGTGTGTGAGGTCATAGAATGGATGTTTCTGAAGTAAGAATGAAGGTGTGTGAAGTCAAAGAATGGAGGTGTGTGAAGTCATAGAATGGAGGTGTGTGAAGTCACAGAATGGAGGTATCTGAAGTCAGAATGGAGGTGTGAAGTTATCTAATAGAGGTGGGTGAAGTCATAGAAAGGAGGTGTGTGAAGTCATAGAATGGAGCAGTGTGAAGTCATAGAGTGGAGGTAGGTGAAGTCACAGATTCGAGGTCTGTGAAGTAATATAATAGAGGTGTGTGAAGTCAGAATGGAGGTGTGTGAAGTCATAGAATGGAGGTGTAAGAAGTCATAGACTGGAGGTGTGTGATGTCACAATGGAAGTGTGTGAAGTCACAGAATGGAGGTGTGTGAAGTCATACATTGGTGTGTGAAGTCAGAATGGAGGTGTGTGAAGTCACAGAATGGAGGTGTGTGAACTCAGATTGGAGGTGTGTGAAGTCATAGATGGAGGTGTGTGAAGTCATAGTATGGAGTTGTGTGAAATCATAGAATGCAGTTTTGTGAATTCACAGAATGGAGGAGTGTGAAGTCAGAATGGCGGAGTGTGAAGTCATAGAATGGAGGTGTGTGAAGTTAGAATGGAGGTGTGTGAACTCATAGAATGGAGGTGTGTGCAGCCATAATGGAGGTGTGTGAAGACATAGAATGGAGGTGTGTGAAGTCACAGAATGGAGGTGTGTGAAGTCATAGAATGGAGGTGTGTGAAGTCATAGAATGGATGTTTGTGAAGTAAGAATGAAGATGTGTGAAGTCATAGAATGGAAGTGTGTGAAGTCAAAATGGAGGTTTGTGAACTCAAAGAATGGAGGTGTGTGAAGTCATGGAATGGAGGTGTGTGAAGTCCAAGAATGGAGGTGTGTGAAGTCAAACAATGGAGGTGTGTGAAGTCACAGAATGGAGGTGTGTGAAGTCACAGAATGGAGGTGTGTAAAGTCAAAATGGAGGTGTGTGAAGTCACAGAATGGAGGTGTGTGAAGTCACAGAATGGAGGTGTTTGAAGTCAAGATTGTGGTGTGTGAATTCACATATGGATGTGTGTGAAGTCAGAATGGAGCTGAGTGAACTCATAGAATGGAGGTGGTTGAAGGCAGTATGGAAGTGTGTGAACTCGTAGAATGGAGGTGTGTGAGGTCATAATGGAGGTGTGTGAAGTCATAGAATGGTGGTTTTTGATGTCAAAGAATGGAGATGTTTGAAGTCATAGAATGGACGTGTGTGAACTCAGATTGGAGGTGTGTGAAATCACAGAAGGGAGGTGTGTCAACTCATAAACGAGGTGTGTGAAGTCATAGAATGGAGGTGTGTGAAGTCACAGAATGAAGGTGTGTGAAGTCATAGAAGGAGGTGTCTGAAGTCACAGAATGGAGGTGTGTGAAGACACAGAATGGAGGTATGTGAACTCAGAGATTAGGTGTGTGAAGTCACAGAATGGAGGTGTGTGAAGTCATAGAATGGAAGTGTGTGAAGTCATAGAATGGAGGTGTGTGAAGTCAGAATGGAGGTGTGTGAAGTCACAGAATGGAGGTGTGTGAACCCAGAATGGAGGTGTGTAAAGTCACAGAATGGAGGTTTGTGAAGTCATAGAATGGAGGTGTATGAAGTCATAGAATGGATGTTGCTGAAGTAAGAATGAAGGTGGGTGAAGTCATAGAATGGAGGTGTATGAACTCATAGAATGGAGGTGTGTGAATTCATGGAACGGAGGTGTGTGAAGTCAAAGAATGGAGGTGTATGATGTCAAACAATGGAAGTGTGTGAAGTCATAGAATGGAGGTGTTTGAAGTCTTAGAATGGAGGTGTGTGAAGTCATAGAATGGAAGTGTGTGAAATCACAGAAGGGAGGTGTGTGAAGTCACAGAATGGAGGTGTGTAAATTCACAGAGTGGAGGTGTGTGAAGGCACAGAATGGAGGGGTGTGAAGTCAAAGAATGGAGGAATGTAAAGTCACAGAATGGAGATGTGTGAAGACAGAATAGAGGTGTGCGAAGTCATAGAATGGAGGTGTGTGAAGTCAGAATGGAGCTGTGTGAACTCATAGAATGAAGGTGTGTGAAGTCACAATGGAGATGTGTGAAGTCATAGAATGGTGGTTTTTGAAGTCAGAGAATGGAGGTGTGTGAATTCATACAATGGAGGTGTGTGAAGTTAGATTAGAGGTATGTGAAGTCACAAAATGGAGGTGGGTCAACTCAGAAATGAGGTATGTGAAGTCATAGAATGGAGGTGTGTGAAGTCACAGAATTGAGGTGTGTGAAGTCAGGATGGAGGTGTGTGAATTCAGAATGGAGGTGTGTGAAGTCAGAGAATGGACGTGTGTGATGTCACAACGCAGGTGTGTGAACTGAGAGAACGTAGCTGTGTGAAGTCACAATGGAGGTGTGTGAAGTCATAGAATGGAGGTGTGTGAAGTCATAGAATTGAGGTGTGTGAAGTCACAACATGGAGGTGTGTGAAGTCATATAATGGAGGTGTGCGAAGTCACAGAATGGAGGTGTGTGAACTCAGAATGGAGGTGTGTGAAGTCACAGAATGGAGGTGTGTGAAGTCATAGAATGGAGATGTGTTAAGTCACAGAATGGAGGTGTGTGAAATCGTAGAATGGAGGTGTGTGAAGTCAGAGAATCAAGGTGTGTGAAGTCACAGAATGGAGGTGTGTGAACTCACAATGGAGGTAGGTGAAGTCACAGAATGGAGGTGTGTGAAGTCATAGAATGGAAGTGTGTGAAGTCATAGAATATAGGTGTGTGATGTCAGAATGGAGGTGTTTGAAGTCACAGAATGGAGGTGTGTGACGTCATAAATGTTGGTGTGTGAAGTCATAGAATGGAGGTGTGAAGGCATAGAATGGAGGTGTGTGAAGTTAGATTAGACGTATGTGAAGTCACAAAATGGAGGTGTGTCAACTCAGAAATGAGGTATGTGAAGTCATAGAATGGAGGTGTGTGAAGTCACAGAATTGAGGTGTGTGAAGTCACAATATGGAGGTGTGTGAAGTCATATAATGGAGGTGTGTGAAGTCACAGAATGGAGGTGTGTGAACTCAGAACGGAGGTGTGTGAAGTGACAGAAGGCAGGTGTGTGAAGTCAGAGAATAGAGTTGTGTGAAGTCACAATGGAGGTGTGTGAATTCATAGAATGGAGGTGTGTGAAGTCAAACAATGGAAGTCTGTGAAGTCATAGAATGGATGTGTGTGCAGTCAAAATGGAGGTGTGTGAAGTCAGAGAATGGCGGTGTGTGAAGTCAAAGAATGGATGTGTGTGAAGTCATAGACTGGAGGTGTATGAAGTCATGGAATGGAGGTTTGTGAAGTCAAACATTGGAAGCGTGTGAAGTTACAGAATGGAGGTTTGTGAAGTCATAGAATGGAGGTGTGTGAAATCAGAGAATGGAAGTGTGTGAAGTCAGAATGCAGGTGTGTGAAGACATAGAATGGAGGTGTGTGAAGTCTTAGTGTGGAGGTTGGTGAAGTCATAGATTGGAAGAGTGTGAAGTCATAGAATGGAGGTGTGTGAAGTCATAGATTGAAGGTGTGGGTAGTCATAGTATGGAGGTGTGTGAAGTCACAGAATGGAGGTGTGTGAAGTCACAGAATGGAGTTGTGTGAAGTCACAATGGAGGTGTGTGAAGTCATAGGATGGAGGTGTGTGAAATCAAAAATGGAGGTGTGTGAAGTCACAGAATGGATTGTGTGTGAAATCACAGAATGGAGGTGTGTGAAGTCACAGAATGGAGGTTTGTGAAGTCATAGAATGGAGGTGTGTGAAGTTACAGAATGCAGGTGTGTGAAGTCAGAGTAGAGGTTTGAGAAGTCATAGAATGGAGGTGTGTGAAGTCAGAATGGAGGTGTATGAACTCATAGAATGGAGGTGTATGAAGTCACAATTGAGGTGCGTGACGTCACAGAATGGATGTGTGTGAACTCAGAAAGGAGGTGTGTGAAGTCATAGAATGGAGGTCTGTGAAGTCATAGAATGGAGGTGTGTGAAATCATAGAATGGAGGTGTGTGAAGTCACAGAATTGAGGTGTGTGAAGACAGAATTGAGGTGTGTTAAGTCAGAATGGAAGTGTGTGAAGTCAGATGATGGAGGTGTGTGAAGTCACAATGCAGGTGTGTGAACTCATAGAATGGAGGTGTGTGAAGTAACAATGTAGGTTTCTGAAGTCATAGAATGGAGGTGTGTGAAGTCATAGAATGGAGGTGTGTGAAGTCATAGAATGGAAGTGTGTGAAGTCATAGAATGGAGGTTTGTGAAGTAAGAATGGAGGTGTGTGAAGTCAGAGAATGGAGGTGTTTGAAGTCATAGAATGGAGGTGTGTGAAGTCACAGAATGGAGATACCTGAAGTCAGAATCGAGGTGTAAAGTCATACAATAGAGGTGGGTGAAGTCATACAAAGGAGGTGTGGGAAGTCATAGAATGGAGCAATGTGAAGTCATAGAATGGAGGTGAGTAAATTCACAGATTCGAGGTCTGTGAAGTCATAGAATGGAGGTGTGTGAAGTCAGAATGGAGGTGTGTGAAGTCATAGAATGGAGGTGTGTGAACTCATAGAATGGAGGTTTGTGTCGTCACAATGGAAGTGTATGAAGTCACAGAATGGAGGTGTGTGAAGTCATACATTGGTGTGTGAAGTCAGAATGGAGGTGTGTGAAGTCAGAGAATTGAGGTGTGTGAACTCAGAATGGAGGTGTGTGAAGTCATAGATGGAGGTGTGTGAAGTCATAGTATGGAGGTGTGTGAAATCATAGAATGGAGTTTAGTGAATTCGCAGAATGGAAGAGTGTGAAGTCAGAATGGCGGAGTGTGAAGTCATAGAATGGAGGTGTGTGAAGTTAGAATGGAGGTGTGTGAACTCATAGAATGGAGGTGTGTGAAGTCACAATGCAGGTGTGTGAACACATGGAATGGAGGTGTGTGAAGTCACAGAATGGAGGTGTATGAAGTCATAGAATGGAGGTGTGTGAAGTCATAGAATGGATGTTTGTGAATAAGAATGAAGGTGTGTGAAGTCATAGAATGGAAGTGTGTGAAGTCACAGAATGGAGGTGCGTGAAGTCATAGAATGAGCTGTGTGAATTCAGAATGGAGGTGTGTGAAGTCATCGAATGGAGGTGTGTGCAGTCATAGAATGGATGTTTCTGAAGTAGGAATGAAGGTGTGTGAAGTCATAGAATGGAGGTGTGTGAAGTCAAAATGGAGGTGTGTGAACTCAAAGAATGGAGGTGTGTGAACTCATAGAATGGAGGTGTGTGAAGTCATGGAATGGAGGTGTGTGAAGTCCAAGAATGGAGGTTTGTGAAGTCAAACAATGGAGGTGTGTGAAGTCACAGAATGGAGGTGTGTGAAGTCACAGAATGCAGGTGTGTGAAGTCACAGAACGGAGGTGTGTGAAGTCACCGAATGGAGGTGTGTGAAGTCAAAATGGTGGTGTGTGTATTCACAAATGGAGGTGTGTGAAGTCAGAAGGCAGCTGAGTGAAGTCATAGAATGGAGGTGGGTGAAGGCAGAATGGAACTGTGTGAACTCATAGAATGGAGGTGTGTGAAGTCAAAATGGAGGTGTGTGAAGTCATAGAATGGTAGTTTTTGATGTCAAAAATGGAGGTGTGTGAAGTCATAGACTGGAGGTGTGTGAACTCAGATTGGAGGTCTGTGAAATCACAGAAAGCAGGTGTGTCAACTCAGAAACAAGGTGTGTGAAGTCATAGAATGGAGGTGTGTGAAGTCATAGAATCGAAGTGTGTGAAATCATAGAATGGAGGTGTGTGAAGTCAGAATGGAGATGTGTGAAGTCATAGAATGGAGGTGTGTGAAGTCACAATGCAGGTGTGTAAACTCATAGAATTGAGGTGGGTGAAGTCACAATGCAGGTGTGTGAAGTCATAGAATGGAGGTGTTGAAGTCATAGAATGGAGGTGGTGAAGTAACAGAATGGAGGTGTGTGAAGTCATAGAATGGAGGTGTGTGAAGTCACAGAATGGTGGTGTGTGAAGTCATGGAATGGAGGGGTGTGAAGTCATAGAAGGGAGGTGTGTGAATTCATACAATGGGGGTGTTTGAAGTCACAGAATGGAGGGGTGTGAATCCATAGAAGGGAGGTGTGTGAATTCATAGAATGGAGGTGTGTGAAGTCACATAACGGAGGTTTGTGAAGTCACAGAATGGAGGTGTGTGAAGACACAGAATGGAAGTGGGTGAACTCACAATGGAGGTGTGTGAAGTCACAGAATGGAGGTGTGTGAATTCATAGAAGGTAGGTGTGTGAAGTCATAGAATGGAGGTGTGTGAAGTCACAGAATGGAAGTGTGTGAAGTCAAAATGGAGGTGTGTGAAGTCAGAGAATGGAGGTGTGTGAAGTCAATGGACTTGTGTGAAGTCAAAATTGTGGTGTGTGAAGTCAAAGAATGGATGTGTTTGAAATCATAGAATGGAGGTGTATGAAGTCATGGAATGGAGGTGTGTGAACTCAGATTGGAGGTGTGTGAAGTCATAGATGGAGGTGTGTGAAGTCATAGTATGGAGTTGTGTGAAATCATAGAATGCAGTTTTGTGAATTCACAGAATGGAGGAGTGTGAAGTCAGAATGGCGGAGTGTGAAGTCATAGAATGGAGGTGTGTGAAGTTAGAATGGAGGTGTGTGAACTCATAGAATGGAGGTGTGTGCAGCCATAATGGAGGTGTGTGAAGACATAGAATGGAGGTGTGTGAAGTCACAGAATGGAGGTGTGTGAAGTCATAGAATGGAGGTGTGTGAAGTCATAGAATGGATGTTTGTGAAGTAAGAATGAAGATGTGTGAAGTCATAGAATGGAAGTGTGTGAAGTCAAAATGGAGGTTTGTGAACTCAAAGAATGGAGGTGTGTGAAGTCATGGAATGGAGGTGTGTGAAGTCCAAGAATGGAGGTGTGTGAAGTCAAACAATGGAGGTGTGTGAAGTCACAGAATGGAGGTGTGTGAAGTCACAGAATGGAGGTGTGTAAAGTCAAAATGGAGGTGTGTGAAGTCACAGAATGGAGGTGTGTGAAGTCACAGAATGGAGGTGTTTGAAGTCAAGATTGTGGTGTGTGAATTCACATATGGATGTGTGTGAAGTCAGAATGGAGCTGAGTGAACTGATAGAATGGAGGTGGTTGAAGGCAGTATGGAAGTGTGTGAACTCGTAGAATGGAGGTGTGTGAGGTCATAATGGAGGTGTGTGAAGTCATAGAATGGTGGTTTTTGATGTCAAAGAATGGAGATGTTTGAAGTCATAGAATGGACGTGTGTGAACTCAGATTGGAGGTGTGTGAAATCACAGAAGGGAGGTGTGTCAACTCAGAAACGAGGTGTGTGAAGTCATAGAATGGAGGTGTGTGAAGTCACAGAATGGAGGTGTGTGAAGTCATAGAATGGAAGTGTGTGAAGTCATAGAATGGAGGTGTGTGAAGTCAGAATGGAGGTGTGTGAAGTCACAGAATGGAGGTGTGTGAACCCAGAATGGAGGTGTGTAAAGTCACAGAATGGAGGTTTGTGAAGTCATAGAATGGAGGTGTATGAAGTCATAGAATGGATGTTGCTGAAGTAAGAATGAAGGTGGGTGAAGTCATTCAATGGAGGTGTCTGAAGTCATAGAATGGATGTTGCTGAAGTAAGAATGAAGGTGTGTGAACTCATAGAATGGAGGTGTATGAACTCATAGAATGGAGGTGTGTGAATTCATGGAACGGAGGTGTGTGAAGTCAAAGAATGGAGGTGTATGATGTCAAACAATGGAAGTGTGTGAAGTCATAGAATGGAGGTGTTTGAAGTCTTAGAATGGAGGTGTGTGAAGTCATAGAATGGAAGTGTGTTAAATCACAGAAGGGAGGTGTGTGAAGTCACAGAATGGAGGTGTGTAAATTCACAGAGTGGAGGTGTGTGAAGGCACAGAATGGAGGGGTGTGAAGTCAAAGAATGGAGGAATGTAAAGTCACAGAATGGAGATGTGTGAAGACAGAATAGAGGTGTGCGAAGTCATAGAATGGAGGTGTGTGAAGTCAGAATGGAGCTGTGTGAACTCATAGAATGAAGGTGTGTGAAGTCACAATGGAGATGTGTGAAGTCATAGAATGGTGGTTTTTGAAGTCAGAGAATGGAGGTGTGTGAATTCATACAATGGAGGTGTGTGAAGTTAGATTAGAGGTATGTGAAGTCACAAAATGGAGGTGGGTCAACTCAGAAATGAGGTATGTGAAGTCATAGAATGGAGGTGTGTGAAGTCACAGAATTGAGGTGTGTGAAGTCAGGATGGAGGTGTGTGAATTCAGAATGGAGGTGTGTGAAGTCAGAGAATGGACGTGTGTGATGTCACAATGCAGGTGTGTGAACTGAGAGAACGTAGCTGTGTGAAGTCACAATGGAGGTGTGTGAAGTCATAGAATGGAGGTGTGTGAAGTCATAGAATTGAGGTGTGTGAAGTCACAACATGGAGGTGTGTGAAGTCATATAATGGAGGTGTTCGAAGTCACAGAATGGAGGTGTGTGAACTCAGAATGGAGGTGTGTGAAGTCACAGAATGGAGGTGTGTGAAGTCATAGAATGGAGATGTGTTAAGTCACAGAATGGAGGTGTGTGAAATCGTAGAATGGAGGTGTGTGAAGTCAGAGAATCAAGGTGTGTGAAGTCACAGAATGGAGGTGTGTGAACTCACAATGGAGGTAGGTGAAGTCACAGAATGGAGGTGTGTGAAGTCATAGAATGGAAGTGTGTGAAGTCATAGAATATAGGTGTGTGATGTCAGAATGGAGGTGTTTGAAGTCACAGAATGGAGGTGTGTGACGTCATAAATGTTGGTGTGTGAAGTCATAGAATGGAGGTGTGAAGGCATAGAATGGAGGTGTGTGAAGTTAGATTAGAGGTATGTGAAGTCACAAAATGGAGGTGTGTCAACTCAGAAATGAGGTATGTGAAGTCATAGAATGGAGGTGTGTGAAGTCACAGAATTGAGGTGTGTGAAGTCACAATATGGAGGTGTGTGAAGTCATATAATGGAGGTGTGTGAAGTCACAGAATGGAGGTGTGTGAACTCAGAACGGAGGTGTGTGAAGTGACAGAAGGCAGGTGTGTGAAGTCAGAGAATAGAGTTGTGTGAAGTCACAATGGAGGTGTGTGAATTCATAGAATGGAGGTGTGTGAAGTCAAACAATGGAAGTCTGTGAAGTCATAGAATGGATGTGTGTGCAGTCAAAATGGAGGTGTGTGAAGTCAGAGAATGGCGGTGTGTGAAGTCAAAGAATGGACGTGTGTGAAGTCAAAATTGTGGTGTGTGAAATCACAAATGCAGGTGTGTGAATTCACAGAATGGAGGTGTGTGAAGTCACAATGGTGGTGTGTGAAGTCAAAGAATGGATGTGTGTGAAGTCATACACTGGAGGTGTATGAAGTCATGGAATGGAGGTTTGTGAAGTCAAACATTGGAAGCGTGTGAAGTTACAGAATGGAGGTGTGTGAAGTCATAGAATGGAGGTGTGTGAAATCAGAGAATGGAGGTGTGTGAAGTCAGAATGCAGGTGTGTGAAGACATAGAATGGAGGTGTGTGAAGTCATAGTGTGGAGGTTGGTGAAGTCATAGATTGGAAGAGTGTGAAGTCATAGAATGGAGGTGTGTGAAGTCATAGATTGAAGGTGTGGGTAGTCATAGTATGGAGGTGTGTGAAGTCACAGAATGGAGGTGTGTGAAGTCACAGAATGGAGTTGTGTGAAGTCACAATGGAGGTGTGTGAAGTCATAGGATGGAGGTGTGTGAAATCAAAAATGGAGGTGTGTGAAGTCACAGAATGGATTGTGTGTGAAATCACAGAATGGAGGTGTGTGAAGTCACAGAATGGAGGTTTGTGAAGTCATAGAATGGAGGTGTGTGAAGTTACAGAATGCAGGTGTGTGAAGTCAGAGTAGAGGTGTGCGAAGTCATAGAATGGAGGTGTGTGAAGTCAGAATGGAGGTGTATGAACTCATAGAATGGAGGTGTATGAAGTCACAATTGAGGTGCGTGACGTCACAGAATGGATGTGTGTGAACTCAGAAAGGAGGTGTGTGAAGTCATAGAATGGAGGTCTGTGAAGTCATAGAATGGAGGTGTGTGAAATCATAGAATGGAGGTGTGTGAAGTCACAGAATTGAGGTGTGTGAAGACAGAATTGAGGTGTGTTAAGTCAGAATGGAAGTGTGTGAAGTCAGATGATGGAGGTGTGTGAAGTCACAATGCAGGTGTGTGAACTCATAGAATGGAGGTGTGTGAAGTAACAATGTAGGTTTCTGAAGTCATAGAATGGAGGTGTGTGAAGTCATAGAATGGAGGTGTGTGAAGTCATAGAATGGAAGTGTGTGAAGTCATAGAATGGAGGTTTGTGAAGTAAGAATGGAGGTGTGTGAAGTCACCGAATGGAGTTGTGTGAGCTCAGAATGGAGGTGTGTGAAGTCAGAGAATGGAGGTGTTTGAAGTCATAGAATGGAGGTGTGTGAAGTCACAGAATGGAGATATCTGAAGTCAGAATCGAGGTGTAAAGTCATACAATAGAGGTGGGTGAAGTCATACAAAGGAGGTGTGGGAAGTCATAGAATGGAGCAATGTGAAGTCATAGAATGGAGGTGAGTAAAGTCACAGATTCGAGGTCTGTGAAGTCATAGAATGGAGGTGTGTGAAGTCAGAATGGAGGTGTGTAAAGTCATAGAATGGAGGTGTGTGAACTCATAGAATGGAGGTTTGTGTCGTCACAATGGAAGTGTATGAAGTCACAGAATGGAGGTGTGTGAAGTCATACATTGGTGTGTGAAGTCAGAATGGAGGTGTGTGAAGTCAGAGAATTGAGGTGTGTGAACTCAGAATGGAGGTGTGTGAAGTCATAGATGGAGGTGTGTGAAGTCATAGTATGGAGGTGTGTGAAATCATAGAATGGAGTTTAGTGAATTCGCAGAATGGAAGAGTGTGAAGTCAGAATGGCGGAGTGTGAAGTCATAGAATGGAGGTGTGTGAAGTTAGAATGGAGGTGTGTGAACTCATAGAATGGAGGTGTGTGAAGTCACAATGCAGGTGTGTGAACACATGGAATGGAGGTGTGTGAAGTCACAGAATGGAGGTGTATGAAGTCATAGAATGGAGGTGTGTGAAGTCATAGAATGGATGTTTGTGAAGTAAGAATGAAGGTGTGTGAAGTCATAGAATGGAAGTGTGTGAAGTCACAGAATGGAGGTGCGTGAAGTCATAGAATGAGCTGTGTGAATTCAGAATGGAGGTGTGTGAAGTCATCGAATGGAGGTGTGTGCAGTCATAGAATGCATGTTTCTGAAGTAGGAATGAAGGTGTGTGAAGTCATAGAATGGAGGTGTGTGAAGTCAAAATGGAGGTGTGTGAACTCAAAGAATGGAGGTGTGTGAACTCATAGAATGGAGGTGTGTGAAGTCATGGAATGGAGGTGTGTGAAGTCCAAGAATGGAGGTTTGTGAAGTCAAACAATGGAGGTGTGTGAAGTCACAGAATGGAGGTGTGTGAAGTCACAGAATGCAGGTGTGTGAAGTCACAGAACGGAGGTGTGTGAAGTCACCGAATGGAGGTGTGTGAAGTCAAAATGGTGGTGTGTGTATTCACAAATGGAGGTGTGTGAAATCAGAAGGCAGCTGAGTGAAGCCATAGAATGGAGGTGGGTGAAGGCAGAATGGAACTGTGTGAACTCATAGAGTGGAGGTGTGTGAAGTCAAAATGGAGGTGTGTGAAGTCATAGAATGGTGGTTTTTGATGTCAAAAATGGAGGTGTGTGAAGTCATAGACTGGAGGTGTGTGAACTCAGATTGGAGGTCTGTGAAATCACAGAAAGCAGGTGTGTCAACTCAGAAACAAGGTGTGTGAAGTCATAGAATGGAGGTGTGTGAAGTCATAGAATCGAAGTGTGTGAAATCATAGAATGGAGGTGTGTGAAGTCAGAATGGAGATGTGTGAAGTCATAGAATGGAGGTGTGTGAAGTCACAATGCAGGTGTGTAAACTCATAGAATTGAGGTGGGTGAAGTCACAATGCAGGTGTGTGAAGTCATAGAATGGAGGTGTTGAAGTCATAGAATGGAGGTGGTGAAGTAACAGAATGGAGGTGTGTGAAGTCATAGAATGGAGGTGTGTGAAGTCACAGAATGGTGGTGTGTGAAGTCATGGAATGGAGGGGTGTGAAGTCATAGAAGGGAGGTGTGTGAATTCATACAATGGGGGTGTTTGAAGTCACAGAATGGAGGGGTGTGAATCCATAGAAGGGAGGTGTGTGAATTCATAGAATGGAGGTGTGTGAAGTCACATAACGGAGGTTTGTGAAGTCACAGAATGGAGGTGTGTGAAGACACAGAATGGAAGTGGGTGAACTCACAATGGAGGTGTGTGAAGTCACAGAATGGAGGTGTGTGAATTCATAGAAGGTAGGTGTGTGAAGTCATAGAATGGAGGTGTGTGAAGTCACAGAATGGAAGTGTGTGAAGTCAAAATGGAGGTGTGTGAAGTCAGAGAATGGAGGTGTGTGAAGTCAATGGACTTGTGTGAAGTCAAAATTGTGGTGTGTGAAGTCAAAGAATGGATGTGTTTGAAGTCATAGAATGGAGGTGTATGAAGTCATGGAATGGAGGTGTGTGAAGTCAAACATTGGAAGTGTGTGAAGTTACAAAATGGAGGTGTGTGAAATCATAGAATGGAGGTGTGTGAAGTCAGAGAATGGAGGTGTGTGAAGTCAGAATGCAGGTGTGTGAAGTCATAGAATGGAGGTGTGTGAAGTCATAGAATGGAGGTGTGTGAAGTCATAGAATGGATGTTTGTGAAGTAAGAATGAAGATGTGTGAAGTCATAGAATGGAAGTGTGTGAAGTCACAGAATGGAGGTGTGTGACGTCATAGAATGGAGCTGTGTGAATTCAGAATGGAGGTGTGTGAAGTCATAGAATGGAGGTGTGTGCAGTCATAGAATGGATGTTTCTGAAGTAGGAATGAAGGTGTGTGAAGTCATAGAATGGAGGTGTGTGAAGTCAAAATGGAGGTTTGTGAACTCAAAGAATGGAGGTGTGTGAAGTCATGGAATGGAGGTGTGTGAAGTCCAAGAATGGAGGTGTGTGATGTCAAACAATGGAGGTGTGTGAAGTCACAGAATGGAGGTGTGTGAAGTCACAGAATAGAGGTGTGTGAAGTCAAAATGGAGGTGTGTGAAGTCACAGAATGGAGGTGTGTGAAGTCACAGAATGGAGGTGTTTGAAATCAAGATTGTGGTGTGTGAATTCACATATGGATGTGTGTGAAGTCAGAATGGAGCTGAGTGAACTCATAGAATGGAGGTGGTTGAAGGCAGTATGGAAGTGTGTGAACTCGTAGAATGGAGGTGTGTGAGGTCATAATGGAGGTGTGTGAAGTCATAGAATGGTGGTTTTTGATGTCAAAGAATGGAGATGTTTGAAGTCATAGAATGGACGTGTGTGAACTCAGATTGGAGGTGTGTGAAATCACAGAAGGGAGGTGTGTCAACTCAGAAACGAGGTGTGTGAAGTCATAGAATGGAGGTGTGTGAAGTCACAGAATGAAGGTGTGTGAAGTCATAGAAGGAGGTGTCTGAAGTCACAGAATGGAGGTGTGTGAAGACACAGAATGGAGGTGTGTGAACTCAGAGATTAGGTGTGTGAAGTCACAGAATGGAGGTGTGTGAAGTCATAGAATGGAAGTGTGTGAAGTCATAGAATGGAGGTGTGTGAAGTCAGAATGGAGGTGTGTGAAGTCACAGAATGGAGGTGTGTGAACCCAGAATGGAGGTGTGTAAAGTCACAGAATGGAGGTTTGTGAAGTCATAGAATGGAGGTGTATGAAGTCATAGAATGGATGTTGCTGAAGTAAGAATGAAGGTGGGTGAAGTCATTCAATGGAGGTGTCTGAAGTCATAGAATGGATGTTGCTGAAGTAAGAATGAAGGTGTGTGAACTCATAGAATGGAGGTGTATGAACTCATAGAATGGAGGTGTGTGAATTCATGGAACGGAGGTGTGTGAAGTCAAAGAATGGAGGTGTATGATATCAAACAATGGAAGTGTGTGAAGTCATAGAATGGAGGTGTGTGAAGTCTTAGAATGGAGGTGTGTGAAGTCATAGATTGGAAGTGTGTGAAATCACAGAAGGGAGGTGTGTGAAGTCACAGAATGGAGGTGTGTAAAGTCACAGAGTGGAGGTGTGTGAAGGCACAGAATGGAGGGGTGTGAAGTCAAAGAATGGAGGAATGTAAAGTCACAGAATGGAGATGTGTGAAGACAGAATAGAGGTGTGCGAAGTCATAGAATGGAGGTGTGTGAAGTCAGAATGGAGCTGTGTGAACTCATAGAATGAAGGTTTGTGAAGTCACAATGGAGATGTGTGAAGTCATAGAATGGTGGTTTTTGAAGTCAGAGAATGGAGGTGTGTGAATTCATACAATGGAGGTGTGTGAAGTTAGATTAGAGGTATGTGAAGTCACAAAATGGAGGTGGGTCAACTCAGAAATGAGGTATGTGAAGTCATAGAATGGAGGTGTGTGAAGTCACAGAATTGAGGTGTGTGAAGTCAGGATGGAGGTGTGTGAATTCACAATGGAGGTGTGTGAAGTCAGAGAATGGACGTGTGTGATGTCACAATGCAGGTGTGTGAACTGAGAGAACGTAGCTGTGTGAAGTCACAATGGAGGTGTGTGAAGTCATAGAATGGAGGTGTGTGAAGTCATAGAATTGAGGTGTGTGAAGTCACAACATGGAGGTGTGTGAAGTCATATAATGGAGGTGTGCGAAGTCACAGAATGGAGGTGTGTGAACTCAGAATGGAGGTGTGTGAAGTCACAGAATGGAGGTGTGTGAAGTCATAGAATGGAGATGTGTTAAGTCACAGAATGGAGGTGTGTGAAATCGTAGAATGGAGGTGTGTGAAGTCAGAGAATCAAGGTGTGTGAAGTCACAGAATGGAGGTGTGTGAACTCACAATGGAGGTAGGTGAAGTCACAGAATGGAGGTGTGTGAAGTCATAGAATGGAAGTGTGTGAAGTCATAGAATATAGGTGTGTGATGTCAGAATGGAGGTGTTTGAAGTCACAGAATGGAGGTGTGTGACGTCATAAATGTTGGTGTGTGAAGTCATAGAATGGAGGTGTGAAGGCATAGAATGGAGGTGTGTGAAGTTAGATTAGAGGTATGTGAAGTCACAAAATGGAGGTGTGTCAACTCAGAAATGAGGTATGTGAAGTCATAGAATGGAGGTGTGTGAAGTCACAGAATTGAGGTGTGTGAAGTCACAATATGGAGGTGTGTGAAGTCATATAATGGAGGTGTGTGAAGTCACAGAATGGAGGTGTGTGAACTCAGAACGGAGGTGTGTGAAGTGACAGAAGGCAGGTGTGTGAAGTCAGAGAATAGAGTTGTGTGAAGTCACAATGGAGGTGTGTGAATTCATAGAATGGAGGTGTGTGAAGTCAAACAATGGAAGTCTGTGAAGTCATAGAATGCATGTGTGTGCAGTCAAAATGGAGGTGTGTGAAGTCAGAGAATGGCGGTGTGTGAAGTCAAAGAATGGACGTGTGTGAAGTCAAAATTGTGGTGTGTGAAATCACAAATGCAGGTGTGTGAATTCACAGAATGGAGGTGTGTGAAGTCACAATGGTGGTGTGTGAAGTCAAAGAATGGATGTGTGTGAAGTCATACACTGGAGGTGTATGAAGTCATGGAATGGAGGTTTGTGAAGTCAAACATTGGAAGCGTGTGAAGTTACAGAATGGAGGTGTGTGAAGTCATAGAATGGAGGTGTGTGAAATCAGAGAATGGAGGTGTGTGAAGTCAGAATGCAGGTGTGTGAAGACATAGAATGGAGGTGTGTGAAGTCATAGTGTGGAGGTTGGTGAAGTCATAGATTGGAAGAGTGTGAAGTCATAGAATGGAGGTGTGTGAAGTCATAGATTGAAGGTGTGGGTAGTCATAGTATGGAGGTGTGTGAAGTCACAGAATGGAGGTGTGTGAAGTCACAGAATGGAGTTGTGTGAAGTCACAATGGAGGTGTGTGAAGTCATAGGATGGAGGTGTGTGAAATCAAAAATGGAGGTGTGTGAAGTCACAGAATGGATTGTGTGTGAAATCACAGAATGGAGGTGTGTGAAGTCACAGAATGGAGGTTTGTGAAGTCATAGAATGGAGGTGTGTGAAGTTACAGAATGCAGGTGTGTGAAGTCAGAGTAGGGGTGTGCGAAGTCATAGAATGGAGGTGTGTGAAGTCATAATGGAGGTGTATGAACTCATAGAATGGAGGTGTATGAAGTCACAATTGAGGTGCGTGACGTCACAGAATGGATGTGTGTGAACTCAGAAAGGAGGTGTGTGAAGTCATAGAATGGAGGTCTGTGAAGTCATAGAATGGAGGTGTGTGAAATCATAGAATGGAGGTGTGTGAAGTCACAGAATTGAGGTGTGTGAAGACAGAATTGAGGTGTGTTAAGTCAGAATGGAAGTGTGTGAAGTCAGATGATGGAGGTGTGTGAAGTCACAATGCAGGTGTGTGAACTCATAGAATGGAGGTGTGTGAAGTAACAATGTAGGTTTCTGAAGTCATAGAATGGAGGTGTGTGAAGTCATAGAATGGAGGTGTGTGAAGTCATAGAATGGAAGTGTGTGAAGTCATAGAATGGAGGTTTGTGAAGTAAGAATGGAGGTGTGTGAAGTCACCGAATGGAGTTGTGTGAGCTCAGAATGGAGGTGTGTGAAGTCAGAGAATGGAGGTGTTTGAAGTCATAGAATGGAGGTGTGTGAAGTCACAGAATGGAGGTACCTGAAGTCAGAATCGAGGTGTAAAGTCATACAATAGAGGTGGGTGAAGTCATACAAAGGAGGTGTGGGAAGTCAAAGAATGGAGCAATGTGAAGTCATAGAATGGAGGTGAGTAAAGTCACAGATTCGAGGTCTGTGAAGTCATAGAATGGAGGTGTGTGAAGTCAGAATGGAGGTGTGTGAAGTCATAGAATGGAGGTGTGTGAACTCATAGAATGGAGGTTTGTGTCGTCACAATGGAAGTGTATGAAGTCACAGAATGGAGGTGTGTGAAGTCATACATTGGTGTGTGAAGTCAGAATGGAGGTGTGTGAAGTCAGAGAATTGAGGTGTGTGAACTCAGAATGGAGGTGTGTGAAGTCATAGATGGAGGTGTGTGAAGTCATAGTATGGAGGTGTGTGAAATCATAGAATGGAGTTTAGTGAATTCGCAGAATGGAAGAGTGTGAAGTCAGAATGGCGGAGTGTGAAGTCATAGAATGGAGGTGTGTGAAGTTAGAATGGAGGTGTGTGAACTCATAGAATGGAGGTGTGTGAAGTCACAATGCAGGTGTGTGAACACATGGAATGGAGGTGTGTGAAGTCACAGAATGGAGGTGTATGAAGTCATAGAATGGAGGTGTGTGAAGTCATAGAATGGATGTTTGTGAAGTAAGAATGAAGGTGTGTGAAGTCATAGAATGGAAGTGTGTGAAGTCACAGAATGGAGGTGCGTGAAGTCATAGAATGGAGCTGTGTGAATTCAGAATGGAGGTGTGTGAAGTCATCGAATGGAGGTGTGTGCAGTCATAGAATGGATGTTTCTGAAGTAGGAATGAAGGTGTGTGAAGTCATAGAATGGAGGTGTGTGAAGTCAAAATGGAGGTGTGTGAACTCAAAGAATGGAGGTGTGTGAACTCATAGAATGGAGGTGTGTGAAGTCATGGAATGGAGGTGTGTGAAGTCCAAGAATGGAGGTTTGTGAAGTCAAACAATGGAGGTGTGTGAAGTCACAGAATGGAGGTTTGTGAAGTCACAGAATGCAGGTGTGTGAAGTCACAGAACAGAGGTGTGTGAAGTCACCGAATGGAGGTGTGTGAAGTCAAAATGGTGGTGTGTGTATTCACAAATGGAGGTGTGTGAAGTCAGAAGGCAGCTGAGTGAAGTCATAGAATGGAGGTGGGTGAAGGCAGAATGGAACTGTGTGAACTCATAGAATGGAGGTGTGTGAAGTCAAAATGGAGGTGTGTGAAGTCATAGAATGGTGGTTTTTGATGTCAAAAATGGAGGTGTGTGAAGTCATAGACTGGAGGTGTGTGAACTCAGATTGGAGGTCTGTGAAATCACAGAAAGCAGGTGTGTCAACTCAGAAACAAGGTGTGTGAAGTCATAGTATGGAGGTGTGTGAAGTCATAGAATCGAAGTGTGTGAAATCATAGAATGGAGGTGTGTGAAGTCAGAATGGAGATGTGTGAAGTCATAGAATGGAGGTGTGTGAAGTCACAATGCAGGTGTGTAAACTCATAGAATTGAGGTGGGTGAAGTCACAATGCAGGTGTGTGATGTCATAGAATGGAGGTGTTGAAGTCATAGAATGGAGGTGGTGAAGTAACAGAATGGAGGTGTGTGAAGTCATAGAATGGAGGTGTGCGAAGTCACAGAATGGTGGTGTGTGAAGTCATGGAATGGAGGGGTGTGAAGTCATAGAAGGGACGTGTGTGAATTCATACAATGGGGGTGTTTGAAGTCACAGAATGGAGGGGTGTGAATCCATAGAAGGGAGGTGTGTGAATTCATAGAATGGAGGTGTGTGAAGTCACATAACGGAGGTTTGTGAAGTCACAGAATGGAGGTGTGTGAAGACACAGAATGGAAGTGGGTGAACTCACAATGGAGGTGTGTGAAGTCACAGAATGGAGGTGTGTGAATTCATAGAAGGTAGGTGTGTGAAGTCATAGAATGGAGGTGTGTGAAGTCACAGAATGGAAGTGTGTGAAGTCAAAATGGAGGTGTGTGAAGTCAGAGAATGGAGGTGTGTGAAGCCAATGGACTTGTGTGAAGTCAAAATTGTGGTGTGTGAAGTCAAAGAATGGATGTGTTTGAAGTCATAGAATGGAGGTGTATGAAGTCATGGAATGGAGGTGTGTGAAGTCAAACATTGGAAGTGTGTGAAGTTACAGAATGGAGGTGTGTGAAGTCATAGAATGGAGGTGTGTGAAGTCAGAGAATGGAGGTGTGTGAAGTCAGAATGCAGGTGTGTGAAGTCATAGAATGGAGGTGTGTGAAGTCATAGAATGGAGGTGTGTGAAGTCATAGAATGGATGTTTGTGAAGTAAGAATGAAGATGTGTGAAGTCATAGAATGGAAGTGTGTGAAGTCACAGAATGGAGGTGTGTGACGTCATAGAATGGAGCTGTGTGAATTCAGAATGGAGGTGTGTGAAGTCATAGAATGGAGGTGTGTGCAGTCATAGAATGGATGTTTCTGAAGTAGGAATGAAGGTGTGTGAAGTCATAGAATGGAGGTGTGTGAAGTCAAAATGGAGGTTTGTGAACTCAAACAATGGAGGTCTGTGAAGTCACAGAATGGAGGTGTGTGAAGTCACAGAATGGAGATGTGTGAAGTCAAAATGGAGGTGTGTGAAGTCACAGAATGGAGGTGCGTGAAGTCACAGAATGGAGGTGTTTGAAGTCAAGATTGTGGTGTGTGAATTCACATATGGATGTGTGTGAAGTCAGAATGGAGCTGAGTGAACTCATAGAATGGAGGTGGTTGAAGGCAGTATGGAAGTGTGTGAACTCGTAGAATGGAGGTGTGTGAGGTCATAATGGAGGTGTGTGAAGTCATAGAATGGTGGTTTTTGATGTCAAAGAATGGAGATGTTTGAAGTCATAGAATGGACGTGTGTGAACTCAGATTTGAGGTGTGTGAAATCACAGAAGGGAGATGTGTCAACTCAGAAACGAGGTGTGTGAAGTCATAGAATGGAGGTGTGTGAAGTCACAGAATGAAGGTGTGTGAAGTCATAGAAGGAGGTGTCTGAAGTCACAGAATGGAGGTGTGTGAAGACACAGAATGGAGGTGTGTGAACTCAGAGATTAGGTGTGTGAAGTCACAGAATGGAGGTGTGTGAAGTCATAGAATGGAAGTGTGTGAAGTCAGAATGGAGGTGTGTGAAGTCACAGAATGGAGGTGTGTGAACCCAGAATGGAGGTGTGTAAAGTCACAGAATGGAGGTTTGTGAAGTCATAGAATGGAGGTGTATGAAGTCATAGAATGGATGTTGCTGAAGTAAGAATGAAGGTGGGTGAAGTCATTGAATGGAGGTGTCTGAAGTCATAGAATGGATGTTGCTGAAGTAAGAATGAAGGTGTGTGAACTCATAGAATGGAGGTGTATGAACTCATAGAATGGAGGTGTGTGAATTCATGGAACGGAGGTGTGTGAAGTCAAAGAATGGAGGTGTATGATGTCAAACAATGGAAGTGTGTGAAGTCATAGAATGGAGGTGTGTGAAGTCTTAGAATGGAGGTGTGTGAAGTCATAGATTGGAAGTGTGTGAAATCACAGAAGGGAGGTGTGTGAAGTCACAGAATGGAGGTGTGTAAAGTCACAGAGTGGAGGTGTGTGAAGGCACAGAATGGAGGGGTGTGAAGTCAAAGAATGGAGGAATGTAAAGTCACAGAATGGAGATGTGTGAAGACAGAATAGAGGTGTGCGAAGTCATAGAATGGAGCTGTGTGAAGTCAGAATGGAGCTGTGTGAACTCATAGAATGAAGGTTTGTGAAGTCACAATGGAGATGTGTGAAGTCATAGAATGGTGGTTTTTGAAGTCAGAGAATGGAGGTGTGTGAATTCATACAATGGAGGTGTGTGAAGTTAGATTAGAGGTATGTGAAGTCACAAAATGGAGGTGGGTCAACTCAGAAATGAGGTATGTGAAGTCATAGAATGGAGGTGTGTGAAGTCACAGAATTGAGGTGTGTGAAGTCAGGATGGAGGTGTGTGAATTCAGAATGGAGGTGTGTGAAGTCAGAGAATGGACGTGTGTGATGTCACAATGCAGGTGTGTGAACTGAGAGAACGTAGCTGTGTGAAGTCACAATGGAGGTGTGTGAAGTCATAGAATGGAGGTGTGGGAAGTCATAGAATTGAGGTGTGTGAAGTCACAACATGGAGGTGTGTGAAGTCATATAATGGAGGTGTGCGAAGTCACAGAATGGAGGTGTATGAACTCAGAATGGAGGTGTGTGAAGTCACAGAATGGAGGTGTGTGAAGTCATAGAATGGAGATGTGTTAAGTCACAGAATGGAGGTGTGTGAAATCGTAGAATGGAGGTGTGTGAAGTCAGAGAATCAAGGTGTGTGAAGTCACAGAATGGAGGTGCGTGAACTCACAATGGAGGTAGGTGAAGTCACAGAATGGAGGTGTGTGAAGTCATAGAATGGAAGTGTGTGAAGTCATACAATATAGGTGTGTGATGTCAGAATGGAGGTGTTTGAAGTCACAGAATGGAGGTGTGTGACGTCATAAATGTTGATGTGTGAAGTCATAGAATGGAGGTGTGAAGTCATAGAATGGAGGTGTGTGAAGTTAGATTAGAGGTATGTGAAGTCACAAAATGGAGGTGTGTCAACTCAGAAATGAGGTATGTGAAGTCATAGAATGGAGGTGTGTGAAGTCACAGAATTGAGGTGTGTGAAGTCACAATATGGAGGTGTGTGAAGTCATATAATGGAGGTGAGTGAAGTCACAGAATGGAGGTGTGTGAACTCAGAACGGAGGTGTGTGAAGTGACAGAAGGCAGGTGTGTGAAGTCAGAGAATAGAGTTGTGTGAAGTCACAATGGAGGTGTGTGAATTCATAGAATGGAGGTGTGTGAAGTCAAACAATGGAAGTCTGTGAAGTCATAGAATGGATGTGTGTGCAGTCAAAATGGAGGTGTGTGAAGTCAGAGAATGGCGGTGTGTGAAGTCAAAGAATGGACATGTGTGAAGTCAAAATTGTGGTGTGTGAAATCACAAATGCAGGTGTGTGAATTCACAGAATGGAGGTGTGTGAAGTCACAATGGTGGTGTGTGAAGTCAAAGAATGGATGTGTGTGAAGTCATAGACTGGAGGTGTATGAAGTCATGGAATGGAGGTTTGTGAAGTCAAACATTGGAAGCGTGTAAAGTTACAGAATGGAGGTGTGTGAAGTCATAGAATGGAGGTGTGTGAAATCAGAGAATGGAGGTGTGTGAAGTCAGAATGCAGGTGTGTGAAGACATAGAATGGAGGTGTGTGAAGTCATAGTGTGGAGGTTGGTGAAGTCATAGATTGGAAGAGTGTGAAGTCATAGAATGGAGGTGTGTGAAGTCATAGATTGAAGGTGTGGGTAGTCATAGTATGGAGGTGTGTGAAGTCACAGAATGGAGGTGTGTGAAGTCACAGAATGGAGTTGTGTGAAGTCACAATGGAGGTGTGTGAAGTCATAGGATGGAGGTGTGTGAAATCAAAAATGGAGGTGTGTGAAGTCACAGAATGGATTGTGTGTGAAATCACAGAATGGAGGTGTGTGAAGTCACAGAATGGAGGTTTGTGAAGTCATAGAATGGAGGTGTGTGAAGTTACAGAATGCAGGTGTGTGAAGTCAGAGTAGAGGTGTGCGAAGTCATAGAATGGAGGTGTGTGAAGTCAGAATGGAGGTGTATGAACTCATAGAATGGAGGTGTATGAAGTCACAATTGAGGTGCGTGACGTCACAGAATGGATGTGTGTGAACTCAGAAAGGAGGTGTGTGAAGTCATAGAATGGAGGTCTGTGAAGTCATAGAATGGAGGTGTGTGAAATCATAGAATGGAGGTGTGTGAAGTCACAGAATTGAGGTGTTTGAAGACAGAATTGAGGTGTGTTAAGTCAGAATGGAAGTGTGTGAAGTCAGATGATGGAGGTGTGTGAAGTCACAATGCAGGTGTGTGAACTCATAGAATGGAGGTGTGTGAAGTAACAATGTAGGTTTCTGAAGTCATAGAATGGAGGTGTGTGAAGTCATAGAATGGAGGTGTGTGAAGTCATAGAATGGAAGTGTGTGAAGTCATAGAATGGAGGTTTGTGAAGTAAGAATGGAGGTGTGTGAAGTCACCGAATGGAGTTGTGTGAGCTCAGAATGGAGGTGTGTGAAGTCAGAGAATGGAGGTGTTTGAAGTCATAGAATGGAGGTGTGTGAAGTCACAGAATGGAGGTACCTGAAGTCAGAATCAAGGTGTAAAGTCATACAATAGAGGTGGGTGAAGTCATACAAAGGAGGTGTGGGAAGTCATAGAATGGAGCAATGTGAAGTCATAGAATGGAGGTGAGTAAATTCACAGATTCGAGGTCTGTGAAGTCATAGAATGGAGGTGTGTGAAGTCAGAATGGAGGTGTGTGAAGTCATAGAATGGAGGTGTGTGAACTCATAGAATGGAGGTTTGTGTCGTCACAATGGAAGTGTATGAAGTCACAGAATGGAGGTGTGTGAAGTCATACATTGGTGTGTGAAGTCAGAATGGAGGTGTGTGAAGTCAGAGAATTGAGGTGTGTGAACTCAGAATGGAGGTGTGTGAAGTCATAGATGGAGGTGTGTGAAGTCATAGTATGGAGGTGTGTGAAATCATAGAATGGAGTTTAGTGAATTCGCAGAATGGAAGAGTGTGAAGTCAGAATGGCGGAGTGTGAAGTCATAGAATGGAGGTGTGTGAAGTTAGAATGGAGGTGTGTGAACTCATAGAATGGAGGTGTGTGAAGTCACAATGCAGGTGTGTGAACACATGGAATGGAGGTGTGTGAAGTCACAGAATGGAGGTGTATGAAGTCATAGAATGGAGGTGTGTGAAGTCATAGAATGGATGTTTGTGAAGTAAGAATGAAGGTGTGTGAAGTCATAGAATGGAAGTGTGTGAAGTCACAGAATGGAGGTGCGTGAAGTCATAGAATGGAGCTGTGTGAATTCAGAATGGAGGTGTGTGAAGTCATCGAATGGAGGTGTGTGCAGTCATAGAATGGATGTTTCTGAAGTAGGAATGAAGGTGTGTGAAGTCATAGAATGGAGGTGTGTGAAGTCAAAATGGAGGTGTGTGAACTCAAAGAATGGAGGTGTGTGAACTCATAGAATGGAGGTGTGTGAAGTCATGGAATGGAGGTGTGTGAAGTCCAAGAATGGAGGTTTGTGAAGTCAAACAATGGAGGTGTGTGAAGTCACAGAATGGAGGTGTGTGAAGTCACAGAATGCAGGTGTGTGAAGTCACAGAACGGAGGTGTGTGAAGTCACCGAATGGAGGTGTGTGAAGTCAAAATGGTGGTGTGTGTATTCACAAATGGAGGTGTGTGAAGTCAGAAGGCAGCTGAGTGAAGCCATAGAATGGAGGTGGGTGAAGTCATAGAAAGGAGTTGTGGGAAGTCATAGAATAGAGGAGTGTGAAGTCATAGAATGGAGGTGGGTGAAGTCACAGATCCGAGGCCTGTGAAGTCATAGATTGGAGCTGTGTGATGTCAGAATTGAGGAGTGTGAAGTCCTAGAATGGATGTGTGTGAACTCATAGAAAGGAGGTGTGTGACGTCACAATGGAAGTGTGTGAAGTCACAGAATGGAGGTGTGTGAAGTCATATATTGGAGGTGTGTGAAGTCAGAATGGAGGTGTGTGAAGTCACAGAATGGAGGTGTGTGAACTCAGAATGGAGGTGTTTGAAGTCATAGATGGAGGTGTGTGAAGTCAAAGTATGGAGGTGTGTGAAATCATAGAATGGAATTTTGTGAATTCACAGGATGGAGCTGTGTGAAGTCAGAATGGAGGAGTGTGAACTCATAGAATGGAGGTGTGTGAAGTCAGAATGGAGGTGTGTGAACTCATAGAATGGACGTGTGTGAAGTCACAATGGAGGTGTGTGAAGACAGAGAATGGAGGTGTGTGAAGTCACAGAATGGAGGTGTGAAGTCATAGAATGGATGTTTCTGAAGTAATAATGAAGGTGTGTGAAGTCATAGAATGGAGGTGTGTGAAGTCAAAATGGAGGTGTGTGAACTCATAGAATGGAGGTGTGTGAAAACACAGAATGGAGGTGTGTGAAGTCAGAATGGAGGTGTGAAGTCATAGAATGGGGGTGGGTGAAGTCATGGAAAGGAGGTGTGGGAAGTCATAGAATGGAGAAGTGTGAAGTCATAGAGTGGAGGTGAGTGAAGTCACATATTCAAAGTCTGGGAAGTCATAGAATGGAGGTTTGTGAAGTCAGAATGGAGGTGTATGAACTCATAGAATGGAGGTGAGTGAAGTCACAATGGAGGTGTGTGAAGTCATAGAATGGGGATGTGTGAAATCAGAGAATGGAGGTGTGTGAAGTCAGAATGCAGGTGTGTGAAGTCATAGCATGGAGGTGTGTGAAGTCATAGAATGGAGGTGTGTGAAGTCATAGATTGGAAGCGTGTGAAGTCATAGAATGGAGGTGTGTGAAGTCATAGATTGAAGGTGTGGGGAAGTCATAGTATGGAGGTGTGTGAAGTCACAGAATGGAGGTGTGTGAAGTCACAGAATGGAGCTGTGTGAAGTCACAATGGAGGCGTGTGAAGTCATAGGATGGAGGTGTGTGAAATCAAAGAATGGAGGTTTGTGAAGTCATAGAATGGATTGTGTGTGAAATCAGAGAATGGAGGTGTGTGAAGTCACAGAATGGAGGTGTGTAAAGTCAGAGAGTGGAGGTGTGTGAAGTCACAGAATGGAGGTTTGTGAAGTCATAGAATGGAGGTGTGTGAAGTCACAGAATGCAGGTGTGTGAAGTCAGAACAGAGGTGTGCGAAGTCATAGAATGGAGGTGTGTGAAGTCAGAATGGAGCTGTGTGAAGTCATAGAATGGATGTGTGTGAAGTCAGAGAATTGAGGTGTGTGAAGACAGAATGGAGGTGTGTGAAGTCAGAATGGAGGTGTGTGAAGTCAGATAATGGAGGTGTGTGAAGTCACAATGCAGGTGTGTGAAGTCATAGAATGGAGGTGTGTGAAGTCATAGAATGGAGGTTGTGAAGTGACAGAATGGAGGTGTGTTAAGTCATAGAATGGAGGTGTGTGAAGTCACAGATTGGTGGTGTGTGAAGTCATAGAATGGAGGGGTGTGAAGTCATAGAATGGAGGTGTGTTAAGTCATAGAATAGAGGTGTGGAAGTCACAGAATGGATGCGTGTGAAGTCACAGAATGGAGGTGTGTGAACTGAGAATGGAGGTGTGTGAAGTCACAGAATGGCGGTGTGTGAAGTCATACAATGGAGGTGTGTGAAGTGACAGAATGGAGGGGTGTGATTTCATAGAAGGGAGGTATGTGAAGTCATAGAATGGAGGTGTGTGAAGTCACATAATGGAGGTGTGTGAAGTCACAGAATGGATGTGTGAAGACACAGAATGGAAGTGGGTGAACTCCCAATGGAGGTGTGTGAAGTCACAGAATGGAGGTGTGTGAATTCATAGAAGGGAGGTGTGTGAAGTCATAGAATGGAGGTGTGGGAAGTCACAGAATGGAAGTGTGTGAAGTCAAAATGGAGGTGTGTGAAGTCACAGAATGGAGGTGTGTGCAGTCAATGAACGGACTTGTGTGAAGTCAAAATTGTGGTGTGTGAAGTCAAGAATGGATGTGTGTGAAGTCACAGAATGGAGGTGTGTGAAGTCAATATGGAGGTGTGTGAAGTCAAAGAATGGATGTGTTTGAAGTCATAGAATGGATGTGTATGAAGTCATGGAATGGAGGTGTGTGAAGTCAAACATTGGAAGTGTGTGAAGTTACAGAATGGAGGTGTGTGAAGTCATAGAATTGAGGTGTGTGAAGTCAGAGAATGGAGGTGTGTGAAGTCAGAATGCAGGTGTGTGAAGTCATAGAATGGAGGTGTGTGAAGTCATAGAATGGAGGTGTGTGAAGTCATAGAATGGATGTTTGTGAAGTAAGAATGAAGATGTGTGAAGTCATAGAATGGAAGTGTGTGAAGTCACAGAATGGAGGTGTGTGACGTCATAGAATGGAGCTGTGTGAATTCAGAATGGAGGTGTGTGAAGTCATAGAATGGAGGTGTGTGCAGTCATAGAATGGATGTTTCTGAAGTAGGAATGAAGGTGTGTGAAGTCATAGAATGGAGGTGTGTGAAGTCAAAATGGAGGTGTGTGAAGTCATGGAATGGAGGTGTGTGAAGTCAAACATTGGAAGTGTGTGAAGTTACAGAATGGAGGTGTGTGAAGTCATAGAATTGAGGTGTGTGAAGTCAGAGAATGGAGGTGTGTGAAGTCAGAATGCAGGTGTGTGAAGTCATAGAATGGAGGTGTGTGAAGTCATAGATTGGAAGTGTGTGAAGTCATAGATTGGCGGTGTGTGAAGTCACAGAGGGAGGTGTGTGAAGTCACAGAATGGAGTTCTGTGAAGTCACAGTGCAGGTGTGTGAAGTCATAGAATGGAGGTGTGTGAAGTCAAAGAATGGAGGTGTGTGAAGTCATAGAATGGAGGTGTGTGAAGTCACAGCCTGGAGGTGTGTGAAGTCAGAATGGAGATGTGTGAAGTCATAGAATGGAGGTGGGTGAAGTCACAATGCAGGTGTGTGAATTCATAGAATGGAGTTGTGTGAACTCAGAAAGGAGGTGTGTGAAGTCACAGAATAGAGGTGTGCGAAGTCATACAATGGAGGTGTGGGAAGTCACAGAATGGAGGTGTGTGAATTCATAGAATGGAGGTGTGTGAAGTCATAGAATGGAGGTGTGTGAAGTCACAGAATGGAGGTGTGTGAAGTAACAGAATGGTGGTGTGTGAAGTCACAGAATGGAAGTGGGTGAACTCACAATGGAGGTGTGTGAAGTCACAGAAGGGAGGTGTGTGAAGTCAGAAGGGAGGTGTGTGAAGTCACAGAATGGAGATGTGTGAACTCAGAATGGAGGTGTGGGAAGTCACAGAATGGAGATTTGTGCAGTCATAGAATGGAGGTTTTTGAGGTCATACAATGGATGTTTCTGAAGTAAGAATGAAGGTGTGTGAAGTCATAGAATGGAGGTGTTTGAAGTCATAGAATGGAGGTGTGTGAAGTCACAGAACGGAGGTGTGTGAAGTCAGAATGGAGGTGTGAAGTCATAGAATAGAGGTGGGGGAATTCATAGAAAGGGGTTGTGGGAAGTCATAGAATAGAGGAGTGTGAAGTCATAGAATGGAGGTGAGTGAAGTCACAGATTCGAGGTCTGTGAAGTCATAGAATGGAGCTGTGTGATGTCAGAATTGAGGAGTGTGAAGTCCTAGAATGGATGTGTGTGAACTCATAGAATGGAGGTGTGTGACGTCACAATGGAAGTGTGTGAAGTCACAGAATGGAAGTGTGTGAAGTCATATATTGGAGGTGTGTGAAGTCAGTATGAAGGTGTGTGAAGTCACAGAATGGAGGTGTGTGAACTCAGAATGGAGGTGTTTGAAGTCACAGATGGAGGTGTGTGAAGTCACATTATGGAGGTGTGTGAAATCATAGAATGGAATTTTGTGAATTCACAGAATGGAGCTGTGTGAAGTCAGAATGGAGGTGTGTGAACTCATAGAATGGACGTGTGTGAAGTCACAATGGAGGTGTGTGAAGACAGAGTATGGAGGTGTGTGAAGTCACAGAATGGAGGTGTGAAGTCATAGAATGGATGTTTCTGAAGTAATAATGAAGGTGTGTGAAGTCATAGAATGGAGGTGTGTGAAGTCAAAATGGAGGTGTGTGAACTCATAGAATGGAGGTGTGTGAAACCACAGAATGGAGGTGTGTGAAGTCAGAATGGAGGTGTGAAATCATAGAATGGGGGTGGGTGAAGTCATGGAAAGGAGGTGTGGGAAGTCATAGAATGGAGAAGTGTGAAGTCATAGAGTGGAGGTGAGTGAAGTCACATATTCAAAGTCTGGGAAGTCATAGAATGGAGGTTTGTGAAGTCAGAATGGAGGTGTATGAACTCATAGAATGGAGGTGAGTGAAGTCACAATGGAGGTGTGTGAAGTCATAGAATGGGGGTGTGTGAAATCAGAGAATGGAGGTGTGTGAAGTCAGAATGCAGGTGTGTGAAGTCATAGAATGGAGGTGTGTGAAGTCATAGAATGGAGGTGTGTGAAATCATAGATTGGAAGCGTGTGAAGTCATAGAATGGAGGTGTGTGAAGTCATAGATTGAAGGTGTGGGGAAGTCATAGTATGGAGGTGTGTGAATTCAAAGAATGGAGGTGTGTGAAGTCACAGAATGGAGCTGTGTGAAGTCACAATGGAGGCGTGTGAAGTCATAGGATGGAGGTGTGTGAAATCAAAGAATGGAGGTTTGTGAAGTCATAGAATGGATTGTGTGTGAAATCAGAGAATGGAGGTGTGTGAAGTCACAGAATGGAGGTGTGTAAAGTCAGAGAGTTGAGGTGTGTGAAGTCACAGAATGGAGGTTTGTGAAGTCATAGAATGGAGGTGAGTGAAGTCACAGAATGCAGGTGTGTGAAATCAGAATAGAGGTGTGCGATGTCATAGAATGGAGGTGTGTGAAGTCAGAATGGAGCTGTGTGAAGTCATAGAATGGATGTGTGTGAAGTCAGAATGGAGGTGTGTAAACTCATAGATTGGAGGTGTATGAAGTCACAATGGAGGTGTGTGAAGTCACATAATGGATGTGTGTGAACTCAGAAAGGAGGTGTGTGAAGTCATAGAATGGAGGTCTGTGAAGTCATAGAATGGAGGTGTGTGAAATCATAGAATGGAGGTGTGTGAAGTCACAGAATTGAGGTGTGTGAAGACAGAATGGAGGTGTGTGAAGTCAGAATGGAGGTGTGTGAAGTCAGATAATGGAGGTGTGTGAAGTCACAATGCAGGTGTGTGAAGTCATAGAATGGAGGTGTGTGAAGTCATAGAATGGAGGTGGTGAAGTGACAGAATGGAGGTGTGTGAAGTCATAGAATGGAGGTGTGTGAAGTCACAGATTGGTGGTGTGTGAAGTCATAGAATGGAGGGGTGTGAAGTCATAGAATGGAGGTGTGTTAAGTCATAGAATAGAGGTGTGGAAGTCACAGAATGGATGTGTGTGAAGTCACAGAATGGAGGTGTGTGAACTGAGAATGGAGGTGTGTGAAGTCACAGAATGGCGGTGTGTGAAGTCATACAATGGAGGTGTGTGAAGTCACAGAATGGAGGGGTGTGATTTCATAGAAGGGAGGTATGTGAAGTCATAGAATGGAGGTGTGTGAAGTCACATAATGGAGGTGTGTGAAGTCACAGAATGGATGTGTGAAGACACAGAATGGAAGTGGGTGAACTCCCAATGGAGGTGTGTGAAGTCACAGAATGGAGGTGTGTGAATTCATAGAAGGGAGGTGTGTGAAGTCATAGAATGGAGGTGTGGGAAGTCACAGAATGGAAGTGTGTGAAGTCAAAATGGAGGTGTGTGAAGTCACAGAATGCAGGTGTGTGCAGTCAATGAATGGACTTGTGTGAAGTCAAAATTGTGGTGTGTGAAGTCAAAGAATGGATGTGTGTGAAGTCACAGAATGGAGGTGTGTGAAGTCAATATGGAGGTGTGTGAAGTCAAAGAATGGATGTGTTTGAAGTCATAGAATGGATGTGTATGAAGTCATGGAATGGAGGTGTGTGAAGTCAAACATTGGAAGTGTGTGAAGTTACAGAATGGAGGTGTGTGAAGTCATAGAATTGAGGTGTGTGAAGTCAGAGAATGGAGGTGTGTGAAGTCAGAATGCAGGTGTGTGAAGTCATAGAATGGAGGTGTGTGAAGTCATAGATTGGAAGTGTGTGAAGTCATAGATTGGCGGTGTGTGAAGTCACAGAGGGAGGTGTGTGAAGTCACAGAATGGAGTTCTGTGAAGTCACAGTGCAGGTGTGTGAAGTCATAGAATGGAGGTGTGTGAAGTCAAAGAATGGAGGTGTGTGAAGTCATAGAATGGAGGTGTGTGAAGTCACAGCCTGGAGGTGTGTGAAGTCAGAATGGAGATGTGTGAAGTCATAGAATGGAGGTGGGTGAAGTCACAATGCAGGTGTGTGAATTCATAGAATGGAGTTGTGTGAACTCAGAAAGGAGGTGTGTGAAGTCACAGAATAGAGGTGTGCGAAGTCATACAATGGAGGTGTGGGAAGTCACAGAATGGAGGTGTGTGAATTCATAGAATGGAGGTGTGTGAAGTCATAGAATGGAGGTGTGTGAAGTCACAGAATGGAGGTGTGTGAAGTAACAGAATGGTGGTGTGTGAAGTCACAGAATGGAAGTGGGTGAACTCACAATGGAGGTGTGTGAAGTCACAGAAGGGAGGTGTGTGAAGTCAGAAGGGAGGTGTGTGAAGTCACAGAATGGAGATGTGTGAACTCAGAATGGAGGTGTGGGAAGTCACAGAATGGAGATTTGTGCAGTCATAGAATGGAGGTGTTTGAGGTCATACAATGGATGTTTCTGAAGTAAGAATGAAGGTGTGTGAAGTCATAGAATGGATGTGTGTGAAGTCATAGAATGGAGGTGTGTGACGTCACAGAACGGAGGTGTGTGAAGTCAGAATGGAGGTGTGAAGTCATAGAATAGAGGTGGGGGAATTCATAGAAAGGGGTTGTGGGAAGTCATGGAATGGAGGAGTGTGAAGTCATAGAATGGAGGTGAGTGAAGTCACAGATTCGAGGTCTGTGAAGTCATAGAATGGAGCTGTGTGATGTCAGAATTGAGGAGTGTGAAGTCCTAGAATGGATGTGTGTGAACTCATAGAATGGAGGTGTGTGACGTCACAATGGAAGTGTGTGAAGTCACAGAATGGAGATGTGTGAACTCATAATGGAGGTGTGGGAAGTCACAGAATGGAGATTTGTGCAGTCATAGAATGGAGGTGTTTGAGGTCATACAATGGATGTTTCTGAAGTAAGAATGAAGGTGTGTGAAGTCATAGAATGGAGGTGTTTGAAGTCATAGAATGGAGGTGTGTGAAGTCACAGAACGGAGGTGTGTGAAGTCAGAATGGAGGTGTGAAGTCATAGAATAGAGGTGGGGGAATTCATAGAAAGGGGTTGTGGGAAGTCATAGAATAGAGGAGTGTGAAGTCATAGAATGGAGGTGAGTGAAGTCACAGATTCGAGGTCTGTGAAGTCATAGAATGGAGCTGTGTGATGTCAGAATTGAGGAGTGTGAAGTCCTAGAATGGATGTGTGTGAACTCATAGAATGGAGGTGTGTGACGTCACAATGGAAGTGTGTGAAGTCACAGAATGGAAGTGTGTGAAGTCATATATTGGAGGTGTGTGAAGTCAGTATGAAGGTGTGTGAAGTCACAGAATGGAGGTGTGTGAACTCAGAATGGAGGTGTTTGAAGTCACAGATGGAGGTGTGTGAAGTCACATTATGGAGGTGTGTGAAATCATAGAATGGAATTTTGTGAATTCACAGAATGGAGTTGTGTGAAGTCAAAATGGAGGTGTGTGAACTCATAGAATGGACGTGTGTGAAGTCACAATGGAGGTGTGTGAAGACAGAGAATGGAGGTGTGTGAAGTCTCAGAATGGAGGTGTGAAGTCATAGAATGGATGTTTCTGAAGTAATAATGAAGGTGTGTGAAGTCATAGAATGGAGGTGTGTGAAGTCAAAATGGAGGTGTGTGAACTCATAGAATGGAGGTGTGTGAAACCACAGAATGGAGGTGTGTGAAGTCAGAATGGAGGTGTGAAGTCATAGAATGGGGGTGGGTGAAGTCATGGAAAGGAGGTGTGGGAAGTCATAGAATGGAGAAGTGTGAAGTCATAGAGTGGAGGTGAGTGAAGTCACATATTCAAAGTCTGGGAAGTCATAGAATGGAGGTTTGTGAAGTCAGAATGGAGGTGTATGAACTCATAGAATGGAGGTGAGTGAAGTCACAATGGAGGTGTGTGAAGTCATAGAATGGGGGTGTGTGAAATCAGAGAATGGAGGTGTGTGAAGTCAGAATGCAGGTGTGTGAAGTCATAGAATGGAGGTGTGTGAAGTCATAGAATGGAGGTGTGTGAAATCATAGATTGGAAGCGTGTGAAGTCATAGAATGGAGGTGTGTGAAGTCATAGATTGAAGGTGTGGGGAAGTCATAGTATGGAGGTGTGTGAATTCAAAGAATGGAGGTGTGTGAAGTCACAGAATGGAGCTGTGTGAAGTCACAATGGAGGCGTGTGAAGTCATAGGATGGAGGTGTGTGAAATCAAAGAATGGAGGTTTGTGAAGTCATAGAATGGATTGTGTGTGAAATCAGAGAATGGAGGTGTGTGAAGTCACAGAATGGAGGTGTGTAAAGTCAGAGAGTTGAGGTGTGTGAAGTCACAGAATGGAGGTTTGTGAAGTCATAGAATGGAGGTGAGTGAAGTCACAGAATGCAGGTGTGTGAAATCAGAATAGAGGTGTGCGATGTCATAGAATGGAGGTGTGTGAAGTCAGAATGGAGCTGTGTGAAGTCATAGAATGGATGTGTGTGAAGTCAGAATGGAGGTGTGTAAACTCATAGATTGGAGGTGTATGAAGTCACAATGGAGGTGTGTGAAGTCACATAATGGATGTGTGTGAACTCAGAAAGGAGGTGTGTGAAGTCATAGAATGGAGGTCTGTGAAGTCATAGAATGGAGGTGTGTGAAATCATAGAATGGAGGTGTGTGAAGTCACAGAATTGAGGTGTGTGAAGACAGAATGGAGGTGTGTGAAGTCAGAATGGAGGTGTGTGAAGTCAGATAATGGAGGTGTGTGAAGTCACAATGCAGGTGTGTGAAGTCATAGAATGGAGGTGTGTGAAGTCATAGAATGGAGGTGGTGAAGTGACAGAATGGAGGTGTGTGAAGTCATAGAATGGAGGTGTGTGAAGTCACAGATTGGTGGTGTGTGAAGTCATAGAATGGAGGGGTGTGAAGTCATAGAATGGAGGTGTGTTAAGTCATAGAATAGAGGTGTGGAAGTCACAGAATGGATGTGTGTGAAGTCACAGAATGGAGGTGTGTGAACTGAGAATGGAGGTGTGTGAAGTCACAGAATGGCGGTGTGTGAAGTCATACAATGGAGGTGTGTGAAGTCACAGAATGGAGGGGTGTGATTTCATAGAAGGGAGGTATGTGAAGTCATAGAATGGAGGTGTGTGAAGTCACATAATGGAGGTGTGTGAAGTCACAGAATGGATGTGTGAAGACACAGAATGGAAGTGGGTGAACTCCCAATGGAGGTGTGTGAAGTCACAGAATGGAGGTGTGTGAATTCATAGAAGGGAGGTGTGTGAAGTCATAGAATGGAGGTGTGGGAAGTCACAGAATGGAAGTGTGTGAAGTCAAAATGGAGGTGTGTGAAGTCACAGAATGCAGGTGTGTGCAGTCAATGAATGGACTTGTGTGAAGTCAAAATTGTGGTGTGTGAAGTCAAAGAATGGATGTGTGTGAAGTCACAGAATGGAGGTGTGTGAAGTCAATATGGAGGTGTGTGAAGTCAAAGAATGGATGTGTTTGAAGTCATAGAATGGATGTGTATGAAGTCATGGAATGGAGGTGTGTGAAGTCAAACATTGGAAGTGTGTGAAGTTACAGAATGGAGGTGTGTGAAGTCATAGAATTGAGGTGTGTGAAGTCAGAGAATGGAGGTGTGTGAAGTCAGAATGCAGGTGTGTGAAGTCATAGAATGGAGGTGTGTGAAGTCATAGATTGGAAGTGTGTGAAGTCATAGATTGGCGGTGTGTGAAGTCACAGAGGGAGGTGTGTGAAGTCACAGAATGGAGTTCTGTGAAGTCACAGTGCAGGTGTGTGAAGTCATAGAATGGAGGTGTGTGAAGTCAAAGAATGGAGGTGTGTGAAGTCATAGAATGGAGGTGTGTGAAGTCACAGCCTGGAGGTGTGTGAAGTCAGAATGGAGATGTGTGAAGTCATAGAATGGAGGTGGGTGAAGTCACAATGCAGGTGTGTGAATTCATAGAATGGAGTTGTGTGAACTCAGAAAGGAGGTGTGTGAAGTCACAGAATAGAGGTGTGCGAAGTCATACAATGGAGGTGTGGGAAGTCACAGAATGGAGGTGTGTGAATTCATAGAATGGAGGTGTGTGAAGTCATAGAATGGAGGTGTGTGAAGTCACAGAATGGAGGTGTGTGAAGTAACAGAATGGTGGTGTGTGAAGTCACAGAATGGAAGTGGGTGAACTCACAATGGAGGTGTGTGAAGTCACAGAAGGGAGGTGTGTGAAGTCAGAAGGGAGGTGTGTGAAGTCACAGAATGGAGATGTGTGAACTCAGAATGGAGGTGTGGGAAGTCACAGAATGGAGATTTGTGCAGTCATAGAATGGAGGTGTTTGAGGTCATACAATGGATGTTTCTGAAGTAAGAATGAAGGTGTGTGAAGTCACAGAATGGAGGTTTGTGAAGTCATAGAGTGGAGGTGTGTGAAGTCACAGAATGCAGGTGTGTGAAGTCAGAATAGAGGTGTGCGATGTCATAGAATGGAGGTGTGTGAAGTCAGAATGGAGCTGTGTGAAGTCATAGAATGGATGTGTGTGAAGTCAGAATGGAGGTGTGTAAACTCATAGATTGGAGGTGTATGAAGTCACAATGGAGGTGTGTGAAGTCACATAATGGATGTGTGTGAACTCAGAAAGGAGGTGTGTGAAGTCATAGAATGGAGGTCTGTGAAGTCATAGAATGGAGGTGTGTGAAATCATAGAATGGAGGTGTGTGAAGTCACAGAATTGAGGTGTGTGAAGACAGAATGGAGGTGTGTGAAGTCAGAATGGAGGTGTGTGAAGTCAGATAATGGAGGTGTGTGAAGTCACAATGCAGGTGTGTGAAGTCATAGAATGAAGGTGTGTGAAGTCATAGAATGGAGGTGGTGAAGTGACAGAATGGAGGTGTGTGAAGTCATAGAATGGAGGTGTGTGAAGTCACAGATTGGTGGTGTGTGAAGTCATAGAATGGAGGGGTGTGAAGTCATAGAATGGAGGTGTGTTAAGTCATAGAATAGAGGTGTGGAAGTCACAGAATGGATGTGTGTGAAGTCACAGAATGGAGGTGTGTGAACTGAGAATGGAGGTGTGTGAAGTCACAGAATGGCGGTGTGTGAAGTCATACAATGGAGGTGTGTGAAGTCACAGAATGGAGGGGTGTGATTTCATAGAAGGGAGGTATGTGAAGTCATAGAATGGAGGTGTGTGAAGTCACATAATGGAGGTGTGTGAAGTCACAGAATGGATGTGTGAAGACACAGAATGGAAGTGGGTGAACTCCCAATGGAGGTGTGTGAAGTCACAGAATGGAGGTGGGTGAATTCATAGAAGGGAGGTGTGTGAAGTCATAGAATGGAGGTGTGGGAAGTCACAGAATGGAAGTGTGTGAAGTCAAAATGGAGGTGTGTGAAGTCACAGAATGCAGGTGTGTGCAGTCAATGAATGGACTTGTGTGAAGTCAAAATTGTGGTGTGTGAAGTCAAAGAATGGATGTGTGTGAAGTCACAGAATGGAGGTGTGTGAAGTCAATATGGAGGTGTGTGAAGTCAAAGAATGGATGTGTTTGAAGTCATAGAATGGATGTGTATGAAGTCATGGAATGGAGGTGTGTGAAGTCAAACATTGGAAGTGTGTGAAGTTACAGAATGGAGGTGTGTGAAGTCATAGAATTGAGGTGTGTGAAGTCAGAGAATGGAGGTGTGTGAAGTCAGAATGCAGGTGTGTGAAGTCATAGAATGGAGGTGTGTGAAGTCATAGATTGGAAGTGTGTGAAGTCATAGATTGGCGGTGTGTGAAGTCACAGAGGGAGGTGTGTGAAGTCACAGAATGGAGTTCTGTGAAGTCACAGTGCAGGTGTGTGAAGTCATAGAATGGAGGTGTGTGAAGTCAAAGAATGGAGGTGTGTGAAGTCATAGAATGGAGGTGTGTGAAGTCACAGCCTGGAGGTGTGTGAAGTCAGAATGGAGATGTGTGAAGTCATAGAATGGAGGTGGGTGAAGTCACAATGCAGGTGTGTGAATTCATAGAATGGAGTTGTGTGAACTCAGAAAGGAGGTGTGTGAAGTCACAGAATAGAGGTGTGCGAAGTCATACAATGGAGGTGTGGGAAGTCACAGAATGGAGGTGTGTGAATTCATAGAATGGAGGTGTGTGAAGTCATAGAATGGAGGTGTGTGAAGTCACAGAATGGAGGTGTGTGAAGTAACAGAATGGTGGTGTGTGAAGTCACAGAATGGAAGTGGGTGAACTCACAATGGAGGTGTGTGAAGTCACAGAAGGGAGGTGTGTGAAGTCAGAAGGGAGGTGTGTGAAGTCACAGAATGGAGATGTGTGAACTCAGAATGGAGGTGTGGGAAGTCACAGAATGGAGATTTGTGCAGTCATAGAATGGAGGTGTTTGAGGTCATACAATGGATGTTTCTGAAGTAAGAATGAAGGTGTGTGAAGTCATAGAATGGATGTGTGTGAAGTCATAGAATGGAGGTGTGTGACGTCACAGAACGGAGGTGTGTGAAGTCAGAATGGAGGTGTGAAGTCATAGAATAGAGGTGGGGGAATTCATAGAAAGGGGTTGTGGGAAGTCATAGAATGGAGGAGTGTGAAGTCATAGAATGGAGGTGAGTGAAGTCACAGATTCGAGGTCTGTGAAGTCATAGAATGGAGCTGTGTGATGTCAGAATTGAGGAGTGTGAAGTCCTAGAATGGATGTGTGTGAACTCATAGAATGGAGGTGTGTGACGTCACAATGGAAGTGTGTGAAGTCACAGAATGGAGATGTGTGAACTCATAATGGAGGTGTGGGAAGTCACAGAATGGAGATTTGTGCAGTCATAGAATGGAGGTGTTTGAGGTCATACAATGGATGTTTCTGAAGTAAGAATGAAGGTGTGTGAAGTCATAGAATGGAGGTGTTTGAAGTCATAGAATGGAGGTGTGTGAAGTCACAGAACGGAGGTGTGTGAAGTCAGAATGGAGGTGTGAAGTCATAGAATAGAGGTGGGGGAATTCATAGAAAGGGGTTGTGGGAAGTCATAGAATAGAGGAGTGTGAAGTCATAGAATGGAGGTGAGTGAAGTCACAGATTCGAGGTCTGTGAAGTCATAGAATGGAGCTGTGTGATGTCAGAATTGAGGAGTGTGAAGTCCTAGAATGGATGTGTGTGAACTCATAGAATGGAGGTGTGTGACGTCACAATGGAAGTGTGTGAAGTCACAGAATGGAAGTGTGTGAAGTCATATATTGGAGGTGTGTGAAGTCAGTATGAAGGTGTGTGAAGTCACAGAATGGAGGTGTGTGAACTCAGAATGGAGGTGTTTGAAGTCACAGATGGAGGTGTGTGAAGTCACATTATGGAGGTGTGTGAAATCATAGAATGGAATTTTGTGAATTCACAGAATGGAGTTGTGTGAAGTCAAAATGGAGGTGTGTGAACTCATAGAATGGACGTGTGTGAAGTCACAATGGAGGTGTGTGAAGACAGAGAATGGAGGTGTGTGAAGTCTCAGAATGGAGGTGTGAAGTCATAGAATGGATGTTTCTGAAGTAATAATGAAGGTGTGTGAAGTCATAGAATGGAGGTGTGTGAAGTCAAAATGGAGGTGTGTGAACTCATAGAATGGAGGTGTGTGAAACCACAGAATGGAGGTGTGTGAAGTCAGAATGGAGGTGTGAAGTCATAGAATGGGGGTGGGTGAAGTCATGGAAAGGAGGTGTGGGAAGTCATAGAATGGAGAAGTGTGAAGTCATAGAGTGGAGGTGAGTGAAGTCACATATTCAAAGTCTGGGAAGTCATAGAATGGAGGTTTGTGAAGTCAGAATGGAGGTGTATGAACTCATAGAATGGAGGTGAGTGAAGTCACAATGGAGGTGTGTGAAGTCATAGAATGGGGGTGTGTGAAATCAGAGAATGGAGGTGTGTGAAGTCAGAATGCAGGTGTGTGAAGTCATAGAATGGAGGTGTGTGAAGTCATAGAATGGAGGTGTGTGAAATCATAGATTGGAAGCGTGTGAAGTCATAGAATGGAGGTGTGTGAAGTCATAGATTGAAGGTGTGGGGAAGTCATAGTATGGAGGTGTGTGAATTCAAAGAATGGAGGTGTGTGAAGTCACAGAATGGAGCTGTGTGAAGTCACAATGGAGGCGTGTGAAGTCATAGGATGGAGGTGTGTGAAATCAAAGAATGGAGGTTTGTGAAGTCATAGAATGGATTGTGTGTGAAATCAGAGAATGGAGGTGTGTGAAGTCACAGAATGGAGGTGTGTAAAGTCAGAGAGTTGAGGTGTGTGAAGTCACAGAATGGAGGTTTGTGAAGTCATAGAATGGAGGTGAGTGAAGTCACAGAATGCAGGTGTGTGAAATCAGAATAGAGGTGTGCGATGTCATAGAATGGAGGTGTGTGAAGTCAGAATGGAGCTGTGTGAAGTCATAGAATGGATGTGTGTGAAGTCAGAATGGAGGTGTGTAAACTCATAGATTGGAGGTGTATGAAGTCACAATGGAGGTGTGTGAAGTCACATAATGGATGTGTGTGAACTCAGAAAGGAGGTGTGTGAAGTCATAGAATGGAGGTCTGTGAAGTCATAGAATGGAGGTGTGTGAAATCATAGAATGGAGGTGTGTGAAGTCACAGAATTGAGGTGTGTGAAGACAGAATGGAGTTGTGTGAAGTCAGAATGGAGGTGTGTGAAGTCAGATAATGGAGGTGTGTGAAGTCACAATGCAGGTGTGTGAAGTCATAGAATGGAGGTGTGTGAAGTCATAGAATGGAGGTGGTGAAGTGACAGAATGGAGGTGTGTGAAGTCATAGAATGGAGGTGTGTGAAGTCACAGATTGGTGGTGTGTGAAGTCATAGAATGGAGGGGTGTGAAGTCATAGAATGGAGGTGTGTTAAGTCATAGAATAGAGGTGTGGAAGTCACAGAATGGATGTGTGTGAAGTCACAGAATGGCGGTGTGTGAAGTCATACAATGGAGGTGTGTGAAGTCACAGAATGGAGGGGTGTGATTTCATAGAAGGGAGGTATGTGAAGTCATAGAATGGAGGTGTGTGAAGTCACATAATGGAGGTGTGTGAAGTCACAGAATGGATGTGTGAAGACACAGAATGGAAGTGGGTGAACTCCCAATGGAGGTGTGTGAAGTCACAGAATGGAGGTGTGTGAATTCATAGAAGGGAGGTGTGTGAAGTCATAGAATGAAGGTTTGTGAAGTCATAGAATGGAGGTGGGTGAATTCATACAATGGATGTTCCTGAAGTAAGAATGTAGGTGTGTGAAATCATAGAATGGAGGTGTGTGAAATCAAAATGGTGGTGTGTGAACTCATAGAATGGATGTGTGTGAACTGAAAGAGTAGATGTGTGTGAAGTCATGGAATGGAGGTGTGTGAAGTCAAAGAATGGAGGTGTGTGAAGTCACAGAATGCAGGTGTGTGCAGTCAATGAATGGACTTGTGTGAAGTCAAAATTGTGGTGTGTGAAGTCAAAGAATGGATGTGTGTGAAGTCACAGAATGGAGGTGTGTGAAGTCAATATGGAGGTGTGTGAAGTCAAAGAATGGATGTGTTTGAAGTCATAGAATGGATGTGTATGAAGTCATGGAATGGAGGTGTGTGAAGTCAAACATTGGAAGTGTGTGAAGTTACAGAATGGAGGTGTGTGAAGTCATAGAATTGAGGTGTGTGAAGTCAGAGAATGGAGGTGTGTGAAGTCAGAATGCAGGTGTGTGAAGTCATAGAATGGAGGTGTGTGAAGTCATAGATTGGAAGTGTGTGAAGTCATAGATTGGCGGTGTGTGAAGTCACAGAGGGAGGTGTGTGAAGTCACAGAATGGAGTTCTGTGAAGTCACAGTGCAGGTGTGTGAAGTCATTGAATGGAGGTGTGTGAAGTCAAAGAATGGAGGTGTGTGAAGTCATAGAATGGAGGTGTGTGAAGTCACAGCATGGAGGTGTGTGAAGTCAGAATGGAGATGTGTGAAGTCATAGAATGGAGGTGGGTGAAGTCACAATGCAGGTGTGTGAATTCATAGAATGGAGTTGTGTGAACTCAGAAAGGAGGTGTGTGAAGTCACAGAATAGTGGTGTGCGAAGTCATACAATGGAGGTGTGGGAAGTCACAGAATGGAGGTGTGTGAATTCATAGAATGGAGGTGTGTGAAGTCATAGAATGGAGGTGTGTGAAGTCACAGAATGGAGGTGTGTGAAGTAACAGAATGGTGGTGTGTGAAGTCACAGAATGGAAGTGGGTGAACTCACAATGGAGGTGTGTGAAGTCACAGAAGGGAGGTGTGTGAAGTCAGAAGGGAGGTGTGTGAAGTCACAGAATGGAGATGTGTGAACTCAGAATGGAGGTGTGGGAAGTCACAGAATGGAGATTTGTGCAGTCATAGAATGGAGGTGTTTGAGGTCATACAATGGATGTTTCTGAAGTAAGAATGAAGGTGTGTGAAGTCATAGAATGGATGTGTGTGAAGTCATAGAATGGAGGTGTGTGACGTCACAGAACGGAGGTGTGTGAAGTCAGAATGGAGGTGTGAAGTCATAGAATAGAGGTGGGGGAATTCATAGAAAGGGGTTGTGGGAAGTCATAGAATAGAGGAGTGTGAAGTCATAGAATGGAGGTGAGTGAAGTCACAGATTCGAGGTCTGTGAAGTCATAGAATGGAGCTGTGTGATGTCAGAATTGAGGAGTGTGAAGTCCTAGAATGGATGTGTGTGAACTCATAGAATGGAGGTGTGTGACGTCACAATGGAAGTGTGTGAAGTCACAGAATGGAAGTGTGTGAAGTCATATATTGGAGGTGTGTGAAGTCAGTATGAAGGTGTGTGAAGTCACAGAATGGAGGTGTGTGAACTCAGAATGGAGGTGTTTGAAGTCATAGATGGAGGTGTGTGAAGTCACATTATGGAGGTGTGTAAAATCATAGAATGGAATTTTGTGAATTCACAGAATGGAGCTGTGTGAAGTCAGAATGGAGGAGTGTGAAGTCATAGAATGGAGGTGTGTGAAGTCAGAATGGAGGTGTGTGAACTCACAGAATGGACGTGTGTGAAGTCACAATGGAGGTGTGTGAAGACATAGAATGGAGGTGTGTGAAGTCACAGAATGGAGGTGTGTGAAGTCACAGAATGAAGGTGTGTGAATCACAGAATGGAGACATGTGAACTCTCAATGGAGGTGGGTGAAGTCACAGAATGGATGTTTCTGAAGTAAGAATGAAGGTGTGTGAAGTCATAGAATGGAGGTGTGTGAAGTCAAAATGGAGGTGTGTGAACTCATAGAATGGAGGTGTGTGAAGTCACAGAATGGAGGTGTGTGAAGTCAGAATGGAGGTGTGAAGTCATAGAATGGGGGTGGGTAAAGTCATGGAATGGAGGTGTGGGAAGTCATAGAATGGAGAAGTGTGAAGTCATAGAGTGGAGGTGAGTGAAGTCATATATTCAAAGTCTGTGAAGTCATAGAATGGAGGTTTGTGAAGTCAGAATGGAGGTGTATGAACTCATAGAATGGAGGTGTGTGAATTCACAATGGAGGTTTGTGAAGTCATAGAATGGGGGTGTGGGAAATCAGAGAATGGAGGTGTGTGAAGTCAGAATGCAGGTGTGTGAAGTCATAGAATGGAGGTGTGTGAAGTCATAGAATGGAGGTGTGTGAAGTCATAGATTGGAAGCGTGTGAAGTCATAGAATGGAAGTGTGTGAAGTCATAGACTGAAGGTGTGGGGAAGTCATAGTATGGATGTGTGTGAAGTCACAGAAATGGAGGTGTGTGAAGTCACAGAATGGAGGTTTGCGAAGTCATAGAATGGAGGTGTGTGAAGTCAGAATGGAGCTGTGTGAAGTCATAGAATGGATGTGTGTGAAGTCAGAATGGAGGTGTGTGAACTCATAGACTGGAGGTGTATGAAGTCACAATGGAGGTGTGTGAAGTCACAGAATGGATGTGTGTGAACTCAGAAAGGAGGTGTGTGAAGTCATAGAATGGAGGTCTGTGAAGTCATAGAATGGAGGTGTGTGAAATCAGAATGGAGGTGTGTGAAGTCAGAATGGAGGTGTGTGAAGTCAGATAATGGAGGTGTGTGAAGTCACAATTCAGGTGTGTGAACTCATAGAATGGAGTTGTGTGAAGTAACAATGTATGTTTCTGAAGTCATAGAATGGAGGTGTGTGAAGTCATAGTATGGAGGTGTGTGAAGTCACAGGAATGGAGGTGTGTGAAGTCACAGAATGGAGTTGTGTGAAGTCACAATGGAGGTGTGAGAAGTCATAGAAGGAGGTGTGTGAAATCAAAGAATGGAGGTTTGTGAAGTCATAGAATGGATTGTGTGTGAAATCACAGAATGCAGGTGTGTGAAGTCACAGAATGGAGGTGTGTAATGTCACAGAGTGGAGGTGTGTGAAGTCACAGAATGGAGGTTTGCGAAGTCATAGAATGGAGGTGTGTGAAGTCAGAATGGAGCTTTGTGAAGTCATAGAATGAATGTGTGTGAAGTCAGAATGGAGGTTGTGAACTCATAGACTGGAGGTGTATGAAGTCACAATGGAGGTGTGTGAAGTCACAGAATGGATGTGTGTGAACTCAGAAAGGAGGAGTGTGAAGTCATAGAATGGAGGTATGTGAAGTCATAGAATGGAGGTGTGTGAAATCATAGAATGGAGGTGTGTGAAGTCACAGAATTGAGGTGTGTGAAGACAGAATGGAGGTGTGTGAAGTCAGAATGGAGGTGTGTGAAGTCAGATAATGGAGGTGTGTGAAGTCACAATGCAGGTGTGTGAACTCATAGAATGGAGGTGTGTGAAGTAACAATGTATCTTTCTGAAGTCATAGAATGGAGGTGTGTGAAGTCATAGAATGGAGGTGTGTGAAGTCATAGAATGGAAGTGTGTGAAGTCATAGAATGGAGGTTTGTGAAGTAAGAATGGAGGTTTGTGAAGTCACCGCATGGAGTTGTGTGATGTCAGAATGGAGGTGTATGAAGTCAGAGAATGGAGGTGTTTGAAGTCATAGAATGGAGGTGTGTGAAGTCACAGAATGGAGGTATCTCAAGTCAGAATCGAGGTGAGAAGTGATAGAATAGAGGTGGGTGAAGTCATAGAAAGGAGGTGTGGGAAGTCATAGAATGGAGCAGTGTGAAGTCATAGAATGGAGGTGAGTGAAGTCTGAATGGAGGTATGTGAAGTCATAGAATGGAGGTGTGTGAACTCATAGAATGGAGGTGTGTGTCGTCACAATGGAAGTGTGTGAAGTCACAGAATGGAGGTTTGTGAAGTCATAAATTGGTGTGTGAAGTCAGAATGGAGGTGTGTGAAGTCATCGATGGAGGTGTTTGAAGTCATAGTATGGAGGTGTGTGAAATCATAGAATGGAGTTTTGTGAATTCACACAATGGAGGAGTGTGAAGTCAGAATGGCGGAGTGTGAAGCCATATAATGGAGGTGTGTGAAGTTAGAATGGAGGTGTGTGAACTCATAGAATGGAGGTGTGTGAAGTCACAAGGGAGGTGTGTGAAGACAGAATGGAGGTGTGTAAAGTCACAGAATGGAGGTCTGTCAAGTCATAGAATGGAGGTGTGTGAAGTCATAGAATGGAGCTGTGTGAATTCAGAATGGAGGTGTGTGAAGTCATCGAATGGAGGAGTTTGCAGTCAAAGAATGCAGGTGTGTGAAGTCAAAATGGAGGTGTGTGAACTCAAAGAATGGAGGTGTGTGAACACATAGAATGGAGGTGTGTGAAGTCATGGAATGGAGGTGTGTGAAGTCCAAGAATGGAGGTGTGTGAAGTCAAACAATAGAGGTGTGTGAAGTCACAGAATGCAGGTGTGTGAAGTCACAGATTGGAGGTGTGTGAAGTCACAGAATGGAGGTGTGTGAAGTCAAAATGGTGGTGTGTGAATTCACAAATGGAGGTGTGTGAAGTCAGAAGGAAGCTGAGTGAAGTCATAGAATGGAGGTGGGTGAAGGCAGAATGGAAATGTGTGAACTCGTAGAATGGATGTTTGTGAAGTCAAAATGGAGGTGTGTGAAGTCATATAATGTTGGTTTTTGATGTCAAAGAAGGGAGGTGTGTGAAGTCATAGACTGGAGGTGTGTGAACTCAGATTGCAGGTGTGTGAAATCACAGAAAGCAGATGTGTCAACTCAGAAACGAGTTGTGTGAAGTAATAGAATGGAGGTGTGTGAAGTCATAGAATCGAAGTGTGTGAAATCATAGAATGGAGTTGTGTGAAGTCAGAATGGAGATGTGTGAAGTCATAGAATGGAGGTGTGTGAAGTCACAATGCAGGTGTGTGAACTCATAGAATTGAGGTGGGTGAAGTCACAATGCAGGTGTGTGAAGTCATAGAATGGAGGTGTGTGAAGTCATAGAATGGAGGTGGTGAAATGACAGAATGGAGGTGTGTGAAGTCATAGAATGGAGGTGTGTGAAGTCAGAATGGTGGTGTGTGAAGTCATAGAATGGAGCGGTGTGAAGTCATAGAATGGAGGTGTGTTAAGTCATAGAATGGAGGTGTGGGAGTCACAGAATGGAGGTGTGTGAAGTCACAGAATGGAGGTGTGTGAACTGAGAATGGAGGTGTGTGAAGTCACAGAATGGAGGTGTGTGAATTCATAAAAGGGAGGTGTGTGAAGTCATAGAATGGAGGTGTGTGAAGTCACAGAATGGAAGTGTGTGAAGTCAAAATGTAGGTGTGTGAAGTCAGAGAATGGAGGTGTGTGAAGTCAATGAATGGACTGGTGTGAAGTCAAAATGGTGGTGTGTGAAGTCAAAGAATGGATGTGTTTGAAGTCATAGAATGGAGGTGTATGAAGTCATGGAATGGAGGTGTGTGAAGTCAAACATTGGAAGTGTGTGAAGTTACAGAATGGAGGTGTGTGAAGTCATAGAATGGAGGTGTGTGAAGTCAGAGAATGGAGGTGTGTGAAGTCAGAATGCAGGTGTGTGAAGTCATAGAATGGAGTTCTGTGAAGTCACAGTGGAGGTGTGTGAAGTCATAGAATGGAGGTGTGTGAAGTCAAAGAATGGAGGTGTGTGAAGTCATAGAATGGAGGTGTGTGAAGGCACAGCATGGAGGTGTGTGAAGTAACAGAATGGAGGTGTGTGAATTCATAGAATGGAGGTGTGTGAAGTCATAGAATGGAGATGTGTGAAGTCATGGAATGGAGGTGTGTGAAGTCATAATGCAGGTGTGTGAACTCATAGAATGGAGGTGGGTGAAGTCACATTGCAGGTGTGTGAAGTCATAGACTGGAGGTGTGTGAAGTCACAGAATAGAGGTGTGTGAAGTCATACAATGGAGGTGTGTGAAGTCACAGAATGGAGGTGTGTGAATTCATAGAATGGAGGTGTGTGAAGTCATAGAATGGAGATGTGTGAAGTCACAGAATGGAGGTGTGTGAAGTAACAGAATGGAGGTGTGTGAAGTCACAGAATGGAAGTGGGTGAACTCACAATGGAGGTGTGTGAAGTCACAGAAGGGAGGTGTGTGAAGTCAGAAGAGAGGTGTGTGAAGTCACAGAATGGAGATGTGTGAACTCAGAATGGAGGTGTGGGAAGTCACAGAATGGAGGTTTGTGAAGTCATAGAATGAAGGTGTGTGAGGTCATAGAATGGATGTTTCTGAAGTAAGAATGAAGGTGTGTGAAGTCATAGATTGGAGGTGTGTGAAGTCATAGAATGGAGGTGTGTGAAGTCATAGAATGGAGGTGTGTGAAGTCATAGAATGGAAGTGTGTGAAGTCATAGAATGGAGGTTTGTGAAGTAAGAATGGAGGTGTGTGAAGTCAGAGAATGGAGGTGTTTGAAGTCATAGAATGGAGGTGTGTGAAGTCAACGAATGGAGGTATCTGAAGTCAGAATGGAGGTGTGAAGTCATAGAATAGAGGTGGGTGAAGTCATAGAAAGGAGGTGTGGGAAGTCATAGAATGGAGCAGTGTGAAGTCATAGAATGGAGGTGAGTGAAGTCACAGATTCGAGGTCTGTGAAGTCATAGAATGGAGGTGTGTGAAGTCAGAATGGAGGTATGAGAAGTCATAGAATGGAGGTGTGTGAACTCATAGAATGGAGGTGTGTGTCGTCACAATGGAAGTGTGTGAAGTCACAGAATGGAGGTGTGTGAAGTCATACATTGGTGTGTGAAGTCAGAATGGAGGTGTGTGAAGTCACAGAATTGAGGTGTGTGAACTCAGAATGGAGGTGTGTGAAGTCATAGATGGAGGTGTGTGAAGTCATAGTATGGAGGTGTGTGAAATCATAGAATGGAGTTTTGTGAATTCACAGAATGGAGGAGTGTGAAGTCAGAATGGCGGAGTGTGAAGTCATAGAATGGAGGTGTGTGAAGTTAGAATGGAGTTGTGTGAACTCATAGAATGGAGGTGTGTGAAGTCACAATGGAGGTGTGTGAAGACAGAGAATGGAGGTGTGTGAAGTCACAGAATGGAGGTGTGTGAAGTCATAGAATGGAGGTGTGTGAAGTCATAGAGTGGATGTTTGTGAAGTAAGAATGAAGGTGTGTGAAGTCATAGAATGGAATTGTGTGAAGTCACAGAATGGAGGTGTGTGACGTCATAGAATGGAGCTGTGTGAATTCAGAATGGAGGTGTGTGACCTCATCTAATGGAGGTGTGTGCAGTCATAGAATGGATGTTTCTGAAGTAGGAATGAAGGTGTGTGAAGTCATAGAATGTAGGTGTGTGAAGTCAAAATGGAGGTGCGTGAACTCAAAGAATGGAGGTGTGTGAACTCATATAATGGAGGTGTGTGAAGTCATGGAATGGAGGTGTGTGAACTTAGATTGCAGGTGTGTGAAATCACAGAAAGCAGATGTGTCAACTCAGAAACGAGGTGTGTGAAGTAATAGAATGGAGGTGTGTGAAGTCATAGAATCGAAGTGTGTGAAATCATAGAATGGAGTTGTGTGAAGTCAGAATGGAGATGTGTGAAGTCATAGAATGGAGGTGTGTGAAGTCACAATGCAGGTGTGTGAACTCATAGAATTGAGGTGGGTGAAGTCACAATGCAGGTGTGTGAAGTCATAGAATGGAGGTGTGTGAAGTCATAGAATGGAGGTGGTGAAATGACAGAATGGAGGTGTGTGAAGTCATAGAATGGAGGTGTGTGAAGTCAGAATGGTGGTGTGTGAAGTCATAGAATGGAGCGGTGTGAAGTCATAGAATGGAGGTGTGTTAAGTCATAGAATGGAGGTGTGGGAGTCACAGAATGGAGGTGTGTGAAGTCACAGAATGGAGGTGTGTGAACTGAGAATGGAGGTGTGTGAAGTCATAGAATGGAGGTGTGTGAAATCATAAAAGGGAGGTGTGTGAAGTCATAGAATGGAGGTGTGTGAAGTCACAGAATGGAAGTGTGTGAAGTCAAAATGTAGGTGTGTGAAGTCAGAGAATGGAGGTGTGTGAAGTCAATGAATGGACTGGTGTGAAGTCAAAATGGTGGTGTGTGAAGTCAAAGAATGGATGTGTTTGAAGTCATAGAATGGAGGTGTATGAAGTCATGGAATGGAGGTGTGTGAAGTCAAACATTGGAAGTGTGTGAAGTTACAGAATGGAGGTGTGTGAAGTCATAGAATGGAGGTGTGTGAAGTCAGAGAATGGAGGTGTGTGAAGTCATAGAATGGAGATGTGTGAAGTCATGGAATGGAGGTGTGTGAAGTCATAATGCAGGTGTGTGAAATCATAGAATGGAGTTGTGTGAAGTCAAACATTGGAAGTGTGTGAAGTTACAGAATGGAGGTGTGTGAAGTAACAGAATGGAGGTGTGTGAATTCATAGAATGGAGGTGTGTGAAGTCATAGAATGGAGATGTGTGAAGTCATAGAATGGAGGTGTGTGAAGTCATAGAATGGAGGTGGTGAAATGACAGAATGGAGGTGTGTGAAGTCATAGAATGGAGGTGTGTGAAGTCAGAATGGTGGTGTGTGAAGTCATAGAATGGAGCGGTGTGAAGTCATAGAATGGAGGTGTGTTAAGTCATAGAATGGAGGTGTGGGAGTCACAGAATGGAGGTGTGTGAAGTCACAGAATGGAGGTGTGTGAACTGAGAATGGAGGTGTGTGAAGTCACAGAATGGAGGTGTGTGAATTCATAAAAGGGAGGTGTGTGAAGTCATAGAATGGAGGTGTGTGAAGTCACAGAATGGAAGTGTGTGAAGTCAAAATGTAGGTGTGTGAAGTCAGAGAATGGAGGTGTGTGAAGTCAATGAATGGACTGGTGTGAAGTCAAAATGGTGGTGTGTGAAGTCAAAGAATGGATGTGTTTGAAGTCATAGAATGGAGGTGTATGAAGTCATGGAATGGAGGTGTGTGAAGTCAAACATTGGAAGTGTGTGAAGTTACAGAATGGAGGTGTGTGAAGTCATAGAATGGAGGTGTGTGAAGTCAGAGAATGGAGGTGTGTGAAGTCAGAATGCAGGTGTGTGAAGTCATAGAATGGAGTTCTGTGAAGTCACAGTGGAGGTGTGTGAAGTCATAGAATGGAGGTGTGTGAAGTCAAAGAATGGAGGTGTGTGAAGTCATAGAATGGAGGTGTGTGAAGGCACAGCATGGAGGTGTGTGAAGTAACAGAATGGAGGTGTGTGAATTCATAGAATGGAGGTGTGTGAAGTCATAGAATGGAGATGTGTGAAGTCATGGAATGGAGGTGTGTGAAGTCATAATGCAGGTGTGTGAACTCATAGAATGGAGGTGGGTGAAGTCACATTGCAGGTGTGTGAAGTCATAGACTGGAGGTGTGTGAAGTCACAGAATAGAGGTGTGTGAAGTCATACAATGGAGGTGTGTGAAGTCACAGAATGGAGGTGTTTGAATTCATAGAATGGAGGTGTGTGAAGTCATAGAATGGAGATGTGTGAAGTCACAGAATGGAGGTGTGTGAAGTAACAGAATGGAGGTGTGTGAAGTCACAGAATGGAAGTGGGTGAACTCACAATGGAGGTGTGTGAAGTCACAGAAGGGAGGTGTGTGAAGTCAGAAGAGAGGTGTGTGAAGTCACAGAATGGAGATGTGTGAACTCAGAATGGAGGTGTGGGAAGTCACAGAATGGAGGTTTGTGAAGTCATAGAATGAAGGTGTGTGAGGTCATAGAATGGATGTTTCTGAAGTAAGAATGAAGGTGTGTGAAGTCATAGATTGGAGGTGTGTGAAGTCATAGAATGGAGGTGTGTGAAGTCATAGAATGGAGGTGTGTGAAGTCATAGAATGGAAGTGTGTGAAGTCATAGAATGGAGGTTTGTGAAGTAAGAATGGAGGTGTGTGAAGTCAGAGAATGGAGGTGTTTGAAGTCATAGAATGGAGGTGTGTGAAGTCAACGAATGGAGGTATCTGAAGTCAGAATGGAGGTGTGAAGTCATAGAATAGAGGTGGGTGAAGTCATAGAAAGGAGGTGTGGGAAGTCATAGAATGGAGCAGTGTGAAGTCATAGAATGGAGGTGAGTGAAGTCACAGATTCGAGGTCTGTGAAGTCATAGAATGGAGGTGTGTGAAGTCAGAATGGAGGTATGAGAAGTCATAGAATGGAGGTGTGTGAACTCATAGAATGGAGGTGTGTGTCGTCACAATGGAAGTGTGTGAAGTCACAGAATGGAGGTGTGTGAAGTCATACATTGGTGTGTGAAGTCAGAATGGAGGTGTGTGAAGTCACAGAATTGAGGTGTGTGAACTCAGAATGGAGGTGTGTGAAGTCATAGATGGAGGTGTGTGAAGTCATAGTATGGAGGTGTGTGAAATCATAGAATGGAGTTTTGTGAATTCACAGAATGGAGGAGTGTGAAGTCAGAATGGCGGAGTGTGAAGTCATAGAATGGAGGTGTGTGAAGTTAGAATGGAGTTGTGTGAACTCATAGAATGGAGGTGTGTGAAGTCACAATGGAGGTGTGTGAAGACAGAGAATGGAGGTGTGTGAAGTCACAGAATGGAGGTGTGTGAAGTCATAGAATGGAGGTGTGTGAAGTCATAGAGTGGATGTTTGTGAAGTAAGAATAAAGGTGTGTGAAGTCATAGAATGGAATTGTGTGAAGTCACAGAATGGAGGTGTGTGACGTCATAGAATGGAGCTGTGTGAATTCAGAATGGAGGTGTGTGACCTCATCTAATGGAGGTGTGTGCAGTCATAGAATGGATGTTTCTGAAGTAGGAATGAAGGTGTGTGAAGTCATAGAATGTAGGTGTGTGAAGTCAAAATGGAGGTGCGTGAACTCAAAGAATGGAGGTGTGTGAACTCATATAATGGAGGTGTGTGAAGTCATGGAATGGAGGTGTGTGAAGTCCAAGAATGGAGGTGTGTGAAGTCAAACAATGGAGGTGTGTGAAGTCACAGAATGGAGGTGTGTGTAGTCACAGAATGGAGGTGTGTGAAGTCAAAATGGTGGTGTGTGAATTCACAAATGGAGGTGTGTGAAGTCAGAAGGCAGCTGAGTGAAGTCATAGAATGGAGGTGGGTGAAGGCAGAATGGAAGTGTGTGAACTCGTAGAATGGAGGTGTGTGAAAACAAAATGGAGGTGTGTGAATCATAGAACTGTGGTTTTTGATGTCAAAGAATGGAGGTGTGTGAAGTCATAGACTGGAGGTGTGTGAACTCAGATTGGAGGTATGTGAAATCACAGAAAGCAAGTGTGTCAACTCAGAAACGAAGTGTGTGAAGTTATAGAATGGAGGTGTGTGAAGTCATAGAATCGAAGTGTGTGAAATCATAGAATGGAGGTGTGTGAAGTCAGAATGGAGATGTGTGAAGTCATAGAATGGAGGTGTGTGAAGTCACAATGCAGGTGTGTGAACTCATAGAATTGAGGTGGGTGAAGTCACAATGCAGGTGTGTGAAGTCATAGAATGGAGGTGTGTGAAGTCATAGAATGGAGGTGGTGAAGTGACAGAATGGAGGTGTGTGAAGTCACAGAATGGTGATGTGTGAAGTCATAGAATGGAGGGGTGTGAAGTCATAGAATGGAGGTGTGTTAAGTCATAGAATGGAGGTGTGGAAGTCACAGAATGGAGGTGTGTGAAGTCACAGAAGGGAGGTGTGTGAAGTCATACAATGGAGGTGTGTGAAGTCACAGAATGGAGGGGTGTGAATTCATAGAACGGATTTGTGTGAAGTCATAGAATGGAGGTGTGTGAAGTCACATGATGGAGGTATGTGAAGTCACAGAATGGAGGTGTGTGAAGACACAGAATTGAAGTGGGTGAACTCACAATGGAGGTGTGTGCAGTCACAGAATGGAGTTGTGTGAATTCATAGAAGGGAGGTGTGTGAAGTCATAGAATGGAGGTGTGTGAAGTCACAGAATGGAGGTGTGTGAAGTCAAAATGGAGGTGTGTGAAGTCAAAGAATGGATGTGTTTGAAGTCATAAAATGGAGGTGTATGAAGTCATGGAATGGAGGTGTGTGAAGTCAAACATTGGAAGTGTGTGAAGTTACAGAATGGAGGTGTGTGAAGTCATACAATGTAGGTGTGTGAAGTCAGAGAATGGAGGTGTGTGAAATCAGAATGCAGGTGTGTGAAGTCATAGAATGGAGGTGTGTGAAGTCATAGATTGGAAGTGTGTGAAGTCATAGATTGGAGGTGTGTGACATCACAGAGGGAGGTGTGTGATGTCACAGAATGGAGATGTGTGAACTCAGAATGGAGGTGTGGGAAGTCACAGAATGGAGGTTTGTGAAGTCATAGAATGGAGGTGTGTGAGGTCAGAGAATGGATGTTTCTGAAGTAAGAATGAAGGTGTGTGAAGTCATGAAATGGAGGTGTGTGAAGTCATAGAATGGACCTGTGTGAAGTCACAGAATGGAGGTGTGCGAAGTCAGAATGGAGGTGTGTGAAGTCATAGAATGGAGATGTGTGAAGTCATGGAATGGAGGTGTGTGAAGTCATAATGCAGGTGTGTGAAATCATAGAATGGAGTTGTGTGAAGTCAAACATTGGAAGTGTGTGAAGTTACAGAATGGAGGTGTGTGAAGTAACAGAATGGAGGTGTGTGAATTCATAGAATGGAGGTGTGTGAAGTCATAGAATGGAGATGTGTGAAGTCATAGAATGGAGGTGTGTGAAGTCATAGAATGGAGGTGGTGAAATGACAGAATGGAGGTGTGTGAAGTCATAGAATGGAGGTGTGTGAAGTCAGAATGGTGGTGTGTGAAGTCATAGAATGGAGCGGTGTGAAGTCATAGAATGGAGGTGTGTTAAGTCATAGAATGGAGGTGTGGGAGTCACAGAATGGAGGTGTGTGAAGTCACAGAATGGAGGTGTGTGAACTGAGAATGGAGGTGTGTGAAGTCACAGAATGGAGGTGTGTGAATTCATAAAAGGGAGGTGTGTGAAGTCATAGAATGGAGGTGTGTGAAGTCACAGAATGGAAGTGTGTGAAGTCAAAATGTAGGTGTGTGAAGTCAGAGAATGGAGGTGTGTGAAGTCAATGAATGGACTGGTGTGAAGTCAAAATGGTGGTGTGTGAAGTCAAAGAATGGATGTGTTTGAAGTCATAGAATGGAGGTGTATGAAGTCATGGAATGGAGGTGTGTGAAGTCAAACATTGGAAGTGTGTGAAGTTACAGAATGGAGGTGTGTGAAGTCATAGAATGGAGGTGTGTGAAGTCAGAGAATGGAGGTGTGTGAAGTCAGAATGCAGGTGTGTGAAGTCATAGAATGGAGTTCTGTGAAGTCACAGTGGAGGTGTGTGAAGTCATAGAATGGAGGTGTGTGAAGTCAAAGAATGGAGGTGTGTGAAGTCATAGAATGGAGGTGTGTGAAGGCACAGCATGGAGGTGTGTGAAGTAACAGAATGGAGGTGTGTGAATTCATAGAATGGAGGTGTGTGAAGTCATAGAATGGAGATGTGTGAAGTCATGGAATGGAGGTGTGTGAAGTCATAATGCAGGTGTGTGAACTCATAGAATGGAGGTGGGTGAAGTCACATTGCAGGTGTGTGAAGTCATAGACTGGAGGTGTGTGAAGTCACAGAATAGAGGTGTGTGAAGTCATACAATGGAGGTGTGTGAAGTCACAGAATGGAGGTGTTTGAATTCATAGAATGGAGGTGTGTGAAGTCATAGAATGGAGATGTGTGAAGTCACAGAATGGAGGTGTGTGAAGTAACAGAATGGAGGTGTGTGAAGTCACAGAATGGAAGTGGGTGAACTCACAATGGAGGTGTGTGAAGTCACAGAAGGGAGGTGTGTGAAGTCAGAAGAGAGGTGTGTGAAGTCACAGAATGGAGATGTGTGAACTCAGAATGGAGGTGTGGGAAGTCACAGAATGGAGGTTTGTGAAGTCATAGAATGAAGGTGTGTGAGGTCATAGAATGGATGTTTCTGAAGTAAGAATGAAGGTGTGTGAAGTCATAGATTGGAGGTGTGTGAAGTCATAGAATGGAGGTGTGTGAAGTCATAGAATGGAGGTGTGTGAAGTCATAGAATGGAAGTGTGTGAAGTCATAGAATGGAGGTTTGTGAAGTAAGAATGGAGGTGTGTGAAGTCAGAGAATGGAGGTGTTTGAAGTCATAGAATGGAGGTGTGTGAAGTCAACGAATGGAGGTATCTGAAGTCAGAATGGAGGTGTGAAGTCATAGAATAGAGGTGGGTGAAGTCATAGAAAGGAGGTGTGGGAAGTCATAGAATGGAGCAGTGTGAAGTCATAGAATGGAGGTGAGTGAAGTCACAGATTCGAGGTCTGTGAAGTCATAGAATGGAGGTGTGTGAAGTCAGAATGGAGGTATGAGAAGTCATAGAATGGAGGTGTGTGAACTCATAGAATGGAGGTGTGTGTCGTCACAATGGAAGTGTGTGAAGTCACAGAATGGAGGTGTGTGAAGTCATACATTGGTGTGTGAAGTCAGAATGGAGGTGTGTGAAGTCACAGAATTGAGGTGTGTGAACTCAGAATGGAGGTGTGTGAAGTCATAGATGGAGGTGTGTGAAGTCATAGTATGGAGGTGTGTGAAATCATAGAATGGAGTTTTGTGAATTCACAGAATGGAGGAGTGTGAAGTCAGAATGGCGGAGTGTGAAGTCATAGAATGGAGGTGTGTGAAGTTAGAATGGAGTTGTGTGAACTCATAGAATGGAGGTGTGTGAAGTCACAATGGAGGTGTGTGAAGACAGAGAATGGAGGTGTGTGAAGTCACAGAATGGAGGTGTGTGAAGTCATAGAATGGAGGTGTGTGAAGTCATAGAGTGGATGTTTGTGAAGTAAGAATGAAGGTGTGTGAAGTCATAGAATGGAATTGTGTGAAGTCACAGAATGGAGGTGTGTGACGTCATAGAATGGAGCTGTGTGAATTCAGAATGGAGGTGTGTGACCTCATCTAATGGAGGTGTGTGCAGTCATAGAATGGATGTTTCTGAAGTAGGAATGAAGGTGTGTGAAGTCATAGAATGTAGGTGTGTGAAGTCAAAATGGAGGTGCGTGAACTCAAAGAATGGAGGTGTGTGAACTCATATAATGGAGGTGTGTGAAGTCATGGAATGGAGGTGTGTGAAGTCCAAGAATGGAGGTGTGTGAAGTCAAACAATGGAGGTGTGTGAAGTCACAGAATGGAGGTGTGTGTAGTCACAGAATGGAGGTGTGTGAAGTCAAAATGGTGGTGTGTGAATTCACAAATGGAGGTGTGTGAAGTCAGAAGGCAGCTGAGTGAAGTCATAGAATGGAGGTGGGTGAAGGCAGAATGGAAGTGTGTGAACTCGTAGAATGGAGGTGTGTGAAAACAAAATGGAGGTGTGTGAATCATAGAACTGTGGTTTTTGATGTCAAAGAATGGAGGTGTGTGAAGTCATAGACTGGAGGTGTGTGAACTCAGATTGGAGGTATGTGAAATCACAGAAAGCAAGTGTGTCAACTCAGAAACGAAGTGTGTGAAGTTATAGAATGGAGGTGTGTGAAGTCATAGAATCGAAGTGTGTGAAATCATAGAATGGAGGTGTGTGAAGTCAGAATGGAGATGTGTGAAGTCATAGAATGGAGGTGTGTGAAGTCACAATGCAGGTGTGTGAACTCATAGAATTGAGGTGGGTGAAGTCACAATGCAGGTGTGTGAAGTCATAGAATGGAGGTGTGTGAAGTCATAGAATGGAGGTGGTGAAGTGACAGAATGGAGGTGTGTGAAGTCACAGAATGGTGATGTGTGAAGTCATAGAATGGAGGGGTGTGAAGTCATAGAATGGAGGTGTGTTAAGTCATAGAATGGAGGTGTGGAAGTCACAGAATGGAGGTGTGTGAAGTCACAGAAGGGAGGTGTGTGAAGTCATACAATGGAGGTGTGTGAAGTCACAGAATGGAGGGGTGTGAATTCATAGAACGGATTTGTGTGAAGTCATAGAATGGAGGTGTGTGAAGTCACATGATGGAGGTATGTGAAGTCACAGAATGGAGGTGTGTGAAGACACAGAATTGAAGTGGGTGAACTCACAATGGAGGTGTGTGCAGTCACAGAATGGAGTTGTGTGAATTCATAGAAGGGAGGTGTGTGAAGTCATAGAATGGAGGTGTGTGAAGTCACAGAATGGAGGTGTGTGAAGTCAAAATGGAGGTGTGTGAAGTCAAAGAATGGATGTGTTTGAAGTCATAAAATGGAGGTGTATGAAGTCATGGAATGGAGGTGTGTGAAGTCAAACATTGGAAGTGTGTGAAGTTACAGAATGGAGGTGTGTGAAGTCATACAATGTAGGTGTGTGAAGTCAGAGAATGGAGGTGTGTGAAATCAGAATGCAGGTGTGTGAAGTCATAGAATGGAGGTGTGTGAAGTCATAGATTGGAAGTGTGTGAAGTCATAGATTGGAGGTGTGTGACATCACAGAGGGAGGTGTGTGATGTCACAGAATGGAGATGTGTGAACTCAGAATGGAGGTGTGGGAAGTCACAGAATGGAGGTTTGTGAAGTCATAGAATGGAGGTGTGTGAGGTCAGAGAATGGATGTTTCTGAAGTAAGAATGAAGGTGTGTGAAGTCATGAAATGGAGGTGTGTGAAGTCATAGAATGGACCTGTGTGAAGTCACAGAATGGAGGTGTGCGAAGTCAGAATGGAGGTGTGAAGTCATAGAATAGAGGTGGGAGAAGTCATAGAAAGGAGTTGTGGGAAGTCATAGAATAGAGGAGTGTGAAGTCATAGAATTGAGGTGAGTGAAGTCACAGATCCGAGGTCTGTGAAGTCATAGAATGGAGCTGTGTGATGTCAGAATTGAGGAGTGTGAAGTCCTAGAATGGATGTGTGTGAACTCATAGAATGGAGGTGTGTGACGTCACAATGGAAGTGTGTGAAGTCACAGAATGGAGGTGTGTGAAGTCATATATTGGAGGTGTGTGAAGTCAGAATGGAGGTGTGTGAAGTCACAGAATGGAGGTGTGTGAACTCAGAATGGAGGTGTTTGAAGTCATACATGGAGGTGTGTGAAGTCACATTATGGAGGTGTGTGAAATCATAGAATGGAATTTTGTGAATTCACAGAATGGAGCTGTGTGAAGTCAGAATGGCGGAGTGTGAAGTCATAGAATGGAGGTGTGTGAAGTTAGAATGGAGTTGTGTGAACTCATAGAATGGAGGTGTGTGAAGTCACAATGGAGGTGTGTGAAGACAGAGAATGGAGGTGTGTGAAGTCACAGAATGGAGGTGTGTGAAGTCATAGAATGGAGGTGTGTGAAGTCATAGAGTGGATGTTTGTGAAGTAAGAATGAAGGTGTGTGAAGTCATAGAATGGAATTGTGTGAAGTCACAGAATGGAGGTGTGTGACGTCATAGAATGGAGCTGTGTGAATTCAGAATGGAGGTGTGTGACCTCATCTAATGGAGGTGTGTGCAGTCATAGAATGGATGTTTCTGAAGTAGGAATGAAGGTGTGTGAAGTCATAGAATGGAGGTGTGTGAAGTCAAAATGGAGGTGCGTGAACTCAAAGAATGGAGGTGTGTGAACTCATATAATGGAGGTGTGTGAAGTCATGGAATGGAGGTGTGTGAAGTCCAAGAATGGAGGTGTGTGAAGTCAAACAATGGAGGTGTGTGAAGTCACAGAATGGAGGTGTGTGTAGTCACAGAATGGAGGTGTGTGAAGTCAAAATGGTGGTGTGTGAATTCACAAATGGAGGTGTGTGAAGTCAGAAGGCAGCTGAGTGAAGTCATAGAATGGAGGTGGGTGAAGGCAGAATGGAAGTGTGTGAACTCGTAGAATGGAGGTGTGTGAAAACAAAATGGAGGTGTGTGAATCATAGAACTGTGGTTTTTGATGTCAAAGAATGGAGGTGTGTGAAGTCATAGACTGGAGGTGTGTGAACTCAGATTGGAGGTGTGTGAAATCACAGAAAGCAAGTGTGTCAACTCAGAAACGAAGTGTGGGAAGTTATAGAATGGAGGTGTGTGAAGTCATAGAATCGAAGTGTGTGAAATCATAGAATGGAGGTGTGTGAAGTCAGAATGGAGATGTGTGAAGTCATAGAATGGAGGTGTGTGAAGTCACAATGCAGGTGTGTGAACTCATAGAATTGAGGTGGGTGAAGTCACAATGCAGGTGTGTGAAGTCATAGAATGGAGGTGTGTGAAGTCATAGAATGGAGGTGGTGAAGTGACAGAATGGAGGTGTGTGAAGTCACAGAATGGTGATGTGTGAAGTCATAGAATGGAGGGGTGTGAAGTCATAGAATGGAGGTGTGTTAAGTCATAGAATGGAGGTGTGGAAGTCACAGAATGGAGGTGTGTGAAGTCACAGAAGGGAGGTGTGTGAAGTCATACAATGGAGGTGTGTGAAGTCACAGAATGGAGGGGTGTGAATTCATAGAACGGATTTGTGTGAAGTCATAGAATGGAGGTGTATGAAGTCACATGATGGAGGTATGTGAAGTCACAGAATGGAGGTGTGTGAAGACACAGAATTGAAGTGGGTGAACTCACAATGGAGGTGTGTGCAGTCACAGAATGGAGTTGTGTGAATTCATAGAAGGGAGGTGTGTGAAGTCATAGAATGGAGGTGTGTGAAGTCACAGAATGGAGGTGTGTGAAGTCAAAATGGAGGTGTGTGAAGTCAAAGAATGGATGTGTTTGAAGTCATAAAATGGAGGTGTATGAAGTCATGGAATGGAGGTGTGTGAAGTCAAACATTGGAAGTGTGTGAGGTTACAGAATGGAGGTGTGTGAAGTCATACAATGTAGGTGTGTGAAGTCAGAGAATGGAGGTGTGTGAAATCAGAATGCAGGTGTGTGAAGTCATAGAATGGAGGTGTGTGAAGTCATAGATTGGAAGTGTGTGAAGTCATAGATTGGAGGTGTGTGAATCACAGAGGGAGGTGTGTGATGTCACAGAATGGAGATGTGTGAACTCAGAATGGAGGTGTGGGAAGTCACAGAATGGAGGTTTGTGAAGTCATAGAATGGAGGTGTGTGAGGTCAGAGAATGGATGTTTCTGAAGTAAGAATGAAGGTGTGTGAAGTCATGAAATGGAGGTGTGTGAAGTCATAGAATGGACCTGTGTGAAGTCACAGAATGGAGGTGTGCGAAGTCAGAATGGAGGTGTGAAGTCATAGAATAGAGGTGGGAGAAGTCATAGAAAGGAGTTGTGGGAAGTCATAGAATAGAGGAGTGTGAAGTCATAGAATTGAGGTGAGTGAAGTCACAGATCCGAGGTCTGTGAAGTCATAGAATGGAGCTGTGTGATGTCAGAATTGAGGAGTGTGAAGTCCTAGAATGGATGTGTGTGAACTCATAGAATGGAGGTGTGTGACGTCACAATGGAAGTGTGTGAAGTCACAGAATGGAGGTGTGTGAAGTCATATATTGGGTGTGTGTGAAGTCAGAATGGAGGTGTGTGAAGTCACAGAATGGAGGTGTGTGAACTCAGAATGGAGGTGTTTGAAGTCATACATGGAGGTGTGTGAAGTCACATTATGGAGGTGTGTGAAATCATAGAATGGAATTTTGTGAATTCACAGAATGGAGCTGTGTGAAGTCAGAATGGCGGAGTGTGAAGTCATAGAATGGAGGTGTGTGAAGTTAGAATGGAGTTGTGTGAACTCATAGAATGGAGGTGTGTGAAGTCACAATGGAGGTGTGTGAAGACAGAGAATGGAGGTGTGTGAAGTCACAGAATGGAGGTGTGAAGTCATAGAATGGAAGTGTGTGAAGTCATAGAATGGAGGTGTGTGAAATCATAGAATGGATGTTTCTGAAGTAAGAATGAAGGTGTGTGAAGTCACATAATGGAGGTGTGTGAAGTCAAAATGGAGTTGTGTGAACTCATAGAATGGAGGTGTGTGAAGTCATAGAATGGAGGTGTGTGAAGTCAGAATGGAGGTGTGAAGTCATAGAATGGGGGTGGGTGAAGTCATGGAAAGGAGGTGTGGGAAGTAATAGAATGCAGAAGTGTGAAGTCATAGATTGGAGGTGAGTGAAGTCACATATTCAAAGTCTGTGAAGTCATAGAATGGAGGTTTGTGAAGTCAGAATGGAGGTGTATGAACTCATAGAATGGAGGTGTGTGAAGTCACAATGGAGGTGTGTGAAGTCATAGATTGGAAGCGTGTGAAGTCATAGAATGGAGGTGTGTGAAGTCATAGATTGAAGGTGTGGGGAAGTCATAGTATGGAGGTGTGTGAAGTCACAGAATGGAGGTGTGTGAAGTCACAGAATGGAGCTGTGTGAAGTCACAATGGAGGTGTGTGAAGTCATAGGATGGAGGTGTGTGAAATCAAAGAATGGAGGTTTGTGAAGTCATAGAATGGATTGTGTGTGAAATCACAGAATGGAGGTGTGTGAAGTCACAGAATGGAGGTGTGTAAAATCACAGAATGGAAGTGTGTGAAGTCAAAATGGAGGTGTGTGAGGTCAGATAATGGAGGTGTGTGAAGTCACAGAATGGAGGTGTGTGAAGTCAAAATGGAGGTGTGTGAAGTCAAAGAATGGATGTGTTTGAAGTCATAGAATGGAGGTGTATGAAGTCATGGAATGGAGGTGTGTGAAGTCAAACATTGGAAGTGTGTGAAGTTACAGAATGGAGGTGTGTGAAGTCATAGAATGGAGGTGTGTGAAGTCAGAGAATGGAGGTGTGTGAAGTCAGAATGCAGGTGTGTGAAGTCATAGAATGGAGGTGTGTGAAGTCACAGAATGGAGGTTTGTGAAGTCATAGAATGGAGGTGTGTGAGGTCATAGAATGGAGGTGTGTGAAGTCACAGAATGGAGGTGTGTGAAGTCAGAATGGAGGTGTGAAGTCATAGAATAGAGGTGGGTGAAGTCATAGAAAGGATTTGTGGGAAGTCATAGAATAGAGGAGAGTGAAGTCATAGAATGGACGTGAGTGAAGTCACAGATCCGAGGTCTGTGAAATCATAGAATGGAGCTGTGTGATGTAAGAATTGAGGAGTGTGAAGTCCTAGAATGGATGTGTGTGAACTCATAGAATGGAGGTGTGTGACGTCACAGAATGGAGGTGTGTGAAATCAGAATGGAGGTGTGAAGTCATAGAATGGGGTTGGGTGAAGTCATGGAAAGGAGGTGTGGGAAGTCATAGAGTGGAGGTGAGTGAAGTCCCATATTCAAAGTCTGTGAAATCATAGAATGGAGGTTTGTGAAGTCAGAATGGAGGTGTATGAACTCATAGAATAGAGGTGTGTGAAGTCACAATGGAGGTGTGTGAAGTCATAGAATGGGGGTGTATGAAGTCACAGAATGGAGGTGTGTGAAGTCCTAGAATGGAGGTGTGTGAAGTCAGAATGGAGGTATGTGAAGTCACAGAATGGAGGTGTGTGAAGTCACAGAATGGAGGTGTGTGAAGTCACATAATCGAGGTGTGTGAACTCAGAATGAAGGTAAGTGAAGTCACAGAATGGAGGTGTGTGAAGTCCTAGAATGGAAGTGTGTGAAGTCATAGAATGGAGGTGTGTGAAGTCACAGAATGAAGGTGTGTGAAGTCACAGAATGGAGGTGTTTGAAGTCAAAATTGTGGTGTGTGAATTGACAAATGGATGTGTGTGAAGTCAGAATGGAACTGAGTGAAGTCATAGAATGGAGGTGGGTGAAGGCAGAATGGAAGTGTGTGAACTCGTAGAATGGAGGTGTGTGAAGTGAAAATGGAGGTGTGTGAAGTCATAGAAGGGTGGTTTTTGATGTCAAAGAATGGAGGTGTGTGAAGTCATATAATGGAGGTGTGTGAACTCAGATAGGAGGTGTGTGAAATCAGAGAAGGGAGGTGTGTCAACTCAGAAACGAGGTGTGTGAAGTCATAGAATGGAGGTGTGTGAAGTCACAGAATGAAGGTGTCTGAAGACATAGAACGAGGTGTCTGAAGTCACGGAATGGAGGTGTGTGAAAACACAGATTGGAGGTGTGTGAACTCAGAGAGGAGGTGTGTGAAGTCACAGAATGGAGGTGTGTGAAGTCATAAAATGGAAGTGAGTGAAGTCATAGAATGGAGGTGTGTGAACCCAGAATGGAGGTGTGTGAAGTCACAGAATGGAGGTTGGTGAAGTCATAGAATGGAGGTGTATGAAGTCATAGAATGTATGTTGCTGAAGTAAGATTGAAGGTGTGTGAAGTCATAGAATGGAGGTGTCTGAAGTCATAGAATGGATGTTGCTGAAGTAAGAATCAAGGTGTGTGAACTCATAGAATGGAGGTGTATGAACTCATAGAATGGAGGTGTGTGAATTCATGGAACGGAGGTGTGTGAAGTCAAAGAATGGAGGTGTGTGATGTCAAACAATGGAAGTGTGTGAAGTCATAGAATGGAGGTACGTGAAGTCACAGAAGGGAGGTGTGTGAAGTCACAGAATGGAGGTGTGTAAAGTCACAGAGTGGAGGTGTGTGAAGGCAGAGAATGGAGGGGTGTGAAGTCAAAGAATGGAGAAATGTGAAGTCACAGAATGGAGATGTGTGAAATCAGAATAGAGGTGTGCGAAGTCATAGAGTGGAGGTGTGTGAAGTCAGAATGGAGATGTGTGATCTCATAGAATGGAGGTGTGTGAAGTCACAATGGAGATGTGTGAAGTCATAGAATGGTGGTTTTTGAAGTTACAGAATGGAGGTGTGTGAAGTCATAGAATGGAGGTGTGTGAAGTCAGATTAGAGGTATGTGAAGTCACAAAATGGATGTGTGTCAACTCAGAAATGAGGTATGTGAAGTCATAGAATGCAGGTGTGTGAAGTCACAGAATTGAGGTGTGTGAAGTCAGAATGGAGGTGTGTGAATTCAGAATGGAGGTGTGTGAAGTCAGAGAATGGAGGTGTGTGAAATAACAATGCAGGTGTGTGAACTGATAGAACGTAGATGTGTGAAGTCACAATGTAGGTGTGTGAAGTCATAGAATGGAGGTGTGTGAAGTCATAGAATGGAGGTGTGTGAAGTCACAAAATGGAGGTGTGTGAAGTCATATAATGGAGGTGTGTGAAGTCACAGAATGGAGGTGTTTGAACTCAGAATGGAGGTGTGTGAAGTCACAGAATGGAGGTGTGTGAAATCATAGAATGGAGATGTGTTAAGTCACAGAATGGAGGTGTGTGAAATCGTAGAATGGAGGTGTGTGAAGTCAGAGAATCAAGGTGTGTGAAGTCACAGAATGGAGGTGTGTGAAGTCACAAAATGGAGGTGTGTGAACTCACAATGGAGGTGAGTGAAGTCACAGAATGGAGGTGTGTGAAGTCATAGAATGGAAGTGTGTGAAGTCATAGAATGTAGGTGTGTGATGTCAGAATGGAGGTGTGTGAAGTCACAGAATGGAGGTGTGTGACGTCATAAATGTTGGTGTGTGAAGTCATAGAATGGAGGTTTGAAGTCATAGAATGGAGGTGTGAAGTCACAGAATGGAGGTGTGTGAAGTCACAGAAGGCAGGTGTGTGAAGTCACAGAATAGAGTTGTGTGAAGTCACAATGGAGGTGTGTGAATTCATAGAATGGAGGTGTGCGAAGTCAAACAATGGAAGTGTGTGAAGTCATAGAATGGAAGTGTGTGAAGTCAAAATGGAGGTGTGAGAAGTCAGAGAATGGAGGTGTGTGAAGTCAAAGAATGGACGTGTGTGAAGTCAAAATTGTGGTGTGTGAAATCAAAAATGCAGGTGTGTGAAGTCACAGAATGGAGGTGTGTGAAGTCACAATGGAGGTGTGTGAAGTCAAAGAATGGATGTGTGTGAAGTCATAGAATGGAAGTGTATGAAGTCATGGAATGGAGGTTTGTGAAGTCAAACATTGGAAGCGTGTGAAGTTACAGAATGGAGGTGTGTGAAGTCATAGAATGGAGGTGTGTGAAATCAGAGAATGGAGGTGTGTGAAGTCAGAATGGAGGTGTGTGAAGTCATAGAATGGAGGTGTGTGAAGTCATAGATTGAGAGCGTGTGAAGTCAAACAATGGAGGTGTGTGAAGTCATAGATTGAAGGTGTGGGGAAGTCATAGTATGGAGGTGTGTGAAGTCACAGAAAGGAGGTGTGTGAAGTCACAGAATGGAGTTGTGTGAAGTCACAATGGAGGTGTGTGAAGTCATAGCATGGAGGTGTGTGAAATCAAAGAATGGAGGTTTGTGAAGTCATAGAATGGATTGTGTGTGAAATAACAGAATGGAGGTGTGTGAAGTCACAGAATGGAGGTGTGTGAAGTCACGGAATGGAGGTGTGTGAAGTCACAGAATGGAGGTGTGTGAACTCAGAATGGAGGTGTGAAAAGTCACAGAATGGTGGTGTGTGAAGTCATAGAATTGAAGTGTGTGAAGTCATAGAATGGAGGTTTGTGAAGTAAGAATGGAAGTGTGTGAAGTCACCGAATGGATTTGTGTGAACTCAGAATGGAGGTGTGTGAATTCACAGAATGGAGGTTTGTGAAGTCATAGAATGGAGTTGTGTGAGGTCATAGAATGGATGTTTCTGAAGTAAGAATGAAGGTGTGTGAAGTCATAGAATGGAGGTATGTGAACTCATAGAATGGAGGTGTGTGATGTCACAGAATGGAGGTGTGTGAAGTCAAAATGGAGGTGTGTGAATTCACTAATGGAGGTGTGTGAAGTCAGAATGGAGCTGAGTGAAGTCATAGAATGGAGGTGGGTGAAGGGAGAATGGAAGTGTGTGAACTCGTAGAATGGAGGTGTGAGAAGTCAAAATGGAGGTGTGTGAAGTCATAGAATGGTGGTTTTTGATGTCAAAGAATGGAGGTGTGTGAATTCATAGAATGAAGGTGTGTGAACTCAGATTGGAGGTGTGTGAAATCACAGAAGTGAGGTGTGTCAACTCAGAAACGAGGTGTGTGAAGTCATAGAATGGAGGTGTATGAAGTCACAGAATGAAGGTGTGTGAAGTCATAGAAGGAGGTGTCTGAAGTCACAGAATGGAGGTGTGTGAAGACACAGAATGGAGGTGTGTGAACTCAGAGAGGAGGTGTGTGAAGTCACAGAATTGAGGTGTATGAAGTCATAGATTGGAAGTGTGTGAAGTCATAGAATGGAGGTGTGTGAAGTCAGAGTGGAGGTGTGTGAAGTCACAGAATGGAGGTGTGTGAACCCAGAATGGAGGTGTGTGAAGTCACAGAATGGAGGTTTGTGAAGTCATAGAATGGAGGTGTATGAAGTCATAGAATGGATATTGCTGAAGTAAGATTGAAGGTGTGTGAAGTCATATAATGGAGGTGTCTGAAGTCATAGAATGGATGTTGCTGAAGTAAGAATGAAGGTGTGTGAACTCATAGAATGGAGGTGTATGAACTCATAGAATGGAGTTGAGTGAATTCATGGAACGGAGGTGTGTGAAGACAAAGAATGGAGGTGTATGATGTCAAACAATGGAAGTGTGTGAAGTCATAGAATGGAGGTGTGTGAAGTCTTAGAATGGAGGTGTGTGAAGTCATAGAATGGAGGTGTGTGAAGTCACAGAAGGGAGGTGTGTGAAGTCACAGAATGGAGGTGTGTAAAGTCACAGAGTGGAGGTGTGTGAAGGCTCAGAATGGAGGGGTGTGAAGTCAAAGAATGGAGGAATGTGAAGTCACAGAATGGAGATGAGTGAAGTCAGAATAGAGGTGTGCGAAGTCATAGAATGGAGGTGTGTGAAGTCAGAATGGAGCTGTGTGAACTCATAGAATGGAGGTGTGTAAAATCAGAGAATGGAGGTGTGTGAAGTCAGAATGCAGGTGTGTGAAGTCATAGAATGGAGATGTGTGAAGTCATAGATTGGAAGCGTGTGAAGTCAAAGAATGTAGGTGTGTGAAGAAATAGATTGAAGGTGTGGGGAAGTCATAGTATGGAGGTGTGTGAAGTCATAGAAAGGAGGTGTGTGAAGTCACAGAATGGAGTTGTGTGAAGTCACAATGGAGGTGTGTGAAGTCATAGCATGGAGGTGTGTGAAATCAAAGAATGGAGGTTTGTAACGTCATAGAATGGATTGTGTGTGAAATCACAGAATGGAGGTGTGTGAAGTCACAGAATGGAGGTGTGCAAAGTCACAGAGTGGAGGTGTGTGAAGTCACAGAATGGAGGTTTGTGAAGTCATAGAATGGAGGTGTGTGAAGTCACAGAATGCAGGTGTGTGAAGTCAGAATAGAGGTGTGCGAAGTCATAGAATGGAGGTGTGTGAAGTCGGAATGGAGCTGTGTGAAGTCATAGAATGGATGTGTGTGAAGTCACAATGGAGATGTGTGAAGTCACAGAATGGATGTGTGTGAACTCAGAAAGGAGGAGTGTGAAGTCATAGAATGGAGGTCTGTGAAGTCATAGAATGGAAGTGTGTGAAATCATAGAATGGAGGTGTGTGAAGTCACAGAATTGAGGTGTGTGAAGACAGAATGGAGGTGTGCGAAGTCAGAATGGAGGTGTGTGATGTCATAGAATAGAGGTGTGTGAAGTCACAGAATGCAGGTGTGTGAAGTCAGAATAGAGGTGTGCGAAGTCATAGAATGGAGGTGTGTGAAGTCAGAATGGAGCTGTGTGAAGTCATAGAATGGATGTGTGTGAAGTCAGAATGGAGGTGTGTGAACTCATAAAATGGGGGTGTATGAAGTCACAATGGAGGTGTGTGAAGTCACAGAATGGATGTGTGTGAACTCATAAAGGAGGTGTGTGAAGTCATAGAATGGAGGTCTGAGAAGTCATAGAATGGAGGTTTGTGAAATCATAGAATGGAGGTGTGTGAAGTCACAGAATTGATGTGTGTGAAGACAGAATGGAGGTGTGTGAAGTCACAGAATGGAGGTGTGTGAAGTCAGATAATGGAGCTGTGTGAAGTCACAATGCAGGTGTGTGAACTCATAGAATGGAGGTGTGTGAAGTAACAATGTAGGTTTCTGAAGTCATAGAATGGAGGTGTGTGAAGTCACAGAATGGAGGTGTGTGAAGTCACAGAATGGAGGTGTGTGAAGTCACATAATCGAGGTGTGTGAACTCAGAATGAAGGTAAGTGAAGTCACAGAATGGAGGTGTGTGAAGTCCTAGAATGGAAGTGTGTGAAGTCATAGAATGGAGGTGTGTGAAGTCACAGAATGAAGGTGTGTGAAGTCACAGAATGGAGGTGTTTGAAGTCAAAATTGTGGTGTGTGAATTGACAAATGGATGTGTGTGAAGTCAGAATGGAACTGAGTGAAGTCATAGAATGGAGGTGGGTGAAGGCAGAATGGAAGTGTGTGAACTCGTAGAATGGAGGTGTGTGAAGTGAAAATGGAGGTGTGTGAAGTCATAGAAGGGTGGTTTTTGATGTCAAAGAATGGAGGTGTGTGAAGTCATATAATGGAGGTGTGTGAACTCAGATAGGAGGTGTGTGAAATCACAGAAGGGAGGTGTGTCAACTCAGAAACGAGGTGTGTGAAGTCAGATAATGGAGCTGTGTGAAGTCACAATGCAGGTGTGTGAACTCATAGAATGGAGGTGTGTGAAGTAACAATGTAGGTTTCTGAAGTCATAGAATGGAGGTGTGTGAAGTCACAGAATGGAGGTGTGTGAAGTCACAGAATGGAGGTGTGTGAAGTCACATAATCGAGGTGTGTGAACTCAGAATGAAGGTAAGTGAAGTCACAGAATGGAGGTGTGTGAAGTCCTAGAATGGAAGTGTGTGAAGTCATAGAATGGAGGTGTGTGAAGTCACAGAATGAAGGTGTGTGAAGTCACAGAATGGAGGTGTTTGAAGTCAAAATTGTGGTGTGTGAATTGACAAATGGATGTGTGTGAAGTCAGAATGGAACTGAGTGAAGTCATAGAATGGAGGTGGGTGAAGGCAGAATGGAAGTGTGTGAACTCGTAGAATGGAGGTGTGTGAAGTGAAAATGGAGGTGTGTGAAGTCATAGAAGGGTGGTTTTTGATGTCAAAGAATGGAGGTGTGTGAAGTCATATAATGGAGGTGTGTGAACTCAGATAGGAGGTGTGTGAAATCACAGAAGGGAGGTGTGTCAACTCAGAAACGAGGTGTGTGAAGTCATAGAATGGAGGTGTGTGAAGTCACAGAATGAAGGTGTCTGAAGACATAGAACGAGGTGTCTGAAGTCACGGAATGGAGGTGTGTGAAAACACAGATTGGAGGTGTGTGAACTCAGAGAGGAGGTGTGTGAAGTCACAGAATGGAGGTGTGTGAAGTCATAAAATGGAAGTGAGTGAAGTCATAGAATGGAGGTGTGTGAACCCAGAATGGAGGTGTGTGAAGTCACAGAATGGAGGTTGGTGAAGTCATAGAATGGAGGTGTATGAAGTCATAGAATGTATGTTGCTGAAGTAAGATTGAAGGTGTGTGAAGTCATAGAATGGAGGTGTCTGAAGTCATAGAATGGATGTTGCTGAAGTAAGAATCAAGGTGTGTGAACTCATAGAATGGAGGTGTATGAAATCATAGAATGGAGGTGTGTGAATTCATGGAACGGAGGTGTGTGAAGTCAAAGAATGGAGGTGTGTGATGTCAAACAATGGAAGTGTGTGAAGTCATAGAATGGAGGTACGTGAAGTCACAGAAGGGAGGTGTGTGAAGTCACAGAATGGAGGTGTGTAAAGTCACAGAGTGGAGGTGTGTGAAGGCAGAGAATGGAGGGGTGTGAAGTCAAAGAATGGAGAAATGTGAAGTCACAGAATGGAGATGTGTGAAATCAGAATAGAGGTGTGCGAAGTCATAGAGTGGAGGTGTGTGAAGTCAGAATGGAGATGTGTGATCTCATAGAATGGAGGTGTGTGAAGTCACAATGGAGATGTGTGAAGTCATAGAATGGTGGTTTTTGAAGTTACAGAATGGAGGTGTGTGAAGTCATAGAATGGAGGTGTGTGAAGTCAGATTAGAGGTATGTGAAGTCACAAAATGGATGTGTGTCAACTCAGAAATGAGGTATGTGAAGTCATAGAATGCAGGTGTGTGAAGTCACAGAATTGAGGTGTGTGAAGTCAGAATGGAGGTGTGTGAATTCAGAATGGAGGTGTGTGAAGTCAGAGAATGGAGGTGTGTGAAATAACAATTCAGGTGTGTGAACTGATAGAACGTAGATGTGTGAAGTCACAATGTAGGTGTGTGAAGTCATAGAATGGAGGTGTGTGAAGTCATAGAATGGAGGTGTGTGAAGTCACAAAATGGAGGTGTGTGAAGTCATATAATGGAGGTGTGTGAAGTCACAGAATGGAGGTGTTTGAACTCAGAATGGAGGTGTGTGAAGTCACAGAATGGAGGTGTGTGAAATCATAGAATGGAGATGTGTTAAGTCACAGAATGGAGGTGTGTGAAATCGTAGAATGGAGGTGTGTGAAGTCAGAGAATCAAGGTGTGTGAAGTCACAGAATGGAGGTGTGTGAAGTCACAAAATGGAGGTGTGTGAACTCACAATGGAGGTGAGTGAAGTCACAGAATGGAGGTGTGTGAAGTCATAGAATGGAAGTGTGTGAAGTCATAGAATGTAGGTGTGTGATGTCAGAATGGAGGTGTGTGAAGTCACAGAATGGAGGTGTGTGACGTCATAAATGTTGGTGTGTGAAGTCATAGAATGGAGGTTTGAAGTCATAGAATGGAGGTGTGAAGTCACAGAATGGAGGTGTGTGAAGTCACAGAAGGCAGGTGTGTGAAGTCACAGAATAGAGTTGTGTGAAGTCACAATGGAGGTGTGTGAATTCATAGAATGGAGGTGTGCGAAGTCAAACAATGGAAGTGTGTGAAGTCATAGAATGGAAGTGTGTGAAGTCAAAATGGAGGTGTGAGAAGTCAGAGAATGGAGGTGTGTGAAGTCAAAGAATGGACGTGTGTGAAGTCAAAATTGTGGTGTGTGAAATCAAAAATGCAGGTGTGTGAAGTCACAGAATGGAGGTGTGTGAAGTCACAATGGAGGTGTGTGAAGTCAAAGAATGGATGTGTGTGAAGTCATAGAATGGAAGTGTATGAAGTCATGGAATGGAGGTTTGTGAAGTCAAACATTGGAAGCGTGTGAAGTTACAGAATGGAGGTGTGTGAAGTCATAGAATGGAGGTGTGTGAAATCAGAGAATGGAGGTGTGTGAAGTCAGAATGGAGGTGTGTGAAGTCATAGAATGGAGGTGTGTGAAGTCATAGATTGAGAGCGTGTGAAGTCAAACAATGGAGGTGTGTGAAGTCATAGATTGAAGGTGTGGGGAAGTCATAGTATGGAGGTGTGTGAAGTCACAGAAAGGAGGTGTGTGAAGTCACAGAATGGAGTTGTGTGAAGTCACAATGGAGGTGTGTGAAGTCATAGCATGGAGGTGTGTGAAATCAAAGAATGGAGGTTTGTGAAGTCATAGAATGGATTGTGTGTGAAATAACAGAATGGAGGTGTGTGAAGTCACAGAATGGAGGTGTGTGAAGTCACGGAATGGAGGTGTGTGAAGTCACAGAATGGAGGTGTGTGAACTCAGAATGGAGGTGTGAAAAGTCACAGAATGGTGGTGTGTGAAGTCATAGAATTGAAGTGTGTGAAGTCATAGAATGGAGGTTTGTGAAGTAAGAATGGAAGTGTGTGAAGTCACCGAATGGATTTGTGTGAACTCAGAATGGAGGTGTGTGAATTCACAGAATGGAGGTTTGTGAAGTCATAGAATGGAGTTGTGTGAGGTCATAGAATGGATGTTTCTGAAGTAAGAATGAAGGTGTGTGAAGTCATAGAATGGAGGTATGTGAACTCATAGAATGGAGGTGTGTGATGTCACAGAATGGAGGTGTGTGAAGTCAAAATGGAGGTGTGTGAATTCACTAATGGAGGTGTGTGAAGTCAGAATGGAGCTGAGTGAAGTCATAGAATGGAGGTGGGTGAAGGGAGAATGGAAGTGTGTGAACTCGTAGAATGGAGGTGTGAGAAGTCAAAATGGAGGTGTGTGAAGTCATAGAATGGTGGTTTTTGATGTCAAAGAATGGAGGTGTGTGAATTCATAGAATGAAGGTGTGTGAACTCAGATTGGAGGTGTGTGAAATCACAGAAGGGAGGTGTGTCAACTCAGAAACGAGGTGTGTGAAGTCATAGAATGGAGGTGTATGAAGTCACAGAATGAAGGTGTGTGAAGTCATAGAAGGAGGTGTCTGAAGTCACAGAATGGAGGTGTGTGAAGACACAGAATATAGGTGTGTGAACTCAGAGAGGAGGTGTGTGAAGTCACAGAATTGAGGTGTATGAAGTCATAGATTGGAAGTGTGTGAAGTCATAGAATGGAGGTGTGTGAAGTCAGAGTGGAGGTGTGTGAAGTCACAGAATGGAGGTGTGTGAACCCAGAATGGAGGTGTGTGAAGTCACAGAATGGAGGTTTGTGAAGTCATAGAATGGAGGTGTATGAAGTCATAGAATGGATATTGCTGAAGTAAGATTGAAGGTGTGTGAAGTCATATAATGGAGGTGTCTGAAGTCATAGAATGGATGTTGCTGAAGTAAGAATGAAGGTGTGTGAACTCATAGAATGGAGGTGTATGAACTCATAGAATGGAGTTGAGTGAATTCATGGAACGGAGGTGTGTGAAGACAAAGAATGGAGGTGTATGATGTCAAACAATGGAAGTGTGTGAAGTCATAGAATGGAGGTGTGTGAAGTCTTAGAATGGAGGTGTGTGAAGTCATAGAATGGAGGTGTGTGAAGTCACAGAAGGGAGGTGTGTGAAGTCACAGAATGGAGGTGTGTAAAGTCACAGAGTGGAGGTGTGTGAAGGCTCAGAATGGAGGGGTGTGAAGTCAAAGAATGGAGGAATGTGAAGTCACAGAATGGAGATGAGTGAAGTCAGAATAGAGGTGTGCGAAGTCATAGAATGGAGGTGTGTGAAGTCAGAATGGAGCTGTGTGAACTCATAGAATGGAGGTGTGTAAAATCAGAGAATGGAGGTGTGTGAAGTCAGAATGCAGGTGTGTGAAGTCATAGAATGGAGATGTGTGAAGTCATAGATTGGAAGCCTGTGAAGTCAAAGAATGTAGGTGTGTGAAGAAATAGATTGAAGGTGTGGGGAAGTCATAGTATGGAGGTGTGTGAAGTCATAGAAAGGAGGTGTGTGAAGTCACAGAATGGAGTTGTGTGAAGTCACAATGGAGGTGTGTGAAGTCATAGCATGGAGGTGTGTGAAATCAAAGAATGGAGGTTTGTAACGTCATAGAATGGATTGTGTGTGAAATCACAGAATGGAGGTGTGTGAAGTCACAGAATGGAGGTGTGCAAAGTCACAGAGTGGAGGTGTGTGAAGTCACAGAATGGAGGTTTGTGAAGTCATAGAATGGAGGTGTGTGAAGTCACAGAATGCAGGTGTGTGAAGTCAGAATAGAGGTGTGCGAAGTCATAGAATGGAGGTGTGTGAAGTCGAAATGGAGCTGTGTGAAGTCATAGAATGGATGTGTGTGAAGTCACAATGGAGATGTGTGAAGTCACAGAATGGATGTGTGTGAACTCAGAAAGGAGGAGTGTGAAGTCATAGAATGGAGGTCTGTGAAGTCATAGAATGGAAGTGTGTGAAATCATAGAATGGAGGTGTGTGAAGTCACAGAATTGAGGTGTGTGAAGACAGAATGGAGGTGTGCGAAGTCAGAATGGAGGTGTGTGATGTCATAGAATAGAGGTGTGTGAAGTCACAGAATGCAGGTGTGTGAAGTCAGAATAGAGGTGTGCGAAGTCATAGAATGGAGGTGTGTGAAGTCAGAATGGAGCTGTGTGAAGTCATAGAATGGATGTGTGTGAAGTCAGAATGGAGGTGTGTGAACTCATAAAATGGGGGTGTATGAAGTCACAATGGAGGTGTGTGAAGTCACAGAATGGATGTGTGTGAACTCATAAAGGAGGTGTGTGAAGTCATAGAATGGAGGTCTGAGAAGTCATAGAATGGAGGTTTGTGAAATCATAGAATGGAGGTGTGTGAAGTCACAGAATTGATGTGTGTGAAGACAGAATGGAGGTGTGTGAAGTCACAGAATGGAGGTGTGTGAAGTCAGATAATGGAGGTGTGTGAAGTCACAATGCAGGTGTGTGAACTCATAGAATGGAGGTGTGTGAAGTAACAATGTAGGTTTCTGAAGTCATAGAATGGAGGTGTGTGAAGTCATAGAATGGAGGTGTGTGAAGTCATAGAATGGAAGTGTGTGAAGTCCCAGAATGGAGGTTTGTGAAGTAAGAATGGAGGTGTGTGAAGTCACCGAATGGAGTTGTGTGAGCTCAGAATGGAGGTGTGTGAAGTCAGAGAATGGCGGTGTTTGAAGTCATAGAATGGAGGTGTGTGAAGTCACAGAATGGAGGTATCTGAAGTCAGAATCGAGGTGTGAAGTCATAGATTAGAGGTGGGTGAAGTCATAGAAAGGAGGTGTGGGAAGTCATAGAATGGAGCAGTGTGAAGTCATAGAATGGAGGTGAGTGAAGTCATAGATTCGAGGTCTGTGAAGTCATAGAATGGAGGTGTGTGAAGTCAGAATGGAGGTATGTGAAGTCATAGAATGGAGGTGTGTGAACTCATAGAATGGAGGTGTGTGTCGTCACAATGGAAGTGTGTGAAATCACAGAATGGAGGTGTGTGAAGTCATATATTGGTGTGTGAAGTAAGAATGGAGGTGTGTGAAGTCACAGAATTGAGGTGTGTGAACTCAGAATGGAGGTGTGTGAAGTCATAGAATGGAGGTGTGTGAAGTCATAGAATGGATGTTTGTGAAGTAAGAATGAAGGTGTGTGAAGTCATAGAATGTAAGTGTGTGAAGTCACAGAATGGAGGTGTGTGACGTCATAGAATGGAGCTGTGTGAATTCAGAATGGAGGTGTGTGAAGTCATCGAATGGAGGTGTGTGCAGTCATAGAATGGATGTTTCTGAAGTAGGAATGAAGGTGTGTGAAGTCATAGAATGGAGGTGTGTGAAGTCAAAATGGAGGTGTGTGAACTCAAAGAATGGAGGTGTGTGAACTCATAGAATGGAGGTGTGTGAAGTCATGGAATGGAGGTGTGTGAAGTCCAAGAATGGAGGTGTGTGAAGTCAAACCATGGAGGTGTGTGAAGTCACAGAATGGAGGTGTGTGAAGTCACAGAATGGAGGTGTGTGAAGTCACAGAATGGAGGTGTGTGAAGTCAAAATGGTGGTGTGTGAATTCACAAATGGAGGTGTGTGAAGTCAGAAGGCAGCTGAGTGAAGTCATAGAATGGAGGTGGGTGATGGCAGAATGGAAGTGTGTGAACTCGTAGAATGGAGGTGTGTGAAGTCAAAATGGAGGTGTGTGAAGTCATAGACTGGAGGTGTGTGAACTCAGATTGGAGGTGTGTGAAATCACAGAAAGCAGGTGTGTCAACTCAGAAACGAGGTGTGTGAAATTATAGAATGGAGGTGTGTGAAGTCATAGAATCGAAGTGTGTGTAATCATAGAATGGAGGTGTGTGAAGTCAGAATGGAGATGTGTGAAGTCATAGAATGGAGGTGTGTGAAGTCACAATGCAGGTGTGTGAAGTCATAGAATGGAGGTGTGTGAAGTCATAGAATGGAGGTGGTGAAGTGACAGAATGGAGGTGTGTGAACTCATAGAATGGAGGTGTGTGAAGTCACAGAATGGTGGTGTGTGAAGTCATAGAATGGAGTGGTGTGAAGTCATAGAATTGAGGTGTGTTAAGTCATAGAATGGAGGTGTGGAAGTCACAGAATGGAGGTGTGTGAAGTCACAGAATGGAGGTGTGTGAAGTCGTACAATGGAGGTGTGTGAAGTCACAGAATGGAGGGGTGTGAATTCATAGAAGGGATTTGTGTGAAGTCATAGAATGGAGGTGTGTGAAGTCACAGAATGGAGGTGTGTGAAGACACAGAATGGAAGTGGGTGAACTCACAATGGAGATGTGTGAAGTTAGATTAGAGGTATGTGCAGTCACAAAATGGATGTGTGTCAACTCAGAAATGAGGTATGTGAAGTCATAGAATGCAGGTGTGTGAAGTCACAGAATTGAGGTGTGTGAAGTTAGAATGGAGGTGTGTGAATTCAGAATGGAGGTGTGTGAAGTCAGAGAATGGAGGTGTGTGAAGTAACAATGCAGGTGTGTGAACTGATAGAACGTAGATGTGTGAAGTCACAATGTAGGTGTGTGAAGTCATAGAATGGAAGTGTGTGAAGTCATAGAATGGAGGTGTGTGAAGTCACAAAATGGAGGTGTGTGAAGTCATATAATGGAGGTGTGTGAAGTCACAGAATGGAGGTGTTTGAACTCAGAATGGAGGTGTGTGAAGTCACAGAATGGAGGTGTGTGAAATCATAGAATGGAGATGTGTTAAGTCACAGAATGCAGGTGTGTGAAATCGTAGAATGGAGGTGTGTGAAGTCAGAGAATCAAGGTGTGTGAAGTCACAGAATGGAGGTGTGTGAAGTCACAAAATGGAGGTGTGTGAACTCACAATGGAGGTGAGTGAAGTCACAGAATGGAGGTGTGTGAAGTCATAGAATGGAAGTGTGTGAAGTCATAGAATGTAGGTGTGTGATGTCAGAATGGAGGTGTGTGAAGTCACAGAATGGAGGTGTGTGACGTCATAAGTGTTGGTGTGTGAAGTCATAGAATGGAGGTTTGAAGTCATAGAATGGAGGTGTGAAGTCACAGAATGGAGGTGTGTGAAGTCACAGAAGGCAGGTGTGTGAAGTCACAGAATAGAGTTGTGTGAAGTCACAATGGAGGTGTGTGAATTCATAGAATGGAGGTGTGCGAAGTCAAACAATGGAAGTGTGTGAAGTCATAGAATGGAAGTGTGTGAAGTCAAAATGGAGGTGTGAGAAGTCAGAGAATGGAGGTGTGTGAAGTCAAAGAATGGACGTGTGTGAAGTCAAAATTGTGGTGTGTGAAATCAAAAATGCAGGTGTGTGAAGTCACAGAATGGAGGTGTGTGAAGTCACAATGGAGGTGTGTGAAGTCAAAGAATGGATGTGTGTGAAGTCATAGAATGGAAGTGTATGAAGTCATGGAATGGAGGTTTGTGAAGTCAAACATTGGAAGCGTGTGAAGTTACAGAATGGAGGTGTGTGAAGTCATAGAATGGAGGTGTGTGAAATCAGAGAATGGAGGTGTGTGAAGTCAGAATGGAGGTGTGTGAAGTCATAGAATGGAGGTGTGTGAAGTCATAGATTGAGAGCGTGTGAAGTCAAACAATGGAGGTGTGTGAAGTCATAGATTGAAGGTGTGGGGAAGTCATAGTATGGAGGTGTGTGAAGTCACAGAAAGGAGGTGTGTGAAGTCACAGAATGGAGTTGTGTGAAGTCACAATGGAGGTGTGTGAAGTCATAGCATGGAGGTGTGTGAAATCAAAGAATGGAGGTTTGTGAAGTCATAGAATGGATTGTGTGTGAAATAACAGAATGGAGGTGTGTGAAGTCACAGAATGGAGGTGTGTGAAGTCACGGAATGGAGGTGTGTGAAGTCACAGAATGGAGGTGTGTGAACTCAGAATGGAGGTGTGAAAAGTCACAGAATGGTGGTGTGTGAAGTCATAGAATTGAAGTGTGTGAAGTCATAGAATGGAGGTTTGTGAAGTAAGAATGGAAGTGTGTGAAGTCACCGAATGGATTTGTGTGAACTCAGAATGGAGGTGTGTGAATTCACAGAATGGAGGTTTGTGAAGTCATAGAATGGAGTTGTGTGAGGTCATAGAATGGATGTTTTTGAAGTAAGAATGAAGGTGTGTGAAGTCATAGAATGTAGGTGTGTGATGTCAGAATGGAGGTGTGTGAAGTCACAGAATGGAGGTGTGTGACGTCATAAATGTTGGTGTGTGAAGTCATAGAATGGAGGTTTGAAGTCATAGAATGGAGGTGTGAAGTCACAGAATGGAGGTGTGTGAAGTCACAGAAGGCAGGTGTGTGAAGTCACAGAATAGAGTTGTGTGAAGTCACAATGGAGGTGTGTGAATTCATAGAATGGAGGTGTGCGAAGTCAAACAATGGAAGTGTGTGAAGTCATAGAATGGAAGTGTGTGAAGTCAAAATGGAGGTGTGAGAAGTCAGAGAATGGAGGTGTGTGAAGTCAAAGAATGGACGTGTGTGAAGTCAAAATTGTGGTGTGTGAAATCACAAATGCAGGTGTGTGACGTCACAGAATGGAGGTGTGTGAAGTCACAATGGAGGTGTGTGAAGTCAAAGAATGGATGTGTGTGAAGTCATAGAATGGAAGTGTATGAAGTCATGGAATTTAGGTTTGTGAAGTCAAACATTGGAAGCGTGTGAAGTTACAGAATGGAGGTGTGTGAAGTCATAGAATGGAGGTGTGTGAAATCAGAGAATGGAGGTGTGTGAAGTCAGAATGCAGGTGTGTGAAGTCATAGAAGGGAGGTGTGTGAAGTCATAGAATGGAGGTGTGTGAAGTCATAGATTGGAAGCGTGTGAAGTCAAAGAATGGAGGTGTGTGAAGTCATAGATTGAAGGTGTGGGAAGTCATAGTATGGAGGTGTGTGAAGTCACAGAAAGGAGGTGTGTGAAGTCACAGAATGGAGTTGTGTGAAGTCACAATGGAGGTGTGTGAAGTCATAGCATGGAGGTGTGTGAAATCAAAGAATGGAGGTTTGTGAAGTCATAGAATGGATTGTGTGTGAAATCACAGAATGGAGGTGTGTGAAGTCACGGAATGGAGGTGTGTGAAGTCACAGAATGGAGGTGTGTGAACTCAGAGAGGAGGTGTGTAAAGTCACAGAATGGAGGTGTGTGAAGTCATAGAATGGAAGTGAGTGAAGTCATAGAATGGAGGTGTGTGAAGTCAGAATGGAGGTGTGTGAAGTCACAGAATGGAGGTGTGTGAACCCAGAATGGAGGTGTGTGAAGTCACAGAATGGAGGTTTGTGAAGTCATAGAATGGAGGTGTATGAAGTCATAGAATGGATGTTGTTGAAGTAAGATTGAAGGTGTGTGAAGTCATAGAATGGAGGTGTCTGAAGTCATAGAATGGATGTTGCTGAAGTAAGAATCAAGGTGTGTGAACTCATAGAATGGAGGTGTATGAACTCACAGAATGGAGGTGTGTGAATTCATGGAACGGAGGTGTGTGAAGTCAAAGAATGGAGGTGTATGATGTCAAACAATGGAAGTGTGTGAAGTCATAGAATGGAGGTGTGTGAAATCTTAGAATGGAGGTGTGTGAAGTCATAGAATGGAGGTGTGTGAAGTCACAGAAGGGAGGTGTGTGAAGTCACAGAATGGAGGTGTGTAAAGTCACAGAGTGGAGGTGTGTGAAGGCAGAGAATGGAGGGGTGTGAAGTCAAAGAATGGAGAAATGTGAAGTCACAGAATGGAGATGTGTGAAGTCAGAATAGAGGTGTGCGAAGTCATAGAATGGAGGTGTGTGAAGTCAGAATGGAGCTGTGTGATCTCATAGAATTGAGGTGTGTGAAGTCACAATGGAGATGTGTGAAGTCATAGAATGGTTTTTTTTGAAGTCACAGAATGGAGGTGTGTGAAGTCATAGAATGGAGGTGTGTGAAGTCAGATTAGAGGTATGTGAAGTCACAAAATGGATGTGTGTCAACTCAGAAATGAGGTATGTGAAGTCATAGAATGCAGGTGTGTGAAGTCACAGAATTGAGGTGTGTGAAGTCAGAATGGAGGTGTGTGAAGTCAGAATGCAGGTGTGTGAAGTCATAGAAGGGAGGTGTGTGAAGTCATAGAATGGAGGTGTCTGAAGTCATAGAATGGATGTTGCTGATGTAAGAATCCAGGTGTGTGAACTCATAGAATGGAGGTGTATGAACTCATAGAATGGAGGTGTGTGAATTCATGGAACTGAGGTGTGTGAAGTCAAAGAATGGAGGTGTATGATGTCAAACAATGGAAGTGTGTGAAGTCATAGAATGGAGGTGTGAGAAATCTTAGAATGGAGGTGTGTGAAGTCATAGAATGGAGGTGTGTGAAGTCACAGAAGGGAGGTGTGTGAAGTCACAGAATGGAGGTGTGTAAAGTCACAGAGTGGAGGTGTGTGAAGGCAGAGAATGGAGGGGTGTGAAGTCAAAGAATGGAGAAATGTGAAGTCACAGAATGGAGATGTGTGAAGTCAGAATAGAGGTGTGCGAAATCATAGAATGGAGGTGTGTGAAGTCAGAATGGAGCTGTGTGATCTCATAGAATTGAGGTGTGTGAAGTCACAATGAAGATGTGTGAAGTCATAGAATGGTTTTTTTTGAAGTCACAGAATGGAGGTGTGTGAAGTCATAGAATGGAGGTGTGTGAAGTCAGATTAGAGGTATGTGAAGTCACAAAATGGATGTGTGTCAACTCAGAAATGAGGTATGTGAAGTCATAGAATGCAGGTGTGTGAAGTCACAGAATTGAGGTGTGTGAAGTCAGAGTGGAGGTGTGTGAAGTCAGAATGCAGGTGTGTGAAGTCATAGAAGGGAGGTGTGTGAAGTCATAGAATGGAGGTGTGTGAAGTCATAGATTGGAAGCGTGTGAAGTCAAAGAATGGAGGTGTGTGAAGTCATAGATTGAAGGTGTGGGGAAGTCATAGTATTGAGGTGTGTGAAGTCACAGAAAGGAGGTGTGTGAAGTCACAGAATGGAGTTGTGTGAAGTCACAATGGAGGTGTGTGAAGTCATAGCATGGAGGTGTGTGAAATCAAAGAATGGAGGTTTGTGAAGTCATAGAATGGATTGTGTGTGAAATCACAGAATGGAGGTGTGTGAAGTCAAAGAATGGAGGTGTGTGAAGTCACACAATGGAGGTGTGTGAACTCAGAGAGGAGGTGTGTGAAGTCACAGAATGGAGGTGTATGAAGTCATAGAATGGAAGTTAGTGAAGTCATAGAATGGAGGTGTGTGAAGTCAGAATGGAGGTGTGTGAAGTAACAGAATGGAGGTGTGTGAACCCAGAATGGAGGTGTGTGAAGTCACAGAATGGAGGTTTGTGAAGTCATAGAATGGAGGTGTATGAAGTCATAGAATGGATGTTGCTGAAGTAAGATTGAAGGTGTGTGAAGTCATAGAATGGAGGTGTCTGAAGTCATAGAATGGATGTTGCTGAAGTAAGAATCAAGGTGTGTGAACTCATAGAATGGAGGTGTATGAACTCATAGAATGGAGGTGTGTGAATTCATGGAACTGAGGTGTGTGAAGTCAAAGAATGGAGGTGTATGATGTCAAACAATGGAAGTGTGTGAAGTCATAGAATGGAGGTGTGAGAAATCTTAGAATGGAGGTGTGTGAAATCATAGAATGGAGGTGTGTGAAGTCACAGAAGGGAGGTGTGTGAAGTCACAGAATGGAGGTGTGTAAAGTCACAGAGTGGAGGTGTTTGAAGGCAGAGAATGGAGGGGTGTGAAGTCAAAGAATGGAGAAATGTGAAGTCACAGAATGGAGATGTGTGAAGTCAGAATAGAGGTGTGCGAAGTCATAGAATGGAGGTGTGTGAAGTCAGAATGGAGCTGTGTGATCTCATAGAATTGAGGTGTGTGAAGTCACAATGGAGATGTGTGAAGTCATAGAATGGTTTTTTTTGAAGTCACAGAATGGAGGTGTGTGAAGTCATAGAATGGAGGTGTGTGAAGTCAGATTAGAGGTATGTGAAGTCACAAAATGGATGTGTGTCAACTCAGAAATGAGGTATGTGAAGTCATAGAATGCAGGTGTGTGAAGTCACAGAATTGAGGTGTGTGAAGTCAGAATGGAGGTGTGTGAAGTCAGAATGCAGGTGTGTGAAGTCATAGAAGGGAGGTGTGTGAAGTCATAGAATGGAGGTGTGTGAAGTCATAGATTGGAAGCGTGTGAAGTCAAAGAATGGAGGTGTGTGAAGTCATAGATTGAAGGTGTGGGGAAGTCATAGTATTGAGGTGTGTGAAGTCACAGAAAGGAGGTGTGTGAAGTCACAGAATGGAGTTGTGTGAAGTCACAATGGAGGTGTGTGAAGTCATAGCATGGAGGTGTGTGAAATCAAAGAATGGAGGTTTGTGAAGTCGTAGAATGGATTGTGTGTGAAATCACAGAATGGAGGTGTGTGAAGTCACAGAATGGAGGTGTGTGAAGTCACGGAATGGAGGTGTGTGAAGTCACAGAATGGAGGTGTGTGAACTCAGAGAGGAGGTGTGTGAAGTCACAGAATGGAGGTGTATGAAGTCATAGAATGGAAGTTAGTGAAGTCATAGAATGGAGGTGTGTGAAGTCAGAATGGAGGTGTGTGAAGTCGCAGAATGGAGGTGTGTGAACCCAGAATGGAGGTGTGTGAAGTCACAGAATGGAGGTTTGTGAAGTCATAGAATGGAGGTGTATGAAGTCATAGAATGGATGTTGCTGAAGTAAGATTGAAGGTGTTTGAAGTCATAGAATGGAGGTGTCTGAAGTCATAGAATGGATGTTGCTGAAGTAAGAATCAAGGTGTGTGAACTCATAGAATGGAGGTGTATGAACTCATAGAATGGAGGTGTGTGAATTCATGGAACTGAGGTGTGTGAAGTCAAAGAATGGAGGTGTATGATGTCAAACAATGGAAGTGTGTGAAGTCATAGAATGGAGGTGTGAGAAATCTTAGAATGGAGGTGTGTGAAGTCATAGAATGGAGGTGTGTGAAGTCACAGAAGGGAGGTGTGTGAAGTCACAGAATGGAGGTGTGTAAAGTCACAGAGTGGAGGTGTGTGAAGGCAGAGTATGGAGGGGTGTGAAGTCAAAGAATGGAGAAATGTGAAGTCACAGAATGGAGATGTGTGAAGTCAGAATAGAGGTGTGCGAAGTCATAGAATGGAGGTGTGTGAAGTCAGAATGGAGCTGTGTGATCTCATAGAATTGAGGTGTGTGAAGTCACAGTGGAGATGTGTGAAGTCATAGAATGGTGGTTTTTGAAGTCACAGAATGGAGGTGTGTGAAGTCATAGAATGGAGGTGTGTGAAGTCACATTAGAGGTATGTGAAGTCACAAAATGGATGTGTGTCAACTCAGAAATGAGGTATGTGAAGTCATAGAATGCAGGTGTGTGAAGTCACAGTATTGAGGTGTGTGAAGTCAGAATGGAGGTGTGTGAATTCAGAATGGAGGTGTGTGAAGTCAGAGAATGGAGGTGTGTGAAGTAACAATGCAGGTGTGTGAACTGATAGAACGTAGATGTGTGAAGTCACAATGTAGGTGTGTGAAGTCATAGAATGTTGGTGTGTGAAGTCATAGAATGGAGGTGTGTGAAGTCAAAGAATGGAGGTGTGTGAACTCACAGAAGGCAGGTGTGTGAAGTCACAGAATAGAGTTGTGTGAAGTCACAATGGAGGTGTGTGAATTCATAGAATGGACGTCTGTGAAGTCAAACAATGGAAGTGTGTGAAGTCATAGAATGGAAGTGTGTGAAGTCAAAATGGAGGTGTGAGAAGTCAGAGAATGGAGGTGTGTGAAGTCAAAGAATGGACGTGTGTGAAGTCAAAATTGTGGTGTGTGAAATCACAAATGCCGATGTGTGAAGTCACAGAATGGAGGTGTGTGAAGTCACAATGGAGGTGTGTGAAGTCAAAGAATGGATGTGTGTGAAGTCATAGAATGGAAGTGTATGAAGTCATGGAATGGAGGTTTGTGAAGTCAAACATTGGAAGCGTGTGAAGTTACAGAATGGAGGTGTGTGAAGTCATAGAATGGAGGTGTGTGAAATCAGAGAATGGAGGTGTGTGAAGTCAGAATGAAGGTGTGTGAAGTCATAGAATGGAGGTGTGTGAAGTCATAGAATGGAGGTGTGTGAAGTCATAGATTGGAAGCGTGTAAAGTCAAAGAATGGAGGTGTGTGAAGTCATAGATTGAAGGTGTGGGGAAGTCATAGTATGGAGGTGTGTGAAGTCACAGAAAGGAGGTGTGTGAAGTCACAGAATGGAGTTGTGTGAAGTCACAATGGAGGTGTGTGAAGTCATAGCATGGAGGTGTGTGAAATCAAAGAATGGAGGTTTGTGAAGTCATAGAATGGATTGTGTGTGAAATAACAGAATGGAGGTGTGTGAAGTCACGGAATGGAGGTGTGTGAAGTCACGGAATGGAGGTGTGTGAAGTCACAGAATGGAGGTGTGTGAACTCAGAATGGAGGGCTGAGAAGTCACAGAATGGTGGTGTGTGAAGTCATAGAATTGAAGTGTGTGAAGTCAAAGAATGGAGGTTTGTGAAGTAAGAATGGAAGTGTGTGAAGTCACCGAATGGAGTTGTGTGAACTCAGAATGGAGGTGTGTGAATTCACAGAATGGAGGTTTGTGAAGCCATAGAATGGAGTTGTGTGAGGTCATAGAATGGATGTTTCTGAAGTAAGAATGAAGGTGTGTGAAGTCATAGAATGGAGGTCTGTGAAGTCATAGAATGGAGGTGTGTGAAGTCACAGAATGGAGGTATCTGAAGTCAGAATCGAGGTGTGAAGTCATAGAATAGAGGTGTGTGAAGTCAGAATGGAGGTGTGTGAAGTCATAGAATGGAGGTATGTGAACTCATAGAATGGAGGTGTGTTATGTAACAATGGAAGTGTGTAAAGTCACAGAATGGAGGTGTGTGAAGTCATACATTGGTGTGTGAAGTCAGAATGGAGGTGTGTGAAGTCACAGAATGGAGGTGTGTGAACTCAGATTGGAGGTGTGTGAAGTCATAGATGGAGGTGTGTGAAGTCATAGTATGGAGTTGTGTGAAATCATAGAATGGAGTTTTGTGAATTCACAGAATGGAGGAGTGTGAAGTCAGAATGGCGGAGTGTGAAGTCATAGAATGGAGGTGTGTGAAGTCATAGAATGGAGGTGTGTGAAGTCATAGAATGGAGGTGTGTGAAGTCATAGAATGAATGTTTCTCAAGTAAGAATGAAGGTGTGTGAAGTAATAGAATGGAGGTGTGTGAAGTCAAAATGGAGGTGTGTGAACTCATAGAATGGAGGTGTGTGTAGTCACAGAATGGAGGTGTGTGAAGTCAGAATGGAGGTGTGAAATCATAGAATGGGTGTGAGTGAAGTCATAGAAAGGAGGTGTGGGAAGTCAGAGAATGAAGAAGTGTGAAGTCATAGAATGGAGGTGTGTGAAGTCACAGAATGGAGGTGTGTGAAGTCACAGAATGGAGGTGTGTGAAGTCATAGAATGGAGGTGTGTGAAGTCATAGATTGGAAGCGTGTGAAGACATAATGGAGGTGTGTGAAGTCACAGAATGGAGGTGTTTGAAGTCACAGAATGGAGGTGTGTGAAGTCATAGAATGGAGGTGTGTGAAGTCAGAATGTAGGTGTGTGAAGTCACAGAATGGAGGTGTGTGAAGTCATAGAATGGAGGTGTGGGAAGTCACAGAATGGAGGTGTGTGAAGTCATAGAATGGAGGTGTGTGAAGTCCTAGAATGGAGGTGTGTGAAGTCACAGAATGGAGGTGTGTGAAGTCACGGAATTGAGGTGTGTGAATTCACAGAATGGAGGTGTGTGAACTCAGAATGGAGGTGTGTGAAGTCACAGAATGGAGGTGTGTGAAGTCCTAGAATGGAAGTGTGTGAAGTCATAGAATGGAGGTGTGTGAAGTAAGAAAGGATATGTGTGAAGTCAGAGAATGGAGGTGTTTGAAGTCATAGAATGGAGGTGTGTGAAGTCATAGAATGGAGGTGTGTGAAGTCAAAATTGTGGTGTGTGAATTCACAAATGGAGGTTTGTGAAGTCAGAATGGAGCTGAGTGAAGCCATAGAATGGTGGTGGTTGAAGGCAGAATGGAGGTGTGTGAAGTCACAGAATGAAGGTGTGTGAAGTCATACAAGGAGGTGTCTGAAGTCACAGAATGGAGGTGTGTGACGACACAGAATGGACGTGTGTGAACTCAGAGAGGAGGTGTGTGAAGTCACAGAATGGAGGTGTGTGAAGTCAGTCATAGAATTTAAGTGTGTGAAGTCATAGAATTGAGGTGTGTGAAGTCAGAATGGAGGTGTGTGAAGTCAAAGAATGGAGGTTTGTGATGTCATAGGATGAAGGTGTGTGAAGTCATAGAATGGAGGTGTGTGAACTCATAGAATGGAGGTGTTTCAATTCATGGAACGGAGGTGTGTGAAGTCAAAGAATGGAGGTGTATGATATCAAACAATGGAAGTGTGTAAAGTAATAGAATGGAGGTGTGTGAAGTCACAGAAGGGAGGTGTGTGAATTCTCAGAATGGAGGTGTGTAAAGTCACAGAGTGGAGGTGTGTGAAGGCACAGAATGGAGTGTAGGTGTGTGAAGTCACAGAATGGAGGTGTGTGAAGTCATAGAATGGAGGTGTGTGAAGTCATAGAATGGAGGTGTGTGAAGTCATAGATTGGAAGCATGTGAAGTCATAGAATGGAGGTGTGTGAAGTCATAGATTGAAGGTGTGGGGAGGTCATAGAATGGAGGTGTGTGAAGTCATAGAATGGAGGTCTGTGAAGTCATAGATTGGAAGCGTGTGAAGTCACAGAAGGGAGGTGTGTGAATTCTCAGAATGGAGGTGTGTAAAGTCACAGAGTGGAGGTGTGTGAAGGCACAGAATGGAGTGTAGGTGTGTGAAGTCACAGAATGGAGGTGTGTGAAGTCATAGAAAGGAGGTGTGGGAAGTCAGAGAATGAAGAAGTGTGAAGTCATAGAATGGATTGTGTGTGAAATCACAGAATGGAGGTGTGTGAAGTCACAGAATGGAGGTGTGTAAAGTCACAGAGTGGAGGTGTGTGAAGTCACAGAATGGAGGTTTGTGAAGTCATAGAGTGGAGGTGTGTGAAGTCACAGAATGCAGGTGTGTGAAGTCAGAATAGAGGTGGGCGAAGTCATAGAATGGAGGTGTGTGAAGTCAGAATGGAGCTGTGTGAAGTCATAGAATGGATGTGTGTGAAGTCAGAATGGAGGTGTGTGAACTCATAGAATGGAGGTGTATGAAGTCACAATGGAGGTGTGTGAAGTCACAGAATGGATGTGTGTGAACTCAGAAAGGAGGTGTGTGAAGTCATAGAATGGAGGTCTGTGAAGTCATAGAATGGAGGTGTGTGAAATCATAGAATGGAGGTGTGTGAAGTCACAGAATTGAGGTGTGTGAAGTCAGAATGGAGGTGTGTGAAGTCAGAATGGAGGTGTGTGAAGTCAGATAATGGAGGTGTGTGAAGTCACAATAAAGGTGTTTGAACTCATAGAATGGAGGTGTGTGAAGTAACAATGTAGGTTTCTGAAGTCATAGAATGGAGGTGTGTGAAGTCATAGAATGGAATTGTGTGAATTCACAGAATGGAGGTGTGTGATGTCATAGAATGGATGTGTGTGCAGTCACAGAAAGGAGGTGTGTGAAGGCATAGAAAGGGGGTGTGTGAAGTCATAGAATGGAGGTGTGTGAATTCACAGAATGGAGGTGTGTGAAGTCACAGTATGGAGGTGTGTGAATTCAGATTTGAGGTGTGTGAAATCACAGAATGGAGGTGTGTGAAGTCATAGAAGGAGGTGTGTGAAGTCACAGAATGGAGGTGTGTGAATACACAGAATGGAGGTGTGTGAACTCAGAGTGGAGGTGTGTGAAGTCACAGAATGGAGGTGTGTGAAGTCATAGAATGAAAGTGTGTGAAGTCATAGAATGGATGTTGCTGAAGTAAGAATGTAGGTGTGTGAAGTCATAGAATGGAGGTGTCTGAAGTCATAGAATGGATGTTGCTGAAGTAAGAATGAAGGTGTGTGAACTCATAGAATGGAGGTATGTGAACTCATAGAATGGAGGTGTGTGAATTCATGGAACGGAGGTGTGTGATGTCAAAGAATGGAGGTGTATGATGTCAAACAATGAAAGTGTGTGAAGTCATAGAATTGATATTTGTGAAGTCTTAGAATGGAGGTGTGTGAAGTCATAGAATGGAGGTGTGTGAAGTCACAGAGAGGAGGTGTGTGAAGTCACAGAATGGAGGTGTGTAAAGTCACAGAGTGGAGGTGTGTGAAGGCACAGAATGGAGGGGTGTGAAGTCAAAGAATGGAGGTATGTGAAGTCACAGAATGGAGGGGTGTGAAGTCAGAATAGAGGTGTACGAAGTCATAGAATGGAGGTGTGTGAAGTCAGAATGGAGCTGTGTGAACTCATAGAATGGAGGTGTGTGAAGTCACAATGGAGATGTGTGAATTCATAGAATGGTGGTTTTTGAAGTCACAGAATGGATTTGTGTGAAGTCATAGAATGGAGGTGTATGAAGTCAGATTGGAGGTATGTGAAGTCAAAGAATGGAGGTGTGTCAACTCAGAAATGAGGTATGTGAAGTCATAGAATGGAGGTGTTTGAAGTCATAGAATGGAGGTGTGTGAAGACACAGAATGGAGCTGTGTGAAGTCAGAATGGAGGTGTGTGAAATCATAGAACGGAGGTGTTTGCAGTCACAGAATGGAGGTGTGTGAAGTCATAGAATGGAGGTGTGAGAAGTCACAGAATGGAGGTGTGTGAAGTCATAGAATGGAGGTGTGTGAAGTCACAGAATGGAGGTGTGTGAAGTCACGGAATGGAGGTGTGTGAAGTCACAGAATGGAGGTGTGTGAACTCAGAATGGAGGTGTGTGAAGTCAGAGAATGGAGGTGTGTGAAGTCCTAGAATGGAAGTGTGTGAAGTCATAGAATGGATTTGTGTGAAGTAAGAATGGAGGTGTGTGAAGTCACAGAATGGAGGTTTGTGAAGTCCTAGAATGGAAGTGTGGGAAGTCATAGAATGCAGGTGTGTGAAGTCTTAGAATGGAGGTGTGTTAAGTCACAGAATGGAGGTGTGTGAAATCAGAGAATGGCGGTGTGTGAACTCAGAATGGAGGTGTGTGAAGTCACAGAACGGAGATTTGTGAAGTCATAGAATGGAGGTGCGTGAAGTCATAGAATGGATGTTTCTGAAGTAAGAATGAAGGTGAGTGAAGTCATAGAATGGAGGTGTGTGAAGTCAAAATGGAGGTGTGTGAAGTCATGGAATGGAGGTGTGTGAAGTCAAAGAATGGAGGTGTGTGTAGTCAAACAATAAAGGTGTGTGAAGTCACAGAATGGAGATGTGTGAAATCACAGAATGGAGGTTTGTGAAGTCAAAAATGTGGTGTGTAGAGTCACAAATGGAGGTTTGTGAACTCATAGAATGGAGGTGTGTGAAGTCATCGAATGGAGGTGTGCGAAGTCATGGAATGGAGGTGCGTGAAGTCACAGAATGGAGGTGTGTGAAGTCAGAATGCAGTTGTGTGAAGTCATAGAATGGAGGTGTGTGAAGTCAGAATGGAGGTGTGTGAAGTCATAGAATGGAGAAGTGTGAAGTCAGAATGGAGGTGTGTGAATTCATAGAATGGAGGTGTGTGAAGTCACAATGGAGGTGTGTGAAGTCATAGAATGGAGGTGTGTGAAGTCACAGAATGGAGGTGTATGAAGTCATAGAATGGAGCTGTGTGAAGTCAGATTGGAGGTGTGTGAAGTCAGAGAATGGAGGTGTGTGAACTCAGAATGGAGGTGTGTGAAGTCACAGAATGGAGGTGTGTGAAGTCATAGAATGGAGGTGTGTGAAGTCCTAGAATGGAGGTGGGTGAAGTCATAATGTAGGTGTGTGAAGTCACAGAATTGAGGTGTGTGAAGTCACAGAATGGAGGTATGTGAAGTCATAGATTGGAGGTGTGTGAAGTCATAGAATGGAGGTGCGTGAAGTCATAGAATGGATGTTTGTGAAGTAAGAATGAAGGTGTGTTAAGTCATAGAATGGAGGTGTGTGAAGGCACAGAATGGAGGTGTGTGAAGTCATGGAATGGAGCTGTGTGAAGTCAGAATGGAGGTGTGTGAAGTCATAGAATGGAGGTGTGTGAACTCACAATGGAGTTGTGTGAAGTCAAAGAATGGTGGTGTGTGAAGTCAAAGAATGGAAGTGTGTGAAGTCATAGAATGGAGGTGTGTGAAGTCATAGAATGGAGGTGTGTGAAGTCACAGAATTGATGTTTGTGAGGTCAGAATGGAGGTGTGTGAAGTCAGAATGGAGGTTTGTGAAGTCAGAGAATGGAGGTGTGTGAAGTCATAGAATGGAGGTGTGTGAAGTCATAGAATGGAGGTGTGTGAAGTCACAGAATTGATGTTTGTGAAGCCAGAATGGAGGTGTGTGAACTCACAATGGAGGTGTGTGAAGTCAAAGAATGGAGGTGTGTGAAGTCACAGAATTGATGTTTGTGAGGTCAGAATGGAGGTGTGTGAAGTCACAGAATGGAGGTTTGTGAAGTCATAGAATGGAGGTGTGTGAAGTCATAGAATGGAGGTGTGTGAAGTCATAGAATGGAGGTGTGTGAAGTCATAGAATGGAGGTGTGTGAAGTCATAGAATGGAGGTGTGTGAAGTCATAGAATGGACGTTTGTGAACTCATAGAATGGAGGTCTGTAAAGTCATAGAATGGATGTTTTTGAAGTAAGAATGTAGGGGTGTGAAGTCAAAGAATGGGTGTGTGCAATCAAAATGGTGGTAAGTGAACTCATAGAATGGATGTGTCTGAACTGATAGAGTGGAGGTGTGTGAAGTCATGGAATGGAGGTGTGTGAAGTTAAAGAATGGAGGTGTGTGAAGTCAAACCATGGAGGTGTGCGAAGTCACAGAATGGAGGTGTTTGAAGTCAAAGAATGGAAGTGTGTGAAGTCAAAATGGAGGTGTGTGAAGTCACAGAATGGAGGTTTGTGAAGTCACAGAATGGAGGTTTGTGAAGTCAAAATGGTGGTGTGTAAAGTCACAAATGGAGGTGTGTGAAGTCATAGAATGTAGGTGTGTGAACTCAAAATAGAGGTGTGTGAAGTGAAAGAATGGAGGTGTGTGAAGTCATAGAATGAAGGTGTGTGAATTCACAGAATGAAGGTGTGTTAAGTCACTGAACGGAGGTGTGTGAACTCAGAATGGAGGTGTGGGAAGTCCCAGAATGGAGGTGTGGGAAGTCATAAATGGAGTTGTGTGAAGTCACAGAATGGAGATGTGTGAATTCATAGAATCGAGTTGTGTGAAGTCATAGAATGGAGGTGTGTGAAGTCACACAATGGAGGTGTGCGAACTCATAAAATGGAGATGAGTGAAGTCATGGAATGGAGGTGTGTGAAGTCCAAAAATGGAGGTGTGTGAAGTCAAACAATGGTGGTGTGTGAAGTCACAGAACGGAGGTGTGTGAAGTCAAAGAATGGAAGTGTGTGAGGTCAAAATTGAGGTGTGTGAAGTCACAGAATGGAGGTGTGTGAAGTCACAGAATGGAGGTGTGTGAAGTCATCGAAAGGAGATGTGTGAAGTCATGGAATGGAGGTGTGTGAAGTCACAGAATGGCGGTGTGTGAAGTCAGAATTGAGTTGTGTGAAGTCACAGAATGTAGGTTTGTGAAGTCAAAATGGAGGTGTGTGAAGTCATAGAATGGAGGTGTGTGAAGTCAGAATGGAGATGTGTGAACTCATAGAATGGAGGTGTGAAGTCACAATGGAGATGTGTGAAGTCATAGAATGGAGGTGTGTGAAGTCACAGAATGGAGGTGTGTGAAGTCACAGAATGGAGGTGTGTGAAGTCACAGAATGGAGGTGTGTGAAGTCACAGAATGGAGGTGTGTGAACTCACAATGGAGGTGTGTGAAGTCAAACAATAAAGGTGTGTGAAGTCAAACAATAAAGGTTTCTGAAGTCACAGAATGGAGGTCTGTGAAGTCATAGAAGGGAGGTGTGTTTAGTCAGAGAATGGAGGTGTGTGAAGTCAGAGAATGGAGGTGTGTGAACTCAGAATGGAGGTGTGTGAAGTCACAGAACGGAGATTTGTGCAGTCATAGAATGGAAGTACGTGAAGTCATAGAATGGATGTTTCTGAAGTAAGAATGAAGGTGTGTGAAGTCATAGAATGGAGGTGTGTGAAGTCAAAATGGAGGTGTGTGAATTCATAGAATGCAGGTGTGTGAACTCATAGAATGGAGGTGTGTGAAGTCATGGAATGGAGGTGTGTGAAGTCAAAGAATGGAGGTGTGTGAAGTCAAACAATAAAGGTGTGTGAAGTCACAGAATGGAGGTGTGTGATATCACAGAATGGAGGTGTGTGAAGTCAAAAAGGTGGTGTGTAGAGTCACAAATGGAGGTGTGTGATGTCATAGAATGGAGGTGTGTGAAGTCAAAGAATGGAGGTGTGTGAAGTCAAAATGGAGGTGTGTGAACTCATAAAATGGAGATATGTGAAGTCATAGAATGGAGGTGCGTGAAGTCCAAAAATGGAGGTGTGTGAAGTCAAACAATGGTGGTGTGTGAAGTCAGAGAATGGAGGTGTGTGAAGTCAAAGAATGGAAGTGTGTGAAGTCAAGATGGAGGTGTGTGAAGTCACAGAATGGAGGTGTGTGAAGTCACAGAATGGAGGTGTATGAAGTAATAGAATGTAGGTGTGTGAAGTCACAGAATGGAGGTGTGTGAAGTCACAGAATGGAGGTGTGTGAAGTCAAAGAATGGAGGTGTGGGAAATCACAGAATGGAGGTTTGTGAAGTGGAAAAGGTGGTGTGTAAACTCACAAATGGAGGTGTGTGAACTCATAGAATGGATGTGTGTGAAGGCAAAGAATAAAGGTGTGTAAAGGCATCGAATGGAGGTGTGTGAAGTCATGGAATGGAGGTGTGTGAAGTCACAGAATGGAGGTGTGTGAAGTCAGAATGGAGTTATGTGAAGTCATAGAATGTAGGTGTGTGAAATCAGAATGGAGGTGTGTGAAGTCATAGAATGGAGGTGTGTGAAGTCAGAATGGAGGTGTTTGAACTCATAGAATGGAGGTGTGTGAAGTCATAATGGAGGTGTGTGAAGTCATAGAATGGAGGTGTGTGAAGTCACAGAATGGAGGTATGTGAAGTCATAGAATTGAGCTGTGTGAAGTCAGATTGGAGGTGTGTGAAGTCACAGAATGGATGTGTGTGAACTCAGAATGGAGGTGTGTGAAGTCACAGAATTGAGGTGTGTGAACTCATAGAATGGAGTTGTGTAAAGTCATAGAATGGAGGTGTGTGAGGTCATAATGTACGTGTGTGAAGTCACAGAATTAAGATGTGTGAAGTCACAGAATGGAGGTGTGTGAAGTCATAGAATGGAGGTGTGTGAAGTCATAGAATGGAGGTGTGTGAAGTCATAGAATGGATGTTTGTGAAGTAAGAATGAAGGTGTGTTAAGTCCTAGAATGGAGATGTGTGAAGGCACAGAATGGAGGTGTGTGAAGTCATAGAATGGAGCTGTGTGAAGTCAGAATGGAGGTGTGTGAAGTCATAGAATGAAGGTGTGTGAACTCACAATGGAGATGTGTGAAGTCAAAGAATGGAGGTGTGTGAAGTCATAGAATGGAGGTTTGTGAAGTCATAGAATGGAGGTTTGTGAAGTCATAGAATGGAGTTGTGTGAAGTCACAGAATTGATGTTTGTGAAGTCAGAATGGAGGTGTGTGAAGTCGGAATGGAGGTTTGTGAAGTCATAGAATGGAGGTGTGTGAAGTGGTAGAATGGATGTGTGTGAAGTCACAGAATTGATGTTTGTGAAGTCAGAATGGAGGTGTGTGAACTCACAATGGAGGTGTGTGAAGTCAAAGAATGGAGGTGTGTGAAGTCACAGAATTGATGTTTGTGAAGTCAGAATGGAGGTGTGTGAAGTCAGAATGGAGGTGTGTGAAGTCATAGAATGGAGGTGTGTGAAGTCACAATGCAGGTGTGTGAACTCATAGACTGGAGGTGTGTGAAGTCACAGAATGGAGGTGTGTGAGGTCATAGAATGGAGGTGTGTGAAGTCATAGAATGGAGGTGTGTGAAGGCATAGAATGGAGGTTTGTGAAGTCATAGAATGGAGGTGGGTGAATTCATACAATGGTTGTTCCTGAAGTAAGAATGTAGGTGTGTGAAGTCATAGAATGGAGGTGTGTGATGTCAAAATGGTGGTGTGTGAACTCATAGAATGGAGTTCTGAGAACTCATAGAATGGAGGTGTGTGAAGTCATGGAATAAAGGTGTGTGAAGTCACAGAATGGAGGTGTGTGAAATCACAGAATGGAGGTGTGTGAAGTCATGGAATGGAGGTGTGTGAAGTCACAGAATTCAGGTGTGTGAAATCAGAATGTAGTTGTGTGAAGTCATAGAATGGAGGTGTGTGAAGTCACAAGGGAGGTGTGTGAAATCATAGAATGGAGGTGTGTGAAGTCATCGAATGGAGGTGTGTGAAGTCATGGAATGGAGGTGTGTGAAGTCATGGAATGGAGGTGTGTGAAGTCACAGAATGGAGGTGTGTGAAGTCAGATTGGAGTTGTGTGAAGTCATAGAATGGAGGTGTGTGAAGTCACAAGGGAGGTGTGTGAAATCTTAGAATGGAAGTGTGTGAAGTCACAGTATGGAGGTGTGTGAAGTCATAGAATGGAGCTTTGTGAAGTCAGATTGGAGGTGTGTGAAGTCAGAGAATTGAGGTGTGTGAACTCAGAATGGAGGTGTGTGAAGTCACAGAATGGAGGTTTGTAAAGTCATAGAATGGAGGTGTGTGAAATCATAGAATGTAGGTGTGTGAAGTCAAAATGGAGGTGTGCGAACTCATAAAATGGAGATGCGTGAAGTCATGGAATGGAGGTGTGTGAAGTCCAAAAAAGGGAGGTGTGTGAAGTCAAACAATGTTGGTGTGTGAAGTCACAGAATGGAGGTGTGTGAAGTCAAAGAATGGAAGTGTGTGAAGTCAAAATCGAGGTGTGTGAAGTCAGAGAATGGAGGTGTGTGAACTCAGAATGGAGGTGTGTGAAGTCACAGAACGGAGATTTGTGAAGTCATAGAATGGAAGTACGTGAAGTCATAGAATGGATGTTTCTGAAGTAAGAATGAAGGTGCGTGAAGTCATAGAATGGAGGTGTGTGAAGTCATGGAATGGAGGTTTGTAAAGTCAAAGAATGGAGGTGTGTGAAGTCAAACAATAAAGGTGTGTGAAGTCACAGAATGGAGGTGTGTGAAATCACAGAATGGAGGTGTGTGAAGTCAAAAAGGTGGTGTGTAGAGTCACAAATGGAGGTGTGTGAACTCATAGAATGGAGGTGCGTGAAGTCCAAGAATGGAGGTGTGTGAAGTCAAACAATGGTGGTGTGTGAAGTCAGAGAATGGAGGTGTGTGAAGTCAAAGAATGGAAGTGTGTGAAGTCAAGATGGAGGTGTGTGAAGTCACAGAATGGAGGTGTGTGAAGTCACAGAATGGAGGTGTATGAAGTCATAGAATGTAGGTGTGTGAAGTCACAGAATGGAGGTGTGTGAAGTCACAGAATGGAGGTGTTTGAAGTCAAAGAATGGAGGTGTGGGAAATCACAGAATGGAGGTTTGTGAAGTCAAAAAGGTGGTGTGTAGACTCACAAATGGAGGTGTGTGAACTCATAGAATGGAGGTGTGTGAAGTCAAAGAATAAAGGTGTGTGAAGGCATCGAATGGAGGTGTGTGAAGTCATGGAATGGAGGTGTGTGAAGTCACAGAGTGGAGGTGTGGGAAGTCAGAATGGAGTTGTGTGAAGTCATAGAATGGAGGTGTGTGAAGTCAGAATGGAGGTGTGTGAACTCATAGAATGGAGGTGTGTGAAGTCATAATGGAGGTGTGTGAAGTCATAGAATGGAGGTGTGTGAAGTCACAGAATGGAGGTTTGTGAAGTCATAGAATGGAGCTGTGTGAAGTCAGATTGGAGGTGTGTGAAGTCATAGAATGGATGTGTGTGAACTCAGAATGGAGGTGTGTGAAGTCACAGAATTGAGGTGTGTGAAGTCATAGAATGGAGTTGTGTAAAGTCATAGAATGGAGGTGTGTGAGGTCATAATGTAGGTGTGTGAAGTCACAGAATTGAGATGTGTGAAGTCACAGAATGGAGGTGTGTGAAGTCATAGAATGGAGGGGTGTGAGGCCATAGAATGGAGGTGTGTGAAGTCATGGAATAAAGGTGTGTGAAGTCAAAGAATGCATTGTGTGAAGTCAAACAATAAAGGTGTGTGAATTCACAGAATGGAGGTGTGTGAAATCACAGAATGGAGGTGTGTGAAGTCATGGAATGGAGGTGTGTGAAGTCACAGAATGGAGGTGTGTGAAGTCAGAATGTAGTTGTGTGAAGTCATAGAATGGAGGTGTGTGAAGTCACAAGGGAGGTGTGTGAAATAATAGAATGGAGGTGTGTGAAGTCATCGAACGGAGGTGTGTGAAGTCATGGAATGGAGCTGTGTGAAGTCATGGAATAGAGGTGTGTGAAGTCACAGAATTGAGGTGTGTGAAGTCATAGAATGGAGTTCTGTAAAGTCATAGAATGGAGGTGTGTGAGGTCATAATGTAGGTGTGTGAAGTCACAGAATTGAGATGTGTGAAGTCACAGAATGGAGGTGTGTGAAGTCATAGAATGGAGGTGTGTGAAGCCATATAATGGAGGTGTGTGAAGTCATAGAATGGATGTTTGTGAAGTAAGAATGAAGGTGTGTTAAGTCCTAGAATGGAGATGTGTGAAGGCACAGAATGGAGGTGTGTGAAGTCATAGAATGGAGCTGTGTGAAGTCAGAATGGAGGTGTGTGAATTCATAGAATGAAGGTGTGTGAACTCACAATGGAGATGTGTGAAGTCAAAGAATGGAGGTGTGTGAAGTCAAAGAATGGAAGTGTGTGAAGTCATAGAATGGAGGTGTGTGAAGTCATAGAATGGAGGTGTGTGAAGTCATAGAATGGAGTTGTGTGAAGTCACAGAATTGATGTTTGTGAAGTCAGAATGGAGGTGTGTGAACTCACAATGGAGGTTTGTGAAGTCATAGAATGGAGGTGTGTGAAGTCGTAGATTGGATGTGTGTGAAGTCAAAGAATTGATGTTTGTGAAGTCAGAATGGAGGTGTGTGAACTCACAATGGAGGTGTGGGAAGTCAAAGAATGGAGGTGTGTGAAGTCACAGAAATGATGTTTGTGAAGTCAGAATGGAGGTGTGTGAAGTCAGAATGGAGGTGTGTGAAGTCATAGAATGGAGGTGTGTGAAGTCACAATGCAGGTGTGTGAACTCATAGACTGGAGGTGTGTGAAGTCACAGAATTGAGGTATGTGAAGTCATAGAATGGAGGTGTGTGAAGTCATAGAATGGAGGTTTGTGAAGTCATAGAATGGAGGTGGGTGAATTCATACAATGGATGTTACTGAAGTAAGAATGTAGGTGTGTGAAGTCATAGAATGGAGGTGTGTGAAGTCAAAATGCAGGTGTGTGAACTCATAGAATGGATGTGTGTGAACTGATAGAGTAGAGGTGTGTGAAGTCATGGAATGGAGGTGTGTGAAGTCAAAGAATGGAGGTGTGTGAAGTCAAACAATGGAGGTGTGCGAAGTCACAAAATGGAGGTGTGTGAAGTCACAGATGGAAGTGTGTGAAGTTAAAATGGAGGTGTGTGAAGTCACAGAATGGAGGTGTGTGAAGTCACAGAATGGAGGTGTGTGAAGTCAAAATGGTGGTGTGTAACGTCACAAATGGAGGTGTGTGAAGTCACAGAATGTATGTGTGTGAACTCAAAATGGAGGTGTGTGAAGTCAAAGAATGGAGGTGTGCGAAGTCAAAGAATATAGGTGTGTGACGTCATAGAAAGGAGGTGTGTGAAGTCATAGAATGGAGGTGTGTGAAATCATAGAAGGAAGGTGTGTGAAGTCACGGAATGAAGGTGTGTTAAGTCACAGAACGGAGGTGTGTGAACTCAGAATGGAGGTGTGTGAAGTCCCAGAATGCAGGTGTGGGAAGTCATAGAATGGAGTTGTGTGAAGTCACAGAATGGAGATGTGTGAATTCATAGAATGGAGGTGTGTGAAGTCATAGAATGGAGGTGTGTGAAGTCACAGAATGGAGGTGTGTGAAGTCAAAGAATGGAGGTGTGTGAAGTCACAGAATGGGGGTGTGTGAACTCACAATGGAGGTGTGTGAAGTCAAAGAATGGAGGTGAGTGAAGTCATAGAATGGAAGTATGTGAAGTCATAGAATGGAGTTGTGTGAAGTCACAGAATTGATGTTTGTGAAGTCAGAATGGAGGTGTGTGAACTCACAATGGAGGTTTGTGAAGTCATAGAATGGAGGTGTGTGAAGTCGTAGATTGGATGTGTGTGAAGTCAAAGAATTGATGTTTGTGAAGTCAGAATGGAGGTGTGTGAACTCACAATGGAGGTGTGGGAAGTCAAAGAATGGAGGTGTGTGAAGTCACAGAAATGATGTTTGTGAAGTCAGAATGGAGGTGTGTGAAGTCAGAATGGAGGTGTGTGAAGTCATAGAATGGAGGTGTGTGAAGTCACAATGCAGGTGTGTGAACTCATAGACTGGAGGTGTGTGAAGTCACAGAATGGAGGTATGTGAAGTCATAGAATGGAGGTGTGTGAAGTCATAGAATGGAGGTTTGTGAAGTCATAGAATGGAGGTGGGTGAATTCATACAATGGATGTTACTGAAGTAAGAATGTAGGTGTGTGAAGTCATAGAATGGAGGTGTGTGAAGTCAAAATGCAGGTGTGTGAACTCATAGAATGGATGTGTGTGAACTGATAGAGTAGAGGTGTGTGAAGTCATGGAATGGAGGTGTGTGAAGTCAAAGAATGGAGGTGTGTGAAGTCAAACAATGGAGGTGTGCGAAGTCACAAAATGGAGGTGTGTGAAGTCACAGAATGGAAGTGTGTGAAGTTAAAATGGAGGTGTGTGAAGTCACAGAATGGAGGTGTGTGAAGTCACAGAATGGAGGTGTGTGAAGTCAAAATGGTGGTGTGTAACGTCACAAATGGAGGTGTGTGAAGTCACAGAATGTATGTGTGTGAACTCAAAATGGAGGTGTGTGAAGTCAAAGAATGGAGGTGTGCGAAGTCAAAGAATATAGGTGTGTGACGTCATAGAAAGGAGGTGTGTGAAGTCATAGAATGGAGGTGTGTGAAATCATAGAAGGAAGGTGTGTGAAGTCACGGAATGAAGGTGTGTTAAGTCACAGAACGGAGGTGTGTGAACTCAGAATGGAGGTGTGTGAAGTCCCAGAATGCAGGTGTGGGAAGTCATAGAATGGAGTTGTGTGAAGTCACAGAATGGAGATGTGTGAATTCATAGAATGGAGGTGTGTGAAGTCATAGAATGGAGGTGTGTGAAGTCACAGAATGGAGGTGTGTGAAGTCAAAGAATGGAGGTGTGTGAAGTCACAGAATGGGGGTGTGTGAACTCACAATGGAGGTGTGTGAAGTCAAAGAATGGAGGTGAGTGAAGTCATAGAATGGAAGTATGTGAAGTCATAGAATGGAGGTGTGTGAAGCCAGAATTGAGGTGTGTGAAGTCACAGAATTGAGGTTTGTGAACTCACAATGGAGGTGTGTGAAGTCACAGAATGGAGGTTTGTGAAATCATAGAATGGAGGTGTGTGAAGTCATAGAACGGATGTTTCTAAAGTAGAATGAAGGTGTGTGAAGTCATGGAATGGAGGTGTGTGAAGTCCAAAAATAGAGGTGTGTGAAGTCAAACAATGTTAAGGTGTGTGAAGTCACAGAATGGAGGAGTGTGAATTCAAAGAATGGAAGTGTGTGAAGTCAAAATGGAGGTGTGTGAAGTAACAGAATGGAGGTGTGTGAAGTCACAGAATGTAGGTGTGTGAAGTCATAGAATGGAGGTGTGTGAAGTCAAAGAATGGAGGTGTGTGAAGTCACAGAATGGAGGTGTGTGAAGTCAAAATGGAGGTGTGTGAACTCATAGAATGGAGGTTTTTGAACTCATAGAATGGAGGTGTATGAAGTCATGCAATGGAGGTGTGTGAAGTCAAAGAATGGAGGTGTGTGAAGTCAAACAATAAAGGTGTGTGAAGTCATAGAATGGAGGTGTGTGAAATCACAGAATGGAGGTGTGTGAAGTCAAAAATGTGGTGTGTAGAGTCATAGAATGGAGGTGTGTGAAGTCAGAACGGAGGTGTGTGAAGTCACAGAATGGAGGTGCGTTAAGTCACAGAATGGAGGTTTGTGAACTCAGAATGGAGGTGTGTGAAGTAATAGAATGGAGGTGTGTAAAGTCATAGAATGGAGGTGTGTGAGGTCATAATGTAGGTGTGTGAAGTCACAGAATTGAGATGTGTGAAGTCACAGAATGGAGGTTTGTGAAGTCATAGAATGGAGGTGTGTGAAGTCATAGAATGGAGGTGTGTGAAGTCATAGAATGGATGTTTGTGAAGTAAGAATGAAGGTGTGTTAAGTCCTAGAATGGAGATGTGTGAAGGCACAGAATGGAGGTGTGTGAAGTCATAGAATGGAGCTGGGTGAAGTCAGAATGGAGGTGTGTGAAGTCATAAAATGAAGGTGTGTTAACTCACAATGGAGATGTGTGAAGTCAAAGAATGGAGGTGTGTGAAGTCAAAGAATGGAAGTTTGTGAAGTCATAGAATGGAGGTGTGTGAAGTCATAGAATGGAGGTGTGTTAAGTCATAGAATGGAGTTCTGTGAAGTCACAGAACTGATGTTTGTGAAGTCAGAATGGAGGTGTGTGAAGTCAGAATGGAGGTTGGTGAAGTCATAGAATGGAGGTGTGTGAAGTCGTAGAATGGATGTGTGTGAAGTCACAGAATTGATGTTTGTAAAGTCAGAATGGAGGTGTGTGAACTCACAATGGAGTTGTGTGAGGTCAAAGAATGGAGGTGTGTGAAGTCACAGAATTGATGTTTGTGAAGTCAGAATGGAGGTGTGTGAAGTCAGAATGGAGGTGTGTGAAGTCATAGAATGGAGGTGTGTGAAGTCACAATGCAGGTGTGTGAACTCATAGAATGGAGGTGTGTGAAGTCACAGAATGGAGGTGTGGGAAGTCTTAGAATGGAGGTGTGTGAAGTCATAGAATGGAGGTGTGTGAACTGATAGTGTAGAGGTGTGTGAAGTCATGGAATGGAGGTGTGTGAAGTCAAAGAATGGAGGTGTGTGAAGTCAAACAATGATGGTGTGCGAAGTCACAGAATGGAGGTGTGTGAAGTCACAGAATGGAAGTGTGTGAAGTCAAAAGGGAGGTGTGTGAAGTCACAGAATGGAGGTGTGTGATGTCACAGAATGGAGGTGTGTGAAGTCAAAATGGTGGTGTGTAACGTCACAAATGGAGGTGTGTGAAGACACAGAATGTATGTGTGTGAACTCAAAATGGAGGTGTGTGAAGTCAAAGAATGGAGGTGTGCGAAGTCAAAGAATATAGGTGTGTGAAGTCATAGAATGGAGGTGTGTGAAGTCATAGAATGGAGGTGTGTGAAATCATAGAAGGAAGGTGTGTGAAGTCACGGAATGAAGGTGTGTTAATTCACAGAACGGAGGTGTGTGAACTCAGAATGGAGGTGTGTGAAGTCCCAGAATGGAGGTGTGGGAAGTCATAGAATGGAGTTGTGTGAAGTCACAGAATGGAGATGTGTGAATTCATAGAATGGAGGTGTGTGAAGTCATAGAATGGAGGTGTGTGAAGTCACAGAATGGAGGTGTGTGAAGTCAAAGAATGGAGGTGTGTGAAGTCACAGAATGGAGGTGTGTGAAATCACAATGGAGGTGTGTGAAGTCAAAGAATGGAGGTGTGTGAAGTCATAGAATGGAAGTGTGTGAAGTCATAGAATGGAGGTGTGTGAAGCCAGAATTGAGGTGTGTGAATTCACAAAATTGAGGTTTGTGAACTCAGAAAGAAGGTGTGTGAAGTCACAGAATGGAGGTTTGTGAAATCATAGAATGGATGTGTGAAGTCCTAGAACGGATGTTTCTGAAGTAGAATGAAGGCGTGTGACGTCATAGAATGGAGGAGTGTGAAGTCAAAATGGAGGAGTGCGAACTCATAAAATGGAGATGTGTGAAGTCACAGAATGGAGGTGTGTGAATTCAAAGAATGGAAGTGTGTGAAGTCACGGAATGGAGGTGTGTGAAGTCAAAATGGAGGTGTGTGAACTCACAGAATTGAGGTTTTTGAACTCATAGAATGGAGGTGTGTGAAGTCATGCAATGGAGGTGTGTGAAGTCAAAGAATGGAGGTGTGTGAAGTCAAAAAATAAAGGTGTGTGAAGTCACAGAATGGAGGTGTGTGAAATCACAGAATGGAGGTGTGTGAAGTCAAAAATGTGGTGTGTAGAGTCACAAATGGAGGGGTGTGAACTCATAGAATGGAGGTGTGTGAAGTCAAAGAATGGAGGTGTGTGAAGTCATGGAATGGAAGTGTGTGAAGTCACAGAATGGAGGTGTGTGAAGTCATAGAATGGAGGTGTGTGAAGTCATAGAATTGATGTTTCTGAATAAGAATGAATGTGTGTGAAGTCATAGATTGGAGGTGTATGAAGTCAAAATGGAGGTGTATGAACTCATAGAATGGAGTTCTGAGAACTCATAGAATGGAGGTGTGTGAAGTCATGGAATAAAGGTGTGTGAAGTCAAAGAATGCATTGTGTGAAGTCAAACAATAAAGGTGTGTGAAGTCACAGAATGGAGGTGTGTGAAATCACAGAATGGAGGTGTGTGAAGTCATGGAATGGAGGTGTGTGAAGTCATGGAATGGAGGTGTGTGAAGTCACAGAATGGAGGTGTGTGAAGTCAGAATGTAGTTGTGTGAAGTCATAGAATGGAGGTGTGTGAAGTCACAAGGGAGGTGTGTGAAATCATAGAATTGAGGTGTGTGAAGTCATCGAATGGAGGTGTGTGAAGTCATGGAATGGAGGTGTGTGAAGTCATGGAATGGAGGTGTGTGAAGTCACAGAATGGAGGTGTGTGAAGTCAGAATGGAGTTGTGTGAAGTCATAGAATGGAGGTGTATGAAGTCAAAATGGAGGTGTGTGAACTCATAGAATGGAGTTCTGAGAACTCATAGAATGGAGGTGTGTGAAGTCATGGAATAAAGGTGTGTGAAGTCAAAGAATGCATTGTGTGAAGTCAAACAATAAAGGTGTGTGAAGTCACAGAATGGAGGTGTGTAAATCACAGAATGGAGGTGTGTGAAGTCATGGAATGGAGGTGTGTGAAGTCACAGAATGGAGGTGTGTGAAGTCAGAATGTAGTTGTGTGAAGTCATAGAATGGAGGTGTGTGAAGTCATAGAATGGAGCTGTGTGAAGTCAGATTGGAGGTGTGTGAAGTCACAGAATGGAGTTGTGTGAACTCAGAATGGAGGTGTGTGAAATCACAGAATGGAGGTGTGTGAAGTCATAGAATGGAGGTGTGTGAAGTCATAGAATGGAGGTGTGTGAAGTCATAATGGAGGTGTGTGAAGTCACAGAATTGAGGTGTGTGAAGTCACAGAATGTAGATGTGTGAAGTTATAGGATGGAGGTGTGTGAAGTCATAGAATGGAGGTGTGTGATCCTAGAATGGATGTTTGTGAAGTAAGAATGAAGGTGTGTTAAGTCATAGAATAGAGGTGTGTGTAGGCACAGAATGGAGGTGTGTGAAGTCATAGAATGGAGGTGTGTGAAATCACAATGGAGGTGTGTGAAGTCAAAGAATGGAGGTGTGTGAAGTCATAGAAAGGAATCGTGTGAAGTCATAGAATGGAGGTGTGTGAAGCCAGAATTGAGGTGTGTGAAGTCACAGAATTGAGGTGTGTGAACTCAGAATGGAGGTGTTTGAAGTCACAGAATCTAGGTTTGTAAAGTCATAGAATGGAGGTGTGTGAAGTCATAGAATGGATGTTTGTGAAGTAAAATGAAGGTGTGTGAAGTCATAGAATGCAGGTGTGTGAAGTAAAAATGGAGGTGTGTGAACTCATAAAATGGAGATGCGTGAAGTCATGGAATGGAGGTGTGTGAAGTCCAAAAAAGGGAGGTGTGTGAAGTCAGACAATGGTGGTGTGTGAAGTCACAGAATGGAGGTGTGTGAAGTCAAAGAATGGAAGTGTGTGAAGTCAAAATTGAGGTGTGTGAAGTCACAGAATGGAGGTGTGTGAAGTCACAGAATGGAGGTGTGTGAAGTCATAGAATGGAGGTGTGTGAAGTCGCAGAATGGAGATGTGTGTAGTCACAGAATGGAGGTGTGTGAAGTCACAGAATGGAGGTGTGTGAAGTCACAGAATGGAGGTGTGTGAACTCAAAATGGAGGTGTGTGAAGTCCCAGAATGGCGGTGTGTGAAGTCAAACAATAAAGGTGTGTGAAGTCACAGAATGGAGGTCTGTGAAGTCATAGAATGGAGGTGTGTTAAGTCACAGAATGGAGGTGTGTGAACTCAGAGAATGGAGGTGTGTGAACTCAGAATGGAGGTGTGTGAAGTCACAGAATGGAGGTGTGTGAAGTCATAATGGAGGTGTGTGAAGTCACAGAATTGAGGTGTGTGAAGTCACAGCATGGAGGTGTGTGAAGTTATAGAATGGAGGTGTGTGAAGTCATAATGGTGGTGTGTGATCATACAATGGAAGGTTGTGAGGTAAGAATGAAGATGTGTTAAGTCATAGAATGGAGGTGTGTGAAGGCACAGAATGGAGGTGTGTGAAGTCATAGAATGGAACTATGTGAAGTCATAATGGAGGTGTGTGAAGTCATAGAATGGAGGTGTGTGAAATCACAATGGAGGTGTGTGAAGTCAAAGAATGGAGGTGTGTGAAGTCATAGAAAGGAATTGTGTGAAGTCATAGAATGGAGGTGTGTGAAGCCAGAATTGAGGTGTGTGAAGTCACAGAATTGAGGTGTGTGAACTCAGAATGGAGGTGTGTGAAGTCACAGAATGGAGGTTTGTAAAGTCATAGAATGGAGATGTGTGAAGTCATAGTATGGATGTTTCTGAAGTAGAATGAAGGTGTGTGAAGTCATAGAATGTAGGTGTGTGAAGTCAAAATGGAGGTGTGCGAACTCATAAAATGGAGATGCGTGAAGTCATGGAATGGAGGTGTGTAAAGTACAAAATGGGACGTGTGTGAAGTCAAACCATGGTGGTGTGTGAAGTCACAGAATGGAGGTGTGTGAAGTCAAAGAATGGAAGTGTGTGAAGTCAAAATTGAGGTGTGTGAAGTCACAGAATGGAGGTGTGTGAAGTCACAGAATGGAGGTGTGTGAAGTCATAAAATGGAGGTGTGTGAAGTCACAGAATGGAGGTGTGTGAACTCACAATGGAGGTGTGTGAAGTCCCAGAATGGAGGTGTGTGAATTCAAACAATAAAGGTGTGTGAAGTCACAGAATGGAGGTCTGTGAAGTCATAGAATGGAGGTGTGTTAAGTCACAGAATGGAGGTGTGTGAACTCAGAGAATGGAGGTGTGTGAACTCAGAATGGAGATGTGTGAAATCACAGAACGGAGATTTGTGAAGTCATAGAATGGAAGTGTGTGAAGTCATATAATGTTTATTTCTGAAGTAAGAATGAAGGTGTGTGAAGTCATAGAATGGAGGTTTGTGAAGTCAAAATGGAGGAGTGTGAAGTCACAGAATGGAGGTGTGTGAAGTCACAGAATGGAGGTGTGTGAAGTCACAATGGAGGTGTGTGAAATCCCAGAATGGAGGTGTGTGAAGTCAAACAATAAAGGTGTGTGAAGTCACAGAATGGAGGTCTGTGAAGTCATAGAATGGAGGTGTGTTAAGTCACAGAATGGAGGTGTGTGAACTGAGAGAATGGAGGTGTGTGAACTCAGAATGGAGGTGTGTGACATCACAGAACGGAGATTTGTGAAGTCATAGAATTGAAGTGCGTGAAGTCATATAATGGATATTTCTGAAATAAGAATGAAGGTGTGTGAAGTCATAGAATGGAGGTTTGTGAAGTCAAAATGGAGGTGTGTGAACTCACAGAAAGGAGGTGTGTGAACTCTTAGAATGGAGGTGTGTGAAGTCATGGAAAGGAGGTGTGTGAAGTCAAAAATGGAGGTGTGTGAAGTCAAACAATAAAGGTGTGTGCAGTCACAGAATGGAGGTGTGTGAAATCACAAAATGGAGGTGTGTGAAGTCAAAAAGGTGGTGTGTAGAGTCACAAATGGAGGTGTGTGAACTCATAGAATGGAGGTGTGTGAAGTCAAAGAATGGAGGTGTGTGAAGGCATCGAATGGAGGTGTGTGAAGTCATGGAATGGAGGTGTGTGAAGTCACAGAATGGAGGTGTGTGAAGTCAGAATGGAGTTGTGTGAAGTCATAGAATGGAGGTGTGTGAAGTCAGAATGGAGGTGTGTGAAATCATAGAAGGAAGGTGTGTGAAGTCACGGAATGAAGGTGTGTTAAGTCACAGAACGGAGGTGTGTGAACTCAGAATGGAGGTGTGTGAAGTCCCAGAATGCAGGTGTGGGAAGTCATAGAATGGAGTTGTGTGAAGTCACAGAATGGAGATGTGTGAATTCATAGAATGGAGGTGTGTGAAGTCATAGAATGGAGGTGTGTGAAGTCACAGAATGGAGGTGTGTGAAGTCAAAGAATGGAGGTGTGTGAAGTCACAGAATGGGGGTGTGTGAACTCACAATGGAGGTGTGTGAAGTCAAAGAATGGAGGTGAGTGAAGTCATAGAATGGAAGTATGTGAAGTCATAGAATGGAGTTGTGTGAAGTCACAGAATTGATGTTTGTGAAGTCAGAATGGAGGTGTGTGAACTCACAATGGAGGTTTGTGAAGTCATAGAATGGAGGTGTGTGAAGTCGTAGATTGGATGTGTGTGAAGTCAAAGAATTGATGTTTGTGAAGTCAGAATGGAGGTGTGTGAACTCACAATGGAGGTGTGGGAAGTCAAAGAATGGAGGTGTGTGAAGTCACAGAAATGATGTTTGTGAAGTCAGAATGGAGGTGTGTGAAGTCAGAATGGAGGTGTGTGAAGTCATAGAATGGAGGTGTGTGAAGTCACAATGCAGGTGTGTGAACTCATAGACTGGAGGTGTGTGAAGTCACAGAATGGAGGTATGTGAAGTCATAGAATGGAGGTGTGTGAAGTCATAGAATGGAGGTTTGTGAAGTCATAGAATGGAGGTGGGTGAATTCATACAATGGATGTTACTGAAGTAAGAATGTAGGTGTGTGAAGTCATAGAATGGAGGTGTGTGAAGTCAAAATGCAGGTGTGTGAACTCATAGAATGGATGTGTGTGAACTGATAGAGTAGAGGTGTGTGAAGTCATGGAATGGAGGTGTGTGAAGTCAAAGAATGGAGGTGTGTGAAGTCAAACAATGGAGGTGTGCGAAGTCACAAAATGGAGGTGTGTGAAGTCACAGAATGGAAGTGTGTGAAGTTAAAATGGAGGTGTGTGAAGTCACAGAATGGAGGTGTGTGAAGTCACAGAATGGAGGTGTGTGAAGTCAAAATGGTGGTGTGTAACGTCACAAATGGAGGTGTGTGAAGTCACAGAATGTATGTGTGTGAACTCAAAATGGAGGTGTGTGAAGTCAAAGAATGGAGGTGTGCGAAGTCAAAGAATATAGGTGTGTGACGTCATAGAAAGGAGGTGTGTGAAGTCATAGAATGGAGGTGTGTGAAATCATAGAAGGAAGGTGTGTGAAGTCACGGAATGAAGGTGTGTTAAGTCACAGAACGGAGGTGTGTGAACTCAGAATGGAGGTGTGTGAAGTCCCAGAATGCAGGTGTGGGAAGTCATAGAATGGAGTTGTGTGAAGTCACAGAATGGAGATGTGTGAATTCATAGAATGGAGGTGTGTGAAGTCATAGAATGGAGGTGTGTGAAGTCACAGAATGGAGGTGTGTGAAGTCAAAGAATGGAGGTGTGTGAAGTCACAGAATGGGGGTGTGTGAACTCACAATGGAGGTGTGTGAAGTCAAAGAATGGAGGTGAGTGAAGTCATAGAATGGAAGTATGTGAAGTCATAGAATGGAGGTGTGTGAAGCCAGAATTGAGGTGTGTGAAGTCACAGAATTGAGGTTTGTGAACTCACAATGGAGGTGTGTGAAGTCACAGAATGGAGGTTTGTGAAATCATAGAATGGAGGTGTGTGAAGTCATAGAACGGATGTTTCTAAAGTAGAATGAAGGTGTGTGAAGTCATGGAATGGAGGTGTGTGAAGTCCAAAAATAGAGGTGTGTGAAGTCAAACAATGTTAAGGTGTGTGAAGTCACAGAATGGAGGAGTGTGAATTCAAAGAATGGAAGTGTGTGAAGTCAAAATGGAGGTGTGTGAAGTAACAGAATGGAGGTGTGTGAAGTCACAGAATGTAGGTGTGTGAAGTCATAGAATGGAGGTGTGTGAAGTCAAAGAATGGAGGTGTGTGAAGTCACAGAATGGAGGTGTGTGAAGTCAAAATGGAGGTGTGTGAACTCATAGAATGGAGGTTTTTGAACTCATAGAATGGAGGTGTATGAAGTCATGCAATGGAGGTGTGTGAAGTCAAAGAATGGAGGTGTGTGAAGTCAAACAATAAAGGTGTGTGAAGTCATAGAATGGAGGTGTGTGAAATCACAGAATGGAGGTGTGTGAAGTCAAAAATGTGGTGTGTAGAGTCATAGAATGGAGGTGTGTGAAGTCAGAACGGAGGTGTGTGAAGTCACAGAATGGAGGTGCGTTAAGTCACAGAATGGAGGTTTGTGAACTCAGAATGGAGGTGTGTGAAGTAATAGAATGGAGGTGTGTAAAGTCATAGAATGGAGGTGTGTGAGGTCATAATGTAGGTGTGTGAAGTCACAGAATTGAGATGTGTGAAGTCACAGAATGGAGGTTTGTGAAGTCATAGAATGGAGGTGTGTGAAGTCATAGAATGGAGGTGTGTGAAGTCATAGAATGGATGTTTGTGAAGTAAGAATGAAGGTGTGTTAAGTCCTAGAATGGAGATGTGTGAAGGCACAGAATGGAGGTGTGTGAAGTCATAGAATGGAGCTGGGTGAAGTCAGAATGGAGGTGTGTGAAGTCATAAAATGAAGGTGTGTTAACTCACAATGGAGATGTGTGAAGTCAAAGAATGGAGGTGTGTGAAGTCAAAGAATGGAAGTTTGTGAAGTCATAGAATGGAGGTGTGTGAAGTCATAGAATGGAGGTGTGTTAAGTCATAGAATGGAGTTCTGTGAAGTCACAGAACTGATGTTTGTGAAGTCAGAATGGAGGTGTGTGAAGTCAGAATGGAGGTTGGTGAAGTCATAGAATGGAGGTGTGTGAAGTCGTAGAATGGATGTGTGTGAAGTCACAGAATTGATGTTTGTAAAGTCAGAATGGAGGTGTGTGAACTCACAATGGAGTTGTGTGAGGTCAAAGAATGGAGGTGTGTGAAGTCACAGAATTGATGTTTGTGAAGTCAGAATGGAGGTGTGTGAAGTCAGAATGGAGGTGTGTGAAGTCATAGAATGGAGGTGTGTGAAGTCACAATGCAGGTGTGTGAACTCATAGAATGGAGGTGTGTGAAGTCACAGAATGGAGGTGTGGGAAGTCTTAGAATGGAGGTGTGTGAAGTCATAGAATGGAGGTGTGTGAACTGATAGTGTAGAGGTGTGTGAAGTCATGGAATGGAGGTGTGTGAAGTCAAAGAATGGAGGTGTGTGAAGTCAAACAATGATGGTGTGCGAAGTCACAGAATGGAGGTGTGTGAAGTCACAGAATGGAAGTGTGTGAAGTCAAAAGGGAGGTGTGTGAAGTCACAGAATGGAGGTGTGTGATGTCACAGAATGGAGGTGTGTGAAGTCAAAATGGTGGTGTGTAACGTCACAAATGGAGGTGTGTGAAGACACAGAATGTATGTGTGTGAACTCAAAATGGAGGTGTGTGAAGTCAAAGAATGGAGGTGTGCGAAGTCAAAGAATATAGGTGTGTGAAGTCATAGAATGGAGGTGTGTGAAGTCATAGAATGGAGGTGTGTGAAATCATAGAAGGAAGGTGTGTGAAGTCACGGAATGAAGGTGTGTTAATTCACAGAACGGAGGTGTGTGAACTCAGAATGGAGGTGTGTGAAGTCCCAGAATGGAGGTGTGGGAAGTCATAGAATGGAGTTGTGTGAAGTCACAGAATGGAGATGTGTGAATTCATAGAATGGAGGTGTGTGAAGTCATAGAATGGAGGTGTGTGAAGTCACAGAATGGAGGTGTGTGAAGTCAAAGAATGGAGGTGTGTGAAGTCACAGAATGGAGGTGTGTGAAATCACAATGGAGGTGTGTGAAGTCAAAGAATGGAGGTGTGTGAAGTCATAGAATGGAAGTGTGTGAAGTCATAGAATGGAGGTGTGTGAAGCCAGAATTGAGGTGTGTGAATTCACAGAATTGAGGTTTGTGAACTCAGAAAGAAGGTGTGTGAAGTCACAGAATGGAGGTTTGTGAAATCATAGAATGGATGTGTGAAGTCCTAGAACGGATGTTTCTGAAGTAGAATGAAGGCGTGTGACGTCATAGAATGGAGGAGTGTGAAGTCAAAATGGAGGAGTGCGAACTCATAAAATGGAGATGTGTGAAGTCACAGAATGGAGGTGTGTGAATTCAAAGAATGGAAGTGTGTGAAGTCACGGAATGGAGGTGTGTGAAGTCAAAATGGAGGTGTGTGAACTCACAGAATTGAGGTTTTTGAACTCATAGAATGGAGGTGTGTGAAGTCATGCAATGGAGGTGTGTGAAGTCAAAGAATGGAGGTGTGTGAAGTCAAAAAATAAAGGTGTGTGAAGTCACAGAATGGAGGTGTGTGAAATCACAGAATGGAGGTGTGTGAAGTCAAAAATGTGGTGTGTAGAGTCACAAATGGAGGGGTGTGAACTCATAGAATGGAGGTGTGTGAAGTCAAAGAATGGAGGTGTGTGAAGTCATGGAATGGAAGTGTGTGAAGTCACAGAATGGAGGTGTGTGAAGTCATAGAATGGAGGTGTGTGAAGTCATAGAATTGATGTTTCTGAATAAGAATGAATGTGTGTGAAGTCATAGATTGGAGGTGTATGAAGTCAAAATGGAGGTGTATGAACTCATAGAATGGAGTTCTGAGAACTCATAGAATGGAGGTGTGTGAAGTCATGGAATAAAGGTGTGTGAAGTCAAAGAATGCATTGTGTGAAGTCAAACAATAAAGGTGTGTGAAGTCACAGAATGGAGGTGTGTGAAATCACAGAATGGAGGTGTGTGAAGTCATGGAATGGAGGTGTGTGAAGTCATGGAATGGAGGTGTGTGAAGTCACAGAATGGAGGTGTGTGAAGTCAGAATGTAGTTGTGTGAAGTCATAGAATGGAGGTGTGTGAAGTCACAAGGGAGGTGTGTGAAATCATAGAATTGAGGTGTGTGAAGTCATCGAATGGAGGTGTGTGAAGTCATGGAATGGAGGTGTGTGAAGTCATGGAATGGAGGTGTGTGAAGTCACAGAATGGAGGTGTGTGAAGTCAGAATGGAGTTGTGTGAAGTCATAGAATGGAGGTGTATGAAGTCAAAATGGAGGTGTGTGAACTCATAGAATGGAGTTCTGAGAACTCATAGAATGGAGGTGTGTGAAGTCATGGAATAAAGGTGTGTGAAGTCAAAGAATGCATTGTGTGAAGTCAAACAATAAAGGTGTGTGAAGTCACAGAATGGAGGTGTGTAAATCACAGAATGGAGGTGTGTGAAGTCATGGAATGGAGGTGTGTGAAGTCACAGAATGGAGGTGTGTGAAGTCAGAATGTAGTTGTGTGAAGTCATAGAATGGAGGTGTGTGAAGTCATAGAATGGAGCTGTGTGAAGTCAGATTGGAGGTGTGTGAAGTCACAGAATGGAGTTGTGTGAACTCAGAATGGAGGTGTGTGAAATCACAGAATGGAGGTGTGTGAAGTCATAGAATGGAGGTGTGTGAAGTCATAGAATGGAGGTGTGTGAAGTCATAATGGAGGTGTGTGAAGTCACAGAATTGAGGTGTGTGAAGTCACAGAATGTAGATGTGTGAAGTTATAGGATGGAGGTGTGTGAAGTCATAGAATGGAGGTGTGTGATCCTAGAATGGATGTTTGTGAAGTAAGAATGAAGGTGTGTTAAGTCATAGAATAGAGGTGTGTGTAGGCACAGAATGGAGGTGTGTGAAGTCATAGAATGGAGGTGTGTGAAATCACAATGGAGGTGTGTGAAGTCAAAGAATGGAGGTGTGTGAAGTCATAGAAAGGAATCGTGTGAAGTCATAGAATGGAGGTGTGTGAAGCCAGAATTGAGGTGTGTGAAGTCACAGAATTGAGGTGTGTGAACTCAGAATGGAGGTGTTTGAAGTCACAGAATCTAGGTTTGTAAAGTCATAGAATGGAGGTGTGTGAAGTCATAGAATGGATGTTTGTGAAGTAAAATGAAGGTGTGTGAAGTCATAGAATGCAGGTGTGTGAAGTAAAAATGGAGGTGTGTGAACTCATAAAATGGAGATGCGTGAAGTCATGGAATGGAGGTGTGTGAAGTCCAAAAAAGGGAGGTGTGTGAAGTCAGACAATGGTGGTGTGTGAAGTCACAGAATGGAGGTGTGTGAAGTCAAAGAATGGAAGTGTGTGAAGTCAAAATTGAGGTGTGTGAAGTCACAGAATGGAGGTGTGTGAAGTCACAGAATGGAGGTGTGTGAAGTCATAGAATGGAGGTGTGTGAAGTCGCAGAATGGAGATGTGTGTAGTCACAGAATGGAGGTGTGTGAAGTCACAGAATGGAGGTGTGTGAAGTCACAGAATGGAGGTGTGTGAACTCAAAATGGAGGTGTGTGAAGTCCCAGAATGGCGGTGTGTGAAGTCAAACAATAAAGGTGTGTGAAGTCACAGAATGGAGGTCTGTGAAGTCATAGAATGGAGGTGTGTTAAGTCACAGAATGGAGGTGTGTGAACTCAGAGAATGGAGGTGTGTGAACTCAGAATGGAGGTGTGTGAAGTCACAGAATGGAGGTGTGTGAAGTCATAATGGAGGTGTGTGAAGTCACAGAATTGAGGTGTGTGAAGTCACAGCATGGAGGTGTGTGAAGTTATAGAATGGAGGTGTGTGAAGTCATAATGGTGGTGTGTGATCATACAATGGAAGGTTGTGAGGTAAGAATGAAGATGTGTTAAGTCATAGAATGGAGGTGTGTGAAGGCACAGAATGGAGGTGTGTGAAGTCATAGAATGGAACTATGTGAAGTCATAATGGAGGTGTGTGAAGTCATAGAATGGAGGTGTGTGAAATCACAATGGAGGTGTGTGAAGTCAAAGAATGGAGGTGTGTGAAGTCATAGAAAGGAATTGTGTGAAGTCATAGAATGGAGGTGTGTGAAGCCAGAATTGAGGTGTGTGAAGTCACAGAATTGAGGTGTGTGAACTCAGAATGGAGGTGTGTGAAGTCACAGAATGGAGGTTTGTAAAGTCATAGAATGGAGATGTGTGAAGTCATAGTATGGATGTTTCTGAAGTAGAATGAAGGTGTGTGAAGTCATAGAATGTAGGTGTGTGAAGTCAAAATGGAGGTGTGCGAACTCATAAAATGGAGATGCGTGAAGTCATGGAATGGAGGTGTGTAAAGTACAAAATGGGACGTGTGTGAAGTCAAACCATGGTGGTGTGTGAAGTCACAGAATGGAGGTGTGTGAAGTCAAAGAATGGAAGTGTGTGAAGTCAAAATTGAGGTGTGTGAAGTCACAGAATGGAGGTGTGTGAAGTCACAGAATGGAGGTGTGTGAAGTCATAAAATGGAGGTGTGTGAAGTCACAGAATGGAGGTGTGTGAACTCACAATGGAGGTGTGTGAAGTCCCAGAATGGAGGTGTGTGAATTCAAACAATAAAGGTGTGTGAAGTCACAGAATGGAGGTCTGTGAAGTCATAGAATGGAGGTGTGTTAAGTCACAGAATGGAGGTGTGTGAACTCAGAGAATGGAGGTGTGTGAACTCAGAATGGAGATGTGTGAAATCACAGAACGGAGATTTGTGAAGTCATAGAATGGAAGTGTGTGAAGTCATATAATGTTTATTTCTGAAGTAAGAATGAAGGTGTGTGAAGTCATAGAATGGAGGTTTGTGAAGTCAAAATGGAGGAGTGTGAAGTCACAGAATGGAGGTGTGTGAAGTCACAGAATGGAGGTGTGTGAAGTCACAATGGAGGTGTGTGAAATCCCAGAATGGAGGTGTGTGAAGTCAAACAATAAAGGTGTGTGAAGTCACAGAATGGAGGTCTGTGAAGTCATAGAATGGAGGTGTGTTAAGTCACAGAATGGAGGTGTGTGAACTGAGAGAATGGAGGTGTGTGAACTCAGAATGGAGGTGTGTGACATCACAGAACGGAGATTTGTGAAGTCATAGAATTGAAGTGCGTGAAGTCATATAATGGATATTTCTGAAATAAGAATGAAGGTGTGTGAAGTCATAGAATGGAGGTTTGTGAAGTCAAAATGGAGGTGTGTGAACTCACAGAAAGGAGGTGTGTGAACTCTTAGAATGGAGGTGTGTGAAGTCATGGAAAGGAGGTGTGTGAAGTCAAAAATGGAGGTGTGTGAAGTCAAACAATAAAGGTGTGTGCAGTCACAGAATGGAGGTGTGTGAAATCACAAAATGGAGGTGTGTGAAGTCAAAAAGGTGGTGTGTAGAGTCACAAATGGAGGTGTGTGAACTCATAGAATGGAGGTGTGTGAAGTCAAAGAATGGAGGTGTGTGAAGGCATCGAATGGAGGTGTGTGAAGTCATGGAATGGAGGTGTGTGAAGTCACAGAATGGAGGTGTGTGAAGTCAGAATGGAGTTGTGTGAAGTCATAGAATGGAGGTGTGTGAAGTCAGAATGGAGGTGTGTGAACTCATAGAATGGAGGTGTGTGAAGTCACAATGGAGGTATGTGAAGTCATAGAATTGTGGTGTGTGAAGTCACAGAATGGAGGTGAGGAAGTCATAGAATGGAGGTGTGTGAAGTCAGAATGGAGGTGTGTGAAGTCATAGAATGGAGGTGTGTGAAGTCATAATGTAGGTGTGTGAAGTCACCGAATTGAGGTGTGTGAAGTCACAGAATGGAGGTGTGTAAAGTCATAGAATGGAGGTGTGTGAAGTCACAGAATGGAGGTGTGTGAAGTCGTAGAATGAATGTTTGTGAAGTAAGAATGAAGGTGTGTTAAGTCATAAAATGGACATGTGTGAAGGCACAGAATGGAGGTGTGTGAAGTCATAGAATGGATCTGGGTGAAGTCAGAATGGAGGTGTGTGAAGTCATAGAATGGAGGTGTGTGAACTCACAATGGAGATGTGTGAAGTCAAAAAATGGAGGTGTGTGAAGTCAAAGAAAGGAAGTGTGTGAAGTCACAGAATGGAGGTGTGTGAAGTCATAGAATGGAGGTGTATGAAGTCATAGAATGGAGGTGTGTGAAGTCACAGAATTGATGTTTGTGAAGTCAGAATGGAGGTGTGTGAAGTCAGAATGGAGGTTTGTGAAGTCATAGAATGGAGGTGTGTGAAGTCATAGAATGGAGGTCTGTGAAGTCATAGAATGGAGGTGTGTGAAGTCACAGAATTGATGTTTGTGAATTCAGAATGGAGGTGTGTGAACTCACAATGGAGGTGTGTGAAGTCAAAGAATGGAGGTGTGTGAAGTCACAGAATTGATGTTTGTGAAGTCAGAATGGAGGTGTGTGAAGTCAGAATGGAGGTGTGTGAAGTCATAGAATGGAGGTGTGTGAAGTCACAATGCACGTGTGTGACCTCATAGAATGGAGGTGTCTGAAGTCAGAATGGAGTTGTGTGAAGTCATAGAATGGAGGTGTGTGATGTCAGAATGGAGGTGTGTGAAGTCATAGAATGGAGGTGTGTGAAGTCAGAATGGAGATGTGTGAAATCATAGAATGGAGCTGTGTGAAGTCACAATGGAGGTATGTGAAGTCATAGAATGGAGGTGTGTGAAGTCACAGAATGGAGGTGTGTGACGTCATAGAATGGAGCTGTGTGAAGTCAGATTGGAGGTGTGTGAAGTCACAGAATGGAGGTGTGTGAACTCAGAATGGAGGTGTGTGAAGTCACAGAATGAAGGTGTGTGAAGTCATAGAATGGAGGTGTGTGAAGCCATAGAATGGATGTGTGTGAATTCATAATGGAGGTGTGTGAAGTCACAGAATTGAGGTGTGTGAAGTCATAGAATGGAGGTTTGTGAAGTCATAGAATGGAGGTGTGTGAAGACATAGAATGGAGGTGTGTGAAGTCATAGATTGGATGTTTGTGAAGTAAGAATGAAGGTGTGTTAAGTCATAAAATGGAGGTGTGTGAAGGCACAGAATGGAGGTGTGTGAAGTCATAGAATGGAGCTGTTTGAAGTCAGAATGGAGGTGTGTGAAGTCACACAATGGAGGTGTGTGAACTCAGAAGGTGGTGTGTGAAGTCACAGAATGGAGGTGTGTTAAGTCACAGAACGGAGGTGTTTGAACTCAGAATGGAGGTGTGTGAAATCACAGAATGGAGGTGTGTGAAGTCATAGAATGGAGGTGTGTGAAATCATAGAATGGAGGTGTGGGAAGGCATAGAGTGGAGCTGTGTGAAGTCAGACTGGAGGTGTGCGAAGTCATTGAATGGAGCTGGGTGAAGTCAGAATGGAGGTGTGTGAAGTCACAGCATTGAGGTGTGTGAACTCAGAACGCAGGTGTGTGAAGTCACAGAATCTAGGTGTGTGAAGTCATAGAATGGAGGTGTGTGAAGTCATAGAATGGAGGTGTGTGAAGTCATAATGGATGTGTGTGAAGTCACAGAATTGAGGTGTGTGAAGTCACAGAATGGAGGTGTGTCAAGTCATAGAATGGAGGTGTGTGAAGTCAGAACGGAGGTGTGTGAAGTCACAGAATGGAGGTGCGTTAAGTCACAGAATGGAGGTTTGTGAACTCAGAATGGAGGTGTGTGAAGTCATAAAATGGAGGTGTGTAAAGTCATAGAATGGACGTGTGTGAGGTCATAATGTAGGTGTGTGAAGTCACAGAATTGATATGTGTGAAGTCACAGAATGGAGGTTTGTGAAGTCATAGAATGGAGGTGTGTAAAGTCATAGAATGGAGGTGTGTGAAGTTATAGAATGGATGTTTGTGAAGTAAGAATGAAGGTGTGTTAAGTCCTACAATGGAGATGTGTGAAATCACAGAATGGAGGTGTGTGAAGTCATAGAATGGAGCTGTGTGAAGTCAGAATGGAGGTGTGTGAAGTCATAGAATGAAGGTGTGTGAACTCACAATGGAGATGTGTGAAGGCACAGAATGGAGGTGTGTGAAGTCATAGAATGGAGCTGTGTGAAGTCAGAATGGAGGTGTGTGAAGTCATAGAATGAAGGTGTGTGAACTCACAATGGAGATGAGTGAAGTCACAGAATGGAGGTGTGTAAAGTCATAGAATGGAGGTGTGTGAAGTCACAGAATGGAGGTGTGTGAAGTCATAGAATGAATGTTTGTGAAGTAAGAATGAAGGTGTGTTAAGTCATAAAATGGAGATGTGTGAAGGCACAGAATGGAGGTGTGTGAAGTCATAGAATGGAGCTGGGTGAAGTCAGAATGGAGGTGTGTGAAGTCATAGAATGGAGGTGTGTGAACTCACAATGGAGATGTGTGAAGTCAAAAAATGGAGGTGTGTGAGGACAAAGAATGGAAGTGTATGAAGTCACAGAATGGAGGTGTGTGAAGTCATAGAATGGAGGTGTATGAAGTCATAGAATGGAGGTGTGTGAAGTCACAGAATTTATGTTTGTGAAGTCAGAATGGAGGTGTGTGAAGTCAGAATGGAGGTTTGTGAAGTCATAGAATGGACGTGTGTGAAGTCATAGAATGGAGGTGTGTGAAGTCATAGAATGGAGGTGTGTGAAGTCACAGAATTGATGTTTGTGAATTCAGAATGGAGGTGTGTGAACTCACAATGGAGGTGTGTGAAGTCAAAGAATGGAGGTGTGTGAAGTCACAGAATTGATGTTTGTGAAGTCAGAATGGAGGTGTGTGAAGTCAGAATGGAGGTGTGTGAAGTCATAGAATGGAGGTGTGTGAAGTCACAATGCACGTGTGTGACCTCATAGAATGGAGGTGTCTGAAGTCAGAATGGAGTTGTGTGAAGTCATAGAATGGAGGTGTGTGAAGTCAGAATGGAGGTGTGTAAAGTCATAGAATGGAGGTGTGTGAAGTCAGAATGGAGGAGTGTGAAATCATAGAATGGAGCTGTGTGAAGTCACAATGGAGGTATGTGAAGTCATAGAATGGAGGTGTGTGAAGTCACAGAATGGAAGTGTGTGAAGTCATAGAATGGAGCTGTGTGAAGTCAGATTGGAGGTGTGTGAAGTCACAGAATGGAGGTGTGTGAACTCAGAATGGAGGTGTGTGAAGTCACAGAATGAAGGTGTGTGAAGTCATAGAATGGAGGTGTGTGAAGCCATAGAATGGATGTGTGTGAATTCATAATGGAGGTGTGTGAAGTCACAGAACTGAGGTGTGTGAAGTCATAGAATGGAGGTTTGTGAAGTCATAGAATGGAGGTGTGTGAAGTCATAGAATGGAGGTGTGTGAAGTCATAGAATGGATGTTTGTGAAGTAAGAATGAAGGTGTGTTAAGTCATAGAATGGAGGTGTGTGAAGGCACAGAATGGAGGTGTGTGAAGTCATAGAATGGAGCTGTTTGAAGGCAGAATGGAGGTGTGTGAAGTCACAGAATGGAGGTGTGTGAACTCAGAATGGTGGTGTGTGAAGTCACAGAATGGAGGTGTGTTAAGTCACAGAACGGAGGTGTTTGAACTCAGAATGGAGGTGTGTGAAATCACAGAATGGAGGTGTGTGAAGTCATAGAATGGAGGTGTGTGAAATCATAGAATGGAGGTGTGGGAAGGCATAGAGTGGAGCTGTGTGAAGTCAGATTGGAGGTGTGCGAAGTCATTGAATGGAGCTGGGGGAAGTCAGAATGGAGGTGTGTGAAGTCACAGAATTGAGGTGTGTGAACTCAGAACGCAGGTGTGTGAAGTCACAGAATCTAGGTGTGTGAAGTCATAGAATGGAGGTGTGTGAAGTCATAGAATGGAGGTGTGTGAAGTCATAATGGAGGTGTGTGTAGTCACAGAATTGAGGTGTGTGAAGTCACAGAATGGAGGTGTGTCAAGTCATAGAATGGAGGTGTGTGAAGTCAGAACGGAGGTGTGTGAAGTCACAGAATGGAGGTGCGTTAAGTCACAGAATGGAGGTTTGTGAACTCAAAATGGAGGTGTGTGAAGTCATAGAATGGAGATGTGTAAAGTCATAGAATGGACGTGTGTGAGGTCATAATGTAGGTGTGTGAAGTCACAGAATTGACATGTGTGAAGTCACAGAATGGAGGTTTGTGAAGTCATAGAATGGAGGTGTGTAAAGTCATAGAATGGAGGTGTGTGAAGTTATAGAATGGATGTTTGTGAAGTAAGAATGAAGGTGTGTTAAGTCCTAGAATGGAGATGTGTGAAGGCACAGAATGGAAGTTTGTGAAGTCATAGAATGGAGGTGTGTGAAGTCGTAGAATGGATGTGTGTGAAGTCACAGAATTAATGTTTGTGAAGTCAGAATTGAGGTGTGTGAACTCACAATGGAGTTGTGTGAAGTCAAAGAATGGAGGTGTGTCAAGTCACAGAATTGATGTTTGTGAAGTCAAAATGGAGGTGTGTGAAGTCAGAATGGAGGTGTGTGAAGTCATAGAATGGAGGTGTGTGAAGTCACAATGCAGGTGTGTGAACTCATAGAATGGAGGTTTGTGAAGTCACAGAATGGAGGTGTGTGAAGTCATAGAATGGAGGTGTGTGAAGTCATAGAATGGAGGTGTGTGAAGTCATAGAATGGAGGTGTGTGAAGTCATAGAATGGAGGTTTGTGAAGTCATAGAATGGAGGTGGGTGAATTCATAAAATGGATGTTCCTGAAGTAAGAATGTAGGTGTGTGAAGTCATAGAATGGAGGTGTATGAAGTCAAAATGGTGGTGTGTGAACTCATAGAATGGATGTGTGTGAACTGATAGAGTAGAGGTGTGCGAAGTCATGGAATGGAGGTGTGTGAAGTCAAAGAATGGAGGTGTGCGAAGTCAAACAATGGAGGTGTGCGAAGGCACAGAATGGAGGTGTGTGAAGTCACAGAATGGAAGTGTGTGAAGTCAAAATGGAGGTGTGTGAAGTCACAGAATGGAGGTGTGTGAAGTCACAGAATGGAGGTGTGTGAAGTCAAAATGGTGGTGTGTAACGTCACAAATGGAGGTGTGTGAAGTCACAGAATGTATGTGTATGAACTCAAAATGGAGGTGTGTGAAGTCAAAGAATGGAGGTGTGCGAAGTCAAAGAATATAGGTGTGTGACGTCATAGAATGGAGGTGTGTGAAGTCATAGAATGGAGGTGTGTGAAATCATAGAAGGAAGGTGTGTGAAGTCACGGAATGAAGGTGTGTTAATTCACAGAACGGAGGTGTGTGAACTCAGAATGGAGGTGTGTGAAGTCCCAGAATGGAGGTGTGGGAAGTTATAGAATGGAGTTGTGTGAAGTCACAGAATGGAGATGTGTGAATTCATAGAATGGAGGTGTGTGAAGTCATAGAATGGAGGTGTGTGAAGTCACAGAATGTAGGTGTGTGAAGTCAAAGAATGGAGGTGTGTGAAGTCACAATGCACGTGTGTGACCTCATAGAATGGAGGTGTCTGAAGTCAGAATGGAGTTGTGTGAAGTCATAGAATGGAGGTGTGTGATGTCAGAATGGAGGTGTGTGAAGTCATAGAATGGAGGTGTGTGAAGTCAGAATGGAGATTTGTGAAATCATAGAATGGAGCTTTGTGAAGTCACAATGGAGGTATGTGAAGTCATAGAATGGAGGAGTGTGAAGTCACAGAATGGAGGTGTGTGAAGTCATAGAATGGAGCTGTGTGAAGTCAGATTGGAGTTGTGTGAAGTCACAGAATGGAGGTGTGTGAACTCAGAATGGAGGTGTGTGAAGTCACAGAATGAAGGTGTGTGAAGTCATAGACTGGAGGTGTGTGAAGCCATAGAATGGATGTGTGTGAATTCATAATGGAGGTGTGTGAAGTCACAGAATTGAGGTGTGTGAAGTCATAGAATGGAGGTTTGTGAAGTCATAGAATGGAGGTGTGTGAAGTCATAGAATGGAGGTTTGTGAAGTCATAGAATGGATGTTTGTGAAGTAAGAATGAAGGTGTGTTAAGTCATAGAATGGAGGTGTGTGAATGCACAGAATGGAGGTTGTGAAGTCATAGAATGGAGCTGTTTGAAGTCAGAATGGAGGTGTGTGAAGTCACAGAATGGAGGTGTGTGAACTCAGAATGTTGGTGTGTGACGTCACAGAATGGAGGTGTGTTAAGTCACAGAACGCAGGTGTTTGAACTCAGAATGGAGGTGTGTGAAATCACAGAATGGAGGTGTGTGAAGTCATAGAATGGAGGTGTGTGAAATCATAGAATGGAGGTGTGGGAAGGCATAGAGTGGAGCTGTGTGAAGTCAGATTGGAGGTGTGCGAAGTCATTGAATGGAGCTGGGTGAAGTCAGAATGGAGGTGTGTGAAGTCACAGAATTGAGGTGTGTGAACTCAGAACGCAGTTGTGTGAAGTCACAGAATTTAGGTGTGTGAAGTCATAGAATGGAGGTGTGTGAAGTCATAGAATGGATGTGTGTTAAGTCATAATGGAGGTGTGTGAAGGCAAAGAATTGAGGTGTGTGAAGTCACAGAATGGAGGTGTGTCAAGTCATAGAATGGAGGTGTGTGAAGTCAGAACGGAGGTGTGTGAAGTCACAGAATGGAGGTGCGTTAAGTCACAGAATGGAGGTTTGTGAACTCAGAATGGAGGTGTGTGAAGTCATAGAATGGAGGTGTGTAAAGTCATAGAATGGACGTGTGTGAGGTCATAATGTAGGTGTGTGAAGTCACAGAATTGACATGTGTGAAGTCACAGAATGGAGGTGTGTGAAGTCATAGAATGGAGGTGTGTAAAATCATAGAATGGAGGTGTGTGAAGTTATAGAATGGATGTTTGTGAAGTAAGAATGAAGGTGTGTTAAGTCCTACAATGGAGATGTGTGAAGGCACAGAATGGAGGTGTGTGAAGTCATAGAATGGAGCTGTGTGAAGTCAGAATGGAGGTGTGTGAAGTCATAGAATGAAGGTGTGTGAACTCACAATGGAGATGTGTGAAGGCACAGAATGGAGGTCTGTGAAGTCATAGAATGGAGCTGTGTGAAGTCAGAATGGAGGTGTGTGAAGTCATAGAATGAAGGTGTGTGAACTCCCAATGGAGATGTGTGAAGTCACAGAATGGAGGTGTGTAAAGTCATAGAATGGAGGTGTGTGAAGTCACAGAATGGAGGTGTGTGAAGTCATAGAATGAATGTTTGTGAAGTAAGAATGAAGGTGTGTTAAGTCATAAAATGGAGATGTGTGAAGGCACAGAATGGAGGTGTGTGAAGTCATAGAATGGAGCTGGGTGAAGTCAGAATGGAGGTGTGTGAAGTCATAGAATGGAGGTGTGTGAACTCACAATGGAGATGTGTGAAGTCAAAAAATGGAGGTGTGTGAAGTCAAAGAATGGAAGTGTGTGAAGTCACAGAATGGAGGTGTGTGAAGTCATAGAATGGAGGTGTAGGAAGTCATAGAATGGAGGTGTGTGAAGTCACAGAATTGATGTTTGTGAAGTCAGAATGGAGATGTGTGAAGTCAGAATGGAGGGTGGGAAGTCATAGAATGGAGGTGTGTGAAGTCATAGAATGGAGGTGTGTGAAGTCATAGAATGGAGGTGTGTGAAGTCACAGAATTGATGTTTGTGAATTCAGAATGGAGGTGTGTGAACTCACAATGGAGGTGTGTGAAGTCAAAGAATGGAGGTGTGTGAAGTCACAGAATTGATGTTTTTGAAGTCAGAATGGAGGTGTGAGAAGTCAGAATGGAGGTGTGAGAAGTCATAGAATGGAGGTGTGTGAAGTCTCAATGCACGTGTGTGACCTCATAGAATGGAGGTGTCTGAAGTCAGAATGGAGTTGTGTGAAGTCATAGAATGGAGGTGTGTGAAGTCACAATGGAGGTGTGTGAAGTCATAGAATGGAGGTGTGTGAAGTCAGAATGGAGGTGTGTGAAATCATAGAATGGAGCTGTGTGAAGTCACAATGGAGGTATGTGAAGTCATAGAATGGAGGTGTGTGAAGTCACAGAATGGAGGTGTGTGAAGTCATAGAATGGAGCTGTGTGAAGTCAGATTGTAGGTGTGTGAAGTCACAGAATGGAGGTGTGTGAACTCAGAATGGAGGTGTGTGAAGTCACAGAATGAAGGTGTGTGAACTCATAGAATGGAGGTGTGTGAAGCCATAGAATGGATGTGTGTGAATTCATAATGGAGGTGTGTGAAGTCACAGAATTGAGGTGTGTGAAGTCATAGAATGGAGGTTTGTGAAGTCATAGAATGGAGGTGTGTGAAGTCATAGAATGGAGGTGTGTGAAGTCATAGAATGGATGTTTGTGAAGAAAGAATGAAGGTGTGTTAAGTCATAGAATGGAGGTGTGTGAAGGCAAAGAATGGAGGTGTTTGAAGTCATAGAATGGAATTGTGTGAAGTCATAGAATGGAGGTGTGTGAAGTCATAGAATGGAGGTGTGTGAAGTCATAGAATGGATGTTTCTGAAGTAGAATGAAGGTGTGTGAAGTCATAGAATGGAGGTGTGTGAAGTCAAAATGGGGGTATGTGAACTCATAAAATGGAGATGTGTGAAGTCAAGGAATGGAGGTGTGTGAAGTCCAAGAATATAGGTGTGTGAAGTCAAACAATGGTGGTGTGTGAAGTCACAGAATGCAGGTGTGTTAAGTCAAAGAATGGAAGTGTGAAGTCAAAATGGAGGTGTGTGAAGTCACAGAATGGAGGTGTTTGAAGTCAAAATTGTGGTGTGTGAAGTCACAAATGGAGGTGTCTGAAGTCGGAATGCAGCTGTGTGAAGTCATAGAATGGAGGTGTGTGAAGTCAGAATGGAGGTGTGTGAACTCATAGAATGGAGTGTGTGAAGTCACAATGAGGCTGAGTGAAGTCATAGAATGGGGGTGTGTAAAGTCAAATTGGAGGTGTGTGAAATCACAGAATGGAGATGTGTCAACTCAGAAATGACGTGTGTGAAGTCATAGAATGGAGGTGTGTGAATTCATAGAATGGAAGTGTGTGAAATCATAGAATGGAGGTGTGCGAAGTCAAAGAATTGAGGTTTGTGAAGTCAGAATGGAGGTGTGTGGAGTCAGGATGGAGGTGGGTGAGGTCACAGAATGGAGGTGTGGGAACTCAGAATGGAGGTGTGTGGTCACAGAACGGAGGTTTGTGAAGTCATAGAATGTAGGTGCGTGAAGTCATAGAATGGAGCTGTGTGAAGTCAGATTGGAGTTGTGTGAAGTCATAGAATGGAGGTGTGTGAACTCAGAATGGAGGTGTGTGAAGTCACAGAATGAAAGTGTGTGAAGTCATAGAATGGAGGTGTGTGAAGTCATAGAATGGATGTGTGTGAATTCATAATGGAGGTGTGTGAAGTCACAGAATTGAGGTGTGTGAAGTCAAAGAATTGAGGTTTGTGAAGTCAGAATGGAGGTGTGTGAAGTCAGGATGGTGTTGGGTGAAGTGACAGAATGGAGGTGTGGGAACTCAGAATGGAGGTGTGTGGTCACAGAACGGAGGTTTGTGAAGTCATAGAATGTAGGTGCGTGAAGTCATAGAATGGATGTTTCTGAAGTGAGAATGAAGGTGTATGAAGTCAAAGAATGGAGGTGTGTGAAGTCAAAATGGAGGTGTGTGAACTCATAGAATGGAGGTGTGTGAACTCATAGAATGGAGGTGTGTGAAGTCATGGAATGGAGGTGTGTGAAGTCACAGAATGGAGGTGTGTGAAGTCATAGAATGGAGGTGTGTGAAGTCAGAATGGAGGTGTGTGAAGTCATAGAATGGATGTTTGTGAAGTAAGAATGAAGGTGTGTTAAGTCATAGAATGGAGGTGTGTGTAGGCACAGAATGGAGGTGTGTGAAGTCATAGAATGGAGGTGTGTGAACTCAGAATGGTGGTGTGTTAAGTCACAGAATGGAGGTGTGTGAACTCAGAATGGTGGTGTGTGAAGTCACAGAATGGAGGTGTGTTAAGTCACAGAACGGAGGTTTGTGAACTCAGAATGGAGGTGTGTGAAGTCACACAATGGAGGTGAGGGAAGTCATAGAATGGAGTTGTGTGAAGTCACAGAATGGTGGTGTGTGAATTAATAGAATGGAGGTGTGAGAAATCATAGAATGAAGGTGTGTGAAGTCACATAATGGAGGTGTGTGAAGTCACAGAATGGAGGTGTTTGAAGTCACAGAATGGAGGTGTGTGAACAAACAATGGAGGTGTGTGAAGTCAAAAATGGAGGTATGTGAAGTCATAGAATGGAATTGTGTGAAGTCATAGAATGGAGGTGTGTGAAGTCATAGAATGGAGGTGTGTGAAGTCATAGAATGGATGTTTCTGAAGTAGAATGAAGGTGTGTGAAGTCATAGAATGGAGGTGTGTGAAGTCAAAATGGGGGTATGTGAACTCATAAAATGGAGATGTGTGAAGTCAAGGAATGGAGGTGTATGAAGTCCAAGAATATAGGTGTGTGAAGTCAAACAATGGTGGTGTGTGAAGTCACAGAATGGAGGTGTGTGAAGTCAAAGAATGGAAGTGTGAAGTCAAAATGGAGGTGTGTGATGTCACAGAATGGAGGTGTGTGAAGTCACAGAATGAAGGTGTTTGAAGTCAAAATTGTGGTGTGTGAAGTCACAAATGGAGGTGTCTGAAGTGGGAATGCAGCTGTGTGAAGTCATAGAATGGAGGTGTGTGAAGTCAGAATGGAGGTGTGTGAACTCATAGAATGGAGTGTGTGAAGTCACAATGAGGCTGTGTGAAGTCATAGAATGGGGGTGTGTGAAGTCAAATTGGAGGTGTGTGAAATCACAGAATGGAGGTGTGTCAACTCAGAAATGACGTGTGTGAAGTCATAGAATGGAGGTGTGTGAATTCATAGAATGGAAGTGTGCGAAATCATAGAATGGAGGTGTGTGAAGTCAAAGAATTGAGGTTTGTGAAGTCAGAATGGAGGTGTGTGAAGTCAGGATGGAGTTGGGTGAAGAGACAGAATGGAGGTGTGGGAACTCAGAATGGAGGTGTGTGGTCACAGAACGGAGGTTTGTGAAGTCATAGAATGTAGGTGCGTGAAGTCATAGAATGGATGTTTCTGAAGTGAGAATGAAGGTGTATGAAGTCAAAGAATTGAGGTGTGTGAAGTCAAAATGGAGGTGTGTGAACTCATAGAATGGAGGTGTGTGAACTCATAGAATGGAGGTGTGTGAAGTCATGGAATGGAGGTGTGTGAAGTCACAGAATGGAGGTGTGTGAAGTCATAGAATGGAGGTGTGTGAAGTCAGAATGGAGGTGTGTGAACTCATAGAATGGAGCTGTGTGAAGTCACAATGGAGGTGTGTGAAGTCAGAGAATGGAGGTGTGTGAAGTCACAGAATGGAGGTGTGTGAACTCAGAATGGAGGTGTGTGAAGTCACAGAATGAAGGTGTGTGAAGTCATAGAATGGAGGTGTGTGAAGTCGTAGAATGGATGTGTGTGAATTCATAATGGAGGTGTGTGAAGTCAGAGAATTGAGATGTGTGAAGTCACAGAATGGAGGTTTGTGAAGTCATAGAATGGAGGTGTGTGAAGTCATAGAATGGAGGTGTGTGAAGTCATAGAATGGATGTTTGTGAAGTAAAAATGAAGGTGTGTTAAGTCATAGAATGGAGGTGTGTGAAGTCATAGAATGGAGCTGTTTGAAGTCAGAATGGAGGTGTGTGAAGTCACAGAATGGAGGTGTGTGAACTCAGAATGGTGGTGTGTGAAGTCACAGAATGGAGGTGTGTTAAGTCACAGAACGGAGGTGTTTGAACTCAAAATGGAGGTGTGTGAAATCACAGAATGAAGGTGTGTGAAGTCATAGAATGGAGGTGTGTGAAATCATAGAATGGAGGTGTGGGAAGGCATAGAGTGGAGCTGTGTGAAGTCAGATTGGAGGTGTGCGAAGTCACAGAATGGAGGTGTGTGAAGTCATAGAATGGAGGTGTGTGAAGTCATAATGGAGGTGTGTGAAGTCACAGAATTGAGGTGTGTGAACTCAGAACGGAGGTTTGTGAAGTCACAGAATCTAGGTGTGTGAATCATAGAATGGAGGTGTGTGAAGTCATAGAATGGAGGAGTGTGAAGTCATAATGGAGGTGTGTGAAGTCACAGAATGGAGGTTTGTGAACTCAGAATGGAGGTGTGTGAAGTCACACAATGGAGGTGAGGGAAGTCATAGAATGGAGTTTTGTGAAGTCACAGAATGGTGGTGTGTGAATTAATAGAATGGAGGTGTGAGAAATCATAGAATGAAGGTGTGTGAAGTCACATAATGGAGGTGTGTGAAGTCACAGAATGGAGGTGTTTGAAGTCACAGAATGGCGGTGTGTGAACAAACAATGGAGGTGTGTGAAGTCAAAGAATGGAGGTGTGTGAAGTCATAGAATGGAATTGTGTGAAGTCATAGAATGGAGGTGTGTGAAGTCATAGAATGGAGGTGTGTGAAGTCATAGAATGGATGTTTCTGAAGTAGAATGAAGGTGTGTGAAGTCATAGAATGGAGGTGTGTGAAGTCAAAATGGGGGTATGTGAACTCATAAAATGGAGATGTGTGAAGTCAAGGAATGGAGGTGTGTGAAGTCACAGAATGAAGGTGTGTGAAGTCACAGAATGAAGGTGTTTGAAGCCAAAATTGTGGTGCGTGAAGTCACAAATGGAGGTGTCTGAAGTCGGAATGCAGCTGTGTGAAGTCATAGAATGGAGGTGTGTGAAGTCAGAATGGAGGTGTGTGAACTCATAGAATGGAGTGTGTGAAGTCACAATGAGGCTGTGTGAAGTCATAGAATGGGGGTGTGTGAAGTCAAATTGGAGGTGTGTGAAATCACAGAATGGAGGTGTGTCAACTCAGAAATGACGTGTGTGAAGTCATAGAATGGAGGTGTGTGAATTCATAGAATGGAAGTGTGTGAAATCATACAATGGAGGTGTGTGAAGTCAAAGAATTGAGGTTTGTGAAGTCAGAATGGAGGTGTGTGATGTCAGGATGGAGGTGGGTGAAGTCACAGAATGGAGGTGTGGGAACTCAGAATGGAGGTGTGTGGTCACAGAACGGAGGTTTGTGAAGTCATAGAATGTAGGTGCGTGAAGTCATAGAATGCATGTTTCTGAAGTGAGAATGAAGGTGTATGAAGTCAAAGAATGGAGGTGTGTGAAGTCAAAATGGAGGTGTGTGAACTCGTAGAATGGAGGTGTGTGAACTCATAGAATGGAGGTGTGTGAAGTCATGGAATGGAGGTGTGTGAAGTCAAAGAATGGAGGTGTGTGAAGTCAAACAATAAAGGTGTGTGAAGTCACAGAATGGAGGTGTGTGAACTCATAGAATGGAGGTGCATGAAGTCAAAAATGGAGGTGTGTGAAGTCATCGAATGGAGATGTGTGAAGTCATGGAATGGAGGTGTGTGAAGTCATATGGAGTTGTGTGAAGTCATAGAATGGAGGTGTGTGATCATAGAATGGATGTTTGTGAAGTAAGAATGAAGGTGTGTTAAGTCATAGAATGGAGGTGTGTGAAGGCACAGAATGGAGGTGTGTGAAGTCATAGAATGGAGCTATGTGAAGTCATAATGGAGGTGTGTGAAGTCATAATGGAGGTGTGTGAAGTCATAGAATGGAGGTGTGTGAAATCACAATGGAGGTGTGTGAAGTCAAAGAATGGAGGTGTGTGAAGTCATAGAGAGGAATTGTGTGAAGTCATAGAATGGAGATGTGTGAAGCCAGAATTGAGGTGTGTGATGTCACAGAATTGAGGTGTGTGAACTCAGAATGGAGGTGTGTGAAGTCAAAGAATGGATGTGTGTGAATTCATAATGGAGGTGTGTGAAGTCACAGAATGGAGTTCTGTGAAGTCATAGAATGGAGGTGTGTTAAGTCACAGAATGGAGGTGTGTGAACTCAGAGAATGGAGGTGTGTGAACTCAGAATGGAGGTGTGTGAAATCACAGAACGGAGGTTTGTGAAGTCATAGAATGGAAGTGCGTGAAGTCATATAATGGATATTTCTGAAGTAAGAATGAAGGTGTGTGAAGTCATAGAATGGAGGTTTGTGAAGTCAAAATGGAGGTGTGTGAACTCATAGAATGGAGGTGTGTAAACTCATAGAATGGAGGTGTGTGAAGTCATGGAAAGGAGGTGTGTGAAGTCAAGGAATGGAGGTGTGTGAAGTCAAACAATAAAGGTGTGTGAAGTCACAGAATGGAGGTGTGTGAAATCACAGAATGGAGGTGTGTGAAGTCAAAAAGGTGGTGTGTAGAGTCACAAATGGAGGTGTGTGAAGTGATAGAATGGAGGTGTGTGAAGTCAAAGAATAGAGGTGTGTGAAGGCATCGAATGGACGTGTGTGAAGTCATGGAATGGAGGTGTGTGAAGTCACAGAATGGAGGTGTGTGAAGTCATAGAATGGAGGTGTGTGAAGTCACAGAATGGAGGAGTGTGAAGTCAGAATTGAGTTGTGTGAAGTCATAGAATGGAGGTGTGTGAAGTAAGAATGGAGGTGTGTGAAGTCATAGAATGGAGGTGTGTGAAGTCAGAACGGAGGTGTGTGAACTCACAGAATGGAGGTGCGTTAAGTCACAGAATGGAGGTTTGTGAACTCAGAATGGAGTTGTGTGAAGTCACACAATGGAGGTGAGGGAAGTCATAGAATGGAGTTGTGTGAAGTCACAGAATGGTGGTGTGTGAATTAATAGAATGGACGTGTGAGAAATCATAGAATGAAGGTGTGTGAAGTTACAGAATGGAGGTGTGTGAAGTCACAGAATGGAGGTGTGTGAACAAAGAATGGAGGTGTGTGAAGTCATAGAATGGAGGTGTGTGAAGTCATAGAATGGATGTTTCTGAAGTAGAATGAAGGTGTGTGAAGTCATAGAATGGAGGTGTGTGAAGTCAAAATGGGGGTATGTGAACTCATAAAATGGAGATGTGTGAAGTCAAGGAATGGAGGTGTGTGAAGTCCAAGAATATAGGTGTGTGAAGTCAAACAATGGTGGTGTGTGAAGTCACAGAATGCAGGTGTGTTAAGTCAAAGAATGGAAGTGTGAAGTCAAAATGGAGGTTTGTGAAGTCACAGAATGAAGGTGTGTGAAGTCACAGAATGAAGGTGTTTGAAGTCAAAATTGTGGTGCGTGAAGTCACAAATGGAGGTGTCTGAAGTGGGAATGCAGCTGTGTGAAGTCATAGAATGGAGGTGTGTGAAGTCAGAATGGAGGTGTGTGAACTCATAGAATGGAGTGTGTGAAGTCACAATGAGGCTGTGTGAAGTCATAGAATGGGGGTGTGTGAAGTCAAATTGGAGGTGTGTGAAATCACAGAATGGAGGTGTGCCAACTCAGAAATGACGTGTATGAAGTCATAGAATGGAGGTGTGTGAATTCATAGAATGGAAGTGTGTGAAATCATAGAATGGAGGTGTGTGAAGTCAAAGAATTGAGGTTTGTGAAGTCAGAATGGAGGTGTGTGAAGTCAGGATGGAGGTGGGTGAAGTCACAGAATGGAGGTGTGGGAACTCAGAATGGAGGTGTGTGGTCACAGAACGGAGGTTTGTGAAGTCATAGAATGTAGGTGCGTGAAGTCATAGAATGGATGTTTCTGAAGTGAGAATGAAGGTGTATGAAGTCAAAGAATGGAGGTGTGTGAAGTCAAAATGGAGGTGTGTGAACTCGTAGAATGGAGGTGTGTGAACTCATAGAATGGAGGTGTGTGAAGTCATGGAATGGAGGTGTGTGAAGTCAAAGAATGGAGGTGTGTGAAGTCAAACAATAAAGGTGTGTGAAGTCACAGAATGGAGGTGTGTGAACTCATAGAATGGAGGTGCATGAAGTCAAAAATGGAGGTGTGTGAAGTCATCGAATGGAGATGTGTGAAGTCATGGAATGGAGGTGTGTGAAGTCATATGGAGTTGTGTGAAGTCATAGAATGGAGGTGTGTGATCATAGAATGGATGTTTGTGAAGTAAGAATGAAGGTGTGTTAAGTCATAGAATGGAGGTGTGTGAAGGCACAGAATGGAGGTGTGTGAAGTCATAGAATGGAGCTATGTGAAGTCATAATGGAGGTGTGTGAAGTCATAGAATGGAGGTGTGTGAAATCACAATGGAGGTGTGTGAAGTCAAAGAATGGAGGTGTGTGAAGTCATAGAGAGGAATTGTGTGAAGTCATAGAATGGAGATGTGTGAAGCCAGAATTGAGGTGTGTGATGTCACAGAATTGAGGTGTGTGAACTCAGAATGGAGGTGTGTGAAGTCAAAGAATGGATGTGTGTGAATTCATAATGGAGGTGTGTGAAGTCACAGAATGGAGTTCTGTGAAGTCATAGAATGGAGGTGTGTTAAGTCACAGAATGGAGGTGTGTGAACTCAGAGAATGGAGGTGTGTGAACTCAGAATGGAGGTGTGTGAAATCACAGAACGGAGGTTTGTGAAGTCATAGAATGGAAGTGCGTGAAGTCATATAATGGATATTTCTGAAGTAAGAATGAAGGTGTGTGAAGTCATAGAATGGAGGTTTGTGAAGTCAAAATGGAGGTGTGTGAACTCATAGAATGGAGGTGTGTAAACTCATAGAATGGAGGTGTGTGAAGTCATGGAAAGGAGGTGTGTGAAGTCAAGGAATGGAGGTGTGTGAAGTCAAACAATAAAGGTGTGTGAAGTCACAGAATGGAGGTGTGTGAAATCACAGAATGGAGGTGTGTGAAGTCAAAAAGGTGGTGTGTAGAGTCACAAATGGAGGTGTGTGAAGTGATAGAATGGAGGTGTGTGAAGTCAAAGAATAGAGGTGTGTGAAGGCATCGAATGGACGTGTGTGAAGTCATGGAATGGAGGTGTGTGAAGTCACAGAATGGAGGTGTGTGAAGTCATAGAATGGAGGTGTGTGAAGTCACAGAATGGAGGAGTGTGAAGTCAGAATTGAGTTGTGTGAAGTCATAGAATGGAGGTGTGTGAAGTAAGAATGGAGGTGTGTGAAGTCATAGAATGGAGGTGTGTGAAGTCAGAACGGAGGTGTGTGAACTCACAGAATGGAGGTGCGTTAAGTCACAGAATGGAGGTTTGTGAACTCAGAATGGAGTTGTGTGAAGTCACACAATGGAGGTGAGGGAAGTCATAGAATGGAGTTGTGTGAAGTCACAGAATGGTGGTGTGTGAATTAATAGAATGGACGTGTGAGAAATCATAGAATGAAGGTGTGTGAAGTTACAGAATGGAGGTGTGTGAAGTCACAGAATGGAGGTGTGTGAACAAAGAATGGAGGTGTGTGAAGTCATAGAATGGAGGTGTGTGAAGTCATAGAATGGATGTTTCTGAAGTAGAATGAAGGTGTGTGAAGTCATAGAATGGAGGTGTGTGAAGTCAAAATGGGGGTATGTGAACTCATAAAATGGAGATGTGTGAAGTCAAGGAATGGAGGTGTGTGAAGTCCAAGAATATAGGTGTGTGAAGTCAAACAATGGTGGTGTGTGAAGTCACAGAATGCAGGTGTGTTAAGTCAAAGAATGGAAGTGTGAAGTCAAAATGGAGGTTTGTGAAGTCACAGAATGAAGGTGTGTGAAGTCACAGAATGAAGGTGTTTGAAGTCAAAATTGTGGTGCGTGAAGTCACAAATGGAGGTGTCTGAAGTGGGAATGCAGCTGTGTGAAGTCATAGAATGGAGGTGTGTGAAGTCAGAATGGAGGTGTGTGAACTCATAGAATGGAGTGTGTGAAGTCACAATGAGGCTGTGTGAAGTCATAGAATGGGGGTGTGTGAAGTCAAATTGGAGGTGTGTGAAATCACAGAATGGAGGTGTGCCAACTCAGAAATGACGTGTATGAAGTCATAGAATGGAGGTGTGTGAATTCATAGAATGGAAGTGTGTGAAATCATAGAATGGAGGTGTGTGAAGTCAAAGAATTGAGGTTTGTGAAGTCAGAATGGAGGTGTGTGAAGTCAGGATGGAGGTGGGTGAAGTCACAGAATGGAGGTGTGGGAACTCAGAATGGAGGTGTGTGGTCACAGAACGGAGGTTTGTGAAGTCATAGAATGTAGGTGCGTGAAGTCATAGAATGGATGTTTCTGAAGTGAGAATGAAGGTGTATGAAGTCAAAGAATGGAGGTGTGTGAAGTCAAAATGGAGGTGTGTGAACTCGTAGAATGGAGGTGTGTGAACTCATAGAATGGAGGTGTGTGAAGTCATGGAATGGAGGTGTGTGAAGTCAAAGAATGGAGGTGTGTGAAGTCAAACAATAAAGGTGTGTGAAGTCACAGAATGGAGGTGTGTGAACTCATAGAATGGAGGTGCATGAAGTCAAAAATGGAGGTGTGTGAAGTCATCGAATGGAGATGTGTGAAGTCATGGAATGGAGGTGTGTGAAGTCATATGGAGTTGTGTGAAGTCATAGAATGGAGGTGTGTGATCATAGAATGGATGTTTGTGAAGTAAGAATGAAGGTGTGTTAAGTCATAGAATGGAGGTGTGTGAAGGCACAGAATGGAGGTGTGTGAAGTCATAGAATGGAGCTATGTGAAGTCATAATGGAGGTGTGTGAAGTCATAGAATGGAGGTGTGTGAAATCACAATGGAGGTGTGTGAAGTCAAAGAATGGAGGTGTGTGAAGTCATAGAGAGGAATTGTGTGAAGTCATAGAATGGAGATGTGTGAAGCCAGAATTGAGGTGTGTGATGTCACAGAATTGAGGTGTGTGAACTCAGAATGGAGGTGTGTGAAGTCAAAGAATGGATGTGTGTGAATTCATAATGGAGGTGTGTGAAGTCACAGAATGGAGTTCTGTGAAGTCATAGAATGGAGGTGTGTTAAGTCACAGAATGGAGGTGTGTGAACTCAGAGAATGGAGGTGTGTGAACTCAGAATGGAGGTGTGTGAAATCACAGAACGGAGGTTTGTGAAGTCATAGAATGGAAGTGCGTGAAGTCATATAATGGATATTTCTGAAGTAAGAATGAAGGTGTGTGAAGTCATAGAATGGAGGTTTGTGAAGTCAAAATGGAGGTGTGTGAACTCATAGAATGGAGGTGGGTAAACTCATAGAATGGAGGTGTGTGAAGTCATGGAAAGGAGGTGTGTGAAGTCAAAGAATGGAGGTGTGTGAAGTCAAACAATAAAGGTGTGTGAAGTCACAGAATGGAGGTGTGTGAAATCACAGAATGGAGGTGTGTGAAGTCAAAAAGGTGGTGTGTAGAGTCACAAATGGAGGTGTGTGAAGTGATAGAATGGAGGTGTGTGAAGTCAAAGAATAGAGGTGTGTGAAGGCATCGAATGGACGTGTGTGAAGTCATGGAATGGAGGTGTGTGAAGTCACAGAATGGAGGTGTGTGAAGTCATAGAATGGAGGTGTGTGAAGTCACAGAATGGAGGAGTGTGAAGTCAGAATTGAGTTGTGTGAAGTCATAGAATGGAGGTGTGTGAAGTAAGAATGGAGGTGTGTGAAGTCATAGAATGGAGGTGTGTGAAGTCAGAACGGAGGTGTGTGAAGTCACAGAATGGAGGTGCGTTAAGTCACAGAATGGAGGTTTGTGAACTCAGAATGGAGGTGTGTGAAGTCACACAATGGAGGTGAGGGAAGTCATAGAATGGAGTTGTGTGAAGTCACAGAATGGTGGTGTGTGAATTAATAGAATGGACGTGTGAGAAATCATAGAATGAAGGTGTGTGAAGTTACAGAATGGAGGTGTGTGAAGTCACAGAATGGAGGTGTGTGAACAAAGAATGGAGGTGTGTGAAGTCATAGAATGGAGGTGTGTGAAGTCATAGAATGGATGTTTCTGAAGTAGAATGAAGGTGTGTGAAGTCATAGAATGGAGGTGTGTGAAGTCAAAATGGGGGTATGTGAACTCATAAAATGGAGATGTGTGAAGTCAAGGAATGGAGGTGTGTGAAGTCCAAGAATATAGGTGTGTGAAGTCAAACAATGGTGGTGTGTGAAGTCACAGAATGCAGGTGTGTTAAGTCAAAGAATGGAAGTGTGAAGTCAAAATGGAGGTTTGTGAAGTCACAGAATGAAGGTGTGTGAAGTCACAGAATGAAGGTGTTTGAAGTCAAAATTGTGGTGCGTGAAGTCACAAATGGAGGTGTCTGAAGTCGGAATGCAGCTGTGTGAAGTCATAGAATGGAGGTGTGTGAAGTCAGAATGGAGGTGTGTGAACTCATAGAATGGAGTGTGTGAAGTCACAATGAGGCTGTGTGAAGTCATAGGATGGGGGTGTGTGAAGTCAAATTGGAGGTGTGTGAAATCACAGAATGGAGGTGTGTCAACTCAGAAATGACGTGTGTGAAGTCATAGAATGGAGGTGTGTGAATTCATAGAATGGAAGTGTGTGAAATCATAGAATGGAGGTGTGTAAAGTCAAAGAATTGAGGTTTGTGAAGTCAGAATGGAGGTGTGTGAAGTCAGGATGGAGGTGGGTGAAGTGACAGAATGGAGGTGTGGGAACTCAGAATGGAGGTGTGTGGTCACAGAACGGAGGTTTGTGAAGTCATAGAATGTAGGTGCGTGAAGTCATAGAATGGATGTTTCTGAAGTGAGAATGAAGGTGTATGAAGTCAAAGAATGGAGGTGTGTGAAGTCAAAATGGAGGTGTGTGAACTCATAGAATGGAGGTGTGTGAACTCATAGAATGGAGGTGTGTGAAGTCATGGAATGGAGGTGTGTGAAGTCAAAGAATGGAGGTGTGTGAAGTCAAACAATAAAGGTGTGTGAAGTCACAGAATGGAGGTGTGTGAACTCATAGAATGGAGGTGCATGAAGTAAAAAATGGAGGTGTGTGAAGTCATCTAATGGAGATGTGTGAAGTCATGGAATGGAGGTGTGTGAAGTCAGATGGAGTTGTGTGAAGTCATAGAATGGAGGTGTGTGATCATAGAATGGATGTTTGTGAAGTAAGAATGAAGGTGTGTTAAGTAATAGAATGGAGGTGTGTGAAGGCACAGAATGGAGGTGTGTGAAGTCATAGAATGGAGCTATGTGAAGTCATAATGGAGGTGTGTGAAGTCATAGAATGGAGGTGTGTGAAATCACAATGGAGGTGTGTGAAGTCAAAGAATGGAGGTGTGTGAAGTCATAGAGAGGAATTGTGTGAAGTCATAGAATGGAGATGTGTGAAGCCAGAATTGAGGTGTGTGATGTCACAGAATTGAGGTGTGTGAACTCAGAATGGAGGTGTGTGAAGTCACAGAATGGAGGTGTGTGAAGTCACAGAATGAAGGTGTGTGAAGTTATAGAATGGAGGTGTGTGAATTCATAGAATGGATGTGTGTGAATTCATAATGGAGGTGTGTGAAGTCACAGAATGGAGTTCTGTGAAGTCATAGAATGGAGGTGTGTTAAGTCACAGAATGGAGGTGTGTGAACTCAGAGAATAGAGGTGTGTGAACTCAGAATGGAGGTGTGTGAAATCACAGAACGGAGGTTTGTGAAGTCATAGAATGGAAGTGCGTGAAGTCATATAATGGATATTTCTGAAGTAAGAATGAAGGTGTGTGAAGTCATAGAATGGAGGTTTGTGAAGTCAAAATGGAGGTGTGTGAACTCATAGAATGGAGGTGTGTAAACTCATAGAATGGAGGTGTGTGAAGTCATGGAAAGGAGGTGTGTGAAGTCAAAGAATGGAGGTGTGTGAAGTCAAACAATAAAGGTGTGTGAAGTCACAGAATGGAGGTGTGTGAAATCACAGAATGGAGGTGTGTGAAGTCAAAAAGGTGGTATGTAGAGTCACAAATGGAGGTGTGTGAAGTGATAGAATGGAGGTGTGTGAAGTCAAAGAATAGAGGTGTGTGAAGGCATCGAATGGAGGTGTGTGAAGTCATGGAATGGAGGTGTGTGAAGTCACAGAATGGAGGTGTGTGAAGTCATGGAATGGAGGTGTGTGAAGTCACAGAATGGAGGAGTGTGAAGTCAGAATGGAGTTGTGTGAAGTCATAGAATGGAGGTGTGTGAAGTCAGAATGGAGGTGTGTGAAGTCATAGAATGGAGGTGTGTGAAGTCAGAACGGAGGTGTGTGAAGTCACAGAATGGAGGTGCGTTAAGTCACAGAATGTAGGTTTGTGAACTCAGAATGGAGGTGTGTGAAGTCACACAATGGAGGTGAGGAAAGTCATAGAATGGAGTTGTGTGAAGTCACAGAATGGTGGTGTGTGAATTAATAGAATGGACGTGTGAGAAATCATAGAATGAAGGTGTGTGAAGTCACAGAATGGAGGTGTGTGAAGTCACAGTATGGAGGTGTGTGAAGTCACAGAATGGAGGTGTGTGAACAAACAATCGAGGTGTGTGAAGTCAAAGAATGGAGGTGTGTGAAATCACAGAATGGAGGTGTGTCAACTCAGAAATGACGTTTGTGAAGTCATAGAATGGAGGTGTGTGAATTCATAGAATGGAAGTGTGTGAAATCATAGAATGGAGGTGTGTGAAGTCAAAGAATTGAGGTTTGTGAAGTCAAAATGGAGGTGTGTGAAGTCAGGATGGAGGTCGGTGAAGTCACAGAATGGAGGTGTGGGAACTCAGAATGGAGGAGTGTGGTCACAGAACGGAGGTTGGTGAAGTCATAGAATGTAGGTGCGTGAAGTCATAGAATGGATGTTTCTGAAGTGAGAATGAAGGTGTATGAAGTCAAAGAATGGAGGTGTGTGAAGTCAAAATGGAGGTGTGTGAACTCATAGATTGGAGGTGTGTGAACTCATAGAATGGAGGTGTGTGAAGTCAAGGAATGAAGGTGTGTGAAGTCAAAGAATGGAGGTGTGTGAAGTCAAACAATAAAGGTGTGTGAAGTCACAGAATGGAGGTGTGTGAACTCATAGAATGGAGGTGCATGAAGTCAAAAATGGAGGTGTGTGAAGTCATCGAATGGAGATGTGTGAAGTCATGGAATGGAGGTGTGTGAAGTCAGATGGAGTTGTGTGAAGTCATAGAATGGAGGTTTGTGATCATAAAATGGATGTTTGTGAAGTAAGAATGAAGGTGTGTTAAGTCATAGAATGGAGGTGTGTGAAGGCACAGAATGGAGGTGTGTGAAGTCATAGAATGGAGCTATGTGAAGTCATAATGGAGGTGTGTGAAGTCATAGAATGGAGGTGTGTGAAATCACAATGGAGGTGTGTGAAGTCAAAGAATGGAGGTGTGTGAAGTCATAGAAAGGAATTGTGTAAAGTCATAGAATGGAGATGTGTGAAGCCAGTATTGAGGTGTGTGACGTCACAGAATTGAGGTGTGTGAACTCAGAATGGAGGTGTGTGAAGTCACAGAATGGAGGTTTGTAAAGTCATAGAATGGAGGTGTGTGAAGTCATAGAATGGATGTTTCTGAAATAGAATGAAGGTGTGTGAAGTCATAGAATGTAGGTGTGTGAAGTCAAAATGGAGGTGTGCGAACTCATAAAATGGAGATGTGTGAAGTCATGGAATGGAGGTGTGTGAAGTCCAAAAAGGGAGGTGTGTGAAGTCAAACCATGGTGGTGTGTGAAGTCACAGAATGGAGGTGTGTGAAGTCAAAGAATGGAAGTGTGTGAAGTCAAAATTGAGGTGTGTGAAGTCACAGAATGGAGGAGTGTGAAGTCACAGAATGGAGGTGTGTGAAGTCATAGAATGGAGGTGTGTGAAGTCACAGAATGGAGATGTGTGTAGTCACAGAATGGAGGTGTGTGAAGTCACAGAATGGAGGTGTGTGAAGTCACAGAATGGAGGTGTGTGAACTCACAATGGAGGTGTGAGAAATCCCAGAATGGAGGTGTGTGAAGTCAAACAATAAAGGTGTGTGAAGTCACAGAATGGAGGTCTGTGAAGTCATAGAATGGAGGTGTGTTAAGTCACAGAATGGAGGTGTGTGAACTCAGAGAATGGAGGTGTGTGAACTCAGAATGGAGGTGTGTGAAATCACAGAACGGAGATTTGTGAAGTCATAGAATGGAAGTGCGTGAAGTCAAATAATGGATATTTCTGAAGTAAGAATGAAGGTGTGTGAAGTCATAGAATGGAGGTTTGTGAAGTCAAAATGGAGGTGTGTGAACTCATAGAATGGAGGTGTGTGAACTCATAGAATGGAGGTGTGTGAAGCCATCGAAATGAGGTGTGTGAAGTCAAAGAATGGAGGTGTGTGAAGTCAAACAATAAAGGTGTGTGAAGTCACAGAATGGAGGTGTGTGAAATCACAGAATGGAGGTGTGTGAAGTCAAAAAGGTGGTGTGTAGAGTCACAAATGGAGGTGTGTGATGTCATAGAATGGAGGTGTGTGAAATCAGAATGGAGGTGTGTGAAGTCATAGAATGGAGGTGTGTGAAGTCAGAATGGAGGTGTGTGAACTCATAGAATGGAGGTGTGTGAAGTCACAATGGAGGTATGTGAAGTCATAGAATGGTGGTGTGTGAAGTCACAGAATGGAGGTGTGGAAGTCATAGAATGGAGGTGGGTGAAGTCAGAATGGAGGTGTGTGAAGTCATAGAATGGAGGTGTGTGAAGTCATAATGTAGGTGTGTGAAATCACAGAATTGAGGTGTGTGAAGTCACAGAATGGAGGTGTGTAAAGTCATAGAATGGAGGTGTGTGAAGCCATAGAATGGAGGTGTGTGAAGTCATAGAATGAATGTTTGTGAAGTAAGAATGAAGGTGTGTTAAGTCATGAAATGGAGATGTGTGAAGGCACAGAATGGAGGTGTGTGAAGTCATAGAATGGAGCTGTGTGAAGTCAGAATGGAGGTGTGTGAAGTCCTAGAATGGAGGTGTTTGAACTCACAATGGAGATGTGTGAAGTCAAAAAATGGAGGTGTGTGAAGTCAAAGAATGGAAGTGGGTGAAGTCACAGAATGGAGGTGTGTGAAGTCATAGAATGGAGGTGTGTGAAGTCATAGAATGGAGGTGTGTGAAGTCACAGAATTGATGTTTGTGAAGTCAGAATGGAGGTATGTGAAGTCAGAATGGAGGTTTCTGAAGTCATAGAATGGAGGTGTGTGAAGTCATAGAATGGAGGTGTGTGAAGTCATAGAATGGAGGTGTGTGAAGTCACAGAATTGATGTTTGTGAATTCAGAATGGAGATGTGTGAACTTACAATGGAGGTGTGTGAAGTCAAAGAATGGAGGTGTGTGAAGTCACAGAATTGATGTTTGTGAAGTCAGAATGGAGGTGTGTGAAGTGAGAATGGAGGTGTGTGAAGTCATAGAATGGAGGTGTGTGAAGTCACAATGCACGTGTGAGAACTCATAGAATGGAGGTGTCTGAAGTCAGAATGTAGTTGTGTGAAGTCATAGAATGGAGGTGTGTGAAGTCATAGAATGGATGTGTGTGAATTCATAATGGAGGTGTGTGAAGTCTCAGAATTGAGGTGTGTGAAGTCACAGAATGGAGGTTTTTGAAGTCATAGAATGGATGTTTGTGAAGTAAGAATGAAGGTGTGTTAAGTCATAGAATGGAGGTGTGTGAATGCACAGAATGGAGGAGTGTGAAGTCATAGAATGGAGCTGTTTGAAGTCAGAATGGAGGTGTGTGAAGTCACAGAATGGAGGTGTGTGAACTCAGAATGTTGGTGTGTGAAGTCACAGAATGGAGGTGTGTTAAGTCACAGAACGGAGGTGTTTGAACTCAGAATGGAGGTGTGTGAAATCACAGAATGGAGGTGTGTGAAGTCATAGAATGGAGGTGTGTGAAATCATAGAATGGAGGTGTGGGAAGGCATAGAGTGGAGCTGTGTGAAGTCAGATTGGAGGTGTGCGAAGTCACAGAATGGAGGTGTGTGAAGTCATTGAATGGAGCTTGGTGAAGTCAGAATGGAGGTGTGTGAAGTCACAGAATTGAGGTGTGTGAACTCAGAACGGAGGTGTGTGAAGTCACAGAATCTAGGTGTGTGAAGTCATAGAATGGAGGTGTGTGAAGTCATAGAATGGAGGTGTGTGAAGTCATAATGGAGGTGTGTGAAGTCACAGAATTGAGGTGTGTGAAGTCACAGAATGGAGGTGTGTGAAGTCCTAGAATGGAGGTGTGTGAAGTCAGAACGGAGGTGTGTGAAGTCACAGAATGGAGGTGCGTTAAGTCACAGAATGGAGGTTTGTGAACTCAGAATGGAGGTGTGTGAAGTCACACAATGGAGGTGAGGGAAGTCATAGAATGGAGTTGTGTGAAGTCACAGAATGGTGGTGTGTGAATTAATAGAATGGATGTGTGAGAAATCATAGAATGAACGTGTGTGAAGTCACAGAATGGAGGTGTGTGAAGTCACAGAATGGAGGTGTTTGAAGTCACAGAATGGAGGTGTGTGAACAAACAATGGAGGTGTGTGAAGTCAAAGAATGGAGGTGTGTGAAGTCATAGAATGGAATTGTGTGAAGTCATAGAATGGAGGTGTGTGATGTCATAGAATGGAGGGGTGTGAAGTCATAGAATGGATGTTTCTGAAGTAGAATGAAGGTGTGTGAAGTCATAGAATGGAGGTGTGTGAAGTCAAAATGGGGGTTTGTGAACTCATAAAATGGAGATGTGTGAAGTCAAGGAATGGAGGTGTGTGAAGTCCAAGAATATAGGTGTGTGAAGTCAAACAATGGTGGTGTGTGAAGTCACAGAATGCAGGTGTGTTAAGTCAAAGAATGGAAGTGTGAAGTCAAAATGGAGGTGTGTGAAGTCACAGAATGGACGTGTGTGAAGTCACAGAATGAAGGTTTTTGAAGTCAAAATTGTGGTGTGTGAAGTCACAAATGGAGGTGTCTGAAGTCGGAATGCAGCTGTGTGAAGTCATAGAATGGAGGTGTGTGAAGTCAGAATGGAGGTGTGTGAACTCATAGAATGGAGTGTGTGAAGTCACAATAAGGCTGTGTGAAGTCATAGAATGGGGATGTGTGAAGTCAAATTGGAGGTGTGTGAAATCACAGAATGGAGGTGTGTCAACTCAGAAATGACGTGTGTGAAGTCATAGAATGGAGGTGTGTGAATTCGTAGAATGGAAATGTGTGAAGTCATAGAATGGAGCTATGTGAAGTCATAATGGAGGTGTGTGAAATCATAGAATGGAGGTGTGTGAAATCACAATGGAGGTGTGTGAAGTCAAAGAATGGAGGTGTGTGAAGTCATAGAAAGGAATTGTGTGAAGCCATAGAATGGAGATGTGTGAAGCCAGAATTGAGGTGTGTGACGTCAAAGAATTGAGGTGTGTGAACTCAGAATGGAGGTGTGTGAAGTCACAGAATGGAGGTTTGTAAAGTCATAGAATGGAGGTGTGTGAAGTCATAGAATGGATGTTTCTGAAATAGAATGAAGGTGTGTGAAGTCATAGAATGTAGGTGTGTGAAGTCAAAATGGAGGTGTGCGAACTCATAAAATGGAGATGTGTGAAGTCATGGAATGGAGGTGTGTGAAGTCCAAAAAGGGAGGTGTGTGAAGTCAAACCATGGTGGTGTGTGAAGTCACAGAATGGAGGAGTGTGAAGTCCCAGAATGGAGGTGTGTGAAGTCATAGAATGGAGGTGTGTGAAGTCACAGAATGGAGGAGTGTGTAGTCACAGAATGGAGGTGTGTGAACTCAGAATGGAGGTGTGTGAAGTCACAGAATGAAGGTGTGTGAAGTCATAAAATGGAGGTGTGTGAAGTCATAGAATGGATGTGTGTGAATTCATAATGGAGGTGTGTGAAGTCACAGAATTGAGGTGTGTGAAGTCACAGAATGGAGGTTTGTGAAGTCATAAAATGGAGGTGTGTGAAGTCATAGAATGGAGGTGTGTGAAGTCATAGAATGGATGTTTGTGAAGTAAGAATGAAGGTGTGTTAAGTCATAGAATGGAGGTGTGTGTAGGCACAGAATGGAGGTGTGTGAAGTCATAGAATGGAGCTGTTTGAAGTCAGAATGGAGGTGTGTGAAGTCACAGAATGGAGGTGTGTGAACTCAGAATGGTGGTGTGTGAAGTCACAGAATGGAGGTGTGTTAAGTCACAGAACGGAGGTGTTTGAACTCAGAATGGAGGTGTGTGAAATCAAAGAATGGAGGTGTGTGAAGTCATATAATGGAGGTGTGTGAAATCATAGAATGGAGGTGTGGGAAGGCATAGAGTGGAGCTGTGTGAAGTCAGATTGGAGGTGTGCGAAGTCACAGAATGGAGGTGTGTGAAATCATTGAATGGAGCTTGGTGAAGTCAGAATGGAGGTGTGTGTAGTCACAGAATTGAGGTGTGTGAACTCAGAACGGTGGTGTGTGAAGTCACAGAATCTAGGTGTGTGAAGTCACAGAATGGAGTTGTGTGAATTCATAGAATGGAGGTGTGTGAAGTCATAATGGAGATGTGTGAAGTCACAGAATTGAGGTGTGTGAAGTCACAGAATGGAGGTGTGTGAAGTCATAGAATGGAGGTGTGTGAAGTCACAGAATGGAGGTGCGTTAAGTGACAGAATGGAGGTATGTGAACTCAGAATGGAGGTGTGTGAAGTCACACAATGGAGTTGAGGGAAGTCATAGAATGGAGTTGTGTGAAGTCACAGAATGGTGGTGTGTGAATTAATAGAATGGAGGTGTGAGAAATCATAGAATGAAGGTGTGTGAAGTCACAGAATGGAGGTGTGTGAAGTCACAGAATGGAGGTGTTTGAAGTCACAGAATGGAGGTGTGTGAACAAACAATGGAGGTGTGTGAATTCAAAGAATGGAGGTGTGTGAAGTCATAGAATGGAATTGTGTGAAGTCATAGAATGGAGGTGTGTGAAGTCATAGAATGGAGGTGTGTGAAGTCATAGAATGAATGTTTCTGAAGTAGAATGAAGGTGTGTGAAGTCATAGAATGGAGGTGTGTGAAGTCAAAATGGGGGTATGTGAACTCATAAAATGGAGATGTGTGAAGTCAAGGAATGGAGGTGTGTGAAGTCCAAGAATATAGGTGTGTGAAGTCAAACAATGGTGGTGTGTGAAGTCACAGAATGGAGGTGTGTTAAGTCAAAGAATGGAAGTGTGAAGTCAAAATGGAGGTGTGTGAAGTCACAGAATGGACGTGTGTGAAGTCACAGAATGAAGGTTGTTGAAGTCAAAATTGTGGTGTGTGAAGTCACAAATGGAGGTGTCTGAAGTCGGAATGCAGCTGTGTGAAGTCATAGAATGGAGGTGTGCGAAGTCAGAATGGAGGTGTGTGAACTCATAGAATGGAGTGTGTGAAGTCACAATGAGGCTGTGTGAAGTCATAGAATGGGGGTGTGTGAAGTCAAATTGGAGGTGTGTGAAATCACAGAATGGAGGTGTGTCAACTCAGAAATGACGTGTTTGAAGTCATAGAATGGAGGTGTGTGAATTCATAGAATGGAAGTGTGTGAACTCATAGAATGGAGGTGTGTGACGTCACAATGGAAGTGTGTGAAGTCACAGAATGGAGGTGTGTGAAGTCATATATTGGAGGTGTGTGAAGTCAGAATGGAGGTGTGTGAAGTCATAGAATGGAGTTGTGTGAACTCAGAAAGGAGGTGTGTGAAGTCACAGAATAGAGGTGTGTGAAGTCACAGAATGGAGGTGTGGGAAGTAACAAAATGGAGGTGTGTGAAGTCACAGAATTGAAGTGGGTGTACTCACAATGGAGGTGTGTGAAGTCACAGAAGGGAATTGTGTGAAGTCAGAAGGGAGGTGTGTGAAGTCACAGAATGGAGATGTGTGAACTCAGAATGGAGGTGTGGGAAGTCACAGATGGAGGTTTGTGAAGTCATAGAATGGAGGTGTGTGAGGTCATAGAATGGATGTTTCTGAAGTAAGAATGAAGGTGTGTGAAGTCATAGAATGGAGGTGTGTGAAGTCATAGAATGGAGGTGTGTGAAGTCAGAGAATGGAGGTGTGTGAAGTCAGAACGGAGGTATGAAGTCATAGAATAGAGGTGGATGAAGTCATAGAAAGGAGTTGTGGGAAGTCATAGAACAGAGGAGTGTGAAGTCATAGAATGGAGGTGAGTGAAGTCACAGATTCGAGGTCTGTGAAGTCATAGAATGGAGCTGTGTGATGCCAGAATTGAGGAGTGTGAAGTCCTAGAATGGACGTGTGTGAACTCATAGAATGGAGGTGTGTGACGTCACAATGGAAGTGTGTGAAGTCACAGAATGGAGGTGTGTGAAGTCATATATTGGAGGTGTGTGAAGTCAGAATGGAGGTGTGTGAAGTCACAGAATGGAGGTGTGTGAACTCAGAATGGAGGTGTTTGAAGTCATGGATGAAGGTGTGTGAAGTCACAGTATGGAGGTGTGTGAAATCATAGAATGGAATTTTGTGAATTCACAGAATGGAGCTGTGTGAAGTCAGAATGGAGGAGTGTGAAGTCAAACAATGGTGGTGTGTGAAGTCATAGAATGGAGGTGTGTGAACTCATAGAATGGAGGTGTGTGATGTCACAATGGAAGTGTGTGAAGTCACAGAATGGAGGTGTGTGAAGTCATACATTGGTGTGTGAAGTCAGAATGGAGGTGTGTGAAGTCACAGAATGGAGGTGTGTGAACTCAGATTGGAGGTGTGTGAAGTCATAGATGGAGGTGTGTGCAGTCATAGTATAGAGTTGTGTGAAATCCTAGAATGGAGTTTTGTGAATTCACAGAATGGAGGAGTGTGAAGTCAGAATGGCGGAGTGTGAAGTCACAGAATGGAGGTGTGTGAAGTTAGAATGGAGGTGTGTGAACTCATAGAATGGAGGTGTGTGAAGTCACAATGGAGGTGTGTGAAGTCACAATGGAGGTGTGTGAAGACATAGAATGGACATGTGTGAAGTCATAGAATGGAGTTGTGTAAAGTCATAGAATGGAGGTGTGTGAGGTCATAATGTAGGTGTGTGAAGTCACAGAATTGAGATGTGTGAAGTCACAGAATGGAGGTGTGGGAAGTCATAGAATGGAGGTGTGTGAAGTCATAGAATGGAGGTGTGTGAAGTCATAGAATGGATGTTTGTGAAGTAAGAATGAAGGTGTGTGAAGTCATAGAATGGAAGTGTGTGAAGTCACAGAATGGAGATGTGTGACATCATAGAATGGAGCTGTGTGAATTCAGAATGGAGGTGTGTGAAGTGATAGAATGGAGGTGTGTAGAGTCATAGAATGGATGTTTCTGAAGTAGGAATGAAGGTGTGTGAAGTCATAGAATGGAGGTGTGTGAAGACAAAATGGAGGTTTGCGAACTCAAAGAATGGAGGTGTGTGAAGTCATGGAATGGAGGTGTGTGAAGTTCAAGAATGGAGGTGTGTGAAGTCAAACAATGGTGGTGTGTGAAGTCACAGAATGGAGGTGTATGAAGTCACAGAATGGAGGTGTGTGAAGTCAGAGAATTGAGGTGTGTGAAGTCAGAATGCAGGTGTGTGAAGTCATAGAATGGAGGTGTGTGAAGTCACAGAATGGAGGTGTATGAAGTCATAGAATGTAGGTGTGTGAAGTCACAGAATGGAGGTTGTAAAGTCACAGAATGGAGGTGTGTGAAGTCAAAGAATGGAGGTGTGGGAAATCACAGAATGGAGGTTTGTGAAGTCAAAAAGGTGGTGTGTAGACTCACAAATGGAGGTGTGTGAACTCATAGAATGGAGGTGTGTGAAATCAAAGAATAAAGGTGTGTGAAGGCATCGAATGGAGGTGTGTGAAGTCATGGAATGGAGGTGTGTGCAGTCACAGAATGGAGGTGTGTGAGGTCATAATGTAGGTGTGTGAAGTCACAGAATTGAGATGTGTGAAGTCACAGAATGGAGGTGTGGGAAGTCATAGAATGGAGGTGTGTGAAGTCATAGAATGGAGGTGTGTGAAGTCATAGAATGGATGTTTGTGAAGTAAGAATGAAGGTGTGTTAAGTACTAGAATGGAGATGTGTGAAGGCAGAGAATGGAGGTGTGTGAAGTCATAGAATGGAGCTGTGTGAAGTCAGAATGGAGGTGTGTGAAGTCATAGAATGAAGGTGTGTGAACTCACAATGGAGATGTGTGAAGTCAAAGAATGGAGGTGTGTGAAGTCAAAGAATGGAAGTGTGTGAAGTCATAGAATGGACGTGTGTGAAGTCATAGAATGGAGGTGTGTGAAGTCATAGAATAGAGTTGTGTGAAGTCACAGAATTGATGTTTGTGAAGTCAGAATGGAGGTCTGTGAAGTCAGAATGGAGGTTTGTGAAGTCATAGAATGGAGGTGTGTGAAGTCACAGAATGGAGGTGTGTGAAGTCAGAATGGAGTTGTGTGAAGTCATAGAATGGAGGTGTGTGAAGTCAAAATGGAGGTGTGTGAAGTCATAGAATGGAGGTGTGTGAAGTCAGAATGGAGGTGTGTGAACTCATAGAATGGAGGTGTGTGAAGTCATAATGGAGGTGTGTGAAGTCATAGAATGGACATGTGTGAAGTCACAGAATGGAGGTGTGTGAAGTCATAGAATGGAGCTGTGTGAAGTCAGATTGGAGGTGTGTGAAGTCACAGAATGGATGTGTGTGAACTCAGAATGGAGGTGTGTGAAGTCACAGAATTGAGGGGTGTGAAGTCATAGAATGGAGTTGTGTAAAGTCATAGAATGGAGGTGTGTGAGGTCATAATGTAGGTGTGTGAAGTCACAGAATTGAGATGTGTGAAGTCACAGAATGGAGGTGTGGGGAGTCATAGAATGGAGGTGTGTGAAGTCATAGAATGGAGGTGTGTGAAGTCATAGAATGGATGTTTGTGAAGTAAGAATGAAGGTGTGTGAAGTCATAGAATGGAAGTGTGTGAAGTCACAGAATGGAGATGTGTGACATCATAGAATGGAGCTGTGTGAATTCAGAATGGAGGTGTGTGAAGTGATAGAATGGAGGTGTGTAGAGTCATAGAATGGATGTTTCTGAAGTAGGAATGAAGGTGTGTGAAGTCATAGAATGGAGGTGTGTGAAGACAAAATGGAGGTTTGCGAACTCAAAGAATGGAGGTGTGTGAAGTCATGGAATGGAGGTGTGTGAAGTTCAAGAATGGAGGTGTGTGAAGTCAAACAATGGTGGTGTGTGAAGTCACAGAATGGAGGTGTATGAAGTCACAGAATGGAGGTGTGTGAAGTCAGAGAATTGAGGTGTGTGAAGTCAGAATGCAGGTGTGTGAAGTCATAGAATGGAGGTGTGTGAAGTCACAGAATGGAGGTGTATGAAGTCATAGAATGTAGGTGTGTGAAGTCACAGAATGGAGGTTGTAAAGTCACAGAATGGAGGTGTGTGAAGTCAAAGAATGGAGGTGTGGGAAATCACAGAATGGAGGTTTGTGAAGTCAAAAAGGTGGTGTGTAGACTCACAAATGGAGGTGTGTGAACTCATAGAATGGAGGTGTGTGAAATCAAAGAATAAAGGTGTGTGAAGGCATCGAATGGAGGTGTGTGAAGTCATGGAATGGAGGTGTGTGAAGTCACAGAATGGAGGTGTGTGAAGTCAGAATGGAGTTGTGTGAAGTCATAGAATGGAGGTGTGTGAAGTCAGAATGGAGGTGTGTGAAGTCATAGAATGGAGGTGTGTGAAGTCAGAATGGAGGTGTGTGAACTCATAGAATGGAGGTGTGTGAAGTCATAATGGAGGTGTGTGAAGTCATAGAATGGACATGTGTGAAGTCACAGAATGGAGGTGTGTGAAGTCATAGAATGGAGCTGTGTGAAGTCAGATTGGAGGTGTGTGAAGTCACAGAATGGATGTGTGTGAACTCAGAATGGAGGTGTGTGAAGTCACAGAATTGAGGTGTGTGAAGTCATAGAATGGAGTTGTGTAAAGTCATAGAATGGAGGTGTGTGAGGTCATAATGTAGGTGTGTGAAGTCACAGAATTGAGATGTGTGAAGTCACAGAATGGAGGTGTGGGAAGTCATAGAATGGAGGTGTGTGAAGTCATAGAATGGAGGTGTGTGAAGTCATAGAATGGATGTTTGTGAAGTAAGAATGAAGGTGTGTTAAGTACTAGAATGGAGATGTGTGAAGGCAGAGAATGGAGGTGTGTGAAGTCATAGAATGGAGCTGTGTGAAGTCAGAATGGAGGTGTGTGAAGTCATAGAATGAAGGTGTGTGAACTCACAATGGAGATGTGTGAAGTCAAAGAATGGAGGTGTGTGAAGTCAAAGAATGGAAGTGTGTGAAGTCATAGAATGGACGTGTGTGAAGTCATAGAATGGAGGTGTGTGAAGTCATAGAATGGAGTTGTGTGAAGTCACAGAATTGATGTTTGTGAAGTCAGAATGGAGGTCTGTGAAGTCAGAATGGAGGTTTGTGAAGTCATAGAATGGAGGTGTGTGAAGTCACAGAATGGAGGTGTGTGAAGTCAGAATGGAGTTGTGTGAAGTCATAGAATGGAGGTGTGTGAAGTCAAAATGGAGGTGTGTGAAGTCATAGAATGGAGGTGTGTGAAGTCAGAATGGAGGTGTGTGAACTCATAGAATGGAGGTGTGTGAAGTCATAATGGAGGTGTGTGAAGTCATAGAATGGACATGTGTGAAGTCACAGAATGGAGGTGTGTGAAGTCATAGAATGGAGCTGTGTGAAGTCAGATTGGAGGTGTGTGAAGTCACAGAATGGATGTGTGTGAACTCAGAATGGAGGTGTGTGAAGTCACAGAATTGAGGTGTGTGAAGTCATAGAATGGAGTTGTGTAAAGTCATAGAATGGAGGTGTGTGAGGTCATAATGTAGGTGTGTGAAGTCACAGAATTGAGATGTGTGAAGTCACAGAATGGAGGTGTGGGAAGTCATAGAATGGAGGTGTGTGAAGTCATAGAATGGAGGTGTGTGAAGTCATAGAATGGATGTTTGTGAAGTAAGAATGAAGGTGTGTTAAGTACTAGAATGGAGATGTGTGAAGGCAGAGAATGGAGGTGTGTGAAGTCATAGAATGGAGCTGTGTGAAGTCAGAATGGAGGTGTGTGAAGTCATAGAATGAAGGTGTGTGAACTCACAATGGAGATGTGTGAAGTCAAAGAATGGAGGTGTGTGAAGTCAAAGAATGGAAGTGTGTGAAGTCATAGAATGGACGTGTGTGAAGTCATAGAATGGAGGTGTGTGAAGTCATAGAATGGAGTTGTGTGAAGTCACAGAATTGATGTTTGTGAAGTCAGAATGGAGGTCTGTGAAGTCAGAATGGAGGTTTGTGAAGTCATAGAATGGAGGTGTGTGAAGTCACAGAATGGAGGTGTGTGAAGTCAGAATGGAGTTGTGTGAAGTCATAGAATGGAGGTGTGTGAAGTCAAAATGGAGGTGTATGAAGTCATAGAATGGAGGTGTGTGAAGTCAGAATGGAGGTGTGTGAACTCATAGAATGGAGGTGTGTGAAGTCATAATGGAGGTGTGTGAAGTCATAGAATGGACATGTGTGAAGTCACAGAATGGAGGTGTGTGAAGTCATAGAATGGAGCTGTGTGAAGTCAGATTGGAGGTGTGTGAAGTCACAGAATGGATGTGTGTGAACTCAGAATGGAGGTGTGTGAAGTCACAGAATTGAGGTGTGTGAAGTCATAGAATGGAGTTGTGTAAAGTCATAGAATGGAGGTGTGTGAGGTCATAATGTAGGTGTGTGAAGTCACAGAATTGAGATGTGTGAAGTCACAGAATGGAGGTGTGGGGAGTCATAGAATGGAGGTGTGTGAAGTCATAGAATGGAGGTGTGTGAAGTCATAGAATGGATGTTTGTGAAGTAAGAATGAAGGTGTGTGAAGTCATAGAATGGAAGTGTGTGAAGTCACAGAATGGAGATGTGTGACATCATAGAATGGAGCTGTGTGAATTCAGAATGGAGGTGTGTGAAGTGATAGAATGGAGGTGTGTAGAGTCATAGAATGGATGTTTCTGAAGTAGGAATGAAGGTGTGTGAAGTCATAGAATGGAGGTGTGAGAAGACAAAATGGAGGTTTGCGAACTCAAAGAATGGAGGTGTGTGAAGTCATGGAATGGAGGTGTGTGAAGTTCAAGAATGGAGGTGTGTGAAGTCAAACAATGGTGGTGTGTGAAGTCACAGAATGGAGGTGTATGAAGTCACAGAATGGAGGTGTGTGAAGTCAGAGAATTGAGGTGTGTGAAGTCAGAATGCAGGTGTGTGAAGTCATAGAATGGAGGTGTGTGAAGTCACAGAATGGAGGTGTATGAAGTCATAGAATGTAGGTGTGTGAAGTCACAGAATGGAGGTTGTAAAGTCACAGAATGGAGGTGTGTGAAGTCAAAGAATGGAGGTGTGGGAAATCACAGAATGGAGGTTTGTGAAGTCAAAAAGGTGGTGTGTAGACTCACAAATGGAGGTGTGTGAACTCATAGAATGGAGGTGTGTGAAATCAAAGAATAAAGGTGTGTGAAGGCATCGAATGGAGGTGTGTGAAGTCATGGAATGGAGGTGTGTGAAGTCACAGAATGGAGGTGTGTGAAGTCAGAATGGAGTTGTGTGAAGTCATAGAATGGAGGTGTGTGAAGTCAGAATGGAGGTGTGTGAAGTCATAGAATGGAGGTGTGTGAAGTCAGAATGGAGGTGTGTGAACTCATAGAATGGAGGTGTGTGAAGTCATAATGGAGGTGTGTGAAGTCATAGAATGGACATGTGTGAAGTCACAGAATGGAGGTGTGTGAAGTCATAGAATGGAGCTGTGTGAAGTCAGATTGGAGGTGTGTGAAGTCACAGAATGGATGTGTGTGAACTCAGAATGGAGGTGTGTGAAGTCACAGAATTGAGGTGTGTGAAGTCATAGAATGGAGTTGTGTAAAGTCATAGAATGGAGGTGTGTGAGGTCATAATGTAGGTGTGTGAAGTCACAGAATTGAGATGTGTGAAGTCACAGAATGGAGGTGTGGGAAGTCATAGAATGGAGGTGTGTGAAGTCATAGAATGGAGGTGTGTGAAGTCATAGAATGGATGTTTGTGAAGTAAGAATGAAGGTGTGTTAAGTACTAGAATGGAGATGTGTGAAGGCAGAGAATGGAGGTGTGTGAAGTCATAGAATGGAGCTGTGTGAAGTCAGAATGGAGGTGTGTGAAGTCATAGAATGAAGGTGTGTGAACTCACAATGGAGATGTGTGAAGTCAAAGAATGGAGGTGTGTGAAGTCAAAGAATGGAAGTGTGTGAAGTCATAGAATGGACGTGTGTGAAGTCATAGAATGGAGGTGTGTGAAGTCATAGAATGGAGTTGTGTGAAGTCACAGAATTGATGTTTGTGAAGTCAGAATGGAGGTCTGTGAAGTCAGAATGGAGGTTTGTGAAGTCATAGAATGGAGGTGTGTGAAGTCACAGAATGGAGGTGTGTGAAGTCAGAATGGAGTTGTGTGAAGTCATAGAATGGAGGTGTGTGAAGTCAAAATGGAGGTGTGTGAAGTCATAGAATGGAGGTGTGTGAAGTCAGAATGGAGGTGTGTGAACTCATAGAATGGAGGTGTGTGAAGTCATAATGGAGGTGTGTGAAGTCATAGAATGGACATGCGTGAAGTCACAGAATGGAGGTGTGTGAAGTCATAGAATGGAGCTGTGTGAAGTCAGATTGGAGGTGTGTGAAGTCACAGAATGGATGTGTGTGAACTCAGAATGGAGGTGTGTGAAGTCACAGAATTGAGGTGTGTGAAGTCATAGAATGGAGTTGTGTAAAGTCATAGAATGGAGGTGTGTGAGGTCATAATGTAGGTGTGTGAAGTCACAGAATTGAGATGTGTGAAGTCACAGAATGGAGGTGTGGGAAGTCATAGAATGGAGGTGTGTGAAGTCATAGAATGGAGGTGTGTGAAGTCATAGAATGGATGTTTGTGAAGTAAGAATGAAGGTGTGTGAAGTCATAGAATGGAAGTGTGTGAAGTCACAGAATGGAGATGTGTGACATCATAGAATGGAGCTGTGTGAATTCAGAATGGAGGTGTGTGAAGTGATAGAATGGAGGTGTGTAGAGTCATAGAATGGATGTTTCTGAAGTAGGAATGAAGGTGTGTGAAGTCATAGAATGGAGGTGTGTGAAGACAAAATGGAGGTTTGCGAACTCAAAGAATGGAGGTGTGTGAAGTCATGGAATGGAGATGTGTGAAGTTCAAGAATGGAGGTGTGTGAAGTCAAACAATGGTGGTGTGTGAAGTCACAGAATGGAGGTGTATGAAGTCACAGAATGGTGGTGTGTGAAGTCAGAGAATTGAGGTGTGTGAAGTCAGAATGCAGGTGTGTGAAGTCATAGAATGGAGGTGTGTGAAGTCACAGAATGGAGGTGTATGAAGTCATAGAATGTAGGTGTGTGAAGTCACAGAATGGAGGTTGTAAAGTCACAGAATGGAGGTGTGTGAAGTCAAAGAATGGAGGTGTGGGAAATCACAGAATGGAGGTTTGTGAAGTCAAAAAGGTGGTGTGTAGACTCACAAATGGAGGTGTGTGAACTCATAGAATGGAGGTGTGTGAAATCAAAGAATAAAGGTGTGTGAAGGCATCGAATGGAGGTGTGTGAAGTCATGGAATGGAGGTGTGTGAAGTCACAGAATGGAGGTGTGTGAAGTCAGAATGGAGTTGTGTGAAGTCATAGAATGGAGGTGTGTGAAGTCAGAATGGAGGTGTGTGAAGTCATAGAATGGAGGTGTGTGAAGTCAGAATGGAGGTGTGTGAACTCATAGAATGGAGGTGTGTGAAGTCATAATGGAGGTGTGTGAAGTCATAGAATGGACATGTGTGAAGTCACAGAATGGAGGTGTGTGTAGTCATAGAATGGAGCTGTGTGAAGTCAGATTGGAGGTGTGTGAAGTCACAGAATGGATGTGTGTGAACTCAGAATGGAGGTGTGTGAAGTCACAGAATTGAGGTGTGTGAAGTCATAGAATGGAGTTGTGTAAAGTCATAGAATGGAGGTGTGTGAGGTCATAATGTAGGTGTGTGAAGTCACAGAATTGAGATGTGTGAAGTCACAGAATGGAGGTGTGGGAAGTCATAGAATGGAGGTGTGTGAAGTCATAGAATGGAGGTGTGTGAAGTCATAGAATGGATGTTTGTGAAGTAAGAATGAAGGTGTGTTAAGTACTAGAATGGAGATGTGTGAAGGCAGAGAATGGAGGTGTGTGAAGTCATAGAATGGAGCTGTGTGAAGTCAGAATGGAGGTGTGTGAAGTCATAGAATGAAGGTGTGTGAACTCACAATGGAGATGTGTGAAGTCAAAGAATGGAGGTGTGTGAAGTCAAAGAATGTAAGTGTGTGAAGTCATAGAATGGACGTGTGTGAAGTCATAGAATGGAGGTGTGTGAAGTCATAGAATGGAGTTGTGTGAAGTCACAGAATTGATGTTTGTGAAGTCAGAAAGGAGGTCTGTGAAGTCAGAATGGAGGTTTGTGAAGTCATAGAATGGAGGTGTGTGAAGTCGTAGAATGGATGTGTGTGAAGTCACAGAATTGATGTTTGTGAAGTCAGAATGGAGGTGTGTGAACTCACAATGGAGGTGTGTGAAGTCAAAGAATGGAGGTGTGTGAAGTCACAGAATTGATGTTTGTGAAGTCAGAATGGAGGTGTGTGAAGTCAGAATGGAGGTGTGTGAAGTCATAGAATGGAGGTGTGTGAAGTCCCAATGCAGGTGTGTGAACTCATAGACTGGAGGTGTGTGAAGTCACAGAATGGAGGTGTGTGAAGTCATAGAATGGAGGTGTGTGAAGTCATAGAATGGAGGTGTGTGAAGTCATAGAATGGAGGTTTGTGAAGTTATAGAATGGAGGTGGGTGAATTCATACAATGGATGTTCCTGAAGTAAGAATGGAGGTGTGTGAAGTCATAGAATGGAGGTGTGTGAAGTCAAAATGGTGGTGTGTGAACTCATAGAATGGATGTGTGTGAACTGACAGAGTAGATGTGTGTGAAGTCATGGAATGGAGGTGTGTGAAGTCAAAGAATGGAGGTGTGTGAAGTCAAACAATGGAGGTGTGCGAAGTCACATAATGGAGGTGTGTGAAGTCACAGAATGGAAGGGTGTGAAGTTAAAATGGAGGTGTGTGAAGTCACAGAATGGAGGTGTGTGAAGTCACAGAATGCAGGTGTGTGAAGTCAAAATGGTGGTGTGTAACGTCACAAATGCAGGTGTGTGAAGTCACAGAATGTATGTGTGTGAACTCAAAATGGAGGTGTGTGAAGTCAAAGAATGGAGGTGTGTGAAGTCAAAGAATGGAGGTGTGTGAAGTCAAACAATGGATGTGTGCGAAGTCACATAACGGAGGTGTGTGAAGTCACAGCATGGAAGTGTGTGAAGTTAAAATGGAGGTGTGTGAAGTCACAGAACGGAGGTGTGTGAACTCAGAATGGAGGTGTGTGAAGTCCCAGAATGGAGGTGTGGGAAGTCATAGAATGGAGTTGTGTGAAGTCACAGAATGGAGATGTGTGAATTCATAGAATGGAGGTGTGTGAAGTCATAGAATGGAGGTGTGTGAATTCACAGAATGGAGGTGTGTGAAGTCAAAGAATGGAGGTGTGTGAAGTCACAGAATGGGGGTGTGTGAACTCACAATGGAGGTGTGTGAAGTCAAACAATGGAGGTGAGTGAAGTCATAGAATGGAAGTGTGTGAAATCATAGAATGGAGGTGTGTGAAGCCAGAATTGAGGTGTGTGAAGTCACAGAATTGAGGTTTGTGAACTCACAATGGAGGTGTGTGAAGTCACAGAAGGGAGGTTTGTGAAATCATAGAATGGAGGTGTGTGAAGTCATAGACCGGATGATTCTGAAGTAGAATGAAGGTGTGTGAAGTCATGGAATGGAGGTGTGGGAAGTCCAAAAATAGAGGTGTGTGAAGTCAAACAATGTTAATGTGTGTGAAGTCACAGAATGGAGGTGTGTGAATTCAAAGAATGGAAGTGTGTGAAGTCAAAATGGAGGTGTGTGAAGTAACAGAATGGAGGTGTGTGAAGTCACAGAATGTAGGTGTGTGAAGTCATAGAATGGAGGTGTGTGAAGTCAGAGAATGGAGGTGTGTGAAGTCACAGAATGGAGGTGTGTGAAGTCAAAATGGAGGTGTGTGAACTCATAGAATGGAGGTTTTTGAACTCATAGAATGGAGGTGTGTGAAGTCATGCAATGGAGGTGTGTGAAGTCAAAGAATCGAGGTGTGTGAAGTCAAACAATAAAGGTGTGTGAAGTCACAGAATGGAGGTGTGTGAAATCACAGAATGGAGGTTTGTGAAGTCAAAAATGTGGTGTGTAGAGTCACAAATGGAGGGGTGTGAACTCATAGAATGGAGGTGTGTGAAGTCAAAGAATGGAGGTGTGTGAAGTCATGGAATGGAAGTGTGTGAAGTCACAGAATGGAGGTGTGTGAAGTCATAGAAGGGAGGTGTGTGAAGTCATAGATTTGATGTTTCTGAATAAGAATAAATGTGTGTGAAGTCATAGAATGGAGGTGTATGAAGTCAAAATGGAGGTGTGTGAACTCATAGAATGGAGTTCTGAGAACTCATAGAATGGAGGTGTGTGAAGTCATGGAATAAAGGTGTGTGAAGTCAAAGAATGCATTGTGTGAAGTCAAACAATAAAGGTGTGTGAAGTCACAGAATGGAGGTGTATGAAATCACAGAATGGAGGTGTCTGAAGTCACGGAATGGAGGTGTGTGAAGTCACAGAATGGAGGTGTGTGAAGTCAGAATGTAGTTGTGTGAAGTCATAGAATGGAGGTGTGTGAAGTCACAAGGGAGGTGTGTGAAATCATAGAATGGAGGTGTATGAAGTCATCGAATGGAGGTGTGTGAAGTCATGGAATGGAGGTGTGTGAAGTCATGGAATGGAGGTGTGTGAAGTCACAGAATGGAGGTGTGTGAAGTCAGAATGGAGTTGTGTGAAGTCATAGAATGGAGGTGTGTGAAGACACAAGGGAGGTGTGTGAAATCATAGAATGGAGGTGTGTGAAGTCACAGTATGGAGGTGTGTGAAGTCATAGAATGGAGCTGTGTGAAGTCAGATTGGAGGTGTGTGAAGTCACAGAATGGAGGTTTGTAAGGTCATAGAATGGAGGTGTGTGAAGTCATAGAATGTAGGTGTGTGAAGTCAAAATGGAGGTGTGCGATCTCATAAAATGGAGATGCGTGAAGTCATGGAATGGAGGTGTGTGAAGTCCAAAAAAGGGAGGTGTGTGAAGTCAAACAATGTTGGTGTGTGAAGTCACAGAATGGAGGTGTGTGAAGTCAAAGAATGGAAGTGTGTGAAGTCAAAAGTGAGGTGTGTGAAGTCACAGAATGGAGGTGTGTGAAGTCACAGAATGGAGGTGTGTGAACACAGAATGGAGGTGTCTGAAGTCACAGAATGGAGATTTGTGAAGTCATAGAATGGAAGTACGTGAAGTCATAGAATGGATGTTTCTGAAGTAAGAATGAAGGTGCGTGAAGTCATAGAATGGAGGTGTGTGAAGGCACAGAATGGAGGTGTGTGAAGTCACAGGATGGAGGTGTGTGAAGTTATAGAATGGAGGTGTGTGAAGTCATAGAATGGAGGTGTGTGATCATAGAATGGATGTTTGTGAAGTAAGAATGAAGGTGTGTTAAGTCATAGAATGGAGGTGTGTGAAGGCACAGAATAGAGGTGTGTGAAGTCATAGAATGGAGCTATGTGAAGTCATAATGGAGGTGTGTAAAGTCATAGAATGGAGGTGTGTGAAATCACAATGGAGGTGTGTGAAGTCAAAGAATGGAGGTGTGTGAAGTCATAGAAAGGAATTGTGGGAAGTCATAGAATGGAGGTGTGTGAAACCAGAATTGAGGTGTGTGAAGTCACAGAATTGAGGTGTGTGAACTCAGAATGGAGGTGTGTGAAGTCACAGAATGGAGGTTTGTAAAGTCATAGAATGGAGGTGTGTGAAGTCATAGAATGTAGGTGTGTGAAGTCAAAATGGAGGTGTGCGAACTCATAAAATGGAGAGGCGTGAAGTCATGGAATGGAGGTGTGTGAAGTCCAAAAAAGGGAGGTGTGTGAAGTCAAACAATGTTGGTGTGTGAAGTCACAGAATGGAGGTGTGTGAAGTCAAAGAATGGAAGTGTGTGAAGTCAAAATTGAGGTGTGTGAAGTCACAGAATGGAGGTGTGTGAAGTCACAGAATGGAAGTGTGTGAAGTTAAAATGGAGGTGTGTGAAGTCACAGAATGGAAGTGTGTGAAGTCACAGAATGGAGGTGTGTGAAGTCAAAATGGTGGTTTGTAACGTCACAAATGCAGGTGTGTGAAGTCACAGAATGTATGTGTGTGAACTCAAAATGGAGGTGTGTGAAGTCAAAGAATGGAGGTGTGCGAAGTCAAAGAATATAGGTGTGTGAAATCATAGAAAGGAGGTGTGTGAAGTCATAGAATGGAGGTGTGTGAAATCATAGAAGGAAGGTGTGTGAAGTCACGGAATGAAGGTGTGTTAAGTCACAGAACGGAGGTGTGTGAACTCAGAATGGAGGTGTGTGAAGTCCCAGAATGGAGGTGTGGGAAGTCATAGAATGGAGTTGTGTGAAGTCACAGAATGGAGATGTGTGAATTCATAGAATGGAGGTGTGTGAAGTCATAGAATGGAGGTGTGTGAATTCACAGAATGGAGGTGTGTGAAGTCAAAGAATGGAGGTGTGTGAAGTCACAGAATGGGGGTGTGTGAACTCACAATGGAGGTGTGTGAAGTCAAAGAATGGAGGTGAGTGAAGTCATAGAATGGAAGTGTGTAAAATCATAGAATGGAGGTGTGTGAAGCCAGAATTAAGGTTTGTGAAGTCACAGAATTGAGGTTTGTGAACTCACAATGGAGGTGTGTGAACTCACAGAAGGGAGGTTTGTGAAATCATAGAATGGAGGTGTGTGAAGTCATAGACCGGATGTTTCTGAAGTAGAATGAAGGTGTGTGAAGTCATGGAATGGAGGTGTGTGAAGTCCAAAAATAGAGGTGTGTGAAGTCAAACAATGTTAATGTGTGTGAAGTCACAGAATGGAGGTGTGTGAATTCAAAGAATGGAAGTGTGAGAAGTCAAAATGGAGGTGTGTGAAGTAACAGAATGGAGGTGTGTGAAGTCACAGAATGTAGGTGTGTGAAGTCATAGAATGGAGGTGTGTGAAGTCACAGAATGGAGGTGTGTGAAGTCACAGAATGGAGGTGTGTGAAGTCAAAATGGAGGTGTGTGAACTCATAGAATGGAGGTTTTTGAACTCATAGAATGGAGGTGTGTGAAGTCATGCAATGGAGGTGTGTGAAGTCAAAGAATCGAGGTGTGTGAAGTCAAAAAATAAAGGTGTGTGAAGTCACAGAATGGAGGTGTGTGAAATCACAGAATGGAGGTGTGTGAAGTCAAAAATGTGGTGTGTAGTGTCACAAATGGAGGGGTGTGAACTCATAGAATGGAGGTGTGTGAAGTCAAAGAATGGAGGTGTGTGAAGTCATGGAATGGAAGTGTGTGAAGTCACAGAATGGAGGTGTGTGAAGTCATAGAATGGAGGTGTGTGAAGTCATAGAATTGATGTTTCTGAATAAGAATGAATGTGTGTGAAGTCATAGAATGGAGGTGTATGAAGTCAAAATGGAGGTGTGTGAACTCATAGAATGGAGTTCTGAGAACTCATAGAATGGAGGTGTGTGAAGTCATGGAATAAAGGTGTGTGAAGTCAAAGAATGTATTGTGTGAAGTCAAACAATAAAGGTGTGTGAAGTCACAGAATGGAGGTGTGTGAAATCACAGAATGGAGGTGTGTGAAGTCACGGAATGGAGGTGTGTGAAGTCACAGAATGGAGGTGTGTGAAGTCAGAATGTAGTTGTGTGAAGTCATAGAATGGAGGTGTGTGAAGTCACAAGGGAGGTGTGTGAAATCATAGAATGGAGGTGTATGAAGTCATCGAATGGAGGTGTGTGAAGTCATGGAATGGAGGTGTGTGAAGTCATGGAATGGAGGTGTGTGAAGTCACAGAATGGAGGTGTGTGAAGTCAGAATGGAGTTGTGTGAAGTCATAGAATGGAGGTGTGTGAAGACACAAGGGAGGTGTGTGAAATCATAGAATGGAGGTGTGTGAAGTCACAGTATGGAGGTGTGTGAAGTCATAGAATGGAGCTGTGTGAAGTCAGATTGGAGGTGTGTGAAGTCACAGAATGGAGGTTTGTAAGGTCATAGAATGGAGGTGTGTGAAGTCATAGAATGTAGGTGTGTGAAGTCAAAATGGAGGTGTGCGATCTCATAAAATGGAGATGCGTGAAGTCATGGAATGGAGGTGTGTGAAGTCCAAAAAAGGGAGGTGTGTGAAGTCAAACAATGTTGGTGTGTGAAGTCACAGAATGGAGGTGTGTGAAGTCAAAGAATGGAAGTGTGTGAAGTCAAAAGTGAGGTGTGTGAAGTCACAGAATGGAGGTGTGTGAAGTCACAGAATGGAGGTGTGTGAACACAGAATGGAGGTGTCTGAAGTCACAGAATGGAGATTTGTGAAGTCATAGAATGGAAGTACGTGAAGTCTAAAGTAAGAATGAAGGTGTGTGAAGTCATAGAATGGAGGTGTGTGAAGTCAAAATGGAGGTGTGTGAACTCATAGAATGGAGGTGTGTGAACTCATAGAATTGAGGTGTGTGAAGTCATGGAATGGAGGTGCGTGAAGTCCAAGAATGGAGGTGTGTGAAGTCAAAGAATGGAGGTGTGTGAACTCACAGAATGGAGGTTGCCGGGGCCAACCGGCGGCAAACCAGGGTTCGCAGATTGGGGTTCCTGAAATCGGGGGCAAGGACTAGCAAGAAAGAGAAGAGAGACAGACACAGCGGGTCCGGGATGTCCGCAGTCCACATAAAGACTGCCGAGACTGCCTGTTTATTTTCCACTCCCCCTTCTTCCCTCCTCCTGACCCAGGAACCTCCAGGTGTTACATTCATATGGTAATTCTCAGGTCATTTACATAGAATAGGGCCAGAAAGCAATAAGACAATAAAGCCATCGTCTGATGCAAGCCAAGGTACAGATTGATTCCACTCTGGCTCACAACAGGAGGTGTGTGAAGTCACAGAATTGAAGTGTGTGAAGTCAAAATGGAGGTGTGTGAAGTCACAGAATGGAGGTGTGTGAACTCAGAATGGAGGTGTGTGAAGTCATAGATGGAGCTGTGTGAAGACATAGTATGGAGGTGTGTGGAATCATAGAATGGAGTTTTGTGAAGTCACAGAATGGAGCTGTGTGAAGTCAGAATGGAGTTGTGTGAACTCATAGAATGTTGGTGTGTGAAGTCACAATGGAGGTGTGTGAAATCTTAGAATGGAGGTGTGTGAAATCAAAAAATGGAGGTGTGTGAAGTCATAGAATGGAGGTGTGTGAAGTCATAGAATGGATTTTTGTGAAATAAGAATGAAGGTGTGTGAAGTCATAGAATGGAGGTGTGTGACGTCACAGAATGGAGTTGTGTGAAGTCATAGAATGGAGCTGTGTGAAGTCAGAATGGAGGTGTGTGAAGTCACAGAATGGAGGTGTGTCAACTCAGAATGGAGATGTGTGAAGTCACAGAATGGATGTGTTTGAAGTCAAAGAATGGAGGTGTGTGAAGTCATAGAATGGAGGTGTGTGAAGTCAGAATGGAGGTGTGTGAAGTCACAGAATTGAGGTGTGTGAACACAGAATGCAGGTGTGTGAGTCACAGAATGGAGGTGTGTGAAATCATAGAATGGAGGTGTGTGAAGTCATAGAATGGATGTTTGTGAAGTAAGAATGAAGGTGTGTGAAGTCAAAGAATAGAGGTGTGTGAAGTCAAAGAATGGAGGTGTGTGATGTCACAGAATGGAGGTGTGTGAAGTCACACAATGGAGGTGTGTGAAGTCTCGAATGGAGGTTTGCGGTCATAGAAGGGAGGTGGGTGAAGTCATAGAAAGGAGGTGTGGGAAGTCATAGAATGGAGGAGTGTGAAGTCATACAATGGAGGTGACTGAAGACACAGATTCGAGGTCTGTGAATTCATAGAATGGAGGTGTGTGATGTCACAATTGAAGTGCGTGAAGTCATAGAATGGAGGAGTGAGAAGTCACAGAATGGAGGTGTGTGAAGTCATACAATGGAGGTGAGTGAAGTCAGAATGGAGGTGTGTGAAGTCAGAGAATGGAGGTGTGTGAACTCAGAATGGAGGTGTGTGAAGTCATAGATGGAGGTGTGTGAAGTCATAGTATGGAGGTGTGTGAAATCATAGAATGGATTTTTGTGAAGTCACACAATGGAGCTGTGTGAAGTCAGAATGGAGGTGTGTGAAGTCATAGAATGGTGGTGTGTGAAGTCAGAATGGAGGTATGTGAAATCATAGCATCAAGGTGTGTGAAGTCACAATGGAGGTGTGTGAAGTCATAGAATGGAGGTGTGTGAAATCATAGAATGGAGTTTTGTTTAGTCACACAATGGAGCTGTGTGAAGTCAGAATGGAGGTGTGTGAAGTCACAGAATGAAGGTGTGTGAATCACAGAATGGAGGTATGTGAGCTCAGAATGGAGGTGGGTGAAGTCACAGAATGGAGGTGTGTGAAGTCATAGAATGGAGGTGTGTGAAGTCACAGAATGGAGGTGTGTGAATTCACAGAATGGAGGTATGTGAAGTCATAGAATGGAGGTGTGTGAAGTCATAGATTGGAGGTGTGTGAATTCATAGAATGGAGGTGTGTGAAGTCACAGAATGGAGGTTTGTGAAGTCATACAATGGAGGTGTGTGAAGTCATAGAATGGATGTTTCTAAAGTAAGAATGAAGGTGTGTGAAGTCATAGAATGGAGGTGTGTGAAGTCAAAATGGAGGTGTGTGAACTCATAGAATGGAGGTGTGTGTACTCATAGAATTGAGGTGTGTGAAGTCATGGAATGGAGGTGTGTGAAGTCCAAGAATGGAGGTTTGTGAAGTCAAAGAATGGAGGTGTGTGAACTCACAGAATGGAGGTTGCTGGGGCCAACCGGCGGCAAACCAGGGTTCGCAGATTGGGGTTCCTGAAATCGGGGGCAAGGACTAGCAAGAAAGAGAAGAGAGACAGACACAGCGGGTCCGGGATATCCGCAGTCCAAGTAAAGACTGCCGAGACTGCCTGTTTATTTTCCACTCCCCCTTCTTCCCTCCTCCTGACCCAGGAACCTCCAGGTGTTACATTCATATGGTAATTCTCAGGTCATTTACATAGAATAGGGCCAGAAAGCAATAAGATAATAAAGCCATCGTCTGATGCAACCCAAGGTACAGATTGATTCCACTCTGGCTCACAACAAGAGGTGTGTGAAGTCACAGAATTGAAGTGTGTGAAGTCAAAATGGAGGTGTGTGAAGTCACAGAATGGAGGTCTGAGAAGACACAGAATTGAGGTGTGTGAAGTCAGAATGGAGGTGTGTGAAGTCAGAATGGAGGTGTGTGAAATCATAGAATGGAGGTGTGTGAAGCAATAATGCAGGTGTGTGAACTCATGGAATGAAGGTGTGTGAAGTAAAATTGCAGGTGTGTGAAGTCATAGAATGGAGGTGTATGAAGTCATAGAATGGAGGTGTGTGAAGTCACAGAATGGAGGTGTGTGAAGTTATAGAATGGAGGTGTGTGAAGTCATAGAATTGAGGTGTGTGAAGTCATACAATGAAGGTGTGTGAAGTCAGAATGGAGGTGTGTGAAGTCACAGAATGGAGGTGTGTGAACTCAGAATGGAGGTGTGTGAAGTCATAGATGGAGGTGTGTGAAGACATAATATGGAGGTGTGTGGAATCATAGATGGAGTTTAGTGAAGTCACAGAATGGAGCTGTGTGAAGTCAGAATGGAGTTGTGTGAACTCATAGAATGGAGGTGTGTGAAGTCACAATGGAGGTGTGTGAAATCTTAGAATGGAGGTGTGTGAAGTCAAAAAATGGAGGTGTGTGAAGTCATAGAATGGAGGTGTGTGAAGTCATAGAATGGATTTTTGTGAAATAAGAATGAAGGTGTGTGAAGTCATAGAATGGAGGTATGTCACATCACAGAATGGAGTTGTGTGAAATCATAGAATGGAGCTGTGTGAAGTCAGAATGGAGGTGTGTGAAGTCACAGAATGGAGGTGTGTCAACTCAGAATGGAGGTGTGTGAAATCATAGAATGGAGGTGTGTGAAGCCACAATGCAGATGTGTGAACTCATGGAATGAAGGTGTGTGAAGTAAAATTGCAGGTGTGTGAAGTCATAGAATGGAGGTGTGTGAAGTCAGAATGGAGGTATGTGAAATCATAGAATCAAGGTGTGTGAAGTCACAATGGAGGTGTGTGAAGTCACAGAATGGAGGTGTGTGAAATCATAGAATGGAGTTTTGTGAAGTCACACAATGGAGCTGTGTGAAGTCAGAATGGAGGTGTGTGAAGTCACAGAATGAAGGTGTGTGAATCACAGAATGGAGGTATGTGAACTCAGAATTGGGTTGGGTGAAGTCACAGAATGGAGGTGTGTGAATTCATAGAATGGAGGTGTGTGAAGTCATAGAATGGAGGTGTGTGAAGTCGTAGAATGGAGGTGTGTGAATTCATAGAATGGAGGTGTGTGAAGTCACAGAATGGAGGTTTGTGTACTCAAAATGGAGGTGTTTGAAGTCAAAGAATGGAGGTGTGTGAAGTCATAGAATGGAAGTGTGTGAAGTCATAGAATGGAGGTGTGTGAAGTCAAAATGGACATGTGTGAAGTCACAGAATTGAGGTGTGTGAACGAAGAATGGAGGTGTGTGAAGTCACAGAATGGAGGTTTGTGAAGTCATACAATGGAGGTTTGTGAAGTCATAGAATGGATGTTTCTAAAGTAAGAATGAAGGTGTGTGAAGTCATAGAAGGGATGTGTGAAGTCAAAATGGAGGTGTGTGAACTCATAGAATGGAGGTGTGTGAACTCATAGAATTGAGGTGTGTGAAGTCATGGAATGGAGGTGTGTGAAGTCCAAGAATGGAGGTGTGTGAAGTCAAAGAATGGAGGTGTGTGAACTCACAGAATGGAGGTTGCCGGGGCCAACCGGCGGCAAACCAGGGTTGGCAGATTGGGGTTCCTGAAATCGGGGGCAAGGACTAGCAAGAAAGAGAAGAGAGACAGACACAGCGGGTCCGGGATGTCCGCAGTCCACGTAAAGACTGCCGAGACTGCCTGTTTATTTTCCACTTCCCCTTCTTCCCTCCTCCTGACCCAGGAACCTCCAGGTGTTACATTCATATGGTAATTCTCAGGTCATTTACATAGAATAGGGCCAGAAAGCAATAAGACAATAAAGCCATCGTCTGATGCAAGCCAAGGTACAGATTGATTCCACTCTGGCTCACAACAGGAAGTGTGTGAAGTCACAGAATTGAAGTGTGTGAAGTCAAAATGGAGGTGTGTGAAGTCACAAAATGGAGGTCTGTGAAGACACAGAATTGAGGTGTGTGAAGTCAGAATGGAGGTGTGTGAAGTCAGAATGGAGGTGTGTGAAATCATAGAGTGGAGGTGTGTGAAGCCACAATGCAGGTGTGTGAACTCATGGAATGAAGGTGTGTGAAGTAAAATTGCAGGTGTGTGAAGTCATAGAATGGAGGTGTGTGAAGTCATAGAATGGAGGTGTGTGAAGTCACAGAATGGAGGTGTGTGAAGTCACAGAATGGAGGTGTGTGAAGTCACAGAATGGAGGTGTGTGAAGTCATAGAATGGAAGTGTGTGAAAACATAGAATGGAGGCGTGTGAAGTCAAAATGGAGGTGTGTGAAGTCACAGAATTGAGGTGTGTGAATTCACAGAATAGAGGTGTGTGAAGTCAGAATGCAGTTGTGAAGTTACAGAATGGAGGTGTGTGAAGTCACAGAATGGATGTTTGTGAAGTAAGAATGAAGGTGTTTGAAATCATAGAATGGAGGTGTGTGACGTCACAGAATGGAGGTGTGTGAAGTTACAGAATGGAGGTGTGTGAAGTCATAGAATTGAGTTGTGTGAAGTCATACAATGAAGGTGTGTGAAGTCAGAATGGAGGTGTGTGAAGTCACAGAATGGAGGTGTGTGAAGTCACAGAATGGAGGTGTGTGAACTCAGAATGGAGGTGTGTGAAGTCATAGATGGATGTGTGTGAAGACATAATATGGAGGTGTGTGGAATCATAGAATGGAGTTTTGTGAAGTCACAGAATGGAGATGTGTGAAGTCAGAATGGAGTTGTGTGAACTCATAGAATGGAGGTGTGTGAAGTCACAATGGAGGTGTGTGAAATCTTAGAATGGAGGTGTGTGAAGTCAAAAAATGGAGGTGTGTGAAGTCATAGAATGGAGGTGTGTGAAGTCATATAATGGATTTTTGTGAAATAAGAATGAAGGTGTGTGAAGTCATAGAATGGAGGTGTGTGACATCACAGAATGGAGTTGTGTGAAGTCATAGAATGGAGCTGTGTGAAGTCAGAATGGAGGTGTGTGAAGTCACAATGCAGGTGTTTGAACTCATGGAATGAAGGTGTGTGAAGTAAAATTGCAGGTGTGTGAAGTCATAGAATGGAGGTGTGTGAAGTCAGAATGGAGGTATGTGAAATCATAGAATCAAGGTGTGTGAAGTCACAATGGAGGTGTGTGAAGTCATAGAATGGAGGTGTGTGAAATCATAGAATGGAGTTTTGTGAAGTCACACAATGGAGCTGTGTGAAGTCAGAATGGAGGTGTGTGAAGTCACAGAATGAAGGTGTGTGAATCACAGAATGGAGGTAAGTGAACTCAGAATTGAGTTGGGTGTAGTCACAGAATGGAGGTGTGTGAAGTCATAGAATGGAGGTGTGTGAAGTCACAGAATGGAGGTGTGTGAATTCATGGAATGGAGGTTTTTGAAGTCATAGAATGGAGGTGTGTGAAGTCATAGAATGGAGGTTTGTGTACTCAAAATGGAGGTGTTTGAAGTCACAGAATGGAGGTGTGTGAATTCATGGAATGGAGTTTTGTGAAGTCACAGAATGGAGATGTGTGAAGTCAAAATGGAGGTGTGTGAACTCAGAATGGAGGTGTGTGAAGTCATAGATGGAGGTGTGTGAAGACATAGTATGGAGGTTTGTGTACTCAAAATGGAGGTGTTTGAAGTCACAGAATGGAGGTGTGTGGAATCATAGAATGGAGTTTTGTGAAGTCACAGAATGGAGATGTGTGAAGTCAAAATGGAGGTGTGTGAACTCAGAATGGAGGTGTGTGAAGTCATAGATGGAGGTGTGTGAAGACATAGTATGGAGGTGTGTGGAATCATAGAATGGAGTTTTGTGAAGTCACAGAATGGAGCTGTGTGAAGTCAGAATGGAGTTGTGTGAACTCATAGAATGGAGGTATGTGAAGTCACAATGGAGGTGTGTGAAATCTTAGAATGGAGGTGTGTGAAGTCAAAAAATGGAGGTGTGTGAAGTCATAGAATGGAGGTGTGTGAAGTCATAGAATGGATTTTTGTGAAATAAGAATGAAGGTGTGTGAAGTCATAGAATGGAGGTGTGTGACATCACAGAATGGAGTTGTGTGAAGTCATAGAATGGAGCTGTGTGAAGTCAGAATGGAGGTGTGTGAAGTCACAGAATGGAGGTGTGTCAACTCAGAATGGAGGTGTGTGAAGTCACAGAATGGATGTGTGTTAAGTCATAGAATGGAGGTGTGTGAAGTCATAGAATGGAGGTGTGTGAAGTCAGAATGGAGGTGTGTGAAGTCACAGAATTGAGGTGTGTGAACACAGAATGGAGGTGTGTGAGTCACAGAATGGAGGTGTGTGAAATCATAGAATGGAGGTGTGTGAAGTCATAGAATGGATGTTTGTGAAGTAAGAATGAAGGTGTGTGAAGTCATAGAATAGAGGTGTGTGAAGTCAAAGAATGGAGGTGTGTGAAGTCACAGAATGGAGGTGTGTGAAGTCACACAATGGAGGTGTGTGAAGTCTCGAATGGAGGTGTGCGGTCATAGAAGGGAGGTGGGTGAAGTCATAGAAAGGAGGTGTGGGAAGTCATAGAATGGAGGAGTGTGAAGTCATACAGTGGAGGTGACTGAAGACACAGATTCGAGGTCTGTGAAGTCATAGAATGGAGGTGTGTAAATTCAGAATGGAGGTGTGTGAAGTCATAGAATGGAGATTTGTGAATTCATAGAATGGAGGTGTGTGACGTCACAATTGAAGTGTGTGAAGTCATAGAATGGAGGTGTGAGAAGTCACAGAATGGAGGTGTGTGAAGTCATACAATGGAGGTGAGTGACGTCAGAATGGAGGTGTGTGAAGTCACAGAATGGAGGTGTGTGAACTCAGAATGCAGGTGTGTGAAGTCATAGATGGAGGTGTGTGAAGTCATAGTATGGAGGTGTGTGAAATCATAGAATGGATTTTTGTGAAGTCACACAATGGAGCTGTGTGAAGTCAGAATGGAGGTGTGTGAAGTCATAGAATGGAGGTGTGTGAAGTCAGAATGGAGGTATGTGAAATCATAGAATCAAGGTGTGTGAAGTCACAATGGAGGTGTGTGAAGTCATAGAATGGAGGTGTGTGAAATCATAGAATGGAGTTTTGTGTAGGCACACAATGGAGCTGTGTGAAGTCAGAATGGAGGTGTGTGAAGTCACAGAATGAAGGTGTGTGAATCACAGAATGGAGGTATGTGAACTCAGAATGGAGGTGGGTGAAGTCACAGAATGGAGGTGTGTGAAGTCATAGAATGGAGGTGTGTGAAGTCACAGAATGGAGGTGTGTGAATTCATAGAATGGAGGTGTGTGAAGTCATAGAATGGAGGTGTGTGAGGTCATAGAATGGAGGTGTGTGAATTCAGAGAATGGAGGTGTGTGAAGTCACAGAATGGAGGTTTGTGTACTCAAAATGGAGGTGTTTGAAGTCATAGAATGGAGGTGTGTGAAGTCAGAATGGACATGTGTGAAGTCACAGAATTGAGGTGTGTGAACCCAGAATGGAGGTGTGTGAAGTCACCGAATGGAGGTTTGTGAAGTCATACAATGGAGGTGTGTGAAGTCATAGAATGGATGTTTCTAAAGTAAGAATGAAGGTGTGTGAAGTCATAGAATGGAGGTGTGTGAAGTCAAAATGGAGGTGTGTGAACTCATAGAATGGAGGTGTGTAAACTCATAGAATTGAGGTGTGTGAAGTCATGGAATGGACGTGTGTGAAGTCCAAGAATGGAGGTGTGTGAAGTCAAAGAATGGAGGTGTGTGAACTCACAGAATGGAGGTTGCCGGGGCCAACTGGCGGCAAACCAGGGTTCGCAGATTGGGGTTCCTGAAATCGGGGGCAAGGACTAGCAAGAAAGAGAAGAGAGACAGACACAGCGGGTCCGGGATGTCCGCAGTCCAAGTAAAGACTGCCGAGACTGCCTGTTTATTTTCCACTCCCCTTTCTTCCCTCCTCCTGACCCAGGAACCTCCAGGTGTGCCGCAGACCGACTCAGCGGGAGTGCGGGGAGACCAAGTCTGGATTCACAGGTCAGGAATGGATTCGGCGATGACAGACAGACACAAATGCAAGGGAGGTTTGAAGTCTGCTGCAAAGTTTTACTTGTTGAGTGTGAGATTATATACAGTCAAAGTAGGAGCATTTTCTTTCAGTTGGCATAAGGTCAAAAGATTACAATCATGTTTAAGAATGGTTACAGGGTACATTTTTCTGAGTAGAAAAGAAACTTCTCCCTTCATTCTAAGAAGCCATGGTTAATAAGTCAGACATTATGGTTAGGCGTCATCCGCCTTGGCATTAATCATTATTAGCTTTGTTTACCATCTGTTTTCTAGTTCTTCCTATGATTCTGTTTCTAAGTTAGTAATTATTACCCTGTGCCAGGAATTGTAAAACCTTAAACCTAAGAGTCCATTGTTGCTGTTCAGTTAGAGCACACCACGGTGCTCTAGCCCTTCTAATCCTTTCCCATGTGATTCATTAGGTACTTGTAACATTTACACAAGTAATGCGGACGCATTAAAGGCATATTCAGGTAAACTAACATTTATTACTAATTCAAAGATCATGTTTTCCGTATAGTTTCTAATTCTGTCTTATTATTAGTAGAGTGCATTGAGGTCATCAAGGCTGCTGTGGATGTGTTTGCGCCAGAGTAGCCGGGCATGCACTTTTAGTTCCTGGAACATCTAGTCGCTCAATCAATTCTTTAGGCCAGTAGTTGGCACAGAATATTACTGCCATAACATCAACTATCAAAAATGAAAAGAGTGATAAAAGAATCCCAGCACCCAGCATTATGAGCATTTCACGCATATGTCCCGGTCTCTGCCAGGGACCTCCAGGAGGCCTGATCACCGTTGGTGCGAACCTCAGGACTGGCAGCCATTCAAGCTCTTTCTGCTCCATGCTGCACAGACTCCACTGGAGTGGGTGTGGCAGTTCCCCGTTTTTTATTTTTTAAGTGATATGCGTAGAAGTCAAGTTCAATGGTGTGCAGGGAAGTTAAAATAATTCTGAAGATAATGGGAAATATTAATAAAATGATGATTAGGACAGTAATACCTATACCAAGAAAAATAAAATATTGAATCCAATCCAAGTGATTCAAGTCTTTTAATGTAGAAGATAAAGTTGTGGAGAGAGTAGAAATGTCCCAGGACTCCAAGTGCTGTTGACTCATGGCTGTAATTTGCTGCTGTAAGGTAACCATATCATAGGTAAGATTTGTATTTTTCCAGACACTTAATAAATGAGACGCCCATATGGAGCTATGCCTTTTAAAGTAAAACAAATAGGTAAAGTATTAGACCTCCCCTCATAATTGACATAAGAGGAGGTATTATGGCCAAAATGAAAGGTTGGAGATTCCTCCAAGATGTCAGAAACATTAGTCATAACCTTAATATATTCTGAGTTTTCCCAGTCTACTGGATGTAAAGGCGGAGGCTTTGGAATATAAGCCCAGTAACTTTGTGCTGAGGTCACCGGGGAGTTCACAGCAAGGAGAGATAATAATGCTAAAAGGAGAGTTAATGCAGTCTTTGGCTGATGGGTTGTTTGTAGTAATGTTTCCGCTTCATGTAGAAGATGATGAAGATTTTTTGGAGGGCAAGGTGTGCTCTGCTGCGGTTGGAGTGAGAGACGGGCCATCGCTGCAGGCGTTCGGCGGAAGAGTTGCTTCTGCTTTCGTTTTTGTTTTCGGGACATTTTTAGCCACTGCGGGCCGGATGAGCCTGTCTGGAACCCAGATGGGAGTCTCGGCATCCTGCGGAAAAACACAAGCATAACCTCGCCCAGAGGTGATTAGAATATCTGGGCCCTTCCACTGTCCAGATAATAAATTTTTCCAAACGACTTGAGGGTGTTTTGGGTCCTTTTCTTGCATCTAATGTCTATGTGCAGTAGAAAGACCATCATCATTAAGATTTAAGAAATTAAGTACAAATAAAACATGACTTAGAATATGATGAGGAGAATAATATGAATTAGTATTTTTTATTTTAGATATTTGTGCCTTTAGTGTTTGATGAGTACGTTCAACTATAGTTTGTCCTTGAGGGTTGTAAGGAATTCCAGTGATATGACCTATGCCCCAATTATTTATAAATTGCAAAAAAGATTTTGAAGTATAAGCTGGAGCATTATTAGTTTTTATTTTAAATGGCTTTCCCATATATGCGAAACTAGCAGTAAGGTGTTGAACAACATCCTTTACAGCTTCTCCAGTTCTGGCCTAGGCATATATTATATGAGAATAGGTATTTATTACAACATGCACATACTGTAATTTACCACATTCTGGGACATGTGTCACATTCATTTGCCAGACGGCTAAAGGTTTTAATTTTCGGGGATTTACCCCTATTTGAGGGATGTTTCCAATATTAGAACATGATCTACATTGTTTAACTATTTCCCTGGCCTGTTCTCTAGTGATTTGGAACATATGTCTTAGAGTCGTGGCATTCTGATGATGTATATTATGACTCTTTTGTGCTTGTTCTAGGGCTAGAAATATTTTTGTGTAATGATCTGCAAGAGTATTCCCCATAGTTAATGGTCCTGGAAGGTTAGAATGACCTCTAATATGCCCAGTATAATATTTATGATTTCTTTGTCTAATAAGATTTTGCAATTCTAATAACATATTGTAAATATTAGTTTTTTCTGCAATTACAGTTGTTTCTAAAGTAGGAAAACAAGCAGATACATATTTAGAATTAGTATATATATTTAAAGGCTCATGATAATGTTGAAAGGCCATGAAGACTGTAACGATTCCTGCCTTTTGTGCAGAAAGGTTATTTTGATATTTAATTAAAGGAGGATGACTAGGTTCTACTACCACAGATTTTCCATTAGAGGAACCATCTGTAAATACTGTGATAGTATTTGATAAGGGAACAGAAGACCATAAATGAGGAGAAATCACAGGAGTTTCTTGAACAAACCTTAAAATGGGACTCTGTGGCATGTGGAATCCAATGATTCCTCTAAAGTTTAATAATGCTATTCCTATATTATTACTTTCTTATAATATAAAGACAAATTGTTGTTTAGTGTAAGGCAAAATTAATTTACAAAACTCTTGTCCAAATAATTCTTTTGTCCTCACCCTACCTTTGATTATTAGTTGTGCACATAGATAATCAAATCCAGAAATTACATAATTTTGTATATGGGGCAGATGTATTCACTCTAAAATTCCATTTTGCCACAAACGTCCTGTAGGGGTGTAAGTAGTGCTTATTATAATTAAGTCCCATGGTTGGCTATAGTCTATTTGTTTAACAAAGGAAGTACTCAATCTTTGCTCTGTAATAGCCAATGCCTTTTTGTTGGGAGTCAGAGTAGAATTAAATTGTACCTTGATTTGCATTAGACCATGGCTTTGTCTTATTGTTTTATGGCCTTATTCTGTTTAAATTACCTGAGATTTACCATATGACTGTAACAGCTGGAAGTTCCCTGGTTTCAAGAAGGGATATAAGTTGGAGTTGACAATAAACGGGGCAGTCTTTACCTGGGCTGCAGACATTCCTGACCCGGTGTGTCTGTCTCTCTTCTATTTTTTCCTAGTTCTTGCCCCCTATTTCAGGAACCCCAATCTGCGAATCCTGGTTTGCTGCTGGCTGGCCCTGGCAACTGGAGCCTGAACAGGGACTTTGCTTTGCCCGGGCAGGCTCAAAGTTGCGGCTATTAGATTAATGAGTCCTACAAAAGGCCATGTTACTCCAATTAAAGTAACAAGGTGGTCAACTCAGAAATAGTCTAAGTATGATCTTACCTGGAACCTGGTAAGAGTCAAAATTACATTTGAATAAGGGTTTCTGACCTTCTCCATGGGCCTGCTGGAGATTGCTATAAAGTAATTTACAAGAGTAAGTTGAAATAGCAATTAAGTAACCATTTTGATAGTCCTAATTTTCCTTGTTTCTTTTTTAGAAACAAAACTTTAGGACAACTTTACTTTTAAATTTTGTTCAGAAACCATTTCTACTTTTCTTTAACTTTTACACTTTGTAACTTAAACTTTTAACACTTTGATTTTTATTTGCATTTGAAAAACCTTTAAGGCTAAAGGAATTCCCTTTGCCTCCAGGCCTCCTAGGGCCCAGGTCACTCCCTTTGCCTTTAGAAGAGGCTTTTTGTTTTATTCTGCAGTTTAGATTATTACTGCCTAGAACTCCATCAACAGTTTAAACTCAAATGACAGTTTTTCCCTAATGCAAGAATTACAAACATCAGTGCACCAAAAGTTATCAACAGACTTCCAGACTGACTTGCAGTCAGTCTGCAAGAAAAGACAGACAGGCAAAGTTTCTGACATTAATGAACAATTTTACATTTAAATCTCTAATACATGTCTCCAAACTTTAAAGGTAATAAATCCCAAATTCCCTAATACCTCTGGGTTAAACAGGATACAATGTTTACAATGTAAACAGCTCTAAGTATTACAAAACCAGATTTTTTTTTCCGGGTCTTTAGAAAAGTACTTTTTTACTAATTTCTCTTTAAACCAATGTAGTAATCCTTTGAGACATTGTAAAACATTCAAACCTAATATTTTTCTTGAAGTTTTAAGCTTATATTTACCCAATTGTCTTTGTGTTTAAGTATAAATTTATCCATTGTTTTATACAGTATGCTGACAATTTAACCTTGAACATGTTCACTCACTCATTCACACACATTCATACTCAAAGATCATAAAGCGCGCAAAAATAATATTGGCCGTTCATTTTCCGGAAGTTTGTGTCAAGAGAGTTTTGCCAATTTTACTCTTACAGGTGAGAACCAGGTTCAAAACAAAACTTTTTGCAAGGCAACTTAGCTGGAATTTATTTTTCCAGGGCTTGTTACAACTGCAGACATGGGGGAGCGGCCATGCTAGGCCCAGAAATGTTCAAATAAATAACAAGGATGTGTGCTTGAGTATGCACAGAAAAACCATAAGGATCCATACTTAGAAATGGTACCAATTTTAAAGACTAAACTGGACAAGAAAAAATATGTAACACGAACAAGACAGAGAAACGGAGACTTTTAAATAATCAGACATTGACATATAACAAGAAAATTGGACTCAATTAGATACACTTAACACAAAAAACATGAGCTCAAATGAATGTTTTCACCACACAGTTATTTTTAGATTTAGACATGTCTTACTGGTGGGACTCTCAAGGATGCCTTGTTATTGACAAGAAACTTAGAAGGGGAGGGGGGGTCAAGGCGTCCCTTGACCACCCAGGCCTCTGTTTTAGGCCCACAGTGCAGTTGCTTTATTAAGGGTTCGAGCAGAATTAGGGGCAGAATCACCCTGTAACAATTCAAAGAGTGGCTTTAATTCTCCAGTAGATAATTTTAGCTGAGGTCTTATTCAATTGATATTTCCTAAAACCTTTTGTAAGTCATTTAGTGTAAGTAGAGAATCCCTGCAAATCTGTAATTTTTGTGATGTTATTTTTTGTTCATGAATAACATGCCCTAGATATCTTATAGGTAACTGGTATTGAATTTTGTCAGGAGTGACAACTAGCCCATTATTCTGCAATGATTCTAATAATAAAATTAAAGACTCCTATAATTCCCCATAAGTTTTTTGCTGCAAGTAAAATATCATCCATATAATGAATTAGATAAACATTAGGAAATTGTTGTCTTACTGGTTCAATAGTATTGGCCACAAATTTTTGACATAACGTAGGACTATTTTTCGTTCCTTGAGGTAACACTTTCCATTGATATCTTTTGTAGGGTCTTATGAAATTTACTGATGGTACACTGAATACAAATTTCTTACAATTCTCAGGATGTAATTTTATTGTATGACTGTAATTTTCCAATTTTTTGGAATTGTTACTGGATTTGGCAGCCCTGGTTGCAATGTGCCCATGTCATGCATGGTTGCATTTACTGCTCTTAAATCTTGTAATAATTTCCATTTACCAGATTTCTTTTTTATGGCAAAGATAGGAGTATTCCAGGGACCAATAGTCTCCTCCAAATGTCCTGAGTTTAACTGTTTTTGAACAATAGCTTCTATGGCCTGTATTTTTTCTAGGGTAAGGGGCCATTGATTAAGCCAAACAGGCTCTTCAGATTTCCAAGATATTTGATCTGCAAATAATGTAGTCTCAATGGCCCCTATGAAAAATATTGTTCATCAATGTCTGAATTTGTAAATAGCTTAACATTCATTTCTGTCATTATGTCTCTTCCCCATAAGGAGAAGGGCAATGAGGGAATGACATAAGGATGGATGGTTCCCTTTTTCCCATCCACTTCCCAGCATAGGAGTTCTGCACTTTTTGCTACATTAGAAGCCATTCCCAATCCCTGTAATGAAGAGGAAGTTTTTATTACTGGCCAAGCTTAAGGCCAACCTTTTCCTGCAATACAAGTCTTATCTGCTCCTGTATCTAAAATACCCTTAAAAGTTTTTCCATTGATTTTTACAGACAGAAAAGGCCTATCCTTTCCTATTTCCGTAACCCAAGCTACTGTATCAGTTGACCTGAAAGAGCCCTGACCTCTTTCCTTTGACAACTCTGGATTAGGTAATTTTAAATAAGGAAGTAAAAGTAATTGTGCTATTCTTTGTCCTTTTCTTAGGACTACTGTTCCTTTAACACTTTTAGCCATGATTTTAATTTCTCCAATAAAGTCAGAATCAATTACTCCAGGAAGCACTTCAATCCCCAATTTAAAGTTAGAAATTCGTCCCAGTAACAATTCTGTAATTCCTGAGGGTAGAGTTCCTTGAACCGAAGTAGGCACGAGTTGAACCCCATCTTCCACAGACAGGATTACATCCTTGACCACCGCTACATCTAACCCTGCACTTCCTGGACTGGCTCTAGGCAAATTATGTATTGTGAATTCTGGAGCCTCTGGGTTAAGGGCCTGACTGTTGGCCTTGCCCTCCTTTTCCTCTCTTGTATCGGGGCTGAGAGGCTGCCCCTTTTCTAGTTTTTTGATTCCTTGACTTCTTCTATTTTACTTCCGTCTTTGCAGAATTTTGATTTACATTTATTTTTCCAATGCCTTCCTTTCTGGCATTGGGGACATATTCCTGGAAGATTCTTTTTGTATGTTCCTTTTTTTTGCTAGAGCAATCCTTTTTGATATGTCCTGATTCTCCACATTCAAAACAAGTAGGTAGAGGCCCTTTCTTAGGTCCTCCACCCCCATATGTCTGCTTGACATATGACTGAAAAGTTTGACCTTTCCTAGCTGCCGCGTAGGCCATTCCTTGCACTACCGCGGGTGAGGCGTCAGCACATGCTTTCATATACTCTTGCAATGAACCTGTTTTCCTTAAAGGACGAATGAGGTCTTGGCAGAGTGTGTAAAATTCTCTGCCTGTAGCACCCGAGACTTTTAGACCTCGTTCTGTTGACATGTGCTTGAGAACGGAAACAAAAAGTTTCTGTCCTTTAGTTCCTGATCGCCCCATGATTAATCTTGCTCACCCTTCACCAGTCTCCCTTGTTTTACTGGCGGGACTGCAGTTCCCTTGGTGAGAGCCTATCCACTCCTTGGAAAAAGAGAAAAGAAAGGATAAAGTGTTACCTGTCCAGTCAGGTCCCTGTTCGGGCGCCACTTGCCACAGACCGACTCAGCGGGAGTGCGGGGAGACCAAGTCTGGATTCACAGGTCAGGAATGGATTCGGCGATGACAGACAGACACAAACGCAAGGGAGGTTTGAAGTCTGCTGCAAAGTTTTACTTGTTGAGTGTGAGATTATATACAGTCAAAGTAGGAGCATTTTCTTTCAGTTGGCATAAGGTCAAAAGATTACAATCATGTTTAAGAATGGTTACAGGGTACATTTTTCTGAGTAGAAAAGAAACTTCTCCCTTCATTCTAAGAAGCCATGGTTAATAAGTCAGACATTATGGTTAGGCGTCATCCGCCTTGGCATTAATCACTATTAGCTTTGTTTACCATCTGTTTTCTAGTTCTTCCTATGATTCTGTTTCTAAGTTAGTAATTATTACCCTGTGTCAGGAATTGTAAAACCTTAAACCTAAGAGTCCATTGTTGCTGTTCAGTTAGAGCACACCACGGTGCTCTAGCCCTTCTAATCCTTTCCCATGTGATTCATTAGGTACTTGTAACATTTACACAAGTAATGCAGACGCATTAAAGGCATATTCAGGTAAACTAACATTTATTACTAATTCAAAGATCATATTTTCCGTATAGTTTCTAATTCTGTCTTATTATTAGTAGAGTGCATTGAGGTCATCAAGGCTGCTGTGGATGTGTTTGCGCCAGAGTAGCCGGGCATGCACTTTTAGTTCCTGGAACATCTAGTCGCTCAATCAATTCTTTAGGCCAGTAGTTGGCACAGAATATTACTGCCATAACATCAACTATCAGAAATGAAAAGAGTGATAAAAGAATCCCAGCACCCAGCATTATGAGCATTTCACGCATATGTCCCAGTCTCTGCCAGGGACCTCCAGGAGGCCTGATCACCATTGGTGCGAACCTCAGGACTGGCAGCCATTCAAGCTCTTTCTGCTCCATGCTGCACAGACTCCACTGGAGTGGGTGTGGCACAGGTGTTACATTCATATGGTAATTCTCAGGTCATTTACATAGAATAGGGCCAGAAAGCAATAAGACAATAAAGCCATCGTCTGATGCAAGCCAAGGTACAAATTGAGTCCACTCTGGCTCACAACAAGAGGAGTGTGAAGTCACAGAATTGAAGTGTGTGAAGTCAAAATGGAGGTGTGTGAAGTCACAGAATGGAGGTCTGTGAAGACACAAAATTGAGGTGTGTGAAGTCAGAATGTAGGTGTGTGAAGTCAGAATGGAGGTGTGTGAAATCATAGAGTGGAGGTGTGTGAAGCCACAATGCAAGTGTGTGAACTCACGGAATGAAGGTGTGTGAAGTAAAATTGCAGTTGTGTGAAGTCATAGAATGGAGGTGTGTGAAGTCATAGAATGGAGGTGTGTGAAGTCACAGAATGGAGGTGTGTGAAGTCATAGAATGGAGGTGTGTGAAGTCACAGAATGGAGGTGTGTGAAGTCATAGAATGGAGGTGTGTGAAAACATAGAATGGAGGTGTGTGAAGTCAGAATGGAGGTGTGTGAAGTCACAGAATTGAGGTGTGTGAATTCACAGAATAGAGGTGTGTGAAGTCAGAATGCAGGTGTGAAGTTACAGAAGGGAGGTGTGTGAAGTCACAGAATGGATGTTTGTGAAGTAAAAATGAAGGTGTTTGAAATCATAGAATGGAGGTGTGTGACATCACAGAATGGAGGTGTGTGAAGTTATAGAATGGAGGTGTGTGAAGTCATAGAATTGAGGTGTGTGAAGTCATACAATGAAGGTGTGTGAAGACAGAATGGAGGTGTGTGAAGTCACAGAATGGAGGTGTGTGAAGACATAATATGGAGGTTTGTGGAATCATAGAATGGAGTTTTGTGAAGTCACAGAATGGAGCTGTGTGAAGTCAGAATGGAGTTGTGTGAACTCATAGAATGGAGGTGTGTGAAGTCACAATGGAGGTGTGTGAAATCTTAGAATGGAGGTGTGTGAAGTCAAAAAATGGAGGTGTGTGAAGTCATAGAATGGAGGTGTGTGAAGTCATAGAATGGATTTTTGTGAAATAAGAATGAAGGTGTGTGAAGTCATAGAATGGAGGTGTGTGACGTCACAAAATGGAGTTGTGTGAAGTCATAGAATGGAGCTGTGTGAAGTCAGAATGGAGGTGTGTGAAGTCACAGAATGGAGGTGTATCAACTCAGAATGGAGGTGTGTGAAATCATAGAATGGAGGTGTGTGAAGCCACAATGCAGGTGTGTGAACTCATGGAATGAAGGTGTGTGAAGTAAAATTGCAGGTGTGTGAAGTCATAGAATGGAGGAGTGTGAAGTCATAGAATGGAGGTGTGTGAAGTCACAGAATTGAGGTGTGTGAAATCATAGAATGGAGGTGTGTGAAGTCACAGAATGGAGGTGTGTGAAGTCATAGAATGGAGGTGTGTGAAGTCATAGAATGGAGGTGTGTGAAGTCATAGAATGGAGGACTGTGAACTCAGAATTGAGGTTTGTGAAGTCATAGAATGGAGGTGTGTGAAGTCACAGAATGGAGGTGTGTGAAGTCATAGAATGGAGGTGTGTGAAGTCATGGAATGGAGGTAAGTGAAGTCAAAGAATGGAGGTGTGTGAAGTGAAACAATAGAGGTGTGTGAAGTCACAGAATGGAGGTGTGTGAAGTCACAGAATGGAACGGTGTGAAGTCAAAACGGAGGTGTGTGAAGTCACAGAATGGAGGTGTGTGAAGTCACAGAATGGAGGTGTGTGAAGTCAAAAAGGTGGTGTGTGAAGTCACAGAATGGAGGTGTGTGAAGTCATAGAATGGAGGTGTGTGAAACCATAGAATGGAGGTGTGTGAAGTCATAGAATTGAGGTGTGTGAAGTCGTAGAATGGAGGTGTTTGAAGTCATAAAATGGAGGTGTGTGAACTCATAGAATGGAGGTGTGTGAAGTCAAAATGGAGTTGTGTGAAGTCATAGAATGGTGGTTTTTTATGTCAACGAATGGAGGTGTGGGAAGTCATAGAATGGAGGTGTGTGAAGTCAGAATGGAGGTGTGAAGTCACAGAATTGAGGTGTGTGAAGTCACAGAATGGATGTGTGTGAAGTCAGAATGAAGGTGTGTGAAGTCACAGAATGGAGGTGTGTGAAGTCACAGAATGGATGTTTGTGAAGTAAGAATGAAGGTGTTTGAAGTAATAGAGTGCAGGTGTGTGAAGTCACAGAATGGAGGTGTGTGAAGTCATAGAATGGAGGTGTGTAGTCATAGAGTTGAGGTGTGTGAAGTCGTAGAATGGAGGTGTGTGAAGTCATAAAATGGAGGTGTGTGAACTCATAGAATGTAGGTGTGTGAAGTCAAAATGGAGTTGTGTGAAGTCATAGAATGGTGGTTTTTTATGTCAACGAATGGAGGTGTGGGAAGTTATAGAATGGAGGTGTGTGAAGTCAGAATGGAGGTGTGTGAAGTCATAATGGAGGTGAGTGAAGTCATAGAATGGAGGTGTGTGAAGTCATAGAATGGAGGTCTGTGAACTCAGAATGGAGGTTTGTGAAGTCATAGAATGGAGGTGTGTGAAGTCAGAATGTAGATGTGTTCAGCCACAGAATGGAGGTGTGTGAAGTCATAGAAAGGAAGTGTGTGAAGTCATAGAAAGGAGGTGTGTGAACTCAGAATGGAGGTGTGTAAAGTCACAGAATGGTGGTTTGTGAAGTCATAGAATGGAGGTGTGTGAAGTCAGAGAATGGATGTTTCTGAAGTAAGAATGATGGTGTGTGAAGTCATAGAATGGAGGGGTGTGAAGTCAAATTGGAGGTGTGTGAACTCATAGAATGGAGGTGTGTGAACTCATAGAATGGAGGTTTGTGAAGTCATGGAATGGCGGTGTGTGAAGTCAAAGAATGGAGGTGTGTGAAGTGAAACAATAGAGGTGTGTGAAGTCACAGAATGGAGGTGTGTGAAGTCAAAGATTGGAAGTGTGTGAAGTCAGAATGGAGGTGTGTGAAGTCACAGAATGGAGGTGTGTGAACTCAGAATGGAGGTGTGTGAAGTCATAGAATTTAGGTGTGTGAAGTCACAAAATGGAGGTGTGTGAAGTCATAGAACGGAGGTGTGTGAAGTCATAGAATGGAGGTGTGTGAAGTCAGAATGGAGGTGTGTATAGTCACAGAATTGAGGTGTGTGAAGTCACAGAATGGATGTGTGTGCAGTCAGAATGAAGGTGTGTGAAGTCACAGAATGGAGGTGTGTGTAGTCACAGAATGGATGTTTGTGAAGTAAGAATGAAGGTGTTTGAAGTCATAGAGTGGAGTTGTGTGAAGTCACAGAATGGAGGTGTGTGAAGTCATAGAATGGAGGTGTGTGAAGTCATAGAATGGAGGTGTGTGAGCTCATAGAATGGAGGTGTGTGAAGTCAAAATGGAGTTGTGTGAAGTCATAGAATGGTGGTTTTTGATGTCAACGAATGGAGGTGTGTGAAGTCATAGAATGGAGGTGTGTGAAGTCATAGAATGGAGGTGTGTGAAGTCATAGAATTGAGGTGTGTGAAGTCATAGAATGGAGGTGTGTGAAGTCACAGAATGGAAGTGTGTGAAGTCATAGAATGGAGGTGTGTGAAGTGAGAATGGACATGTGTGAAGTCACAGAATTGAGGTCTGTGAACCCAGAATGGAGGTGTGTGAAGTCACAGATTGGAGGTTTGTGAAGTCATACAATGGGGGTGTGTTAAGTCATAGAATGGATGTTTCTAAAGTAAGAATTAAGGTGTGTGAAGTCATAGAATGGATGTGTGTGAAGTCAAAATGGAGGTGTGTGAACTCATAGAATGGTGGTGTGTGAACTCATACAATGGTGGTGTATGAAGTCATGGAATGGAGGTGTGTGAAGGCACAGAATGGACGTGTATGAAGTCATAGAATGGAGGTGTGTGAAGTCATAAAATGGAGGTGTGTGAACTCATAGAATGGAGGTGTGTGAAGTCACAATGGAGCTGTGTGAAGTCATAGAATGGTGGTTTTTGATGTCAACGAATGGAGGTGTGTGAAGTCATAGAATGGAGGTGTGTGAAGTCAGATTGGAGGTGTGTGAAATCACAGAGTGGAGGTGTGTCAACTCAGAAATGAGGTGTGTGAAGTCACAGAATGGAGGTGTGTGAAGTCATAGAATGGAAGTGTGTGAAATCATAGAATGGAGGTCTGTGAACTCAGAATAGGGGTTTGTGAAGTCATAGAATGGAGGTGTGTGAACTCAGAATGGAGGTGTGTGAAGTCACAGAATGGAGGTGTGTGACGTCACAGAATGGAAGTGTGTGAAGTCATAGAATGGAGGTGTGTGAAGTGAGAATGGACATGCGTGAAGTCACAGAATTGAGGTGTGTGAACCCAGAATGGAGGTGTGTGAAGTCACAGATTGGAGGTTTGTGAAGTCATACAATGGGGGTGTGTGAAGTCATAGAATGGATGTTTCTAAAGTAAGAATTAAGGTGTGTGAAGTCATAGAATGGAGGTGTGTGAAGTCAAAATGGAGGTGTGTGAACTCATAGAATGGTGGTGTGTGAACTCATAAAATGGTGGTGTATGAAGTCATGGAATGGAGGTGTGTGAAGGCACAGAATGGACGTGTGTGAAGTCATAGAATGAAGGTGTGTGAAGTCATATAATGGAGGTGTGTGAACTCATAGAATGGAGGTGTGTGAAGTCACAATGGAGCTGTGTGAAGTCATAGAATGGTGGTTTTTGATGTCAACGAATGGAGGTGTGTGAAGTCATAGAATGGAGGTGTGTGAAGTCAGATTGGAGGTGTGTGAAATCACAGAGTGGAGGTGTGTCAACTCAGAAATGAGGTGTGTGAAGTCATAGAATGGAGGTGTGTGAAGTCATAGAATGGAAGTGTGTGAAATCATAGAATGGAGGTCTGTGAACTCAGAATGGGGGTTTGTGAAGTCATAGAATGGAGGTGTGTGAACTCAGAATGGAGGTGTGTGAAGTCACAGAATGGAGGTGTGTGAAGTCATAGAATGGAGGTGTGTGACGTCATAGAATGGAAGTGTGTTAAGTCATAGATGGAGGTTTGTGAACTCAGAATGGGGGTTTGTGAAGTCATACAATGGAGGTGTGTGAACTCAGAATGGAGGTGTGTGAAGTCACAGAATGGAGGTGTGTGAAGTCACAGAATGGAGGTGTGTGAAATCACAGAATGGAGGTGTGTGAATTCATAGAATGGAGGTGTGTGAAGTCATAGGATCGAGGTGTGTGAAGTCACAGAATGGAGGTGTGCGAAGTCAAAGAATGGAGGTGTGTGAAGTCACAGAATGGAGGTGTGTGAAATCAGAATGGAGGTGTGTGAAGCCACTGAATGGAGGTGTGTGAAGTCATAGAATGGATGTGTGTGAAGTCATAGAATGGAGGTGTGTGAAGGCAGAATGGAGGTGTTTGAAGTCACAGAATGGAGGTGTGTGAACTCTGAATGGAGGTGTGTGAAGTCACAGAATGGAGGTTTGTGAAGTCATAGAATGGAGGTGTGTGAAGTCTTAGAATGGATGTTTCTGAAGTAAGAATGAAGGTGTGTGAAGTCATAGAATGGAGGTGTGTGAAGTAAAATTGGAGGTGTGTGAACTCATAGAATGGAGATGTGTGAATGTTTATGAAATTTAACAATAAGGAGCACACAAATATCAACTCCTTAGGGACACAACAAAGGCAGTACTCAGAGGAAAATTTATAGCGCTGAGTGCCTACAACAGCAAGTTGGAAAAATGGCAAACCAACTAGTTAATGTCTCACCTTAACCTCCTCGAAAAAGAGCAACAAACCAACCCTAAACCCATTATGTGAAAGCAAATTATTAAAATCAAAGCAGAATTAAATGATTTGGAATAAAAAAAAATCTGTAGAAAGAACCAACCAAACAAGGAGTTGGTTCTTTGAAAGAATTAACAAAATTGACAACCCTTTAGCAAATCTTACCAAAAAAAGAAGAGAGCATATCGAAATAAATAAAATCGCAGATGAAAATGGAAATATCACGACAGAAATTACCAAGATCCACAATATCATGACGAATACTTTTCAAACCTTTACGCCAACAATTTGAGAATCTAGAAGAAATGGATGAATTCCTAGACAATATTAACATACCCACAGTGAACCCAGAAGAGCTAACCCAACTCAACAGGATTATTTCACGCTCTGAAATAGAAATGGAAATTAGACAACTTTCACCTAAAAAGAGTCCAGGGCCAGATGGATTCACAGCTGAATTGTATAAGGTCTTCAAAGCAGAGCTCACACCAATACTCCTCAATCTCTTCAATGAAATTGAAAATGAAGGTTCTTTACCAAAGTCATTCTGTGAAGCCAGTGTATCCCTCATCCCCAAACCAGACAGAGATTCATCAAAGAAAGAGAACTATAGACCCATTTCTTTGATGAACATCGATGCAAAACTTCTCAACAAAATACTGGCCAACCGTCTACAACAACTCATCAAAAAAATTATACACTATGATCAAACTGGATTCATCACAGGGAGGCAAAGCTGGTTCAACATACACAAATCAATTAATATAATTCGACACCTCAACAGGAGCAATGACAAAAATCACATGATTTTCTCAATAGATGCGGAAAAGGCATTTGACAAGATCCAAAACCCCTTTATGTTAAAAGATGTGGAGAAACTAGGAATCCATGGAACATTTCTCTATGTAATAAAGGCTGTGTATGAGAAACCCACTGCTAGAATTATACTTAATGATGAAAACCTAAAGCCATTCCCTCTAAAATCAGGAACGAGACAAGGATGCCCACTCTCTCCACTCCTTTTTAACATAGTACTAGAATTCCTAGGCAGTGCAATAAGGCACGAAGCAAGCATAAAGGGGATCCAAGTAGGGAGAGAGGAAATAAAACTATCCCTCTTTGCAGATGATATGATTCTGTATTTAAAGAATCGTATAGACTCTACTCCCAAGCTTCTTGAGCTGATTCAAAGCTTTGGAAGGGTAGGAGGCCATAAAATCAACCCTCACAAATCAACTGTCTTCCTTTACGCCAACAGTGAGAGGAACGAGGCAATAATCAGGAAAGAAACTCCTTTCACAATAGCCTCAAAGAAAATAAAGTACCTAGCAATTAGCTTAACTAAGAATGTAAAGGACTGTTTAGATGAAAAGGTTAAAACCCTAAAAAAGGAAATTAAAGCAGAACTAAGGAAATGGAAATACGTCCCATACTCCTGGATTGGAAGAATCAACCTTGTGAAAATGACAATCTTGCCAAGGGCTATCTACCAATTCAGTGCAATACCCATCAACATCCCAATATCATTCTTTAAAGAAATAGAAGAGGCAATTCAAAATTTCATATGGAATAATAAAAGACCCGTATAGCAAAAACACTTCTTAGCAGAAAGAACAGCGCTGGAGGAATTTCAATTCCAAACTTTAGACTCTATTACAGAGCTATAATTCTCAAAACAGCTTGGTACTGGCACAAGAACAGGCCTGAAGTCCAATGGAATAGAACTGCGGACCCAGATATTAAACCACAGACCTATGGCCACCTAATCTTTGACAAGGGAGCCAAAAAAATAGAATGGAAGAAAGATAGCCTCTTCAACAAGTTGTGCTGGCAGAACTGGTTAAGCACCTGCAGAAAACTAAAGATGGGTCCTTCTTTGTCACCTTGCACTAGAATTAACTCCAAATGGATCAAAGACCTGGAGGTAAAAGCTGACACACTGAAAAGTTTACAGGAAAGAATAGGAGATACACTAGGCCTCCTTGGCACAGGTCGAATCTTTCTTAATAAGGACCAAGAGTCACAACAAATCAGAGAAAGACTGGATAAGTGGACTGCATTAAACTGCAGAGCTTTTGTATGGCAACGGATATAGCTAGTAAACTAACCAGGAAGGCTACAGAGTGGGAGAAGATCTTCACCAACCAAACAACGGACAAAGGCCTCATATCTAAAATATATCAACAACTCAAAAAATTGAATCACTCCAAAACTAACCTCCAAAGTAACACCCATCCCATTAAAAATGGGCCAAAGAATTAAAGAGAGTATTCTCTGAAGAAGAAACAGAAATGACCTATAGACACATGAAGAAATGCTCCACATCTCTGGTCATAAAAGAAATGCCAATCAAAACAGCTCTAAGATTCAACCTCACTCCAGTTAGAATGGCCAGGATCAGGAAAACGAATGACAACAGATGCTGGAGGGGTTGTGGCCAGGAGGGATCAATACTACACTGTTGGTGGGAGTGCAAACTCGTTCAACCACTGTGGAAAGCAGTGTGGCAGTGCCTCAAAAGGCTAAATATAGAACTCCCGTATAACCCAGCAATTCCACTACTTGGCATTTACCCAACAATCCAGAAGCAAGGGCATACTAATCCCACTAGCACAACAATGTTCATTGCAGCACTATTCACCATAGCAAAGATATGGAACAAACCCAGATGTCCCTCAGTTGATGAGTGGATCTACAAGTTGTGGTATTTGTACACAATGGAATTCTATGCTGCTGTCAGAAAGAATGACATCGCCCCATTTGTTAGGAAATGGAAAGACTTAGAACAAATCATATTAAGTGAAGTAAGCCAGACTCAAAGGAACTTAGGCTCAGTGGTTTCCCTCATTCATCATAATCAGTAGAAACCTTGGGCTCTACTAGCAGAGATTTGCAATGGAGCAAAAGGCCATATATAAGGCCATATAATGTGAAGTTAATTGAAAGGACCTCCAGGATATTGAAACAAAAGCCACATAATAAATGATTGTTGTCCTTAATGTACTATGTTGTCTCTCACCTCCTTTGCTGTCCCTCGGTTATCCGATATTGGTATGGTATCTCACTTTGTTATCTGATATATTGAATTTATTTGTATTTGTATATTTGAAATTTGAAAGGGAAGGGGGGAAAACCAAGACGGGTGGGGGGTGTGGGGTTGGAGGGAAATGGGTACCAAGACATGTGAAAGGGAATCAATGTATGTGAATTAATGCACTTTCTATCTGGCAAATATCATGTAACCCTTTTACTAATTACAATAAAAAGAATTTTTAAAAAAAGAAAGTTGTAGTGTGTGGGGAGGATGATGGGGTCAAATACATTTCTTCTTAGAAATATACCTCATCTGCTTGCCCTGGATTTTCCTGGCCTTCTTCTTAGAGAAAGTTCTGTTATACTAGATTTGTGGCTGGGCAATGATCTAGCATGTACATCTTCGAGTAAGACAGCCACAATTTCCATGCCTGAGACTCGAGTTTCCTGACCTTTGGCAACAGCACAGCAACATCTTTCTTCCTCCTGAGCCACAGGCCAAGTGAGCTGGCTTGACCTGGTTGTTAGTTACAGTGGCTTGGTTACCAGGGTTCCATAATCTGTTCCATTGTGAGGGAGGCAGGGTCACCTTTCAGGGCCCAATGACCAAAGGTCCTTGCTCACAGAAGACCTCACCAAAGACATACTGGAGGCTGAATCTCTCCTCCAGTCTCACAATATACAGGTGGATGTAGTAAACAGCACACCTTATTTGTCCAATCCCAATGTCTTCCACTAGGCCCAACTACCAGTCTGGTCTCAGGCTCAAGGAGCCTTTCTTAGGTAAGATCCAAACTTAAGGGTCAATATTGCCCTCATCCTTTACAAATCATTTGCTTCACAGTACCTTCTCTGCCTTCAATTTGCCCCTTGTCGAATTTTTTTTTGTTTTTGCTAGTCTTGGGACTTGACCTCAGAGTGTGAACATTGTTCTTGGGCTTTCTTTAGGCTTTAGCTGTCCCACCGAGCCACAGCACCACTTGGAGCGTTTTCTATGTATGTGGTAATGAGGAATCAAACCAGACTCTTTTTGCGTGGTAGCCAAGGACTCTACCACTAGGTCAAACACACAGGGCATCTTGCACATATTTTTGACGTCAATCTACTAGGATATACTAGGATACTATTAGGTTTCTGTATCCTAATCAATTTTTTCCTGATGATTAGCTTTGCTGTCATGTGTAAAAAATGCAGAGGGAAGAACACAGAAGAATTAGTGAAATTAAAAAAAAAGGATTACACACATAGATAAGTGTTCATTCTTTGTAAGAGAGAGGATATTTTGATATGATGATGATGACTTTATAATTACTATGTCAGGGTTGAGAGTTTGCATAGTGGTAGAGTGCTTGCCTAGCATCCATGAAGATCTGGGTTTGATTGCTCAGTATCACATAGATAGAAAATCTAGATGTGGCACTGTGGCTCAAGTGGCAGAGGGCTAGACTTGAGAAAACCCGAGGACAGTGCTCAGGCCCTGAATTAAAGCCCCAAGACTGGCAGAAAGATAAAAGAAAATAAAAATGCTTTTTACGAGCTAATTCACTCACAGCATTTGCTTCTGAAATCTTCGCTTCTGCATCTTGTGAAATACCCCTTTCCCTCAACGTACACAAGAAAAAGAGATCCATCCCATGGTTCACTGTGAGGCCACTGGTTGGGCTAAGAGCTAGTCGTGCAGCAATACATAAGTTTTATTCTAATACTTTCCAAACTTTGTACTCAAATATGCTACTTACTTACCAGCTTAGGTCAGTTATCCTTATGCATACCTTTTCTTCATTACTACAATATTCTTACACTCCTGCGTTAATCCTCTTGAACCTCCCCTGACCTCTCTCATTCTTTTTTTCTATCTCTGGACCTCTGCTCGTCTTTCAACCCTTATACTGCACGGATCTACACTTGATGGCTGTTGAGCAATATTGTATATGCAGGTGGTTAATTATTCTCTAGGCTCAGAGGGATATAAAGAAAATAGAGATTGGATTGAGAGGCTTATTGTTTTGGGTATAAATCGCTTATCATTGGTTGTATTAGACTGGTCTGTAAGTGCACAAAATAAAGAGTGATAATACCAATCAAAACCTGTGAACATCTAGTGTCTGCCAGCTACAGAGGTCTAGGTTGGTTATATCTGAAAAACTATAATCGTATTTAGTAGTAATCTTGCTCCCATTTTCAAATGGGCAGAACAAGAAACTCAAGAAAAATGTCAAATCAAGAAACAACATCCCCCACCCAATGTAAACAGACAATGGAACAGTCACTGGCAAACCTAGAGTAGAGACTTCCAAGTGCTACACAAATGCAATTGATAAACATCATTAATGGAAAATGTGAAAATATAAAGAAAGAGATAATGGAGGAAGCCATAGCTGAACAAGAGGAAAGCATAAACAAGGTGATAAGTGAAAAAGAAGAAGCCATAAAGGACGCGTTAATAAAGGTTTTTCAAAGAAAGATGGATGAATTCATAGAATCCACAAATAAAAACGTTACCAAACTCCAACAAATGTCCAAAGAAAATAAAGCTAACCACTCAAAAGGAAATCAAGGAGATAAAGAAATCCATACATGATCTAAAACAGGAGATGCAAGGCATCAAAAATGAGCAATTAGAAGCAAGGGAGATGAAAAATAATGTAGATAGTTTTGATAGCAAGATAGACAATGCAGAGGAGAGAATTTCTGGGGCTGAAGATAATTTAGTTATCATATAGAAAGAACAGAAAATGAGTCAATCCAAATCTAGGAAATATGAGAGAGCGCTTCAAGAGGTCCAAAATGCAATTAGGAAGCCTAATTTAAGGCTAGTTGGTATTGAGGAGGGTGTGGAGAAAGAGGTCAATGGTATTGGAAATATACTTCAGGGAATCATCTCAGAGAATTTCCCAAATATCCAGAAGGGCAGGCCCATCCAGATACGAGAAGCTTTTAGAACCCCAAACAGACCTGACCAGAAAAGAACATCCCACCACCAAATTGTGATGCGAACTGGATCAATAGAAACGAAAGAAAAGATCGTAAAGGCAGCCAGGGAAAAGGGATCAGTAACCTATAAAGGCAAACCAATCAGAATAACCAAAGATTTCTCAGCAGAGACCATACTAGCACGAAGTGACTGGAAGCATATATGTCATGCCCTTAAATCAAATAACTACCAACCAAGAATACTGTAGCCAGCTAAGTTCTTATTCATAACTGAGGGAACAATGAAAACGTTCCATTCCAGGGAAAAGCTGCAACAATATGTTGAAACAAAACCAACACTACAGAGAATTCTCAAAGATGCTCTATACATAGAAAACCAAAATAAATGCAACATAGGGAAAGAAATGGCACCTAAACAGCATACCATCTAAGGACCACAAGAACTGTCAAGACACGGGCCCTACTAAAAGCTTTTAAAAATGGTAGGAACTAATAAATATCTCTCAATCCTAACTCTCAATATCAATGGACTTAACTCTCCAATTAAACGGCATAGGCTGTCTAGTTGGATCAAAAAGCAAGAGCCATGTTCTGCTGTCTTCAAGAGACACTTCTTACCCAAAAACATTCATCTTTTGAAAGTGAGAGGTTGGAATAAACTCTATCAAGCTAACTGCCCCCATAAACAGGCTGGAGTTGCCATCCTCATATCAGATAAAATAGACTTCAAACTAAAATTAGTAAGAAAAGACAAAGAAGGTTACTACATACTACTAAAGGGATCTTTCCTCCATGAAGACATAACGATCCTAAATATTTACACACCCTTTTGAAGATTCTCAAAAGATTGAAGATTCTGCCAGTGTAATTAGATTCCGGCATTGATATTAAATAATTCAATGAGTAGGGATTTATATTTGAAATATCTCTGTAGAAAAAATCTAACACACATTTGCTTAGTATTTGCTTTTGATTTCCCAAGAAGTTCAGTACAAGCCAACATGTGTGGCATATATCGACTGGGAGAAATGATTCAGAATATGTGACTCATTTGAACAGGAGTCAGTGAAAAGATACAGAAGCAGGATACCCATATTTTGATAATTTGTATCTTTTGCTTATTTTGTGTTTGTTATTATTTCCATTTGTAGTGTACATTTCTAGGTAAAAACTTTTAAAATGTTTCCAAACAATTTGTTATTTCAACAGCAAAAAAGATTTATATGCCTGATAAAATTCACAGAATCCAAATTTTTCCATATTATTAATTTTTTTTGGTGGGTCATAGATCTTGAACTCAGCCTGCGCACTATCCCTGAGCTCTTCAGCTCCAGGCTACCACCTTACCCTGGAGCCAAGCCCCACTTCCCATTTTCTAAAAGTAAATTGGAGATAAGAGTCTCAGGTCTTTTTGTGCCAGGATGGCTTTAAACCTTGATCCTCAGATCTCAGCCTCCTGAGTAGCTAGGATTATAGAAGTGAGCCACCACCCCATCATGCTCAGCTTTCTGGTTTTTTTTAAAACAAGCCCTTTTGCTGGAACTCGGTCTGAGCACTGTCCTTCAGCTTTCCTCAAGCCTAGTGATCTTCTACTTGAGCCACAGCACTACTTCTGGTTTTTTCTGTGTATGTGGTACTGCGGAATTGAACCTTCGTCTTCATACAAGCACTCTACAACTATGCCAAACTCCCAGCCCCTCCACATTAGTTTTTATGATAGATCTTTCCATGCATCCAGGTTGGCAAGAAATCCTTCTTGAGTTTCCAAAGATCAGGGAGTATAGGTGTGTCCCATCCTGTGTGGCTACATAACCATTGTTTAGGGTACAGTTCTCTCTTCATTCTACCCATCTAGAGCAATTTTCATCTTCCATGTATAATCATTAAACATTCAGCTCCTGTTCCTCTCTACTCCATTCTCTGGAACCATCGTGCTTTTTGGCTCTAAGGGTTTGTTGATCCTTGGAAGCTCTGGAAGGGAAAACATACCCTAGCTCTTCCTTTATGACTGCTGTATTTTTAGTTTACTGTAATCAAGATTCATCTGTAAAATATAGTAAAATGTTCTTCCTTTTCAATGCATTGTTTTGCATATTTCTATCTTTGGATTATTATTAATAGTTGTGAATGGATTCTCCACATATTTGTTCTAGACTCTGCTTTCTCTTCCGTTAGGTACAAATCTAGAAATAGAAGTGTTGGACCATATTTCTATGTAATTCTATATTTAGTACTTTTTTAGCACTCTCCACGCAATTTTTGATTGTTTTATATTCCTTGAAGAACTATTCCAAAGTTCTACTTCTTCTCACTACCTTCCCAGTAATAGTTAGACTTTGAAAGCTATTTTTTGTATGCTTGTGTGTGTGTGTGTGTTTGTGTGTGTGTATGTGGATCTTTTTGTTTAAAACTATATTTATATTAACATATTTAAAGCAATGATTTCATTGTAATTTTAATTTTTCTCTTGACTGTTAATATTGAACTTCTTTCTATATTTTGAACTACTATTTCTATATATTCTTTTTAGAAAATCCTCTCCAATCTCCAATATTTTTCCCTTTTTTTGTGGGGTAGTGGGGAAAGTCATGGGGCTTGGACCTTGGGCCGTGAGCTCTTTAGTTTAAGGCTATTGTCCTACCCTGAGTATTGCCCCTCAGTTCTTCTGCTCACAGCTTCCTACCCCTCTTCCCATTATATACAGAACAAAGGTCATCCTCAGTCTTTTTGAAAAAGTAAAACGAAACAGCAAGAAATAAATTTCTTGCCAGGTGCAGTGACTTCTACCTGTAATCCTAGCTACTCAGATATCAGGCTGATATCTAAAGATTTGGTTCAAAGCCAGCCTGGGCATTAGAAAGTCTATGAGACTCTCATCTACAGTTAACCACTAGAATATGGGAAATGGCACTGTGGCTTCATAGGTAGGGTGATAGCCTTGAGTTGAAGAGCTCAGGAACAGTGCCCAGGCCCAGAGTTCAAGCCTTACAAATCCCCCAGCCAAAAAAAAGAAAAAAAAGTTTCTTCCCCAAGTGATTATTATGCCAGACATAGAACATTAACATTCTGGGTGTACTTCACAGTATTATTACTTGATACCCTAAGATTTTGCAATATTCTCACAGTACCAGCATATGTCATCATATAACGTAGTTCTTTTTCAATGGAATAATTCCATTTATAACCTAAATCTACTCTCCCGACTTATTTTTGTCTATACCACAATTGCTCTACCATGTTATGCCACAAGCCATTAAACATTTTATGGTGGGTAATTGGAAAGGAGTCTCATAGAATTTTATGCCAGGCTGGCTTTGAACCATGGTCCTCAGATCTCAGTCTCCTGAGTAGCTAGGATGACTGGCGTGAGCCACCAACACCTGGCTTGCCTTTTTATTTTTTTGGGGTCTTGGGACTTGAACTCTGGGCCTAGGCACCATCCCCAAGCTTTTCAGGTCAATATTTCATGTAAGTCTAAACATTTAAGTAAAGGAATACAATTCCAACAAAAAAAAGAATAAAATTCCAGACATGGTGTGTTTATAACTCAGTGCTAATTACTTGATGAAAATGTGCCATTCCAGAAGCTGGTGTCATTTGTTGATGTAGCTGTGGATTTCAACTGGGAGGAGTGGCAGCATCTGGACAATGCTCAGAGGACCCTGTACAGAGATGTAATGCTGGAGACCTACAGCAACCTGGTGTCCTTAGGTGAGCAAAAGTCAAATTCACTTGCAAGGCCAAGTGCCTTGTTATTTTGCAGATACGTGAATGTTTATCAAACTTTCAATACTATTTAAATGAAAGATTCCAGGCCCTGAGAAGTATCATTATTTTCTAAAGAAAACCTAAGGTAATTTTGTACTCATTCTTCAGGATACCTTCAGGATACTTTGACAACAGTTCTAAATTATGTTTCCTCTAATGGAGACGACATTCCAAACTTACACAGTAATTGTAAGTGGATAAACTATCCAGAATAGAATATATATCATTATTGGAAATAGGATCTACAAATCACTAAACAGTGAGTTTATAATGGAAACCTGGCACTAGGTGCAATGTTTCATGCCTGTAATCTTAAAATATTCAGGAGGAAGAAATCTAAGAATTCTAATTTGAAGCCAGCAATGGCATAAAAATTGCCATGAAACTCTATAACTCCAAGTAACCCCTCAAAAATGTTAGTGGAGTGTCAAAAGTTTGACTTTGTGGTTGAGTGCTTTCTTAGCATGCATGAAGACCTATGCATGTAAGTGGAGCTGGGACTCAAACTGGTATTTTTCTAGCCTTGAGCAAGACAGCTAAGTTTATGCCATACAAAATGAATCCAGAGCTGGGGAAAAGTCAACCATGGAGCCAGTGAGAAATGAGAAAAAAGATTTAATAGATAACTTGTGAGTAGGATGTCTGCGAACTTAAAGCAATGATGACACAGCATAAGCAATAATTCTCTACTGTTTCTAATTTACAGGGCCCTGTGTTCCCAAACCTGTATTAATTGACAAGCTAGAGCACTGTGCAGAACTCTGGATAGGAAATTCCTCTGACAAGAATATCACAGGTGAGTGAATGCATCTTCATATTGATGTTGGAGCCTGAGCCCCATTGGTAAGTTCATGTTGTGATGTACTGAGCAATAATATTCTTAGTTACCCTAAGTCCTGTGTGGAACCTATGGAATTCTTTGTGAATGAATCAAGAATCATTTTCTTTTCCCAACCCTATGCCTGGTCTCAGGGCCTGAGCATGGTCCTTGGGATTTCTCAAGGCTAGCTCTCTACTTCTTGAGTCATAGCACCACTTCTGGCTTTTTCTTTGTATGTAGTACCAAGGAACTGAACCAGGTCTTTGTGCATGCTAGCCCAAATCCCCGGCACCAAGAATCATAGAGTGATATGACGAATTCTATGTGGCAGTAGAGTTAAAGTTAGATTTCTCTGTAGAAATCACTGTGAAACAAAATAAAATGAGAAAGCCATGAGCCCGTGGCTCATGCCTGTAATCCTAGCTACTTAGGAGGCTGAGATCTGAGGATCAAGGTTCAAAGACTGACCTATCACAAAAACACCTTAGACTCTTCTTTCCAATGAACCAATAGAAAATGAGAAGTGGGGTTGAGGCTAAAGACGTAGGGCAGTAGCCTTGAGCTGAAGAGCTCAGGAAGAACAGCCAGGTCTAGAAATCAAGTCCCATGACCGCAAAAGAAGAAAGAAAGAAAGAAAGAAAGAAAGAAAGAAAGAAAGAAAGAAAGAAAGAAAGAAAGAAAGGAAGAAAGAAAGAAAGAAGAAAGAGGGAAGAAAGAGGAAAGGAAGGAAAGGAAGAAAGAGGGAAGAAAGAGGGAAGGAAGGAAAGGAAGAAAGAAAGAAAGAAAGAAAGAAAGAATGAATGATATTTCATTTCTTTAAAACTAAGACTATAAATGATTGAGCAAACAAGGAATAAGTCAGGGCATTATTCTCTGATAAGGATAATATCTTTATGCTGGTAGGAAGAGACTGGTATTCAGAACCACACCTTTCCACCAGAAATTGAGCCTAGTGGTAGAGTGCTTGCCTAGCATGCACAAAGACACAGGTTTGATTCCTTATTACCACATACATAGAAAAAGCCAGAAGTAATGACTTCATTGATAGGGTTCTGGTCTTGAGAAAACCCAAGGACAGTGGTTAGGTCCTAAGTTCAAACCCAGGAATGGAAGGAAAAAAAAACAACAAAGTTTCAATCAACATAAGAAAATTAAGTAGACAATGAGCTGGGGATTTTCTGGTCTTCCATGGTACTGAGGGACAGGAGTGTTAGAAAAGGAATTTTTATAAGACTTCAAATGGAAAGAAACAAATTTCAAAATTCCCACAAATACCTAAATTGAGACTTTAGTGAGAAGTTGTAACTGTAGGGATATAGGTGTAAGTCCTTACTCTCAAGAATCGTTCTTGCTTGGATCAAAGGCAAACAGACATATAAACCAAATTAGTGGCCGCTGAATCTAGAAAAAATTCGTGTTCCTCACTTAATGGTTAATAAGCAAACAGCATTGAAACTGGGTAAGGTAATCCTATCTGCTACTCAGGACCTGAGACTCTTATCTGTAGTTAACTCTAGAAAACAGGAACTGGGTCTGTAGCTCAAGGATAGGGGTTATAGTCTTCTGCTGAATTGTTCAGGGACAGGGCCGAAGCCTATGAACTACAAAAAAAAAAAAGAAAAGAAAAGAAAAGAAAGTTTTAAAAAGATGCAAAACAGCACAATATTTAGATTATTTCTCAAAAATTAAAGAAAGGCAGCTATTCCTCAATGTATAAACAAAACAGTATTTGAAAAAAACAGCTGCAGGTATAGTATAGGATGTACTCAGCTTAAAACTGTAGCAATACATAGTTGGGTAATTTCAATAAATATTTCCTGTGATATAAAAAGAGAACTAAAACACAGAAAAACATTATTGGTCATTGTAAAATATCATTTTCTTAATAGGTTAGGGAGAAAAGCATATATTTCTCACAAATCAATTTCCACTTTTATATTTTAAAATATCTAACACTTAGGATGGGAAAGTAAAGTCATTACCTTAACAGTAAGGAATATTTGTATCTCATGTATGTTTGTGTCTTTTTTTCTATGACTCATTTTAGATGTCCAGGTAATGGAAAATGTGTTCAAGACCTGCCAGGAAAGTCCACATGAATGTCTTTGTGAAGTAGCAGTTGCAAGTAGTATCGAAGTGGAGGAAAACGTGAGATTAGCAACAACTTTAAATTTGAGCTCTACACATAATCCAGAGCTGATTAGTAATAACGGTAACAACGTAGGGGTGAGGACTGAGGAGTTCATTAAGTGTCAGAACATGCTTCTGTCTCCTAAGCCTGATGAGATGCATGCTGCATATAGATCTCGTATGTCTCCTGTTCTTAAAAAATCCATCGGATATTCAGAGCATTTTATTCATGATTGTGACAGTCCAAAAGATCTGCAGTATCATAATTCTGTTCTCCCTGCCCAAGAAATTCTTCAGGGAGGGAGAAAAACTGCTAAATGTACTGTGTGATGAAAACTATTGTACTTAAAACCGACCATCACTACACATCTGAAAATGTACACAGGACAGACTCCTCATACATGTAGTGAATGTGAGAAAACTTTCAGTAATGAAATACGCCTTAAATACCTCAGAGCAAATATCCTGAGATATGTGATGCGTACATCAAGTGTGAAAATTAATTTCTGAGAAGTCAGACCTGACGCTCCAACCTCGATCTCCAAGAGAAGACAAACCTTATGAATATGAGGAACGTAATAAAATTTCTGCCCAGAATTCAGCTCTCAGCACACATCAGAGATCTCACACAGAAGAGAAATCTTTAATGGGATAAATGTGGGAAGACTTTTAGACTGAAATCATACCTCACTGCACCACAGAAGACACACAGAAGAGAAACCTTATGAATGTAACAAATGTGAAAAGTCTTTCACCCAGAAGATACACCTTCGAGTTCATCAAATAACACACACAGGAGAGAAATCTTATAAGTGTAATGAATGTGGAAAGTCTTTCCAAGGGAAGGGAAAACTTCGTGTTCATCAGAGAATACACACAGGAGTGAAACCTTATGAATGTAACCAATGTGTAAAGTCTTTCAGAGAGAAATCTTCCCTCAAATTGCATCAAAGAACACACACAGGAGAGAAACCTTATGTGTGCAACAAATGTGGAAAGACCTTCAAGTGGAAGTCATATCTTGATGGGCATAATAGAACACACACAGGAGAGAAAACTTATGCATGTAGTGAATGCGGAAAGTCTTTCACATGGAAGGTAAAACTCCATGTTCATCAGAGAATATACTCAGGAGAAACACCTTATGAGTGTAACATATGTGCAAAGTCCTTCACACAGAAGCCAAACCTCAACATGCATAAGACAATTCAAACAGGAGAAAAACCTTATGAATATAACCGATGTGGAAGGTCTTTCAAATGGAAGTCTTCCCTCAAATTGCATCAGAGAACACACACAGGAGAGAAAGTGTACGAGTGCATCAAATGTGGTAAGACCTTCAGATGGAAGTCACATTACAGGAGGCATAACAGAATTTACACATATAAGAAACATTAGGAATATAACCAAAGTTGAAAGTCTTTCGTGCAGTATTCACCCTTCAGGAAGCGTAAGAGAGTTCACACATATGAGAAGCCTTAGCAATGTAATAAATAGGAAAGACTTTTTAGTCTGTGGAAGAAAACTCAGCTTGTGTCACAGAACCAACACAAGATAAAACCCTTAATGAATGTAGCAAATGTTCAGTCTTTTCCCAAGAAGGCACAAGTCAAGATTTATCACTAAACACCCACAGGATAGAATCCTATGAATAAAATGAAAGGGAAATTTTTTTTGAAGAATTCATAGTTGAGTTTGCATGATACCACTCAGACAAAAGATAAAAATCATATGAATATAAGAATATGAAAAATCCATCATGAACGCATGACTAAGTATAAAATGCACATAGGAGAGAACAACCTTATGAATATTACAAATGTGGAAAGTGTTTGACCTGCAAGGCATACTTCTGTGTTCATCACAAACCTGATTCCCATAGAAGAAAAGAAAACTAATGAATAGAACAAATGTGCAATGACTTTTAATCAGAAGTCAGTCTTCAGTACATTTCAGAACATACACAATAGAGAAATTCTGAGTAATGAAAAACATTTAGCTATATATACAATCTCTGTATATGGGAGCATTAGGGTAAGTCTTCTAAAAAAAGTCAACCTTCAGCAAGCTTTAAGAGCACTCACAGAAGAAATAATAGCATGTAGGAAAACCTTTGTCAGAAACCTCTAAAAGCTGACTGTGTGGCTTAGTGGTAGAGTGCTAACCTATCAAGGATGAAGGCCTGGGTTAGATTCCTCAATACTACGTGAAAAGAGCAAGCCAGAAGCAGCACTGTGGTTCAAATGGTAGAGTGCTAACCTTGAGCAAAAGTAGCTCAGGCCCTGAGTTCAAGCCTAAGGATTGGAGAGAGAGAGAGAGAGAGAGAGAGAGAGAGAGAGAGAGAGAGAGGGAGAGAGAGAGAAGAGAGAGAGAGAGAGAGAGAGAGAGAGAGAGACGGAGAGAGAGAGAGAGAGAGAGAGAGAGAGAGAGAGAGAGAGAGAAAGAGAGAGAAAGAGAGAGAGAAAGAGAGAGAAAGAGAGAAAAGAGAGAGAAAGAGAGAGAAACAGGAACTTCTAAATTTTACAGAGATTGAGAAGGAGGGAGAGAAGGAGACAGAAACTAATTTCTAAACTTTACAGTCTATTTCCTTACAAATTCGTCTATGTCATTCTTTCTGACAGAAGCACAGAATTCCATTGTGTAAAAATACCATATTTGATCTACTCATCAACTGACGGGCATCTGGGTTGGTTCCATACCTTTGCTATAGTAAATATTGCTGTGATATGTTATTGTTCTAGTGAATTTAGTATGTCCTATGTGGACGATTGGCAAGTAGTGAAATTGCTGGATCACAGGGGAGCTCTATGTTTAGTCTTTTTAGGATACTGCCATAGTGCTTTCCATAGTGGTTGAACGAGTTTGCAATCCCACCAGCAGTGTAGTAGTGATCCCTCCTGGCCACATCCCCTCCAGCATACGTTATTAGATTTCTGGATCTTGGCCATTCTAACTGGAGTGAGGAGGAAAAGGGAAAGAGGAACTGAAACTTTCTCTCCTTACAGATGACATGATTCTGTATTTAAAGAACCCTATAGACTCTACTCCGAAGCTGCTTGAGCTGATATAAAACTTTGGTAAGGTAGCAGGGTATAAAATTAACCCTCAATGTCAACTGCCTTCCTATATGCCAACAAATGAGAGGAATGAGGCAAGAATCAGGATAGCAACTCATTTTGCTATCAAAGAAAATAAATACCTAGGAATTAACTTAGAATGTAAAGCACCTTTTTGATGGAACTATAAACCCTGGAGAAGGAAATTAACGCAGAACTGAGGAAATGCAAAAACCTATGCTCCTGGTTTGGAAGAAGTAATATTGTAAAAATGGCAATCTTGATAAGGACTATCTACAAATTCAGTGCAAGATTCATCAAGATCCCAATGTCATTCTTTAAAGAAACAGAAGAGGAAATCCAAAATTTCACTTGGAATAATAAAAGACCCCTCATAGTCTGTCTTCTTGCATGATACATAATGTTTAATCTCACCTTCTCCACCAAAATCTCACCTTTCTCATTGAGACATAGGTGGCCCTGTTTACTAGCAGCAAAGGCTCAAACGCGCAGTTTCAGGTGTCACCACTGCATCTGTTACTGGGTAGATCCAACTCTGTCATCGATTCTGAGGTCTGCTCTGGGAGTCTTGGTCACAAGTTGTTCTGTGGCATCTGCTGCCAGCCTGTGCCTATTTGCTTCCTTTTCCTCCAGCAGCCTACAACAGGGAATGAAGTTCACTCGCGGATGCTCTCCTTCATATGCAGGGCAGGATGAGCCCAACCCTCCCTCATCTTCCTCTTCCAATTTTTGGGAAAAAATATGCTGGCAGAAGTCCTCAGGTGTGGCGCATGGCTGATGCACACTTTTAATCCAGGCTGGTCAGGAGGCTGAGATCTGAGTATGGAAGTTCCAAGTCACCTAGAACAGGAAAGTCTGATAGATTCTTACTACCAAAAATAAAAACAGCTGGGAATGGAGTTTGTGCTCAAGTGGTAAAGGGCTAGTCTTGAGTACAAATGCTTAGTGCCCAGGTCCCGAGTTCAGGCTCCAGCACTGCCAACAACCTCACTTTAGTGAGATTTTAGCTTTATCCATGTAGGCACATCTCACTGGAATCTTTGCTGGTAGAGATAGTCTTCATAATTTTGTCTCAAGGTAAAGGTCCTCCTGGGGTAGTACACAAAAGGTGTCATGGAGAGAGGAGCCCCACTTGCTCCAGGTTTGAAGATGGCATAGGTCAAGCCAGCATGGAGTTGGCACATCAGTCTTTTTCCTAGCACCACCTACCAGTGAATGTCAAATGACATTGATTGTTGTGGGATTGTGTGATTGAAGTGCCCCATTAAGGGCAGTGTTAGCACATCCAAACTTGGATACCAGGAATGCTGAAATCTCAAAGCTAAGATTTCTGTTGGCTACAGAAATGCTGGTGTGTCTGTGATTCACTAAAAGTTCAGGTGCAAAGATTCTGAAGCTTGATGCCATGTGTTTATTCCATTTAGTAAAATTATTTTAATGCACTGTATAAGTTAAAACATTTGATGAGTCAGGGGTAGTGAAAACATTGTTCTTGAATAAAGGTGTCTGGCAGGGTAATGGGGGGGTGTTGGTGGCTGGGACTATGAAGCTGGAGCTGCTATCAAACCATGGATCATGTTCCTCTTTGTCTGGGAGAAATGACTCCAAAGATGAAATTTGAATGGTGAGGAAAAGATGATGATGTACTCAGGAAATTTCTCCTAAACAAATGCTCATGTGGAAGTGGGATGGGGCTGGGCATGTCTGAGGCAGAGATTAAGGGGGCCTCTCATGGCGTTGAGAACCTTCCTTGCGACTTCAGGCATGCAGCAGGGTGTTTTAGATGACCATTGTGAGATGGATGGAATAAGACTGGAGACAAGATGAATGCTGGGATCCTGCAATGCTCTTGCATGAGTGGCTGGTGGCTCACCTGAAAGAAATAATTATGTCTAAAAAAGAAATCAGGAATTTGTTTTGATTAGATAATACCTGTAATCCGAGGCATATTCAGGATCCTGATCTTAGTATTGAGGTTTAAAACCAACCCAGCAAAGGGAAAAATGCATGAGACTCATACTCCCAGTTTAGAGCAAGAACAAAGATTGAAGTAGAGCTGTGGCTCAAGAGCTAGAGTGCTACCTTGAGCAAAGAAAAGCTAAGAAAAAGCTCCAGGTCTTGAGTTCAAGGCCAGGAATGAAAGAAGGAAGGTAAAAAAGGGAAGTATGTGAGGAAGGGAAATATATAAATGAAAGAGAGAAGGAACTAGAAATTTAAAACTAGAGAATATTTAAAAGTCATCAGTCCTTCTAAGAAAAGTGTTGGAGTATGGGTTCTATATGTGGTGAACTGGAAGCCCAGCAGTGACTTGTTAACCAAAGAGTCACCATGATGAGCAAAGGATAGAAATCTGCATGAGCCTCTTAGCGGATGGAGTCACAGAAGAGAACCTCAGCTCCCATCCCATAGTTAGAAGTATATAGAGATGGGGAAGTTGGCATCACCTTGATGTCATTGTGTCCATGGGGACTGGAAGCCATGGCTCTGTGAAAGCACAATGTTCTGGTTACTGAGCTGGGAGGCTGAGGAGAGCCAAGTCCTGGCCATGAAGAAATCAGGGTGGCAGCAGAGCAACTCTGCTGCGGTGTGTGCCTGCTTGGCTGTTCTTATTCTGTGGTGGATCAGGCCGGAGCGGGTGATAGTAACTGTTTTGTGGTCACAAGCCCTTCACCAAGAGCTTCCTCTGGGATCATCATAAGCTACAGGATGGCTGGTGGTGGGATGTGTGTGGGGTGGAAGTGACAGAGGGATGGACGCATGGCAAGGTGGGTGAAGAGATGAGAGGAATGATGAGAGCCCAGTTCATTGGTTTCCAAGGTTAATGGGTGGGAGGTAGAGAGGCATGATGGAGGAATGATGGAGGCAGGGGAAGGTGGTGACAGAGTGAGGCCATCTGTAGTGCCAGCCTGGCCATCTTCTGAAGCCCATAGGCAGCTTCCTGATCCTTCACTTAGTCCTGCTCCTTGTGGAGGGAATGTCACGTGTACCCAGAGCTAGGGGTGGGGCAATGTTAGTAGCACCTGGAGAACCATTGGCCTCTACCTGGGTGTGGGGTGGTTATGGCTCCCATGCTGGGTGGACTGATAGCTATGTAACAGATCTCTCCTTAGCTACCACAGTCAGTGGCTGCTCTCCATCTAGGGTTAGGGCACCTGCTCAGCCATCAGGACACCCCATGCCAGGACAGAGGCCTACAATTCAGATGGCAGCACAGGGGTGAAGATGATCTCACCGTAGCCCTAGTTACATGGCTGTCCCTGCATGCAGGACAGGATGAGCTGGGGGAAGATGTTCTCTGTGTTTTTCCACAGCCTATCCCGGCCTCTTCTTGTGTCTGATTAGACCAAGAGAGTACCAGGTTCCCTCTCATAGTCCTGGTTCTTTTTCTTTTACAGTCATGAGGCTTGAACTCAGGTCCTGGGTACTGTCCCTGAGCTCTTTTGCTCAAGGTTGATGCTCTACCATTTGAACCATAGTGCCATGTCCAGCTTTTCCTTTTCATGTGGATCTCTGATATGTCCAGTGCTGTGCCTGCAGGGAGGCACTCACCCCACAGACAGAGCCACCTCTGCTGTGACTGTGACTGCCCACAACCCTCACACCCACTCCTTGCACACCCCTCGACTCCAGTTTTAGCTCCTCTTGGACTGGGTGTCCAGCCTACCCCTTCCTATACTCACAAAGGGTCTACAATTGTCTTCCCAGGGTCCTATCTTCTTCCAACCAGAGTACAGACTGTGCACATCTTGACGATCACAGAGCTCAAAGCCAAAGGCTGAGATGCAGAAGGGGGTGACCCAGTAGCTGCACAGGGCCCATGGATCATCCTGTGCATCCCCCAGCCTGTGACTTCCCCCACCCCCTTGGCAGGGAAGCTCCATGCCCACATCCTGATCCCTGGTCCCCTCCAACTCCATTCTCCCTTGGATTTTGCAGACTGTCTACCATCAGGATCTAAAATTCTATTCATCACACATATGAGAAGCCTTAGCAATATAATAAATAGGAATGACTTTTTAGTCTGTGGAAGGAAACTCAGGTTGTGTCACAGAACCAACACAAGATAAAACCCTTAATGAATGTAGCAAATGTTCAGTCTTTTCCCCAGAAGGCACAAGTCAAGATTTATCACTAAACACCCACAGGATAGAATCCTATGAATAAATGAAAGGGAAATTTTTTTGAAGAACTCATAGTTGAGTTTGCATGATACCACACAGACACAGGATAAAAATCGTATGAATATAAGAATATGAAAAATCCATCATGAACGCATGACTAAGTATAAAATGCACATAGGAGAGAAAAACCTTATGAATATTACAAATGTGGAAAGTGTTTGACCTGCAAGGCATACTTCTGTGTTCATCACAAACCTGATTCCCATAGAAGAAAAGAAAACTAATGAATAGAACAAATGTGCAATGACTTTTAATCAGAAGTCAGTCTTCAGTACATTTCAGAACATACACAATAGAGAAATTCTGAGTAATGAAAAACATTTAGCTATATATACAATCTCTGTATATGGGAGCATTAGGGTAAGTCTTCTAAACAAAGTCAACCTTCAGCAAGCATTAAGAGCACTCACAGAAGAAATAATAGCATGTAGGAAAACCTTTGTCAGAAACCTCTAAAAGCTGACTGTGTGGCTTAGTGGTAGAGTGCTAACCTATCAAGGATGAAGGCCTGGGTTAGATTCCTCAATACTACGTGAAAAGAGCAAGCCAGAATAGCACTGTGGTTCAAATGGTAGAGTGCTAACCTTGAGCAAAAGTAGCTCAGGCCCTGAGTTCAAGCCTAAGGATTGGAGAGAGAGAGAGAGAGAGAGAGAGAGAGAGAGAGAGAGAGAGAGAGAGAGAGAGAGAGAGAGAGAGAAGAGAGAGAAAGAGAGAGAGAAAGAGAGAGAAAGAGAGAAAAGAGAGAGAAAGAGAGAGAAACAGGAACTTCTAAATTTTACAGAGATAGAGAAGGAGGGAGAGAAGGAGACAGAAACTAATTTCTAAACTTTACAGTCTATTTCCTTACAAATTCGTCTATGTCATTCTTTCTGACAGAAGCACAGAATTCCATTGTGTAAAAATACCATATTTGATCTACTCATCAACTGACGGGCATCTGGGTTGGTTCCATACCTTTGCTATAGTAAATATTGCTGTGATAAATGTTATTGTTCTAGTGAATTTAGTATATCCTATCTGGACGATTGGCAAGTAGTGAAATTGCTGGATCACAGGGGAGCTCTATGTTTAGTCTTTTTGGGATACTGCCATAGTGCTTTCCATAGTGGTTGAACGAGTTTGCAATCCCACCAGCAGTGTAGTAGTGATCCCTCCTGGCCACATCCCCTCCAGCATACGTTATTAGATTTCTGGATCTTGGCCATTCTAACTGGAGTGAGGAGGAAAAGGGAAAGAGGAACTGAAACTTTCTCTCCTTACAGATGACATGATTCTGTATTTAAAGAACCCTATAGACTCTACTCCGAAGCTGCTTGAGCTGATATAAAACTTTGGTAAGGTAGCAGGGTATAAAATTAACCCTCAATGTCAACTGCCTTCCTATATGCCAACAAATGAGAGGAATGAGGCAAGAATCAGGATAGCAACTCATTTTGCTATCAAAGAAAATAAATACCTAGGAATTAACTTAGAATGTAAAGCACCTTTTTGATGGAACTATAAACCCTGGAGAAGGAAATTAACGCAGAACTGAGGAAATGCAAAAACCTATGCTCCTGGTTTGGAAGAAGTAATATTGTAAAAATGGCAATCTTGATAAGGACTATCTACAAATTCAGTGCAAGATTCATCAAGATCCCAATGTCATTCTTTAAAGAAACAGAAGAGGAAATCCAAAATTTCACTTGGAATAATAAAAGACCCCTCATAGTCTGTCTTCTTGCATGATACATAATGTTTAATCTCACCTTCTCCACCAAAATCTCTCCTTTCTCATTGAGACATAGGTGGCCCTGTTTACTAGCAGCAAAGGCTCAAACGCGCAGTTTCAGGTGTCACCACTGCATCTGTTACTGGGTAGATCCAACTCTGTCATCGATTCTGAGGTCTGCTCTGGGAGTCTTGGTCACAAGTTGTTCTGTGGCATCTGCTGCCAGCCTGTGCCTATTTGCTTCCTTTTCCTCCAGCAGCCTACAACAGGGAATGAAGTTCACTCGCGGATGCTCTCCTTCATATGCAGGGCAGGATGAGCCCAACCCTCCCTCATCTTCCTCTTCCAATTTTTGGGAAAAAATATGCTGGCAGAAGTCCTCAGGTGTGGCGCATGGCTGATGCACACTTTTAATCCAGGCTGGTCAGGAGGCTGAGATCTGAGTATGGAAGTTCCAAGTCACCTAGAACAGGAAAGTCTGATAGATTCTTACTACCAAAAATAAAAACAGCTGGGAATGGAGTTTGTGCTCAAGTGGTAAAGGGCTAGTCTTGAGTACAAATGCTTAGTGCCCAGGTCCCGAGTTCAGGCTCCAGCACTGCCAACAACCTCACTTTAGTGAGATTTTAGCTTTATCCATGTAGGCACATCTCACTGGAATCTTTGCTGGTAGAGATAGTCTTCATAATTTTGTCTCAAGGTAAAGGTCCTCCTGGGGTAGTACACAAAAGGTGTCATGGAGAGAGGAGCCCCACTTGCTCCAGGTTTGAAGATGGCATAGGTCAAGCCAGCATGGAGTTGGCACATCAGTCTTTTTCCTAGCACCACCTACCAGTGAATGTCAAATGACATTGATTGTTGTGGGATTGTGTGATTGAAGTGCCCCATTAAGGGCAGTGTTAGCACATCCAAACTTGGATACCAGGAATGCTGAAATCTCAAAGCTAAGATTTCTGTTGGCTACAGAAATGCTGGTGTGTCTGTGATACACTAAAAGTTCAGGTGCAAAGATTCTGAAGCTTGATGCCATGTGTTTATTCCATTTAGTAAAATTATTTTAATGCACTGTATAAGTTAAAACATTTGATGAGTCAGGGGTAGTGAAAACATTGTTCTTGAATAAAGGTGTCTGGCAGGGTAATGGGGGGGTGTTGGTGGCTGGGACTATGAAGCTGGAGCTGCTATCAAACCATGGATCATGTTCCTCTTTGTCTGGGAGAAATGACTCCAAAGATGAAATTTGAATGGTGAGGAAAAGATGATGATGTACTCAGGAAATTTCTCCTAAACATATGCTCATGTGGAAGTGGGATGGGGCTGGGCATGTCTGAGGCAGAGATTAAGGGGGCCTCTCATGGCGTTGAGAACCTTCCTTGCGACTTCAGGCATGCAGCAGGGTGTTTTAGATGACCATTGTGAGATGGATGGAATAAGACTGGAGACAAGATGAATGCTGGGATCATGCAATGCTCTTGCATGAGTGGCTGGTGGCTCACCTGAAAGAACTAATTATGTCTAAAAAAGAAATCAGGAATTTGTTTTGATTAGATAATACCTGTAATCCGAGGCATATTCAGGATCCTGATCTTAGTATTGAGGTTTAAAACCAACCCAGCAAAGGGAAAAATGCATGAGACTCATACTCCCAGTTTAGAGCAAGAACAAAGATTGAAGTAGAGCTGTGGCTCAAGAGCTAGAGTGCTACCTTGAGCAAAGAAAAGCTAAGAAAAAGCTCCAGGTCTTGAGTTCAAGGCCAGGAATGAAAGAAGGAAGGTAAAAAAGGGAAGTATGTGAGGAAGGGAAATATATAAATGAAAGAGAGAAGGAACTAGAAATTTAAAACTAGAGAATATTTAAAAGTCATCAGTCCTTCTAAGAAAAGTGTTGGAGTATGGGTTCTATATGTGGTGAACTGGAAGCCCAGCAGTGACTTGTTAACCAAAGAGTCACCATGATGAGCAAAGGATAGAAATCTGCATGAGCCTCTTAGCGAATGGAGTCACAGAAGAGAACCTGAGCTCCCATCCCATAGTTAGAAGTATATAGAGATGGCGAAGTTGGCATCACCTTGATGTCATTGTGTCCATGGGGACTGGAAGCCATGGCTCTGTGAAAGCACAATGTTCTGGTTACTGAGCTGGGAGGCTGAGGAGAGCCAAGTCCTGGCCATGAAGAAATCAGGGTGGCAGCAGAGCAACTCTGCTGCGGTGTGTGCCTGCTTGGCTGTTCTTATTCTGTGGTGGATCAGGCCGGAGTGGGTGATAGTAACTGTTTTGTGGTCACAAGCCCTTCACCAAGAGCTTCCTCTGGGATCATCATAAGCTACAGGATGGCTGGTGGTGGGATGTGTGTGGGGTGGAAGTGACAGAGGGATGGACGCATGGCAAGGTGGGTGAAGAGATGAGAGGAATGATGAGAGCCCAGTTCATTGGTTTCCAAGGTTAATGGGTGGGAGGTAGAGAGGCATGATGGAGGAATGATGGAGGCAGGGGAAGGTGGTGACAGAGTGAGGCCATCTGTAGTGCCAGCCTGGCCATCTTCTGAAGCCCATAGGCAGCTTCCTGATCCTTCACTTAGTCCTGCTCCTTGTGGAGGGAATGTCACGTGTACCCAGAGCTAGGGGTGGGGCAATGTTAGTAGCACCTGGAGAACCATTGGCCTCTACCTGGGTGAGGGGTGGTTATGGCTCCCATGCTGGGTGGCCTGATAGCTATGGAACAGATCTCTCCTTAGCTACCACAGTCAGTGGCTGCTCTCCATCTAGGGTTAGGGCACCTGCTCAGCCATCAGGACACCCCATGCCAGGACAGAGGCCTACAATTCAGATGGCAGCACAGGGGTGAAGATGATCTCACCGTAGCCCTAGTTACATGGCTGTCCCTGAATGCAGGACAGGATGAGCTGGGGGAAGATGTTCTCTGTGTTTTTCCACAGCCTATCCCGGCCTCTTCTTGTGTCTGATTAGACCAAGAGAGTACCAGGTTCCCTCTCATAGTCCTGGTTCTTTTTCTTTTACAGTCATGAGGCTTGAACTCAGGTCCTGGGTACTGTCCCTGAGCTCTTTTGCTCAAGGTTGATGCTCTACCATTTGAACCATAGTGCCATGTCCAGCTTTTCCTTTTCATGTGGATCTCTGATATGTCCAGTGCTGTGCCTGCAGGGAGGCACTCACCCCACAGACAGAGCCACCTCTGCTGTGACTGTGACTGCCCACAACCCTCACACCCACTCCTTGCACACCCCTCGACTCCAGTTTTAGCTCCTCTTGGACTGGGTGTCCAGCCTACCCCTTCCTATACTCACAAAGGGTCTACAATTGTCTTCCCAGGGTCCTATCTTCTTCCAACCAGAGTACAGACTGTGCACATCTTGACGATCACAGAGCTCAAAGCCAAAGGCTGAGATGCAGAAGGGGGTGACCCAGTAGCTGCACAGGGCCCATGGATCATCCTGTGCATCCCCCAGCCTGTGACTTCCCCCACCCCCTTGGCAGGGAAGCTCCATGCCCACATCCTGATCCCTGGTCCCCTCCAATTCCATTCTCCCTTGGATTTTGCAGACTGTCTACCATCAGGATCTAAAATTCTATTCATCACACATATGAGAAGCCTTAGCAATATAATAAATAGTAATGACTTTTTAGTCTGTGGAAGGAAACTCAGGTTGTGTCACAGAACCAACACAAGATAAAACCCTTAATGAATGTAGCAAATGTTCAGTCTTTTCCCCAGAAGGCACAAGTCAAGATTTATCACTAAACACCCACAGGATAGAATCCTATGAATAAATGAAAGGGAAATTTTTTTGAAGAACTCATAGTTGAGTTTGCATGATACCACACAGACACAGGATAAAAATCGTATGAATATAAGAATATGAAAAATCCATCATGAACGCATGACTAAGTATAAAATGCACATAGGAGAGAAAAACCTTATGAATATTACAAATGTGGAAATTGTTTGACCTGGAAGGCATACTTCTGTGTTCATCACAAACCTGATTCCCATAGAAGAAAAGAAAACTAATGAATAGAACAAATGTGCAATGACTTTTAATCAGAAGTCAGTCTTCAGTACATTTCAGAACATACACAATAGAGAAATTCTGAGTAATGAAAAACATTTAGCTATATATACAATCTCTGTATATGGGAGCATTAGGGTAAGTCTTCTAAACAAAGTCAACCTTCAGCAAGCATTAAGAGCACTCACAGAAGAAATAATAGCATGTAGGAAAACCTTTGTCAGAAACCTCTAAAAGCTGACTGTGTGGCTTAGTGGTAGAGTGCTAACCTATCAAGGATGAAGGCCTGGGTTAGATTCCTCAATACTACGTGAAAAGAGCAAGCCAGAATAGCACTGTGGTTCAAATGGTAGAGTGCTAACCTTGAGCAAAAGTAGCTCAGGCCCTGAGTTCAAGCCTAAGGATTGGAGAGAGAGAGAGAGAGAGAGAGAGAGAGAGAGAGAGAGAGAGAGAGAGAGAGAGAGAGAGAGAGAGAGAGAGAGAGAGAAGGAGAAAAGAGAGAGAAAGAGAGAGAAACAGGAACTTCTAAATTTTACAGAGATAGAGAAGGAGGGAGAGAAGGAGACAGAAACTAATTTCTAAACTTTACAGTCTATTTCCTTACAAATTCGTCTATGTCATTCTTTCTGACAGAAGCACAGAATTCCATTGTGTAAAAATACCATATTTGATCTACTCATCAACTGACGGGCATCTGGGTTGGTTCCATACCTTTGCTATAGTAAATATTGCTGTGATAAATGTTATTGTTCTAGTGAATTTAGTATATCCTATCTGGACGATTGGCAAGTAGTGAAATTGCTGGATCACAGGGGAGCTCTATGTTTAGTCTTTTTGGGATACTGCCATAGTGCTTTCCATAGTGGTTGAACGAGTTTGCAATCCCACCAGCAGTGTAGTAGTGATCCCTCCTGGCCACATCCCCTCCAGCATACGTTATTAGATTTCTGGATCTTGGCCATTCTAACTGGAGTGAGGAGGAAAAGGGAAAGAGGAACTGAAACTTTCTCTCCTTACAGATGACATGATTCTGTATTTAAAGAACCCTATAGACTCTACTCCGAAGCTGCTTGAGCTGATATAAAACTTTGGTAAGGTAGCAGGGTATAAAATTAACCCTCAATGTCAACTGCCTTCCTATATGCCAACAAATGAGAGGAATGAGGCAAGAATCAGGATAGCAACTCATTTTGCTATCAAAGAAAATAAATACCTAGGAATTAACTTAGAATGTAAAGCACCTTTTTGATGGAACTATAAACCCTGGAGAAGGAAATTAACGCAGAACTGAGGAAATGCAAAAACCTATGCTCCTGGTTTGGAAGAAGTAATATTGTAAAAATGGCAATCTTGATAAGGACTATCTACAAATTCAGTGAAAGATTCATCAAGATCCCCATGTCATTCTTTAAAGAAACAGAAGAGGAAATTCAAAATTTCACTTGGAATAATAAAAGACCCCTCATAGTCTGTCTTCTTGCATGATACATAATGTTTAATCTCACCTTCTCCACCAAAATCTCTCCTTTCTCATTGAGACATAGGTGGCCCTGTTTACTAGCAGCAAAGGCTCAAACGCGCAGTTTCAGGTGTCACCACTGCATCTGTTACTGGGTAGATCCAACTCTGTCATCGATTCTGAGGTCTGCTCTGGGAGTCTTGGTCACAAGTTGTTCTGTGGCATCTGCTGCCAGCCTGTGCCTATTTGCTTCCTTTTCCTCCAGCAGCCTACAACAGGGAATGAAGTTCACTCGCGGATGCTCTCCTTCATATGCAGGGCAGGATGAGCCCAACCCTCCCTCATCTTCCTCTTCCAATTTTTGGGAAAAAATATGCTGGCAGAAGTCCTCAGGTGTGGCGCATGGCTGATGCACACTTTTAATCCAGGCTGGTCAGGAGGCTGAGATCTGAGTATGGAAGTTCCAAGTCACCTAGAACAGGAAAGTCTGATAGATTCTTACTACCAAAAATAAAAACAGCTGGGAATGGAGTTTGTGCTCAAGTGGTAAAGGGCTAGTCTTGAGTACAAATGCTTAGTGCCCAGGTCCCGAGTTCAGGCTCCAGCACTGCCAACAACCTCACTTTAGTGAGATTTTAGCTTTATCCATGTAGGCACATCTCACTGGAATCTTTGCTGGTAGAGATAGTCTTCATAATTTTGTCTCAAGGTAAAGGTCCTCCTGGGGTAGTACACAAAAGGTGTCATGGAGAGAGGAGCCCCACTTGCTCCAGGTTTGAAGATGGCATAGGTCAAGCCAGCATGGAGTTGGCACATCAGTCTTTTTCCTAGCACCACCTACCAGTGAATGTCAAATGACATTGATTGTTGTGGGATTGTGTGATTGAAGTGCCCCATTAAGGGCAGTGTTAGCACATCCAAACTTGGATACCAGGAATGCTGAAATCTCAAAGCTAAGATTTCTGTTGGCTACAGAAATGCTGGTGTGTCTGTGATTCACTAAAAGTTCAGGTGCAAAGATTCTGAAGCTTGATGCCATGTGTTTATTCCATTTAGTAAAATTATTTTAATGCACTGTATAAGTTAAAACATTTGATGAGTCAGGGGTAGTGAAAACATTGTTCTTGAATAAAGGTGTCTGGCAGGGTAATGGGGGGGTGTTGGTGGCTGGGACTATGAAGCTGGAGCTGCTATCAAACCATGGATCATGTTCCTCTTTGTCTGGGAGAAATGACTCCAAAGATGAAATTTGAATGGTGAGGAAAAGATGATGATGTACTCAGGAAATTTCTCCTAAACAAATGCTCATGTGGAAGTGGGATGGGGCTGGGCATGTCTGAGGCAGAGTTTAAGGGGGCCTCTCATGGCGTTGAGAACCTTCCTTGCGACTTCAGGCATGCAGCAGGGTGTTTTAGATGACCATTGTGAGATGGATGGAATAAGACTGGAGACAAGATGAATGCTGGGATCATGCAATGCTCTTGCATGAGTGGCTGGTGGCTCACCTGAAAGAACTAATTATGTCTAAAAAAGAAATCAGGAATTTGTTTTGATTAGATAATACCTGTAATCCGAGGCATATTCAGGATCCTGATCTTAGTATCGTGGTTTAAAACCAACCCAGCAAAGGGAAAAATGCATGAGACTCATACTCCCAGTTTAGAGCAAGAACAAAGATTGAAGTAGAGCTGTGGCTCAAGAGCTAGAGTGCTACCTTGAGCAAAGAAAAGCTAAGAAAAAGCTCCAGGTCTTGAGTTCAAGGCCAGGAATGAAAGAAGGAAGGTAAAAAAAGGGAAGTATGTGAGGAAGGGAAATATATAAATGAAAGAGAGAAGGAACTAGAAATTTAAAACTAGAGAATATTTAAAAGTCATCAGTCCTTCTAAGAAAAGTGTTGGAGTATGGGTTCTATATGTGGTGACCTGGAAGCCCAGCAGTGACTTGTTAACCAAAGAGTCACCATGATGAGCAAAGGATAGAAATCTGCATGAGCCTCTTAGCGAATGGAGTCACAGAAGAGAACCTGAGCTCCCATCCCATAGTTAGAAGTATATAGAGATGGCGAAGTTGGCATCACCTTGATGTCATTGTGTCCATGGGGACTGGAAGCCATGGCTCTGTGAAAGCACAATGTTCTGGTTACTGAGCTGGGAGGCTGAGGAGAGCCAAGTCCTGGCCATGAAGAAATCAGGGTGGCAGCAGAGCAACTCTGCTGCGGTGTGTGCCTGCTTGGCTGTTCTTATTCTGTGGTGGATCAGGCCGGAGCGGGTGATAGTAACTGTTTTGTGGTCACAAGCCCTTCACCAAGAGCTTCCTCTGGGATCATCATAAGCTACAGGATGGCTGGTGGTGGGATGTGTGTGGGGTGGAAGTGACAGAGGGATGGACGCATGGCAAGGTGGGTGAAGAGATGAGAGGAATGATGAGAGCCCAGTTCATTGGTTTCCAAGGTTAATGGGTGGGAGGTAGAGAGGCATGATGGAGGAATGATGGAGGCAGGGGAAGGTGGTGACAGAGTGAGGCCATCTGTAGTGCCAGCCTGGCCATCATCTGAAGCCCATAGGCAGCTTCCTGATCCTTCACTTAGTCCTGCTCCTTGTGGAGGGAATGTCACGTGTACCCAGAGCTAGGGGTGGGGCAATGTTAGTAGCACCTGGAGAACCATTGGCCTCTACCTGGGTGAGGGGTGGTTATGGCTCCCATGCTGGGTGGCCTGATAGCTATGGAACAGATCTCTCCTTAGCTACCACAGTCAGTGGCTGCTCTCCATCTAGGGTTAGGGCACCTGCTCAGCCATCAGGACACCCCATGCCAGGACAGAGGCCTACAATTCAGATGGCAGCACAGGGGTGAAGATGATCTCACCGTAGCCCTAGTTACATGGCTGTCCCTGCATGCAGGACAGGATGAGCTGGGGGAAGATGTTCTCTGTGTTTTTCCACAGCCTATCCCGGCCTCTTCTTGTGTCTGATTAGACCAAGAGAGTACCAGGTTCCCTCTCATAGTCCTGGTTCTTTTTCTTTTACAGTCATGAGGCTTGAACTCAGGTCCTGGGTACTGTCCCTGAGCTCTTTTGCTCAAGGTTGATGCTCTACCATTTGAACCATAGTGCCATGTCCAGCTTTTCCTTTTCATGTGGATCTCTGATATGTCCAGTGCTGTGCCTGCAGGGAGGCACTCACCCCACAGACAGAGCCACTTCTGCTGTGACTGTGACTGCCCACAACCCTCACACCCACTCCTTGCACACCCCTCGACTCCAGTTTTAGCTCCTCTTGGACTGGGTGTCCAGCCTACCCCTTCCTATACTCACAAAGGGTCTACAATTGTCTTCCCAGGGTCCTATCTTCTTCCAACCAGAGTACAGACTGTGCACATCTTGACGATCACAGAGCTCAAAGCCAAAGGCTGAGATGCAGAAGGGGGTGACCCAGTAGCTGCACAGGGCCCATGGATCATCCTGTGCATCCCCCAGCCTGTGACTTCCCCCACCCCCTTGGCAGGGAAGCTCCATGCCCACATCCTGATCCCTGGTCCCCTCCAATTCCATTCTCCCTTGGATTTTGCAGACTGTCTACCATCAGGATCTAAAATTCTATTCATCACTTTATGTCCTTATCACTGATTTGCTACTTGGGCAGGATCTCCCCGTGCCTGGATAGTGGGCATGTCATGTACTCTCTGTGGAGAAGTTGCCCCAGGAGAAGAAATATGCACTTCATGTGAGTGTTGGACAGGGCAGGAGGGCTCCCTAGGATCAGAAGCCACAGGAGGGGTGCAGATGGGGGAATGCTAGGGGCCCCAGGGGACAGAGGGAGTTAGGGCACAGTTGGTTCCTTCTGCAGGGTTGACACCACTTCACAAACCCAACTGAATGAGGTTCACATTACAGATGTCAGAGACAGTGCAGATTGCCAATGGGCGCAGGGGTCACTTTCACCCCCAGATGCTGGCTGCATGCTGGGATGCACGCAGAGATGTTTTCAAGATCAGATAATGAGGATGTTGCAGGGTGTAACCATTCTTTTCAGATGGCTCTCTAGCTCTCTTGAGCTTCATCTCTATCTTTGGCTTTTTCTTGGCAGTTAACTGGAAATGAGAGTTTCATGGACTTTCCTTTCCGGACTGGCTTCAAACAGAAGCTATACACAGTTTTCAAACCATACCCTACTGAAGAAGGGAAGCTTGATCTGGTGCTTAACTGGGTTGCACTTTGGCTCCGTTTGCTATGCCTCACGGGAGGGGGCTCATCATTTGTAGACTAAGATCTCATGACCTTCAAAGCCAAATGCTACCTGAAAGTTCAGGGTCCCAGCCTATGTGTTGGGCCGGGGTGAATACATTCTCTGTTATGCTGGGTCATCAACCCATATTTTAAGCTGGAAGTAGGCAGTGCCACATTTGATAAGAACATCTGCCAGAGATTGTCACCTCATGAAAGCAGATTCTAAATTTGTATTCCATTTCCTGTGGTGGAGAAATCCCCTCCAACTCAGACAGGCTCACATCCACCTGCAGGTCACACTCCTAATGCACCCTTGAGTGTCCTCATGGTATTGGGATCTAAGTTTGTAGGGAATGCTGCTTTAGTACATGAATTAGCTGGACAAGTGATGACAAACGTGTTGTGGATTAACATGAGAACAATTTAAGAAGCCCTGGAGGAGCATCAACCTGACCCTCTGTGGTGCTATAAATCTGATAGGATGTTCCAGACTGAGAAACAATCACATGGCTTTGTGTTTGGCATCCAGACAAGTGAGTGCATGTCTTAGCTGTCAGCCAATACAGAGGAGGACATGAATAAGTGGGTGTAAAGCATCTGTCAGACCCCTGACTGGGGGCAGGTGGAGAGAACATAGGAAGGTAGATACCATGGCTGTGGTGGGGCCAAAAAAAAGGGTAAAAGAGGCAAAGGAACCAGGTACTGGTAGCTCAAGACTGTCATCCTAGCTACTCAGGAGTTTGAGATCTGAGGATCACAATTCAAAGCCAGCCCAGGACAGAAACTCCATGAGACTCTTATCTTCAATAAACTACAGAATGGAAAAAGCTCAAGCTCAGTGCCAGCATCCAGGCCTAGCGTTCAAAACCCAGGACTGGCAGAAAAAAGTATCAAAGGACAAGAAGCTGGCCAAAAGTTAGAGGGACTCTATCTTGACAAACAATACAATGGTAAGTTGCACTCAGAAGACTTGCACAAAATCTGGAAATGCCTGAGACCTATCTATGTATGTTTCCTGTTTGTCTAAATACATATGTTTATGCATTTATATATTAGTATAGAGAGACAGATCAATACATATGACTATACATATATACATAGCCATATCTCTGTTTAAGAAAGATAGAAAATATGTAAATATCTTTTAAAAAACTTGATAAAATATAGAGAGACATAAGCTCTTGAGGGAATCTGAAATGACAAGATTATTCACAGGCACGTTTATCCTTATGGATTCCTCAGCAAGTTTTAATTTTTTTCATTATTTTCTTTCTTTTTTTGAACCAGTGCTAAGGATTTCTCTCAGGGACCAGGTGCTGCCAATTACTAATTTTCTCATGGCTGGTACAAGAGGAACTGAGCCACAGTTCCACTTTTGCCTTATTTATTCTTGCTTAACTGAAGATAAAGATTTCTATCAGTGACTTTCTTTCAGGGGGTGGATTCTAACGAGGATCCCCAGACCTCAGGCTTCTCTACAGCTACAATTAACAATATGAGAACCCAGCACTTGGTTCCAATGCACAGGGCAAGAAATTGAGTGAATCTCTCAACTCCAATTAGCTATAAAAAGCTAGAAGTGAAAGACCAATACCTTTGAGGAAAAGATGCTGAGGGTTATCACACAGGCCCTATGAGTAAGCCCTAAACCCTGTACACATGTGTGCATGCACACATTGGCAGATACACACACACATGCACACACACAATATCACAGGCAATATTGTGTTTTGAATTAGTATCCAAAGATTGGACAACAGGATAGCAAGTAATAAAATCTGTTTTTCTCGTCTACATTGAGGGAAAGGGATAAGTCACAAGATGCAGAAGCGAAGAATTCAGAGGCAAATGCTGTGAGTGAATAACTTGTAAAAAGCACATTTCTTTTCTTTTCTTTTCTTTTGTTTTTTCTGCCAATTTCTGGGGCTTGAACTCAGGGCCTGAGCACTTCTCTTGGCTTTTCCCAAGTTTAGCCCTCTGCCACTTGAGCCACATTGCCGTATGGATTTTTATATCTGTGTGATATTAAGGACTCAAACCTAGATCTTCATGGATGCTAGGCAAGCACTCTACCACTGGGCCAAACTCTAAACCCCGATAAAGTATTTATGAATAGTTATCATCATCATATCAAAATATCCTTTCTCCTACAAAGAATGAACACTTATCTATGTCTGTAAGACTTTTTTTATGTCACCAATGCTTCTGGGATTTTCCCACTTGCATTTTTACAGATGACAGCACAGATATTCATCAGGAAGAAAAATAGATTAGGATACAGAAACCTAACAACATCCTAGTAGATTGAAGTGAAAAATATGTGCAAGATGGCCTGGGTGTTTCATCTATTTGTAGAGTGCTGGGCTACCACACAAAAAGACTCCGGTTTGATTCTGCAGTACCATATATATAGAAAACGCTGGAAGTGGTGCTGTGGCTTGGTGGGACAGCTATAGCCTAAAGAAAGCCTAAGAACAATGGTCAGGCTCTGAGGTCAAGTCCCAGGACTAGCAGAAAAAATGTGCAAGAGGCAAAATGCAAGCTGAGAAGGCACTGTGAAGCAAAATCTCTTGTGAAGGGTAAGGGCAATAGTGACAGTTAAGTTTGGATCTTACCTAAAAAGGCTCCTTGAGCCTGAGAACAGGCTAGCACTTACGCCTAGATAATGACTTGGGATTTGAACAAAAAGGTGTGCTGTTTACTACATCCATATGTGAGGTGGGAAGGGAGATTAAGCCTCCAGTATGTCTTTGGGGAGGTCTTCTGTGAGCAAGGAGCTTTGGTCATTGGGCCTTGAAAGGTGACCCTACCTCCCTCACAATGGAACAGAATATGGAACCCTGGTAACCAAGCCACTGTATGTGACAACCAGCTCAAGCCAACTCCCTTGGCCTGTGGCTCAGGAACCAGAAAGATGTTGCTGTGCTGTTGCCAAAGGTCAGGAGGCTCGGATCTCAGGCATGAGAGATATGGATGTCTCACTTGAAGAAGTAGATGCTGGATCAGTGCCAAGCCAAAATTCCAGTATATCAGGCATTTCTCTAGGAAGAAAGCCAGGAAACTCCAGGGCAACTCAGATGAGGTATATTGAGAGGAAACCTATTTGAACCCATCATCCTGCCCACACACTACAACCTTCTTGTGTGCTTTCAAGTGACTCTACTGAGATTAGAGTGTGTCATTTCCAATCTACTCTATTCCAATTCCTCAGTGTGAAGTGTGGTCCCATTCCTACGTTTGAATTATCCACTGTTTTGCCAACATAGTGTGATGGTAAGTCAGCTCAGACTCTGAATGAGCCTTGTAACCTATGGATCATGGAGGAAGGCCTGTTGGAGATGCTGCTGACAAAGCTGATCCCTGCCTACCAGAAAGGTGATCTCTTTTATGTGGGAAACTTCCTGCACAATTTCAAATAGTGGAGGACAATGTAGTAGTTGCTGGAAATTCTCTTGAAAAAGTGAGTGTTCCCCCTCCAAACCCAGGTTTGCTCACCCCTCCTGGCCAAGTCTTGGAATACTTGGCTCCTCTCTGAGCCTGTTTGGTTCACTGGGGTGTTCACAGGGGAGCTAAGCATGATACAAGTGCACAAACTACTTTATTATGACTGGGACACCATGCCATTTCATTTCCCTCACAAGCTACTGGAGTCTCAACAGTGTGCTTACTGAGAAGTTGGATTTCAGGCATGAGTAAGTGGCTCCCAACTGCAGCCCTCACCTAGGTGACATCCTAGGAAATCCCATTTCCCAGTAAGAAATGAGGTGTCAGTACTAATGGCGGAGGCCTGTGAAATACTGGAGTCAGAGGAAAAGCTGGGGGCTGAATCACTTTTGAGCCATCAGGGAGGGATTGTGATAGCTTTGCCTGTTAGAACCTGAAAGCATTTACATTTTGGTGTATGGTCCAGTGCTGCCACTTGAACCTGAACCCAGGTCTAAATGCCATCCCTTTGGTGTTCAAAAATTAGCACTGTACCATCTGAGTCATAGGTCAAGTTCTGGCTCTTTGCTGCCTAATTGAAGACAAGTGCCTTCAGACTTTTACTGACTAGACTGGCTTTCCACTGTGATCTTCAGAGCTCAGCCTGCTGGGTGGCTAAGATTAGAGGAATGAGCATTTAGTTCTTTATTTAGAGCATTCACTTATTGATTTATTTAGAGCATTTACTTAGTTAATTTAAGGTGCGTTTACTTTGGACAGATGCATGGAGGCCTCTCTCAGAAGCTTCTGGAAGTGGGGTGTAAAAGTCATCCTGTTCTCGAGTGTCTCTTACCCCCCTCCCAGCACATAAGTGCACATCTCTGCAGGACAGCCACAGCATTAGAGTCCTGCAAGAAAGGGGCTTTGGTAGAAGGCTCAGGATGCAGAGAGAAGGCTCTCACTTTCCTTGTACCGAATGTGCCCACAACATCATGTGTTCCATCTATACGATATGAATGGACTTCTACCCCAGTGATTTCTACGAGTTCAAGAACTGCCACACCCTGACACAACTCAAGCTCTATATGAGGCTCCACATGCCGGCTTTGGACCTGCTCTTCTAAACACATACTTTTTGACCAGCTGGAGGAATGTGCGAACAGTAAGACCAAGAAAAAGTAGAAGTCCTGGTGTGGGTGCCTCAGAGCCTGTGAGTAGGAAGCCCATGTGGTCTAGATATTGGTTGGCCCTTACTTCTACAGAGCTTGGCAAAATGCCCTTTATGGGTGGTGTCAGCCAGGTAATGTCTGTCCTCTGAAAGGACTCGGGAATAAGCACTCATTAGAAAGACCCTACACCTCCTCAGTTTTCAGTCCAAACTCCAGTTCTACAGGTTCCTCCATTAGATCCTCATGGAAGTTGAGTGACACTTCAACTTGCAGAGTCCACTCTGTCCACTCTGTACCTATTTCCATTCTTAGGTTTGGGTCATCGTGGAAGAGCTTATCCTGAACTCTGGATGAAAAACCCACCAATGGAGCTGGTGACTGATGGAGACTGAGAATCATCACTGCACTCCAGAAACCATGGGCCTTCTGTAGAAATTACCAAACAGGTTTAGAGTCCTGTGGATAAACCTTTTGCTCTGAACCCCATGTGTGGCACAGTTGAACCTGCAGATACTATGGAGGAAGAAAAAGAGCAGCCAGATTTCCTTCCGTTTCCTTTCACACTCGTCCCAGAGTCAGTCCATCTGAGTCAGAGTAACACTCCACTTATTGTGCAAGCTGAAGGGGCACATGCTGGGCTCATGGAAAATGTCCCCATGGGAAGCAGCAAGTGTACTCTCAATACTGGATTCATTGGAAGAAAATGAATCCATCCTCACAGAATATCCAGACCCATCCATCTCGCTAAAAGGGACTCAATCTCCATTCGACAAACCAGAATCCATCCCCCTCTTAACTCAGGAAGGACATTCTGTTTCTCATGAGGAAGGAGACCCTTCTGAGGACTCTGAAGGAGAATTACTGTCTGAAGGCAACTTGGAGGCCAGTCTGGATTTAGAGCTTCCCTGTCCCCTTCCTAAAAAGACATCTCTTTATCTTGCTCTCATGATTCTTGTCAAGTATTCATTGTATTTACTTTGCTAACTATTAAACTCTCATTGTTAATATTATGCTGTGCAGTTCTTCAGTGCTTATTATACTGTGTTTTATTTTCCACTTATAATGTGAGACCTGAGACACATAGGTCCTGGATGGGCCAAAAACCAGACAGGTCTGGTCCCATAGAAGACAACCTTACTGGATATACAGGGAAGTATGAAATGCATGGAATCATCAGGAATCCAGGCCAGGCCTCCATGGAAAGACAAGTCAGCTACCAAAGCTTAAGGACAGAGCAGATACCTGGAAATGTGTTTTGTCAATCGGGAGAAGTGCCAGAGTAACTGTAATATTATGTGGGACTCTGTTCTGTGAGTTCAAGTCTGTTTATATATCCATTGTGCTTTGTACAAATATTTAAGAAAATTAAAACTCCACAATAGCATCAAAAATCTACTTTGGCTTTGAATGTGGCCTAGTTGTAGAGTGCTCGCCTAGTATACAAGAAGACCTTGATTCAATTCCTCGGCACTGCATACACAGAAAAAGCAGATGGGGCACTGTGGCTCAGGTGTCAGAGTGCCACCCTTGAACAAATGTGGCCAAGGACAATTCCCGGTCCCTCAGTTCAAGCCCCAGGACTAGCCAAACAAGAAATCATACCATTTTCCACACATTTCGAAATAAATCTGTTTTATCTAACCCTACTTCTTTTTTGCCAGTCCAGGGTGTGTGCCACCAAGCCAAACTACTGGCCCCCAACCTTACTATTTTAATCATTTAATTTTTTTACATAATCATATTTCATGCTGTCTGTATTAATACCATAAACAGTATGCTTAGTGTAATAATGTTAAAGGTAAAACATAAGAAATTAATAACTAAAATTCCTTTTTTATTAGTTTTATAGCATTACTACAATTTTATGAGAAAAATTACCTGAATGTTTATTTTAGAGTTCAAGAAATCCATTTTGATAAATATATCAACCTACATCATTTATTTGAACACATTTTAAACTATTTTTTTTCAGGAATGAAAATATATATATATATTTGTTGTAAATGAAATTTATGACTTGGGGGAAGGGAAAGAGAAAAGGGGGGAGGGGGTAACAGTGTTTACAAGAAATGTACTCATTACATATGTAACAGCAATCTCTTTGTATATCACCTTGACAACAAATTTTTTGAAAAGTACAATAAGTTTAAATGTCTACTTTGGGCAGAATTTTTTTTTGCCAGTACTGGGCTTAGACTCAGGACCTGAGCACGATCCTTGTTTTTGTTTTTGTTTATTCTTAAGGCGCAAGTTCTATCACATGTGCCACAGCACCACTTTATCTTTTTTATCTATGTCCTGCTGAGGAATTGAACTTGGGTCTTCATTCATGCTCAGCAAGAACTCTTCCACTAGGCTTAACTTATGGCCCCAGGGGGAAGGTAGTTTTCCATAAAATATGTAGGAAATATGTACACTAAGGAAAAGCCATCAAAAATAGAAGAAAAATTATATACTTAGATAACGACATGCCAGTATTATGGCAGATCTCTGTAATTCTAGCTTCAAGAGTGGTCTATTTGGACCGGGAGTTGGCTGGCTGAAGTAAAGTGCTATCCTTGAGCAAGCCCTAGGACAGTTTTCTGGCCATGAGTTGAAGCCATAGGACATGCAAAAAATAATTATTTAATGCCCGTGACTGGTGGCTCACCCTGGTAATCCTAGCTACCCTGGAGGATCGAGGTTCAAAGATGGCCCAGGCATAAAAATCTGTGAGAATCTTATTTCCAAATAATATAGAAAATTCAAAATGACAATGTGCCTCAAGTGGTAGAGCTCTTGCCTTGAGCTGAAGAGCTTAAGGTAAACATCCAGGCCCAGAGTTCAAGCCCCATGAGTGAAAAAAAGAAAAAGAAAAAGAAAGCCCTTATCTAAGGCTGGAGTGCACACTAGTGGTAGTTTGCTTGCCTAGTATGCACAAAGCCCTGTGTTCAATTACTCTGTACCATTTACACCAAAAAAAAAAGCTGGAAATGATCTCAGAAGGTTGGGTTCTGAGGATCACAGTTCAAACCAGACACTAAAGTCCATGAAACAGTTACTTCCACTTAAGAACCAGAAAACCAGAAGTGACACTGTGGCTCAAGGTGTTTAAGGTTGTAGCCTTGAGCTGAAGAGCCCAGGGACACTGCCCAGGTGCACAATTAAAGTCTTACAACCAACAGAGAGAGAGAGAGAGAAAGAGAGAGAGAGACAGAGAGAGAGAGAGAGAGAGAGAGAGAGAGAGAGAGAGACAGAGAGACAGAGAGACAGAGAGAGAGACAGAGAGACAGAGAGACAGAGAGAGAGACAGAGAGACAGAGAGACAGAGAGAGAGACACAGAGACAGAGAGAGAGACAGACAGAGAGGCAGACAGACAGAGACAGACATAGACAGAGAGACAGAGACAGAGACATCAAACAGTCAAGCACTGCTGGCTGAAGGGTGTAATTCTAGCTACTATGGAGGCTGAGATTGGAGGATCTTGGTTCAAAGCCCAAAGCCAGCCTGGACACATAGGTTAGTGAGACTTACATCACCAATTAACTACCACAAACCAAAAATGGAGCTCTAGAGGAAGAGCGCTAGCCTTGAGCTGCAGAGCTCAGGGACAGTGTCCAGGCCCAAAGTCCAAGCACCATGATGAATCAATAATAAAAAAAGAAGAAAGCTAATAGTAATGATGAATAATTTTAGGCTGGGAGTTTGGCCTATTGGCAGAGTGCTTGCCTAGCATGCACGAAGACCTGGGTTCAATTCCTCAATAATACATACATACAAAAATGCTGGAAGTGGTGCTGAGGCTGAAGTGGTAGAGCCCTAGCCTTGAGAAAATATAAGGACAGTGCTCAGTCCCTGATTTCAAGCCCAGGACTGGCCAAATCAAAAGTAGTAGAGCACTGGCATTGAACTGAAGATCTGAGGAACAGCCCAGGCACAGAATTCAAGCACCGCAAACAACAACAACAAAATCTATGAAATGGCAGTGGTGGTTTTAAGCTAAGCAAAAATAGAGTAGAAACTGGTAAAATACATATTTGTGTGTAAGCAAAATAGCCAGACTTATGCATTAGAACAGGATAGCAACTTGAAAAAAAAATTTGTTTTCCATCTCACTAGGTCCTGTCTCTTAATTTATTCAAGTAAGTAAAATGCTGGGTTTTATAATCGTTGCTCTGAATATTAGAAAATCATAATATCTCTCATTAACCAACAAAGACCAGGAACTGGGGCTTCGTTCAAATGGCAGAGTATCAGGCAAGAGAAGAAAAAATTGAAGTAAGAAGTTGAATGATCCAGAACCTGCATAGTAACAGAGCAGCAGCCTGGTGATTGTACCTCACACCTATAATCTTAGCTACTCAGGAGGCTAAGATCTGAGAATCAAAGTTTAAAGCCAGCCAAAGTACCCAGTTAACTGCCAGAAAAACCAGAAGTGGCACTGTGGCTCACAGATTAAAGCACTAGCCTTCAGCTGAAGAGCTCAGGGACAGTGCCCAGGCCCAGAGTTCAAGCCCCACAATTGACAAAAATCAAACAAGCAAACAAAACTCACAAAGAAGCCTGCAGACCACAGTGGTTCTGCTGAGTCTCTTCTCTATGGGGATCAGGAAACATTTCACTTTTTCTGTCTCTTCCCATCTCAACATTCATACTAAAATAAGACTGTTGAAAGTTTCAAATTATAAAAATGTTTTTCATGAAGCACCCTGAAATATTCATCGCTTATATCTCAATTGAAGATAGTTGATTTGGAGCTCCATTGGTACAGTGCTAGCCTTGAGCAGAAAAGGTCAGGGATAGAGCTGAAGCACTCAGTTGAAGACCCAGTGCCAACACACAAAAGAAATTATGCACTTTATACATATTTTTTAATTTCTTAATGAATTTTTCAGTCTGTATAAATATAGGGTACATTCCTTGTTACTTAAGTAAGATTGCTCTTTTTTTTTCTTTTTGCCAGTCCTATGGCTTGGACTCAGGGCCTAGACATTTTCATTGGACTCACTTGCCCAAGGTGAGTGTTCTGCCTCTTGAGACACAGCGCCACTTCTAGCTTTTTTCTGAGTATGCAGTACCAGTGAATAGAACCTAGGTCTTCATGCATTCTAGGTGAGCACTCTACCATTAGGCTACATTCCCAGGCAGGGAGATTCCTCTTACAGTCATTGTATGTTCACAGAGTTTGATCTCACACACTGTAGGGCCCTGGTTGGCTTTGACCTGTGATCCTAAGCCCTGAGCCTCCTAAGTAGCTGAAATTAAGTTGTGAGCCAGCATGATGGCTTCCATTCTTTTTTCTACAAAAATATATGTAGTTATCTAAAATATATCTATAGCTGAAAAAAATGAATCTCTCCCAAACAAATCTTCAAAGAAACAACCATCCTATTAAAAGGTGGGCTAAAGACTTAAAAGAGTATTCTCTGAAGAAAAAATTAAAATGGGCTTTAGACACATGAAGAAATGCTCCATATCTCTAGCAATAAGGGAAATGAAAATCAAAACAACTTTGAGATTCCACCTGACTCCAGTCAGAATGGTCATTATCAAAAAAATTAATAAGAGATACTGGTGGGGAAGTGCCCAGGGGGGATCACACCTACACTGTTGGTGTGAGTGTAAACTCGTTCAACCACTAGGGAAAGCAGTGTGGTGGTTCCTCAAAAGACTGAACATAGAGCTCCCCTATGATCCAGCAAATCCACTACTTGGCATCTACCCAAATGTCCAGAAAAAAGGACATACTAAAGCCACTAGTATAATGATGCTCATTGCAGCACTATTTACCATAGCAAAGCTATGAAACCAACCCAGATGCCACTCAGTAGATGACTGAATCAAGAAGATGTGGTACTTATACACAATGGAATGCTATGCTGCCATCAGAAGGAAAGACATCGCCCCATTTGTAAGGAAATGGAAAGACTTGGAAAAATTCATATTAAGTGAAGCAAGCCAGACCCAAAGAAACATAAGCTCAATGGTTTCCCTCATTTGTAACAATTAGTTCACATCTAGGACTCTCCTAGCAGAGGATTACAATAACTCAAAAACCTAGGTATATAAGGTCATATAGGATGAGACTAAATGAAAGGATCTCTAGGATATGGGAACAAGAGCTATATCTTGTGTCATCGTTGCTCTTATCTTGTGTGATTTTTGTCCTTAATCTACTATGTTATTTCTCATCTCTTATTTTGCCGTTTGGTTAATGTCAGATTGTTACTGTATCTGATGTTTTCCCTGGCATATTGTATATATGTTTATTTGTTTATGTCAAATAGGAAAGGGAAGGGGGGAAACAAGATGATGGGGAAGGGGAGGGGAGAGGGAACTGGGGACAAAAACATGTGGAGTGGAATAAATGTGTGAGAAGTAATGCAGTCCACTACCTGTAAATGTAATCGTAACCTCTCTATACATTACCCTGAAAATAAAAAAGAGGCTATAAAAATATCTGTAGAAAATGAGGCTGGATGATGGAAACAACCAGATGCCCTACTACAAAAAATGTGATACACGCACACACACACACACACACACACACACACACACACACACACACAATGGAATGATACATAGCCAACCGACAAGATAAAATAATGGCATTCTCGGGGAAGTGGATGAAAAGGAAAAAAATCATATTAAGTGAAGTAAGCCAAACTCAAAGGAACATAGGCCCAAGAGTCTCCCTCATTTGTCAAATTCAGTAGAAACCTTGGGCTCTGCTACCAGAAATTTACAATAGAACAAAATCTAGAGACATCGTGACAAATAGTATGACACTAAATGTAAGGACCTCCAAGATAAAGAAACAAAACTCATATAATGAGTGATTGTTGTCCTTAATGAACTATGTGATCTCTTATCTCTTTTGCTATCCCTTGGTTATATCATATTGTTACAATATTTCACCTTGTTTTCTAATATATTTCATATGTGCCTAATTGGTTATTTGAAATTGGATAGGGAAGGGGGGAAATAAACATGAGTGGGGGTAGGGGAAGGGAAGTGGGGACCATATCGTTACATGGGGTATCAAAGTTTGAGAAGTAATGCACCTTCTATCTGGTGAATATAATGTAACCCTTCTATAAATTGCAATAAAAATAAATACATAAAAAGAAGATCTGCACAGAAAAAAATAATAATGGCATTTTTGGGGTAGTGGATGAAATTAGAGTGAATCCTGTTGAGTGAGATAAGTCAGGACCAAGGAATAAAAGGTACATGGTATCCTTAATATATAGATATTAGTTTCAAACAGTAGTAGAGCGATGATTGAATAGTTGATACCCAAAGTTCTGGACATAATTTTGGAGATATAAACATAACTACATAGACATAAAAATCTAGGATAGACTATACACTCTATAGACATGTGTTTTATTATAGATTAATCTGTATCTATGACATACAAAGACTCAGCTTAATTTTTACTATATTCTAAAATTTATGTGCCAGTGATTGTATAGCGATTCCCTTCTTGAATACTTGTTGGTTAAACATGACATTTGAAATATGATGTAAAATTCAATGTTAATAAATTTTTTTAAAAAAGAGGCTAGAGGTAAATACCACTAATGTACTTGCTCTAAGTGGTACAGAAATTTTCTTAATGAATCAAGGGGTTTTATTACATCTTTATGCAAATATTTTAGTTCTGAGTGTTCTACACTCAATGATACTTCTGGAAAGATGATATAGCTGACTGTGTAGATGGTATGAAGACATACTGGCCTAAACATAGAATAAAGCATTGGTAAGTGGCTGTTAGCTGTCCAGATTCTACTGGAATATGTGTAATGAATTTATTAAGCACAATGCAGGCTCTTGGTCAGATCAGGATCAAGATTATGTGGTTCCATGAGATGAATGAGGAAAGATCAGAAAAATCTACTAAGATATCCAGATATACTTTTGAAACTAAGGTATCTGGACTCCTTTTTTTTCTTTCTTGGTGGGGAGCTTGAACTTTGGACCTGGGCAAGGTCTCTTAGTTCTTTTTCCTCAAGGCTAATGCTGTACCAGTTTTAGCCACAACTCCACTTAGTTTTTGGGTGGATAAGTGGAGAGAAGAATCTTACAGTTTTTTTTGTTTTCGTTTTTTTGCTTGCAAAGGCTTTGAATCACCTTCTCCCTGGCTAGTAGAATGACAATTATGACCCTCCAGCGCCTGGCTAGTGATTTTTTGAAAATTGGACTTTCTTCCAAATCAGGTAACTGGTTTCTAGCAAAGTTTTGAAGCCTGACTTAAATGTGACAGATTTTTGTCACTTGGAGACACTCTGTGCTGAACGTTAGAAATCTACCAGCTGAGTCACAGTGGCACTTCCAGTTTTTGTTTATGTGGTGCTGAGGAATGGAATCCAGGGTTTCATACATGCTAGGCAAGCTACATTTTCAGCCCAAGGTTTTCTGTTTTGTTTTTCAGTGTTGTTGCTTCTAAGGTACTGTATGATGTTCTTCCATTTTCTTTGCTTTTTACCTCTTTTCTTCTTTTTCTCTTTAGTTTTATTCTCTGTAGTCACTGTGTTGAATTCGGGTACCCTGTGTCTTGTACATAGGTTTATGTGATTTGGGGAATGGAGAGGGTATAATAAAATGGTAAAAAAAAACAAAGGAAAAAGGGTGAACCAATTGAACAGTGATACTTGGAAGACACTAAACGGAAATGAACTGAACAATCTGGGTGGAGAGGGGGCTGAGGGTAGGAAAACAGAGAAAAAGGAGGGAGGGGATAACAGTTTTCTTAAGAAATGTGTTCATTACTTATGTAACCGTATGCCAACTATATATTGACTTAACAAAAAAATTAACTTAAAAAATAATTTAGCCGGGTATGGTGGCTCACACTTGTAAATGTAGCTACTCAAGAGGCTGGGATCCAAGGATAGCAGTTCAAAGTCAGCCTGGGCACTGAAGTCCATGTGACTCTTATCTCCAATTAACCACCAGAAACCCAGAAGTGGCCCTATGGCTCAAGGGATAGGGCAGTAGTCTTGAGCTGAAAAGCTCAGTGACAAGACCCAGGTGCAGAATTGCAGTCCCATGACTTGAATGATGAATGATACTAGCAAGGCTCTGTGCGCTCACACTTGGAATCCTATCTACACAGAATCAGGTTTGAATCCAGCCCAAACAAATTGCATGATATTCTGATTTACAGTTCGTTACCAAAAATCTGGAAGTGGAGCTGTGGATCAAGTGGTAGAACACTAACCTGAAGCAAAAAAAAACATTTAAGGACAGTTCCCAGGCCCTGGGTTCAAGTCCCAGGACTTGCATAAAACAAACAAAATGTGACGCTGAGTCCTCCATCATTTGGTGTTATAGTTCAATATTCTTGATATGCGTCTTAGAAATTAAGTCCCTAGCAAATACTATCCCCTGAAATTCTGCTTCATAGATGATTCATAGAATTTCAGCATCATTACTATCACCTTCCAGTTAGCATAGCAGTCTACTACTGAAAATTTGAAGAAAACGTTTGAGTAATCCTAATAAATCTGTGTATCATCTGCACACACAACAAATCAGCAGCAGTTATGTTCTACTATTATCTAAATGTATTTAATCCCTTCTTGAGTTAATGAGCCTTAAAGAGTAAAACATATGAAATAGTTATGAAACTAACAGTCACCATTCTTCTACCTAATATTGTAATATAAGTTTATAAATGCAAGGACTATTCTGAAGTGTGCAGAAGATAGTTTCTAATTATAATATTCTCATGAAGTATAGTTTTTAAGAAACCTGTTGCTTGCTTTGGGAAAGCAAAGGCAAGGAAAAATGATATAAGTAAGTTCCCTATTTATCAGAAGGAAAATACTATTGGGTTTAGATCAACTTCATTCATTCCGTGCTGATGAAGTAAATATTTGCAATTCCTGAGGAAAATCACTTCATTGTGATGCACAATCAGCCAGCTTAGATCAATCTTCCAAAAAAGGAAAGGAACAAATGAGAAGCAATTAAGGTTTCCAAAATGAACCAGGTGGTGGTGGCAGCTCACACTTGTAATTCTATCTACTCAAGGCCTGAAATCCAAGGATCTGGATTAAGTCTGTCTGGGATGAAAATATTCCTGTCTGAAACATCATCTCTGTTATCACAGCCCAGCTGATACACTCTGCCCAACAGGTTCCAAACACCAAAGTCCATCTCCTATCTGAAATACTAGCAAACGTACTCACACATTATTTCCTCTTTGGGAGATAGTTGAAACATGTACCAGAAACATTTCCCTGGCTTCAGAGTGGAAGTGGAAATATATACTCACTAGAAGCCCATCTAGTAAATTACAGTCAATCATCTTTCTTCACATCTTGTTAGTTAAATTGAACAATAAGTGTTTGGATCAGAAGCGAAGTGTATGAGCATACAGGTTGTAAAAGTACTGTAATATTAGCTACTCAAGATAAGCTGAGACATGATGATTCCAGTTCAAAATCAGCCATGCAATACATTCCATACGATTTTAACCTCTAATTAACCAGCAAAGAACAGAGCGTTGAATTGCGCTTAAAATGCCACAGGCCTAAGCTTTGCATAAAAGTGCTAAGGGGTAGCATTCAGGATCCCACTCTCTCCACTCCTTTTTAACATAGTACTAGAATTCCTAGGCAGTGCAATAAGGCAAGAAGCAAGCATAAAGGGGATCCAAGTAGGGAAAGAGGAAATAAAACTATCCCTCTTTGCAGAAGACATGATTCTTTATTTAAAGAATCCTATAGACTCTACTCCCAAGCTCCTTGAGCTGATTCAAAGGTTTGGAAGTGTAGCAGGCCATAAGATCAACCCTCACAAATCAACTGCCTTCCTTTACGCCAACAGTGAGAGGAAAGAGGCAATAATCAGGAAAGAAACTCCTTTCACAATAGCCTCAAAGAAAATAAAGTACCTAGCAATTAGCTTAACTAAGAATGTAAAGGACCGTTTAGATGAAAACTTTAAAAACCTAAAAAGAGGAAATTAAAGCAGAACTAAGGAAATGGAAAAATCTCCCATGCTCCTGGATTGGAAGAATCAACATTGTGAAAATGACAATCTTGCCAAGGGCTATCTACAAATTCAATGCAATACCCATCAACATCCCAATGTCATTCTTTAAAGAAATAGAAGAGGCAATAATGGAATAAAAAAGATCCCGTATAGCAAAAACACTTCGTAGCAGAAAGAACAGCGCTGGAGGAATTTCAATTCCAAACTTTAGACTCTATTACAGAACTATAATTCACAAAACAGCTTGGTACGGGCACAAGAACAGGCCTGAAGTCCAATGGAATAGAACTGCGGACCCACATATAAAACCACAGACCTATGGCCACCTAATCTTTGACAAGGGAGCCAAAAAAATAGAATGGAAGAAAGATAGCCTCTTCAACAAATTGTGCTGGCAGAACGGGTTAAGCACCTGCAGAAAACTAAGGTTGGGTCCTTCTTTGTCACCTTGCACTAGAATTAACTCCAAATGGATCAAAGACCTGGAGGTAAAAGCTGACACACTGAAAAGTTTACAGGAAGGAATAGGAGATACACTAGGCCTCCTTGGCACAGGTCGAAACTTTCTTAATAAGGACCAAGAATCACAACAAAAGAGAGAAAGGCTGGATAAGTGGGACTGCATTAAACTGCAGAGCTTTCGTGTGGGTACGGATATAGCTAGTAAACTAATCAGGAAGCCTACAGAGTGGGAGCAGATCTTCACCAACCAAACAACGGACAAAGGCCTCATATCTAAAATATATCAACAACTCAAAAAATTGAACCCCTCCAAGACTAACCTCCAAAGTAACACCCATCCCATTAAAAAATGGGCCAAAGACTTAAAGAGAGTCTTCTCTGAAGAAGAAAGAAAATGGCCTATAGACACATGAAAAAATGCTCAACATATCTGGTCATAAAAGAAATGCAAATCAAAACAACTCTAAGATTCCACCTCACTCCAGACAGAATGGCTAGGATCAGGAAAACGAATGACAACAGATGCTGGAGGGGATTTGGCCAGGAGGGATCAATACTACACTGTTGGTGGGAGTGCAAACTCGTTCAACCACTATGGAAAGCAGTGTGGCAGTGCCTCAAAAGGCTAAACATAGAACTCCCCTATGACCCAGCAATTCCACCACTTGGCATTTACCCAACAATCCAGAAACAAGGGCATACTAAACCCACTAGCACAACAATGTTCATTGCAGCACTATTCACCATAGCAAAGATATGGAACCAACCCAGATGTCCCTCAGTTGATGAGTGGATCAACAAGTTGTGGTATTTGTACACAAAGGAATTCTATGCTGCTGTCAGAAAGAATGACATCGCCCCATTTGTTAGGAAATGGAAAGACTTAGAACAAATCATATTAAGTGAAGTAAGCCAGACTCAAAGGAACTTATTCTCAGTGGTTTCCCTCATTCGTCATAATCAGTAGAAACCTTGGGCTCTACTAGCAGAGATTTGCAATAGAGCAAAAGTCCATATATAAGGCCATATAATGGGAAGCTAATTGAAAGGACCTCCAGGATACTGAACAAAATCCATATAATGAATAATTGTTGTCCTTAATGTAGATGTTGTCTCTCATCTCCTTTGCTGTCCCTTGGTTCTCCCATATTGGTATAGTATCTCACTTTGTTATCTGATATATTCAATTTATTTTTATTTGGATATTTGAAATTTGATAGGGAAGGGGGGAAAACCATGACTGGTGGGGGGTGTGGGGTTGGAGGTTAATGGGTACCAAGACATGTGAATGGGTATCAATGTATGTGAATTAATGCACCTTCTATCCGGCAAATATCATGTAACCCTTTTACTAATTACAATAAAAATTTTAAAAAAAAGAAAGTTGTAGTGTGTGGGGAGGATGATTGGGTCAAATACCTTTCTTCTTAGAAATATACCTTATCTGGTTGCCCTGGATTTTCTTGGCCTTCTTCTTAGAGAAAGACCTGTTATACTGGATTTGTGGCTTGGCAATGATCTAGCATGTACATCTTCGAGTAAGACATCCACAACTTCCATGCCTGAGACTCGAGTTTCCTGACCTTTGGCAACAGCACAGCAACATCTTTCTTCCTCCTGAGCCACAGGCCAAGTGAGCTGGCTTGAGTTGGTTGTTAGTTACAGTGGCTTGGTTACCAGGGTTCCATATTCTGTTCCATTGTGAGGGAGGCAGGGTCACCTTTCCGGGCCCAATGACCAAAGATCCTTGCTCACCGAAGACCTCTCCAAAGACATACTGGAGGCTGAATCTCTCCTCCAATCTCACAATATACATGTGGATGTAGTAAACAGCACACATTATTTGTCCAGTCCCAATGTCTTCCACTAGGCCCAACTACCAGTCTGGTCTCAGGCTCCAGGAGCCTTTCTTAGGTAAGATCCAAACTTAAGGGTCAATATTGCCCTCATCCTTTACAAAACATTTGCTTCACAGTGCCTTCTCTGCCTGCATTTTGCCCCTTGTCGAATTTTTTTTTGTTTTTGCTAGTCTTGGGACTGGACCTCAGAGTGTGAACATTGTTCTTGGGCTTTCTTTAGGCTTTAGCTGTCCCACCAAGCCACAGCACCACTTGCAGCGTTTTCTATGTATGTGGTAATGAGGAATCAAACCTGAGTCTTTTTGCGTGGTACCCAAGAACTCTACCACGAGGTCAAACACACAGGGCATCTTGCACATATTTTTGACGTCAATTTATTAGGACATTATTAGTTTTCTGTATCCTAATCAAGTTTTTCCTGATGATTAGCTTTGCTGTCATGTGTAAAAAATGCAAGAGGGAAAAACTCAGAAGAATTAGTGAAATTTTAAAAAAAGCATTACACACATAGATAAGTGTTCATTCTTTGTAGGAGAAAGGATATTTTATATGATGATGATGACTTTATAATTACTATGTCAGGGTTGAGAGTTTGGCATAGTGGTAGAGTGCTTGCCTAGCATCCATGAAGATCTGGGTGTGATTGCTCAGTATCACATAGATAGAAAAATCTAGATGTGGCACTGTGGCTCAAGTGGCAGAGGGCTCGACTTGAGAAAACCCGAGGACAGTGCTCAGGCCCTGAATTCAAACCCTAAGACTGGCAGAAAGATAAAAGAAAATAAAAATTCTTTTTACGAGCTAATTCACTCACAGCATTTGCTTCTGAAATCTTCGCTTCTGCATCATGTGAAATACCCCTTTCCCTCAACCTAGACAAGAAAAACAGATCCATCCCATGGTCCAGTGTGAGGCCACTGGTTGGGCTAAGAGCTAGTCGTGCAGCAACACATAAATTTTATTCTAATACTTTCCAAATTTTGTACTCAAATGTGCTACCTACTTACCAACTTAGGTGAGTTATCCTTATGCTATACCTTTCTTCATGACTACAATATTCTTACACTCCTACATTAACCCTCTTGTACCTCCCCTGAACTCTCTCATTCTTTTTTTCTATCTGTGGACCTCTGCTGGTCTTTCAACCCTTATATTGCACGGATCTACACTTGATGGCTGTTGAGCAATATTGTATATGTAGGTGGTTAATTATTCTCTAGGCTCAGAGGTGTTGGGGACTGACTGTGGGGTCAGTGACCGTGACTGTGGGGTCAGTGACCTTGGACCCGCACAATTGAGTACATAAGGAAGTAAGCTCTTATCATGATTTTGGGCTGTGTCAATAGCTTCTCATTTAACCTGTTTGGGACTTGATAGCTTCTCATTCACCCTATTTCAGACTTGATACTGTTTGTACGAATGTAGCCCCTGGCAGTTCCCTAGTTTAAAGAAGTGTATTTAAGATTGAGAACTGGAAATAAACTGGGCTAGGGTCTTGGGCTACAGGCTTCTTAAGCTGTGGCTCCTGATCTGGGCTGTAGCCCTCCTGAACCCCATCTGTTTGTCTCTCTTCTGTTTTGTCCTAGTCCTTGCCCCCTATTTCACGAATCCCAATCTGCGAACCCTGGTTTGCTGCCGGTTGGCCCCGGCAACTGGCGCCCGAACAGGGACCCTGAAAATCTGGGACGAAGGTGAAGGACCCCTCCCTGTGGTGAGTAACACATCGTAGGACTATTAAGAGAGGATCTTAAGAGAGTGTATAGTCAGGAGTAAAAATTATGGGTCAAGTTAATAGCCATAGGTCATATGTACCGATCTTAACAGGCCTACTTGAAGCCCACTGAACGTGGGTGGAAAAAGGGGTGCTTCAGAGCTTCCTACAGTTTGTCGAGGAGGCATGCCCGAGGTTTATAGAGGAGGGATTCCAAAAAACCTGGCAGCGGATAGGAAAAAGAATTCAAGAATATTGTAATGTATATGGCCCCCAAAAGACCCCAGTAGTGGCTATTGATGTATGGAATTTTGTAAGTGAATGCATAGATCCTCAACATGAGAATGCTGAACTTAATCTTGAATTAAGGGAACTTTATGAGTTAAAGGACCCTTCTGAAAACCCTGAGGCTGAGCCATATGCCACAGCCCAAGAGAGTCTAAGTGAGATCTTGAAAAGGGAACAACAACCAGTAGATATTGAGTATCAGAATTCAGGTTTGAATCTCAAGGAGGAAAGTTATGATGAGTCAATGGAGGGCCGGGTGGCTACGATGGAGAAGAAGTTAGAAGAAATGCTACATTTTCTATCGAAAATGGGGATGGAGCAGAGAGCCCCCCCAGAAGTAGGAAAGAAAGATGATCCTCAGGCCACTATGGTGTCTGATTCTAAACCTTACCCCTCACACCCACCACCACCGGCTGTAGCCTTACGGCCTCAATCCCTTTTTCAACCTTTAGGCAAGCCTAAAGGCCCTAGCAACAAGTCCCTTTTAACAGGCACTACAACCAGGCACAGTGCATCGCAATTAAACCTGACTCAGGCTGCTAGAGAGAGGGAAGATATTTCAGGGCCTCGATGCTTCCCTAGTTTAGATGATCATGATGAACAAGTATACCATCAACCTGTTCCTGTTAAACTGTTACAGGATTTAAAGAGTGCCTGCTCCCAATATGGGCCAACTGCCCCTTTTACTCAAGTAATATTGGAGGCCGCGTGTGCTGGTATTGCATGCCCAAATGACTGGAAGCGGCTTGCCAGAGCATGCCTTAGTGCAGGAGAGTACTTATTATGGGAGACAGAGTTCACTGCACAGTGTCGGGCTAAAATTGAAACAAATAGGTCTAAGAACCTGCCTTACACTGTTGATCAGTTGTTAGGAGAGGGAACCTATAAAAACACCGAAGATCAATTGGGTTATGCAAAGGAGGCCTATTTGCAAATAAATGCTGCGGCAAGAGAGGCTTGGAAAAGGTTACGCAATTCCAATCGTACAAAAAATCTAGTAGAAGTTAAACAGGGACCGAATGAACCTTATCTAGAATTTTTGTCTCAGTTAATGGAGACTGCAGACCGCCTAGTACAAGATGAGAATGCAAGGAAGATTATAGTTAGACACATAGCCTATGAAAATGCCAAAGCCGCCTGCCAGGCGGCTATCAGACCCCATAGGAATAAGGGAGGAATCACGGACTTTATTTCACTGTGTGCTGATATTGGACCCTCCCATGTACAAGGCCTTACTTTAGCCGCCACTCCTCAAGAAAAGACTGTTACTGAATTTCTAAAATACAGAGGTCAGCGGCATTCTCGGGATGCTAGACCCCCAGGGCGTTGCTTTTCTTGTGGACAAATAGGACATTGGGTGACGCAATGCCCACACCAAGCCAGGTTAAAGAGAGAAAAATCACCTGGCACATGTCCACGCTGTGGTAAAGGGAAGCACTGGGCTAAAGATTGCAAGTCAGCAACAAATCGCAATGGCTGCCCGTTTTTGGGAAACTGGAGAAGGGGCCAGCCCCTGGCCCCGCAAAACCATGGGGCAGTCCCTCCCTCTTCTCGGCCAAAACCCCCCAAGATCGGTCTCCAGCCTCCTCCATGCCACCCCAGGCAGTGCAGGATTGGACCTCTGTTCCTCCACCTGCTCAGTATTGACCCCAGAGATGGGGACACAAGCTCTCCCCACGGGGGTCTTCGGCCCCCTTCCCCCGGGAGTGGCTGGATTGCTGTTAGGGCGAAGTAGCTCAGCCCTTAAAGGGATACAGATTACACCTGGCAAAATTGACCAGGATTTTACTGGAGAAATCAAAGTTATGGCCTCTGCCCAGAAACACGTGGTATCGATCCCAGCCGGTCAAAAATTAGCACAACTAATACTTGTGCCTTTACCTCCCGGGGAGACTGCTAATTCCCCATGTGGACAGAGAGGATTTAGATCTTCTGGTATCTATTGGGTACAAAGCATAAAACAAGAGAGGCCTGAGATGACTATATTTATACAAGAAAAGCCCTTTAAAGGAATATTAGACACTGGAGCAGATGTGTCTGTGATATCTAAAAAACATTGGCCAGCCCAATGGCCCCTGACAACCTCTATGACTTCCCTACAGGGGGTTGGGCAAGCAACTGACCCACAGCAGAGCAGTGCGATCCTTGTTTGGAGAGATGAGGAAGGGCACTCTGGTCATTTTCAGCCATTTGTCCTGGATCATCTGCCAATTAATTTATGGGGTCGTGATATCATGGAAAAAATAGGAGTGTATATGTTTAGTCCTAGTGCTACGGTCACTCAGCAGTTACTTGATCAAGGCCTCTCCCCCTTTAGGGGACTAGGCCGAGCAGCACAGGGGGAGCTAGAGCCACTCCAACCCCAGTCTCACCCTACGAGACAAGGATTAGGGTATTCTTTAACGGGGGCTGCAGTTTGTCCTGCCCCTCATGCTGATCCCATAAATTGGCTCTCTGAAGAACCGGTATGGGTCGAACAGTGGCCTCTTTCACTAGAAAAGATCATTGCAGTACAGCAGCTGGTACAGGAACAGCTGGACTTGGGACATGTGGCCCCTTCTAACTCTCCATGGAATTCTCCAATTTTTGTTATAAAGAAGAAGTCAGGTAAATGGAGGCTGTTACAGGATTTGAGGAAAGTGAACGCGTCAATGGAACTGATGGGGGCCCTACAGCCTGGCTTGCCTTCACCCATGGCAATCCCAAAGGATACTTATAAGATTATTATAGATTTGAAGGATTGTTTCTATACTATACCCCTGGCGCCTCAAGACTGTAAGCGCTTTGCCTTCAGCGTCCCCTCTGTTAATTTTAAAGAACCCATGAAGCAATATCACTGGCTTGTGCTTCCATAGGGCATGGCAAATAGCCCAACTTTATGTCAAAGTTTTGTAGCTAGAGCCATTTCTTCCACTCGTGAAAAATTTTCTTCTGTTTATATTGTTCATTATATGGATGACATCTTGTTGGCTTGTTCTGACCCTATTGTCGTACGGCAAGCCTTTGGACAACTAAAGCAAGATCTGAGCCTCTTTGGCCTTATAGTAGCAGCTGAAAAGGTTCAGGAACACCCCCCTTTTACATATCTAGGCCATATATTAGGCCCACACTATTTTAAAAGCCAAAAAATACAATTAAAAACTTCACACTTAAGAACTCTTCATGATTTTCAGCAATTCTTAGGAGATATAAATTGGCCTCGGCCTTATCTAAAGCTCTCCACAGGAGAGTTAAAACCCCTCTTTGATCTCTTAAAAGGAGATACCAACCCTACATCCTTGCGCGAATTAAACCCTGACGCCAGGAGGGCCATCCAAATTGTAGAAAAGGCAATTTCCCAGCAACAAGTGACCTATTGTGACTATTCTAAACCATGGGGAGTTTACATTTTAGCTACTTCTCACTCCCCAACTGCTGTATTGTGGCAGGATGGCCCACTTTTATGGCTTTATCTACCGTCAACACCCGGCAAAGTGCTGACCCCCTACTACGAATTGGTAGCTAATCTGATACATATGTGCCGAGTGGATTCCCGTAAATATTTAGGTCAGGAACCTCATTTTATCTGTGTCCCATATAATCTACAACAACAAGATTGGCTATTCGCCCATTGCGATCCTTGGGCCATTGCTTGGGCCAATTATACGGGAAAAATTTTGCATCACTACCCGTATAACTAACTTCTCCAATTTGCAGCATGTCATACGTTTCTATTTCCTTCCATAGTACAGGCCTCGCCTTTATCTTCTGCCGCTTTGGTATTTACAGATGGATCCTCTAATGGAACGGCTGCTTTGACCATTAATGGGAAAACTCAATCTTGGGTTACAGGTTTTTCCTCCGCCCAAGAGGTGGAATTAGAGGCTGTTTTACAAGCACTCGTCCTGTTACAAGACGAGCCCTTTAACTTATACTCAGACAGTCAATATGTAATTCGTGCTCTTCAAGTCATAGAAACTGTTCCCTTTATTGGAACTACTAACTCCAATATCCAGACCCAATTTCTCCAAATACAAACTTTGCTTTGTTCTCGCAACCACCCTTGTTTTTTTGGCTTTGTTTGAGCTCACACTAATCTTCCTGGCCCTTTAAGTGAGGGCAATGCGGTTACTGACTCCGCCACCAGAGTTTACTTAACTCAGGTTGAACTTGCTAATCAATCACATGCCATCCACCATCAAAACATTCGAGCCCTGCGCCGACAGTTTAAATTATCTAGAGAAGCAGCACGACAAATAGTTAAGACTTGCTCCAACTGTGTCCCTTTTTCACCAGCCCCCCATTTAGGTATAAATCCACGAGGACTGCTTTCTAATCACATTTGGCAGATGGATGTCACGCATGTTCCATCATTTGGCCGATTAAAATATGTTCATGTTACTGTAGATACTTATTCTAATTTTATCTTGGCCACCCCCCTTGCTGGGGAAGCCACTAAACATTGTATTTCTCACTGCATTCGATGCTTTGCTATGATGGGGATTCCCTCACAAATAAAAACAGATAATGGCCCTGGCTATGTAGGCCAAGCATTTCAATCCTTCTGCCATTCTTATAATATCACTCATATTACAGGCATTCCTTACAATCCTCAAGGTCAAGGCATCGTGGAGAGAGCTAATGGATTATTAAAACATCAAATTGCTAAAATACAGAAAGGAGAGTCGTATCCAGCTACCCCTGTGAATATACTTAATCATGCTTTATTTGTTTTAAATTTTTTGAATTTGGATTCAAATAATTTATCTGCTGCTCAGCGATTCTGGGAGAAAAGAGAGCAGCGTGCTTTTGCCTTAGTAAAGTGGAAGGATCCCCTAACTGGTGCTTGGCATGGACCCGATCCTGTTCTAACCTGGGGTCGAGGGCATGTATGTGTTTTTTCACAAGGAGAAAATGATGCTCGCTGGCTGCCTGAACGCTGCGTTCGGATCGTGGAGAGTGACAGTGGCCATCCAAGCAGCGACTCACTGGGCCTACACCCCCAACCCTCCAGTGGTGCATCCTGTGATGTGGGAAGGACCTGAGTTATTTGTGCATGCCAATTGGGACTGCTACTGATCCAGTTGTTCCACACATTCATATGAGCTGTGTTTCTCCTCCTTTTACTATTATGTAGGGACCTTTTAACATATTCATTGACTCTACACAATTTAATATGTGACATTATTTTGTCTTTACCATCCCTCTTCTTAATAACCTTTTTTGTAAAAGATGCCCAGGTGAAAAGCAAAGGCCTCCAGAGGTAAGTAGAAGTCGGCCGACCCCCCTGTATGTCTGCGTTTTATTTTATTTTATTTTATTTTATTTTTGTTTGTTTGAAAAGGTGCACTGTGGGCCTAAAACAGAGGCCTGGGTGGTCAAGGGACGCCTTGACCCCCCCTCCCCTTCTGAGTTTCTTGTCGATAACAAGGCATACCTGAGAGTCCCACCAGCAAGACATGTCTAAATCTAAAAATAGCTGTTTGGTGAAAACATACATTTGAGCTCATATTTTTTTGTGTTAAGTGTATCTGATTGAGTCCAATTTTCTTGTTATATGTCAATGTCTGATTATTTAAAAGTCTCCGTTTCTCTGTCTTGTTCGTGTTACATATTTTTCCTTGTCCAGTTTTGTCTTTAAAATTGGTACCATTTCTAAGTATGGATCCGTATGGTTTTTCTGTGTGTACTCAAGCACACATCCTTGTTATTTTTTTGAACATTTCTGGGCCTAGCATGGCCGCTCCCCCATGTCTGCAGTTGTAACAAGCCCTGGAAAAATAAATTCCAGCTAAGTTGCATTGCAAAAAGTTTTGTTTTGAACCTGGTTCTCACCTGTAAGAGTAAAATTGGCAAAACTCTCTTGACACAAACTTCCGGAAATTGAACGGCCGATATTAATTTTGCGCGCTTTATGATCTTTGAGTATGAATGTGTGTGAATGAGTGAGTGAACATGTTCAAGGTTAAATTGTCAGCATGCTGTATAAAATAATGGATAAATTTATACTTAAACACAAAGACAATTGGGTAAATCTAAGCTTAAAACTTCAACAAAAATATTAGGTTTGAATGTTTTACAATGTCTCAAAGAATTATTGTGCTGTCTTAGAGAAAAACTGGTAAATATTTTTCTAGATCCTGAAATCTGCATTTTATTGCAAGGCATACAGCTGTTTACATTGTAAACATTGTATCCTGTTTAGCACAGAGGTGTTAGGGAATTTGGGATTTATTACTTTAAGTTAAAGTTTGGAAATATGTATTAGATTTAAATGTAAAATTGTTCATTAACGTCAGAAACTTTGCCTGTCTGTCTTTTCTTGCAAACTGATACTAGAAATATGATGGTAAAATGTGGATAATGTGATTAGTATTTTAAAGAAATGTTTAAAGGTTTATCTCCATGCAATTGGGTATATTTTAAAAAAGGGAGGAAACTAAGTCCAGACTTAGACTTTTGGTGCACTGATGTCTAGTTCTTGCGTTAGGGAAAAACTGTTATTTGAGTTTAAACTGTTGTTCGAGTTTTAGACAGTAATCTAAACTGCAAAAAAAAAATGCCTCTTCTAAAAGGAGGCCTGAAGGCAAAGGGCGTTCCTTGAGCCCAAGGAGACCTGGAGAAAAGGGAGTGCCTTGAGCCCTTAAAGGTTTTTCAAATGCAAATGAAGACTAAAATGTTAAGTGCTTAAGTTAAAAAGTGTAAACGTTTTAAAGAACATTAGAAATGGGTTTCTGAATAATATTTGAAAGTGAAGTTGTCTTAAATGTTTTAAGAAAGAGAAAAAAGGAAAATCAGGACTAACAAAGTAACTTCCAGCTGCCCATGGAGAAGAACAGCAATCCTTATTCAGATGTAACTTTGGCTTTTACCAAGTTCTAGGTAAGCTCATGCTTAGAGACTATTTCTGTGTTGAGCACCATGTTGCTTTAATTGGAGTAACGTGGCCTTTTGTAGGACTCACTGATCTGAAAACTGCAGTTCTGAGCCAACCCCGGGCATTTCTAGGTAAAAACTTTCAAAATGTTTCCAAACAATTTGTTATTTCAACGGCAAAAAAAGACATTTATATGCCTGATAAAATTCACAGAATCCAAATTTTTCCATATTATTTTTTGTTTTTGTTTTTTTTTTTTGGTGGGTCATAGATCTTGAACTCAGCCTGGGCACTATCCCTGAGCTCTTCAGCTCCAGGCTACCACCTTACCCTGGAACCAAGCCCCACTTCCCATTTTCTAAAGGTAAATTGGAGATAAGAGTCTGAGGTCTTTTTGTGCCAGGATGGCTTTAAACATTGATCCTCAGCTCTCAGCCTCCTGAGTAGCTAGGATTATAGAAGGGAGCCACCACCCCATCTTGCTCAGCTTTCTGGGTTTTTTTTAAACAAGCCCTTTGGCTGGAACTCGGTCTGAGCACTGTCCTTCAGCTGTCCTCAAGCCTAGTGATCTTCTACTTGAGCCACAGCACTACTTCTGGTTTTTTCTGTGTATGTGGTACTGCAGAATTGAACCTTCGTCTTCATACAAGCACTCTACAACTATGCCAAACTCCCAGCCCCTCCACATTAGTTTTTATGATACATCTTTCCATGCATCTAGGATGGCTAGAAAACCTTCTTGAGTTTCCCAAGATCAGGGAGTATAGGTGTGTCCCATCCTGTGTGGCTACATAACCATTGTTTAGGGTACAGTTCTCTCTTCATTCTACCCATCTAGAGCAATTTTCATCTTCCATGTATAATCATTAAACATTCAGCTCCTGTTCCTCTCTACTCCATTCTCTGGAACCATCGTGCTTTTTGGCTCTAAGGGTCTGTTGATCCTTGGAAGCTCTGGAAGGGAATACATACACTAGCTCTTCTTTATGACTGCTGTATTTTTAGTTTACTGTAATCAAGATTCATCTGTAAAATATAGTAAAATGTTCTTCCTTTTCAATGCATTGTTTTGCATATTTCTATCTTTTGATTATTATTAATAGTTGTGAATGGATTCTCCTCATATTTGTTCTAGTCTCTGCTTTCTCTTCCGTTAGGTACAAATCTAGAAATAGAAGTGTTGGACCATATTTCTATGTAATTCTATATTTAGTACTTTTTTAGCACTCTCCACGCAATTTTTGATCGTTTTATATTCCTTGCAGAACTATTCCAAAGTTCTACTTATTCTCACTACCTTCCCAGTAATAGTTAGACTTTGAAAGTTGTTTTTCTGTATGCGTGTGTGTGTGTGTTTGTGTGTGTGTATGTGGACCTTTTTGTTTAAAACTATATTTATATTAACATATTTAAAGTAATGATTTCATTGTAATTTTAATTTTTCTCATAACTCTTAATATTGAACTTCTTTCTACATTTTGAACTACTATTTCTATATATTCTTTTTAGAAAATCCTCTCCAGTCTCCAATTTTTTCCCTTTTTTGTGGGGTAGTGGGGAAAGTCATGGGGCTTGGACCTTGGGCAGTGAGCTCTTTAGTTTAAGGCTATTGTCCTACCCTGAGTATTGCCCCTCAGTTCTTCTGCTCACAGCTCTCTACCCCTCTTCCCATTATATACAGAACAAAGGTCATCCTCAGTCTTTTTGAAAAAGTAAAACATACAGTAAATTTGTAGTATGAAACAGCAAGAAATAAATTTCTTGCCAGGTGCAGTGACTTCTACCTGTAATCATATCTACTCAGATATCAGGCTGATATCTAAAGATTTGGTTCAAAGCCAGCCTGCGCATTAGAAAGTCTATGAGACTCTCATCTACAGTTAACCACTAGAATATGGGAAATGGCACTGTGGCTTCATAGGTAGAGTGATAGCCTTGAGTTGAAGAGCTCAGGAACAGTGCGCACGCACAGAGTTCAAGCCTTACAAATCCCCCAGCCAAAAAAAAAGAAAAAAAAGTTTCTTCCCCAAGTGATTATTATGCCAGACTTAGAACATTAACATTCTGGGTGTACTTCACAGTATTATTACTTGATACCCTAAGATTTTGCAATATTCTCACAGAACCAGCATATGTCATCATATAATGTAGTTCCTTTTCAATGGAATAATTCCATTTATAACCTAAATCTACTACCCCGACTTATTTTTGTCGATATCACAATTGCTCTACCATGATATGCCACAAGCCATTAAACATTTTATGGTGGGTAATTGGAAAGGAGTCTCATGGAATTTTGTGCCATGCTGGCTTTGAACCATGGTCCTCAGATCTCAGTCTCCTGAGTAGCTAGGATGACAGGCGTGAGCCACCAACACCTGGCTTGCCTTTTTATTTTTTGTGGGTCTTGGGACTTGAACTCTGGGCCTAGGCACCATCCCTAAGCTTTTCAGGTCAATATTTCATGTAAGTCTAAAGATTTAAGTAAAGGAATACAATTCCAACAAAAAAGAATAAAATTCCAGACATGGTGTGTTTATAACTCAGTGCTAATTACTTGATGAAAATTTGCCATTCCAGAAGCTGGTGTCATTTGATGATGTAGCTGTGGATTTCAGCTGGGAGGAGTGGCAGCATCTGGACAATGCTCAGAGGACCCTGTACAGAGATGTAATGCTGGAGACCTACAGCAACCTGGTGTCCTTAGGTGAGCAAAAGTCAAATTCACTTGCAAGGCCAAGTGCCTTGTTATTTTGCAGACGTGAATGTATATCAAACTTTCAATACTATTTAAATGAAAGATTCCAGGCCCTGAGAAGTATCATTACTTTCTAAAGAAAACCTAAGGTAATTTTGTACTCATTCTTCAGGATAACTTCAGGATACTTTGACAACAGTTCTAAATTATGTTTCCTCTAATGGAGACGACATTCCAAACTTACACAGTAATTGTAAGTGGATAAACAATCCAGAATAGAATATATATCATTATTGGAAATAGGATCTACAAATCACTAAACAGTGAGTTTATAATGGAAACCTGGCACTAGGTGCAATGTTTCATGCCTGTAATCTTAAAATATTCAGGAGGAAGAAATCTAAGAATTCTAATTTGAAGCCAGGAATGGCTTAAAAATTGCCATGAAACTCTATAACTCCAAGTAACCCCTCAAAAATGTTAGTGGAGTGTCAAGAGTTTGACTTTGTGGTTGAGTGCTTGCCTAGCATGCAAGGAGACGTATGCATGTAAGTGGAGCTGGGACTCAAACTGGTATTTTTCTAGCCTTGAGCAGACAGCTAAGTTCATGCCATACAAAATGAATCCAGAGCTGGGGAAAAGTCAACCATGGAGCCAGTGAGAAATGAGAGAAAAGATTTAATAGATAACTTGTTAGTAGGATGTCCGCGAACTTAAAGCAATGATGACCCAGCATAAGCAATAATTCTCTACTGTTTCTAATTTACAGGGCCCTATGTTCCCAAACCTGTATTAATTGACAAGCTAGAGCACTGTGCAGAACTCTGGATAGGAAATTCCTCTGACAAGAATATCACAGGTGAGTGAATGCATCTTCATATTGATGTTGGAGCCTGAGCCCCATTGGTAAGTTCATGTTGTGATGTACTGAGCAATAATATTCTTAGTTACCCTAAATCCTGTGTGGAACCTATGGAATTCTTTGTGAATGAATCAAGAATCATTTTCTTTTCCCAATCCTATGCTTGGTCTCAGGGCCTGAGCATGGTCCTTGGGTTTTCTCAAGGCTAGCTCTCTACCTCTTGAGTCATAGCACCACTTCTGGCTTTTTCTTTGTATGTAGTACCAAGGAACTGAACCAGGTTTTTGTGCATGCTAGCCAAAACCCCCGGCACCAAGAATCATAGGGTGATATAATGAATTCAATGTGGCAGTAGAGTTAAAGTTAGATTTCTCTGTAGAAATCACTGTGAAAAAAAATAAAATGAGAAAGCCATGAGCCCGTGGCTCATGCCTGTAATCCTAGCTACTTAGGAGGCTGAGATCTGAGGATCAAGGTTCAAAGACTGACCTATCACAAAAACACCTTAGACTCTTCTCTCCAATGAACCAATAGAAAATGAGAAGTGGGGTTGAGGCTAAAGACATAGGGCAGTAGCCTTGAGCTGAAAAGCTCAGGAAGAACAGTCAGGTCTAGAATTCAAGTCCCATGACTGCAAAACAAGAAAGAAAGAAAGAAAGAAAGAAAGAAAGAAAGAAAGAAAAAAGAAAGAAAAAAGAAAGATGGAAGGAAGAGGCAAGGAAGGAAAGAAAGAAAGAAAGAAAGAAAGAAAGAAAGAAAGAAAGAAAGAAAGAAAGAAGAAAGAAGAAAGAGGGAAGGAAGAGGGAAGGAAGGAAAGGAAGAAAGAAAGAAAGGAAGAAAGAAAGAAAGAAAGAAAGATATTTCATTTCTTTAAAACTAAGACTATAAATGATTGAGCAAACAAGGAATAAGTCAGGGCATTATTCTCTGATAAGGATAATATCTTTTTGCTGGTAGGAAGAGACTGGTATTCAGAACCAGACCTTTCCACCAGAAATTGAGCCTAGTGGTAGAGTGCTTGCCTAGCATGCACAAAGACACAGGTTTGATTCCTTATTACCACATACATAGAAAAAGCCAGAAGTAATGAATTCATTGGTAGGGTTCTAGTCTTGAGAAAACCCAAGGACAGTGGTTAGGTCCTAAGTTCAAACCCAGGAATGGAAGGAAAAAAAAAACAACAAAGTTTCAATCAACATAAGAAAATTAAGTAGACAATGAGCTGGGGATTTTCTGGTCTTCCATGGTTCTGAGGGACAGGAGTGTTAGAAAAGGAATTTTTATAAGACTTCAAATGGAAAGAAACAAATTTCAAAATTCCCACAAATACCTAAATTGAGACTTATTGAGAAGTTGTAACTGAAGGGATATAGGTGTAAGACCTTACTCTCAAGAATCGTTCTTGCTTGGATCAAAGGCAAACAGACATATAAACCAAACTTGTGGCCGCTGAATCTAGAAAAAATTCGTGTTCCTCACTTAATGGTTAATAAGCAAACAGCATTGAAACTGGGTAAGGTAATCCTATCTGCTACTCAGGACCTGAGACTCTTATCTGTAGTTAACTCTAGAAAACAGGAAGTGATGCTGTAGCTCAAGGATAGGGGTTATAGTCTTCTGCTGAAGTGTTCAGGGACAGGGCTGAGGCCTATGAACTTCAAAAAAAAAAGAAAAGAAAAGAAAGTTTTAAAAAGATGCAAAACAGCACAATATTTAGATTATTTCTCAAAAATAAAAGAAAGGCAGCTATTCCTCAATGTATAAACAAAACAGTATTTGAAAAAAAAGAGCTGTAGGTATACCATAGGTAGTACTCAGCTTAAAAGTGTACCAATACATAGATGGGTAATTTCAATAAATATTTCCTGTGATATAAAAAGAGAACTATTATATAAGTACCGCGCGCTAACCGATTGCGCCACTGGAGCACTCCTTTGCTCTCCCTTGGTTATCTCATATTGGTATAGTATCTCACTTTGTCATCTGATTTATTGAATTTATTTGTATTTGGATATTTGAAATTTGATAGGGAAGGGGGGAAAATCAAGACGGGTGGGGGGTGTGGGGGGGAGGGATACGGGTACTAAGACATGTGAAAGGGTATCAATGTATGTGAATTAATGCACCTTCTATCTGGCCAATATCATGTAACCCTTTTACTAATTACAATAAAAAAATACAAAAAAAGAGAACTAAAACACAGAAAAACATTATTGGTCATTGTAAAATATCATTTTCTTAATATGTTAGGGAGAAAATCATATATTTCTCACAAATCAATTTCCACTTTTATATTTTAAAATATCTAACACTTAGGATGGGAAAGTAAAGTCATTACCTTTACAGTAAGGAATATTTGTATCTCATGTATGTTTGTGTCTTCTTTTCTATGACTCATTTTAGATGTCCAGGTAATGGAAAATGTGTTCAAGACCTGCCAGGAAAGTCCACATGAATGTCTTTGTGAAGTAGCAGTTGCAAGTAGTATCAAAGTGGAGGAAAACGTGAGACTAGCAACAACTTTAAATTTGAGCTCTACACATAATCCAGAGCTGATTAGTAATAACGGTAACAACTTAGGGGTGAGGACTAAGGAGTTCATTAAGTGTCAGAACATGCTTCTGTCTCCTAAGCCTGATGAGATGCATGCTGCATATAGATCTCGTATGTCTCCTGTTCTTAAAAAATCCATCGGATATTCAGAGCATTTTATTCATGATTGTGACAGTCCAAAAGATCTGCAGTATCATAATTCTGTTCTCCCTGCCCAAGAAATTCTTCAGGGAGGGAGGAAAACTGCTAAATGTACTGTGTGATGAAAACTATTGTACTTAACACCGACCATCACTACACATCCGAAAATGTACACAGGACAGACTCCTCATACATGTAGTGAATGTGAGAAATCTTTCAGTAATGAAATACGCCTTACAATACCTCAGAGCAAATATCCTGAGATATGTGATGCGTACATCAAGTGTGAAAATTAATTTCTGAGAAGTCAGACCTGACGCTCCAACCTCGATCTCCAAGAGAAGACAAACCTTATGAATATGAGGAACGTAATAAAATTTCTGCCCAGAATTCAGCTCTCAGCACACATCAGAGATCTCACACAGAAGAGAAATCTTATGAATGGGATAAATGTGGGAAGACTTTTAAACGGAAATTATACCTCACTTTGCACCAGAGAAGACACACAGAAGAGAAACCTTATGAATGTAACAAATGAGAAAAGTCTTTCACCCAGAAGATACACCTTCGAGTTCATTAAATAACACACACAGGAGAGAAATCTTATAAGTGTAATGAATGTGCAAAGTCTTTCCAAGGGAAGGGAAAACGTCGTGTTCATCAGAGAATACACACAGGAGTGAAACCTTATGAATGTAACCAATGTGTAAAGTCTTTCAGACAGAAATCTTCCCTCAAATTTCATCAAAGAACACACACAGGAGAGAAACCTTATGTGTGCAACAAATGTGGAAAGACCTGCAAGTGGAAGTCATATCTTGATGGGCATAATAGAACACACACAGGAGAGAAAACTTATGCATGTAGTGAATGCGGAAAGTCTTTCAAATGGAAGGTAAAACTCCATGTTCATCAGAGAATATACTCAGGAGAAACACCTTATGAGTGTAACATATGTGGAAAGTCCTTCACACAGAAGCCAAACCTCAACATGCATAAGATAATTCAAACAGGAATAAAAACCTTATGAATGTAACCGATGTGGAATGTCTTTCAAATGGAAGTCTTCCCTCAAATTGCATCAGAGAACACACACAGGAGAGAAACTGTACGAGTGCATCAAATGTGGTAAGACCTTCAGATGGAAGTCACATTACAGGAGGCATAACAGAATTCACACATATTAGAAACCTTAGGAATATAACCAAAGTTGAAAGTCTTTCGTGCAGTATTGACCCTTCAGGAAGCGTAAGAGAGTTCACACATATGAGAAGCCTTAGCAATGTAATAAATAGGAAAGACTTTTTATTCTGTGGAAGAAAACTCAGCTTGTGTCACAGAACCAACACAAGATCAAACCCTTAATGAATGTAGCAAATGTTCAGTCTTTTCCCCAGAAGGCACAAGTCAAGATTTATCACTAAACACCCACAGGATAGAATCCTATGAATAAAATGAAAGGGAAATTTTTTTGAAGAACTCATAGTTGAGTTTGCATGATACCACACAGACACAGGATAAAAATTGTATGAATATAAGAATATGAAAAATCCATCATGAACGTATGACTAAGTATAAAATGCACATAGGAGAGAAAAACCTTATGAATATTACAAATGTGGAAAGTGTTTGACCTGGAAGGCATACTTCTGTGTTCATCACAAACCTGATTCCCATAGAAGAAAAGAAAACTAATGAATAGAACAAATGTGCAATGACTTTTAATCAGAAGTCAGTCTTCAGTACATTTCAGAACATACACAATAGAGAAATTCTGAGTAATGAAAAACATTTAGCTATATATAGAATCTCTGTATATGGGAGCATTAGGGTAACTCTTCTAAACAAAGTCAGCCTTCAGCAAGCTTTAAGAGCACTCACAGAAGAAATAATAGCATGTAGGAAAACCTTTGTCAGAAACATCTAAAAGCTGACTGTGTGGCTTAGTGGTAGAGTGCTAACCTACCAAGGATGAAGGCCTGGGTTAGATTCCTCAATACTACGTGAAAAGAGTAAGCCAGAAGCAGCACTGTGGTTCAAATGGAAGAGTGCTAACCTTGAGCAAAAGTAGCTCAGGCCCTGAGTTCAAGCCTAAGGATTGGAGAGAGAGAGAGAGAGAGAGAGAGAGAGAGAGAGAGAGAGAGAGAGAGAGAGAGAGAGAGAGACAGAGAAAAGAGTGAGAAAGAGAGAGAAACAGGGAGACAGAAACTAATTTCTAAAATTCACAGTCTTTCTACTTGCTTACAAATTCGTCTATGTCATTCTTTCTGACAGAAGCACAGAATTCCATTGTGTAAAAATACCATATTTGATCTACTCATCAACTGACGGCATCTGGGTTGGTTCCATACCTTTGCTATAGTAAATAGTGCTGTGATAAATGTTATTGTTCTAGTGAATTTAGTATGTCCTATCTGGACGATTGGCAAGTAGTGACATTGCTGGATCACAGGGGAGCTCTATGTTTAGTCTTTTTGGGATACTGCCATAGTGCTTTCCATAGTGGTTGAACGAGTTTGAAATCCCACCAGCAATGTAGTAGTGATCCCTCCTGGCCACATCCCCTCCAGCATACGTTATTAGATTTCTGGATCTTGGCCATTCTAACTGGAGTGAGGAGGAAAAGGGAAAGAGGAACTGAAAATTTCTCTCCTTACAGATGACATGATTCTGTATTTAAAGAACCCTATAGACTCTAGTCCGAAGCTGCTTGAGCTGATATAAAACTTTGGTAAGGTAGCAGGGTATAAAATGAACCCTCAATGTCAACTGCCTTCCTATATGCCAACAAATGAGAGTAATGAGGCAAGAATCAGGATAGCAACTCATTTTGCTATCAAAGAAAAGAAAATACCTAGGAAATAACTTAGAATGTAAAGCACCTTTTTGATGGAACTATAAACCCTGGAGAAAGAAATTAACGCAGAACTGAGGAAATGCAAAAACCTATGCTCCTGGTTTGGAAGAAGTAATATTGTAAAAATGGCAATCTTGATAAGGACTATCTACAAATTCAGTGCAATATTCATCAATATCCCAATGTCATTCTATAAAGAAACAGAAGAGGAAATCCAAAATTTCACTTGGAATAATAAAAGACCCCTTATAGTCTGTCTTCTTGCATGATACATAATGTTTAATCTCACCTTCTCCACCAAAATCTCACCTTTCTCATTGAGACATAGCTGGCCCTGTTTACTAGCAGCAAAGGCTCAAACGCGCAGTTTCAGGTGTCACCACTGCCTCTGTTACTGGGTAGATCCAACTCTGTCATCGATTCTGAGGTCTGCTCTCGGAGTCTTGGTCACAAGTTGTTCTGTGGCTTCTGCTGCCAGCCTGTGCCCATTTGCTTCCTTTTCCTCCCGCAGCCTACAACAGGGAATGAAGTTCAGGCGCTGATGCTCTCCTTCATATGCAGGGCAGGATGAGCCCAACCCTCCCTCATCTTCCTCTTCCAATTTTTGGGAAAAAATGTGCTGGCAGAAGTTCTCAGGTGTGGGGCATGGCTGATCCACGCTTTTAATCCAGGCTGGTCAGGAGGCTGAGATCTGAGTATGGAAGTTCCAAGTCACCTAGAACAGGAAAGTCTGATAGATTCTTACTACCAAAAATAAAAACAGCTGGGAATGGAGTTTGTGCTCAACTGGTAAAGGGCTAGTCTTGAGTACAAATGCTTAGTGCCCAGGTCCCGAGTTCAGGCTCCAGCACTGCCAACAACCTCACTTTAGTGAGATTTTAGCTTTATCCATGTAGGCACATCTCACTGGAATCTTTGCTGGTAGAGATAGTCTCCATAATTTTGTCTCAAGGTAAAGGTCCTCCTTGGGTAGTACACAAAAGGTGTCATGGAGAGAGGAGCCCCACTTGCTCCAGGTTTGAAGATGGCATAGGTCAAGCCAGCATGGAGTTGGCACATCAGTCTTTTTCCTAGCACCACCTACCAGTGAATGTCCAATGACATTGATTGTTGTGGGATTGTGTGATTGAAGTGCCCCATTAAGGGCAGTGTTAGCACATCCAAACTTGGATACCAGGAATGCTGAAATCTCAAAGCTAAGATTTCTGTTGGCTACAGAAATGCTGGTGTGTCTGTTATTCACCAAAATTTCAGGTGCAAAGATTCTGAAGCTTGATGCCATGTATTTATTCCATTTAGTAAAATTATTTTAATGCACTGTATAAGTTAAAACATTTGATAAGCGTCAGGGGTAGTGAAAACATTGTTCTTGAATTCAGGTGTCTGGCAGGGTAATGGGGGGGTGTTGGTGGCTGGGACTATGAAGCTGGAGCTGCTATCAAACCATGGATCATGTTCCTCTTTGTCTGGGAGAAATGACTCCAAAGATGAAATTTGAATGGTGAGGAAAAGATGATGATGTACTCAGGAAATTTCTCCTCAACAAATGCTCATGTGGAAGTGGGATGGGGCCTGGGCATATCTGAGGCAGAGCTAAAGGGGGCTTCTCATGGCGTTGAGAACGTTCCTTGCGACTTCAGGCATGCAGCAGGGTGTTTTAGATGGCCATTGTGAGATGGATGGAATAAGACTGGAGACAAGATGAATGCTGGGATCCTGCAATGCTCTTGCATGAGTGGCTGGTGGCTCACCTGAAAGAACTAATTATGTCTAAAAAAGAAATCAGGAATTTGTTTTGATTAGATAATACCTGTAATCCGAGGCATATTCAGGATCCTGATCTTAGTATTGTGGTTTAAAACCAACCCAGCAAAGGGAAAAATGCATGAGACTCTTACTCCCAGTTTAGAGCAAGAACAAAGATTGAAGTAGAGCTGTGGCTCAAGAGATAGAGTGCTACCTTGAGCAAAGAAAAGCTAAGAAAAAGCTCCAGGTCTTGAGTTCAAGGCCAGGAATGAAAGAAGGAAGGTAAAAAAAGGGATGTATGTGAGGAAGGGAAATATATAAATGAAAGAGAGAAGGAACTAGAAATTTAAAACTAGAGAGTATTTAAAAGTCATCAGTCCTTCTAAGAAAAGTGTTGGGGTATGGGTTCTATACGTGGTGAACTGGAAGCCCAGCAGTGACTTGTTAACCAAAGAGTCACCATGATGAGCAAAGGATAGAAATCTGCCTGAGCCTCTTAGCGGATGGAGTCACAGAAGAGAACCTCAGCTCCTCAGTATATAGAGATGGGGAAGTTGGCATCACCTTGATGTCATTGTGTCCATGGAGAATGGAAGCCATGGCCCTGTGAAAGCACAATGTTCTGGTTACTGAGCTTGGAGGCTGAAGAGAGCCAAGCCCTGGCCATGAAGAAATCAGGGTGGCAGCAGAGCAACTCTGCTGCAGTGTGTGCCTGCTTGGCTGTTCTTATTCTGTGGTGGATCTGGCCGGAACGGGTGATAGTAACTGTTTTGTGGTCACAAGCCCTTCACCAAGAGCTTCCTCTGGGATCCTCATAAGCTACAGGGTGGCTGGTGGTGGGATGTGTGTGGGGTGAAAGTGACAGAGGGATGGACGCATGGCAAGGTGGGTGAAGAGATGAGAGGAATGATGAGAGCCCAGTTCATTGGTTTCCAAGGTTAATGGGTGGGCGGTAGAGAGGCATGAGGGAGGAAAGATGGAGGCAGGGGAAGGTAGTGACAGAGTGAGGCCATCTGTAGTGCCAGCCTGGCCATCATCTGAAGCCCATAGGCAGCTTCCTGATCCCTCACTTTGTCCTGCTCCTTGTGGAGGGAATGTCACGTGTACCCAGAGCTAGGGGTGGGGCAATGTTAGTAGCACCTGGAGAACCGTTGGTCTCTACCTGGGTGAGTGGCGGTTATGGCTCCCATGCCGGGTGGCCTGATAGCTATGGAACAGATCTCTCCTTAGCTACCACAGTCAGTGGCTGCTCTCCATCTAGGGTTAGGGCACCTGCTCAGCCATCAGGACACCCCATGCCAGGACAGAGGCCTACAATTCAGATGGCAGCACAGGGGTGAAGATGATCTCACCGTAGCCCTAGTTACATGGCTGTCCCTGCATGCAGGACAGGATGAGCTGGGGGAAGATGTTCTCTGTGTTTTTCCACAGCCTATCCCGGCCTCTTCTTGTGTCTGATTAGACCAAGAGAGTACCAGGTTCCCTCTCATAGTACTGGTTATTTTCCTTTACAGTCATGAGGCTTGAACTCAGGTCCTGGGTACTGTCCCTGAGCTCTTTTGCTCAAGGTTGATGCTCTACCATTTGAACCATAGTGCCATTTCCAGCTTTTCCTTTTCATGTGGATCTCTGATATGTCCAGTGCTGTGCCTGCAGGGAGGCACTCACCCCACAGACAGAGCCACCTCTGCCGTGACTGTGACTGCCCACAACCCTCACACCCACTCCTTGCACAACCCTCGACTCAAGTTTTAGCTCCTCTTGGACTGGGTGTCCAGCCTACCCCTTCCTACACTCACAAAGGGTCTACAATTGTCTTCCCAGGGTCCTTTCTTCTACCAACCCGAGTACAGACTGTGCACATCTTGACGATCACAGAGCTCAAAGCCAAAGGCTGAGGTGCAGAAGGGGGTGACCCAGTAGCTGCACAGGGCCCATAGATCATCCTGTGCAACCCCCAGCCTGTGACTTCCCCCACCCCCTTGGCAGGGAAGCTCCATGCCCACATCCTGATCCCTTGTCCCCTCCAATTCCATTCTCCCTTGGATTTTGCAGTCTGTCTACCATCAGGATCTAAAATTCTATTCATCAATTTATGTCCTTATCACTGACTTGCTACTTTGGCAGGATCTCCCCGTGCCTGGAGAGTGGGCATGTCATGTACTCTCTGTGGAGAAGTTGCCCCAGGAGAAGAAATATGCACTTCATGTGAGTGTTGGACAGGGCAGGAGGGCTCCCTAGGATCAGAAGCCACAGGAGGGGTGCAGATGGGGGAATGCTAGGGGCCCCAGGGGACAGTGGGAGTTAGGGCACAGTTGGTTCCCTCTGCAGGGTTGACACCGCTTCACAAACCCAACAGAATGAGGTTCACATTACAGATGTCAGAGACATTGCAGATTGCCAATGGGCGCAGGGGTCACTGTCACCCCCAGATGCTGGCTGCATGCTGGGATGCACGTAGAGATGTTTTCAAGATCAGATAATGAGGATGTTGCAGGGTGTAACCATTCTTTTCAGATGGCTCTCTAGCTCTCTTGAGCTTCATCTCTATCTTTGGCTTTTTCTTGGCAGTTAACTGGAAATGAGAGTTTCATGGACTTTCCTTACTGGACTGGCTTCAAACAGAAGCTATGCACAGTTTTCAAACCATACCCTACTGAAGAAGGGAAGCTTGATATGGTGCTTAACTGGGTTGCACTTTGGCTCCGTTTGCTATGCCTCACGGGAGGGGGCTCATCATTTGTAGACTAAGATCTCATGACCTTCAAAGCCAAATGCTACCTGAAAGTTCAGGGTCCCAGCCTATGTGTTGGGCCGGGGTGAATACATTCTCTGTTATGCTCGGTCATCAACCCATGTTTTAAGCTGGAAATAGGCAGTGCCACATTTGATAAGAATATCTGCCAGAGATTGTCACCTCATGAAAGCAGATTCTAAATTTGTATTCCAATTCCTGTGGTGGAGAAATCCCCTCCAAGTTAGACAGGCTCACATCCACCTGTAGGTAACACTCCGAATGCACCCTTGAGTGTCCTCATGGTATTGGGATCTAAGTTTGTAGGGAATGCTGCTTTAGTACATGAATTAGCTGGACAAGTGATGACAAACGTGTTGTGGATTAATATGAGAACAATTTAAGAAGCCCTGGAGGAGCATCAACCTGACCCTCTGTGGTGCTATAAATCTGAAAGGATGTTCCAGACTGAGAAACAATCACATGGCTTTGTGTTTGGCATCCAGACAAGTGAGTGCATGTCTTAGTTGTCAGCCAATACAGGGGAGGACATGAATAAGTAGGTGGAAAGCATCTGTCAGACCCCTGTCTGGGGGCAGGTGGAGAGAACATAGGAAGGTAGATACCATGGCTATGGTGGGGCCTAAGAAAAGGGTAAAAGAGGCAAAGGAACCAGGTACTGGTAGCTCAAGACTGTCATCCTAGCTACTCAGGAGTTTGAGATCTGAGGATCACAATTCAAAGCCAGCCCAGGACAGAAACTCCATGAGACTCTTATCTGCAATAAACTACTGAATGCAAGAAGCTCAAGCTCAGTGACAGCATCCAGGCCTAGCCTTCAAAACCCAGGACTGGCAGAAAAAAGTATCAAAGGACAAGAAGCTGGCCAAAAGTTAGAGGGACTCTATCTTGACAAACAATACAATGGTAAGTTGCACTCAGAAGACTTGCACCAAATCTGGAAATGCCTGAGACCTATCTATGTATGTTTCCTGTTTGTCTAAATACATATGTTTATGCATTTATGTATTAGTATAGAGAGACAGATCAATACATATGACTATACATATATACAGAGCCAGACACTTATGGGTGGGTGGTATACTGTGTGAGAGTTTGTGTTTGTGTTTTGTGGATGGCTATCTCTGTTTAAGAAAGATAGAAAATATGTAAATATCTTTAAAAAAAACTTGATGAAATATAGAGAGACATAAGCTCTTGAGGGAATCTGAAATGACAAGATTATTCACAGGCACGTTTATCCTTATGGATTCCTCAGGAAGTTTTAATTTTTTTCATTATTTTCTTTCTTTTTTTGAACCAGTGCTAAGGATTTCTCTCAGGGACCAGGTGCTGCCAATTACTAATTTTCTCATGGCTGGTACAAGAGGAACTGAGCCACAGTTCCACTTTTGCCTTATTTATTCGTGCTTAACTGAAGATAAAGATTTCTATCAGTGACTTTCTTTCAGGGGCTGGATTCTAACGAGGATCCCCAGACCTCAGCCATCTCTATAGCTACAATTAACAATATGAGAACCCAGCACTGGGTTCCAATACACAGGGCAAGAAATTGAGTGAATCTCTCAACTCCAATTAGCTATAATAAGCTACAAGTGAAAGACCAATACCTTTGAGGAAAAGATGCTGAGGGTTATCACACAGGCCCTATGAGTAAGCCCTAAACCCTGTACACATGTGTGCATGCACACTTTGGCAGATACACACACATGTACACACACAATATCTCAGGCAATATTGTATTTTGAATTAATATCCAAAGACTGGACAACAGGATAGCAAGTAATAAAATCTGTTTTTCTTGTCTACATTGAGGGAAAAGGATAAGTCACAAGATGCAGAAGCGAAGAATTCAGAGGCAAATGCTGTGAGTGAATAACTTGTAAAATGCACATTTCTTTTCTTTTCTTTTCTTTTGTTTTTTCTGCCAATTTCTGGGGCTTGAACTCAGGGCCTGAGCACTGCTCTTGGCTTTTCCCAAGTTTAGCCCTCTACCACTTGAGCCACATTGCCGTATGGATTTTTATATCTGTGTGATATTAAGGACTCAAACCTAGATCTTCATGGATGCTAGGCAAGCACTCTACCACTGGGCCAAACTCTAAACCCCGATAAAGTATTTATAAATAGTCATCATCATCATATCAAAATATCCTTTCTCCTACAAAGAATGAACAATTATCTATGTCTGTAAGACTTTTTTATGTCACCAATGCTTCTGTGATTTTCCCACTTGCATTTTTACAGATGACAGCACAGATATTCATCAGGAAGAAAATAGATTAGGATACAGAAACCTAACAACGTCCTAGTAGATTGAAGTGAAAAATATGTGCAAGATGGCCTGGGTGTTTCATCTATTTGTAGAGTGCTTGGCTACCACACAAAAAGACTCCGGTTTGATTCTGCAGTACCATATACATAGAAAACGCTGGAAGTGCTGCTGTGGCTTGGTGGGACAGCTATATCCTAAAGAAAGCCTAAGAACAATGGTCAGGCTCTGAGGTCAAGTCCCAGGACTAGCAAAAAAAATGTGCAAGAGGCAAAATGCAAGCTGAGAAGGCACTGTGAAGCAAAATGTCTTGTGAAGGGTAAGGGGAATAGTGACAGGTACGTTTGGATATTACCTAAGAAAGGCTCCTTGAGCCTGAGACCAGGCTAGCACTTACGCCTATTTAATGACTTGGGATTTGAACAAAAAGGTGTGCTGTTTACTACATCCATATGTGAGGTGGGAAGGGAGATTCAGGCTCCAGTATGTCTTTGGAGAGGTCTTCTGTGAGCAAGGAGCTTTGGTCATTGGGCCTTGAAAGGTGACCCTACCCCCCTCACAATGGAACAGAATATGGAAACCTGGTAACCAAGCCACTGTATGTGACAACCAGCTCAAGCCAGCTCCCTTGGCCTGTGGCTCAGGAGGAAGAAAGATGTTGCTGTGCTGTTGCCAAAGGTCAGGAGGCTCGGATCTCAGGCATGGCAGATATGGATGTCTCACTTGAAGAAGTAGATGCTGGATCAGGGCCAAGACAAAATTCCAGTATATCAGGCATTTCTCTAGGAAGAAAGCCAGGAAACTCCAGGGCAACTCAGATGAGGTATATTGAGAGGAAACCTATTTGAACCCATCATCCTGCCCACACACTACAACCTTCTTGTGTGCTTTCAAGTGACTATACTGAAATTAGAGTGTGTCCTTTCCAATCTACTCTATTCCAATTCCTCAGTGTGAAGTGTGGCCCCATTCCCACGTTTGAATTATCCACTGTTTTGCCAACATAGTGTGATGGTAAGTCAGCTCAGACTCTGAATGAGCCTTGTAACCTATGGATCCTGGAGGAAGGCCTGTTGGAGATGCTGCTGACAAAGCTGATCCCTGCCTACCAGAAAGGTGATCTCTTTTATGTGGAAAACTTCCTGCACAATTTCAAATAGTGGAGGACAATGTAGTAGTTGCTGGAAATTCTCTTGAAAAAGTGAGTGTTCCCCCTCCAAACCCAGGTTTGCTCACCCCTCCTGGCCAAGTCTTGGAATACTTGGCTCCTCTCTGAGCCTGTTTGGTTCACTGGGGTGTTCACAGGGGAGCTAAGCATGATACAAGTGCACAAACTACTTTATTATGACTGGGACACCATGCCATTTCATTTCCCTCACAAGCTACTGGAGTCTCAACAGTGTGCTTACTGAGAAGTTGGATTTCAGGCATGAGTAAGTGGCTCCCAACTGCAGCCCTCACCTAGGTGACATCCTAGGAAATCCCATTTCCCAGTAAGAAGTGAGGTGTCAGTACTAATGGCGGAGGCCTGTGAAATACTGGAGTCAGAGGAAAAGCTGGGGGCTGAATCACTTTTGAGCCATCAGGGAGGGATTGTGATAGCTTTGCCTGTTAGAACCTGAAAGCATTTACATTTTGGTGTGTGGTCCAGTGCTGCCACTTGAACCTGAACCCAGGTCTAAATGCCATCCCTTTGGTGTTCAAAAATTAGCACTGTACCATTTGAGTCATAGGTCAAGTTCTGGCTTTTTGCTGCCTAATTGAAGACAAGTGCCTTTAGACTTTTACTGACTAGACTGGCTTTCCACTGTGATCTTCAGAGCTCAGCCTGCTGGGTGGCTAAGATTAGAGGAATGAGCATTTAGTTCTTTATTTAGAGCATTCACTTATTGATTTATTTAGAGCATTTACTTAGTTAATTTAAGGTGCGTTTACTTTGGACAGATGCATAGAGGCCTCTCTCAGAAGCTTCTGGAAGTGGGGTGTAAAAGTCATCCTGTTCTCGAGTGTCTTTTACCCCCCTCCGAGCACATAAGTGCACATCTCTGCAGGACAGCCACAGCATTAGAGTCCTGCAAGAAAGGGGCTTTTGTAGAAGGCTCAGGATGGAGAGAGAAGGCTCTCACTTTCCTTGTACCGAATGTGCCCACAGCATCATGTGTTCCATCTATACGATGTGAATGGACTTCTACCCCAGTGATTTCTACGAGTTCAAGAACTGCCACACCCTGACACAACTCAAGCTCTATATGAGGCTCCACATGCCGGCTTTGGACCTGCTCTTCTAAACACATACTTTTTGACCAGCTGGAGGAATGTGCGACCAGTAAGACCAAGAAAAAGTAGAAGTCCTGGTGTGGGTGCCTCAGAGCCTGTGAGTAGGAAGCCCATGTGGTCTAGATATTGGTTGGCCCTTACTTCTACAGAGCTTGGCAAAATGCCCTTTATGGGTGGTGTCCCCCAGGTAATGTCTGTCCTCTGAAAGGACTTGGGAATAAGCACTCATTAGAAAGACCCTACACCTCCTCAGTGTTCAGTCCAAACTCCAGTTCTACAGGTTCCTCCATTAGATCCTCATGGAAGTTGAGTGACACTTCAACTTGCAGAGTCCACTCTGTCCACTCTGTTCCTATTTCCATTCTTAGGTTTGGGTCATCGTGGAAGAGCTTATCCTGAACTCCGGATGAAAAACCCACCAATGGAGCTTGTGACTGATGGAGACTGAGAATCATCACTGCACTCCAGAAAGCATGGGCCTTCTGTAGAAATTATCAAACAGGTTTAGAGTCCTGTGGATATACCTTTTGCTCTGAACCCCATGTGTGACACAGTTGAACCTGCAGATACTATGGAGGAAGAAAAAGAGCAGCCAGATTTCCTTCCGTTTCCTTTCACACTCCACCCAGAGTCAGTCCATCTGAGTCAGAGTAACACTCCACTTATTGTGAAAGCTGAAGGGGCACACGCTGGGCTCATGGAAAATGTCCCCATGGGAAGCAGCAAGTGTACTCTCAATACTGGATTCATTTGAAGAAAATGAATCTATCCTCACAGAATATCCAGACCCACCCATCTCACTAAAAGAGACTCAATCTCCATTCGACAAACAAGAATCCATCCCCCTCTTAACTCAGGAAGGACATTCTGTTTCTCATGAGGAAGGAGACCCTTCTGAGGACTCTGAAGGAGAATTACTGTCTGAAGGCAACTTGGAGGCCAGTCTGGATTTAGAGCTTCCCTGTCCCCTTCCTAAAAAGACATCTCTTTATCTTGCTCTCATGATTCTGGTCAAGTATTCATTGTATTTACTTTGCTAACTATTAAACTCTCATTGTTAATATTATGGTGTGCAGTTCTTCAGTGCTTATTATACTGTGTTTTATTTTCCACTTATAATGTGAGACCTCAGACACATAGGTCCTGGGTGGGCCAAAAACCAGACAGGTCTGGTCCCATAGAAGACAACCTTACTGGCTATACAGGGAACTATGAAATGCATGGAATCACCAGGAATCCAGGCCAGGCCTCCATGGAAAGACAAGTCAGCTACCAAAGCTTAAGGACAGAGCAGATGCCTGGAAATGTGTTTTGTCAATCGGGAGAAGTGCCAGAGTAACTGTAATATTATGTGGGACTCTGTTCTGTGAGTTCAAGTCTGTTTATATATCCATTGTGCTTTGTACAAATATTTAAGAAAATTAAAACTCCACAATAGCATCAAAAATCTACTTTGGCTTTGAATGTGGCCTAGTTGTAGAGTGCTTGCCTAGTATACAAGAAGACCTTGATTCAATTCCTCGGCACTGCATACACAGAAAAAGCAGATGGGGCACTGTGGCTCAGGTGTCAGAGTGCCACCCTTGAACAAATGTGGCCAAGGACAGTTCCTGGTCCCTCAGTTCAAGCCCCAGGACTAGCCAAACAAAAAATCATACCATTTTCCACACATTTGGAAATAAATCTGTTTTATCTAACCCTACTTCTTTTTTGCCAGTCCAGGGTGTGTGCCACCAAGCCAAACTACTGGCCCCCAACCTTACTATTTTTAATCATTTAATTTTTTTACATAATCATATTTCATGCTGTCTGTATTAATACCATAAACAGTATGCTTAGTGTAATAATGTTAAAGGTAAAACATAAAAAATTAATAACTAAAATTCCTTTTTTATTAGTTTTATAGCATTACTACAATTTTATGAGAAAAATTACCTAGAATGTTTATTTTCGAGTTCAAGTAATACATTTTGATAAATATATCAACCTACATCATTTATTTGAACACATTTTAAACTATTTTTTTCAGGAATGAAAATACATATATATTTGTTGTAAATGAAATTTATGACTTGGGGGGAAGGGAAAGAGAAAACGGGGGAGGGGGTAACAGTGTTTACAAGAAATGTACTCATTACATATGTAACAGCAATCTCTTTGTATATCACCTTGACAACAAATTTTTTGAAAAGTACAATAAGTTTAAATGTCCACTTTGGGCAGAATTTTTTCTTGCCAGTACTGGGCTTAGACTCACGACCTGAGCACGATCCTTGTTTTTGTTTTTGTTTATTCTTAAGGCGCAAGTTCTATCACATGTGCCACAGCACCACTTTTATTTTTTTTATGTATGTCCTGCTGAGGAATTGAACTTGGGTCTTCATTCATGCTCGGCAAGAACTCTTCCACTAGGCTTAACTTATGGCCCCAGTGGGAAGGAAGTTTTCCATAAAATATGTAGGAAATATGTACACTAAGGAAAAGCCATCAAAAATAGAAGAAAAATTATATACTTAGATAACAGCACGCCCGTATTATGGCAGATCTCTGTAATTCTAGCTTCAAGAGTGGCCTATTTGGACCGGGAGTTGGCTGGCTGAAGTAAAGTGCTATCCTTGAGCAAGCCCTAGGACAGTGCTCTGGCCATGAGTTGAAGCCATAGGACATGCAAAAAATAATAATTTAATGCCCGTGTCTGGTGGCTCACCCTGGTAATCCTAGCTACCCTGGAGGATCGAGGTTCAAAGACGGCCCAGGCATAAAAATCTGTGAGAATCTTATTTCCAAATAATCCAGAAAATTCAAAATGACAATGTGCCTCAAGTGGTAGAGCTCTTGCCTTGAGCTGAAGAGCTTAAGGTAAACATCCAGGCCCAGAGTTCAAGCCCCATGTGTAAAAAAAAGAAAAAGAAAGCCCTTATCTAAGGCTGGAGTGCACACTAGTGGTAGTTTGCTTGCCTAGTATGCACAAAGCCTTCTGTTCAATTACTCTGTACAACTTACACCAAAAAAAGCTCGAAATGATCTCAGAAGGTTGGGTTCTGAGGATCACAGTTCAAAGCCAGGCCAGACACTAAAGTCCATGAAACTGTTACTTCCACTTAAGCACCAGAAAACCAGAAGTGACACTGTGGCTCAAGGTGTTTAAGGTTGTAGCCTTGAGCTGAAGAGCCCAGGGACACTGCCCAGGTGCACAATTAAAGTCTTACAACCAAAACAGAGAGAGAAAGAGAGAGAGAGAGCGAGAAAGAGAGAGAGACAGAGACAGAGAGAGAGAGACAGAGAGAGAGGCAGAGAGACAGAGAGAGAGGCAGAGAGAGAGGCAGAGAGAGAGAGAGTGAGACAGAGAGAAAGAGACAGATAGAGAGAGAGAGAGGCAGACCGACAGAGACAGACAGAGACGGAGAGACAGAGACAGAGACATCAAACAGTCAGGCACTGCTGGCTGAAGCGTGTAATTCTACCTACTATGGAGGCTGAGATTGCAGGATCTTGGATCAAAGCCCAAAGCCAGCCTGGACACATATGTTTGTGAGACTTACATCACCAATTAACTACCAGAAACCAAAAATGGAGCTGTAGAGGAAGAGCGCTAGCCTTGAGCTGAAGAGGTCAGGGACAGTGTCCAGGCCCAAAGTCCAAGCACCATGATGAATCAATAATAAAAAAAAGAAGATAGCTAATAGTAATGATGAATAATTTTGGGCTGGGAGTTTGGCCTAGTGGTAGAGTGCTTGCCTAGCATGCACGAAGACCTGGGTTCAATTCCTCAATATCACATACATAGAAAAATGCTGGAAGTGGTGCTGAGGCTGAAGTGGTAGAGCCCTAGCCTTGAAAAATATAAGGACAGTGCTCAGTCCCTGAGTTCAAGCCCAGGACTGGCCAAATCAAAAGTAGTAGAGCACTGGCATTGAACTGAAGATCTGAGGAACAGCCCAGGCACAGAGTTCAAGCACCGCAAACAACAACAACAAAATCTATGAAATGGCAGTGGTGGTTTTAAGCTAAGGAAAAATAGAGTAGAAATTGGTAAAATACATATTTGTGTGTAAGCAAAATAGCCAGACTTATGCATTAGAACAGGATAGCAACTTGAAAAAAAATTTTGTTTTCCATCTCACTAGGTCCTGTCTCTTAATTTATTCAAGTAAGTAAAATGCTGCGTTTTATAATCATTGCTCTGAATATTAGAAAATCATAATATCTCTCATTAACCAACAAAGACCAGGAAATGGGGCTGTTCAAATGGCAGAGTATCAGGCAAGAGAAGAAAAAATTGAAGTAAGAACTTGAAGTTCTTGATCCAGAACCTGCATAGTAACAGAGCAGCAGCCTGGTGATGGTACCTCACACCTATAATCTTAGCTACTCAGGAGGCTAAGATCTGAGAATCAAAGTTTAAAGCCAGCCAAAGTACCCAGTTAACTGCCAGAAAAACTAGAAGTGGCACTGTGGCTCACAGATTAAAGCACTAGCCTTCAGCTGAAGAGCTCAGGGACAGTGCCCAGGCCCAGAGTTCAAGCCCCACAATTGACAAAAATCAAACAAGCAAACAAAACTCACAAAGAAGCCTGCAGACCACAGTGGTTCTGCTGAGTCTCTTCTCTATGGGGATCAGGAAACATTTCACTTTTTCTGTCTCTTCCCATCTCAACATTCATACTAAAATAAGACTGTGTTGAAAGTTTCAATTTATAAAAATGTTTTTCATGAAGCACCCTGAAATATTCATCGCTTATATCTCAATTGAAGATAGTTGATTTGGGGCTGCATTGGTACAGTGCTAGCCTTGAAGAGAAAAGGTCAGGGATAGAGCTGAAGCACTCAGTTGAAGACCCAGTGCCAACACACAAAAGAAATTATGCACTTTATACATATTTTCTAATTTCTTAATGAATTTTTCAGTCTGTATAAATATCGGGTACATTCCTTGTTACTTAAGTAAGATTGCTCTTTTTATTCTTTTTGCCAGTCCTACGGCTTGGACTCAGGGCCTAGACATTTTCATTGGACTCGCTTGCCCAAGGTGAGTGCTCTGCCTCTTGAGACACAGCGCCACTTCTAGCTTTTTTTCTGAGTATGCGGTACCGGTGAATAGAACCTAGGTCTTCATGCATTCTAGGTGAGCACTCTAACATTAGGCTACATTCCCAGGCAGTGAGATTCCTCTTACAGTCATTGTATGTTCACAGAGTTTGATCTCACACACTGTAGGGCCCTGGTTGGCTTTGACCTGTGATCCAAAGCCCTGAGCCTCCTAAGTAGCTGAAATTAAGTTGTGAGCCAGCATGATGGCTTCCATTCTTTTTTCTACAAAAATATATGTAGTTATCTAAAATATATCTATAGCTGAAAAAAATGAATCTCTCCCAAACAAATCTTCAAAGAAACAACCATCCTATTAAAAGGTGGGCTAAAGACTTAAAAGAGTATTCTCTGAAGAAAAAATTAAAATGGGCTTTAGACACATGAAGAAATGCTCCATATCTCTAGCAATAAGGGAAATGAAAATCAAAACAACTTTGAGATTCCACCTGACTCCAGTCAGAATGGCCATTATCAAAAAATCTAATAAGAGATACTGGTGGGGAAGTGCCCAGGGGGGATCACACCTACACTGTTGGTGTGAGTGTAAACTCGTTCAACCACTAGGGAAAGCAGTGTGGTGGTTCCTCAAAAGACTAAACATAGAGCTCCCCTATGATCCAGCAAATCCACTACTTGGCATCTACCCAATTGTCCAGAAAAAAGGACATTCTAAAGCCACTAGCACAATGATGCTCATTGCAGCACTATTTACCATAGCAAAGCTATGAAACCAACCCAGATGCCACTCAGTAGATGACTGAATCAAGAAGATGTGGTACTTACACACAATGGAATGCTATGCTGCCATCAGAAGGAAAGACATCGCCCCATTTGTAAGGAAATGGAAAGACTTGGAAAAATTCATATTAAGTGAAGCAAGCCAGACCCAAAGAAACATAAGCTCAATGGTTTCCCTCATTTGTAACAATTAGTTCACATCTAGGACTCTCCTAGCAGAGGATTACAATAACTCAAAAACCTAGGTATATAAGGTCATATAGGATGAGACTAAATGAAAGGATCTCTAGGATATGGGAAGAAGAGCTATATCTTGTGTCATCGTTGCTCTTAATCTTGTGTGGTTTTTGTCCTTAAACTACTATGTTATTTCTCATCTCTTATTTTGCCCTTTGGTTAATGTCAGATTGTTACTGTATCTGATTTTTTCCCTGGCATATTGTATATATGTTTATTTGTTTATGTCAAATAGGAAAGGGAAGGGGGGAAACAAGATGATTGGGAAGGGGAGGGAAGAGGGAACTGGGGACAAAAACATGTGGAGTGGAATAAATGTGTGAGAAGTAATGCAGTCCACTACCTGTAAATGTAATCGTAACCCCTCTATACATTACCCTGAAAATAAAAAAGAGACTATAAAAATATCTGTAGAAAATGAGGCTGGATGATGGAAACAACCAGATGCCCTACTACAAAAAATGTGATACACGCACACACACACACACACACACACACACACACACACACACACACACACACAATGGAATGATACATAGCCAACCGACAAGATAAAATAATGGCATTCTCGGGGAAATGGATGAAAAGGAAAAAAATCATATTAAGTGAAGTAAGCCAAACTCAAAGGAACATAGGCCCAAGAGTCTCCCTCATTTGTCAAATTCAGTAGAAACCTTGGGCTCTGCTACCAGAGATTTATAATAGAACAAAATCTAGAGACATCGTGACAAATAGTATGACACTAAATGTAAGGACCTCCAAGATAAAGAAACAAAACTCATATAATGAGTGATTGTTGTCCTTAATGAACTATGTGATCTCTTATCTCTTTTGCTATCCCTTGGTTATATCATATTGTTACAATATTTCACCTTGTTTTCTAATAAATTTCCTATGTGCCTAATTGGTTATTTGAAATTGGATAGGGAAGGGGGGAAATAAACATGAGTGGGGGTAGGGGAAGGGAAATGGGGACCATATCGTTACATGGGGTATCAAAGTTTGAGAAGTAATGCACCTTCTATCTAGTGAATATAATGTAACCCTTCTATAAATTACAATAAAAATAAATACATAAAAAGAAGATCTGCACAGAAAAAAATAATAATGGCATTTTTGGGGTAGTGGATGAAATTAGAGTGAATCCTGTTGAGTGAGATAAGTCAAGACCAAGGAACAAAAGGTACATGGTATCCTTAATATATGGATATTAGTTTCAAACAGTAGTAGAGCGATGATTGAATAGTTGATACCCAAAGTTCTGGACATAATTTTGGAGATATAAACATAACTACATAGACATAAAAATCTAGGATAGACTATACACTCTATAGACATGTGTTTTATTATAGATTAATCTGTATCTATGACATACAAAGACTCAGCTTAATTTTTACTATATTCTAAAATCTATGTGCCAGTGATTGTATAGCGATTCCCTTCTTGAATACTTGTTGGTTAAACATGACATTTGAAATATGATGTAAAATTCAATGTTAATAAATTTTTTTAAAAAAAGAGGCTAGAGGTAAATACCACTAATGTACTTGCTCTAAGTGGTACAGAAATTTTCTTAATGAATCAAGGGGTTTAATTACATCTTTATGCAATTATTTTAGTTCTGAGTGTTCTACACTCAATGATACTTCTGGAAAGATGATATAGCTGACTGTGTAGATGGTATGAAGACATAATAGCCTAAACGTAGAATAAAGCATTGGTAAGTGGCTGTTAACTGTCAAGATTCTACTGGAATATGTGGAATGAATTTATTAAGCACAATTCAGGCTCTTAGTCAGATCAGGATCAAGATTATGTGGTTCCATGAGATTAATGAGGAAAGATCAGAAAAATCTACTAAGATATCCAGATATACTTTTGAAACTAAGGTATCTGTACTCCTTTTTTTTTCTTTCTTGGTGGGGAGCTTGAACTTTGGACCTGGGCAAGGTCTCTTAGTTCTTTTTCCTCAAGGCTAATGCTGTACCAGTTTTAGCCAGAACTCCACTTAGTTTTTGGGTGGATAAGTGGAGAGTCGAATCTTACAGGTTTTTTTTGTTTTCGTTTTTTTGCTTGCAAAGGCTGTGATTCACCTTCCCCCTGGCTAGTAGAATGACAATTATGACCCTCCAGCGCCTGGCTAGTGATTTTTTGAAAATTGGACTTTCTTCCAAATCACGTAACTGGTTCCTAGCAAAGTTTTGAAGCCTGACTTAAATGTGACAGATTTTTGTCACTTGGAGACACTCTGTGCTGAACGTTAGAAATCTACCAGCTGAGTCACAGTGGCACTTCCAGTTTTTGTTTATGTGGTGCTGAGGAATGGAATCCAGGGTTTCATACATGCTAGGCAAGCTTCATTTTCAGCCCAAGGTTTTATGTTTTGTTTTTTCATTGTTGTTGCTTCTAAGGTACTGTATGATGTTCTTTCATTTTCTTTGCTTTTTACCTCTTTTCTTCTTTTTCCCTTTAGTTTTATTCTCTGTAGTCACTGTGTTGAATTCGGGTACCCTGTGTCTTGTACATAGGTTTATGTGATTTGGAATGGAGAGGGTATAATAAAATGGTAAAAAAAAAAACAAAGGAAAAAGGGTGAACCAATTGAACAGTGATACTTGGAAGACACTAAACGGAAATGAACTGAACAATCTGGGTGGAGAGGGGGCTGAGGGTAGGAAAACAGAGAAAAAGGAGGGAGGGGATAACAATTTTCTTAAGAAATGTGTTCATTACTTATGTAACCGTATGCCAACTATATATTGACTTAACAAAAAAATTAACTTAAAAAATAATTTCGCTGGGTATGGTGGCTCACACTTGTAAATGTAGCTACTCAAGAGGCAGTTCAAAGTCAGCCTGGGCACTGAAGTCCATGTGACTCTTATCTCCAATTAACCACCAGAAACCCAGAAGTGGCCCTATGGCTCAAGGGATAGGGCAGTAGTCTTGAGCTGAAAAGCTCAGTGACAAGACCCAGGTGCAGAATTGCAGTCCCATGACTTGAATGATGAATGATACTAGCCAGGCTCTGTGCGCTCACACTTGGAATCCTATCTACACAGAATCAGGTTTGAATCCAGCCCAAACAAATTGCATGATATTCTGATTTACAGTTCATTACCAAAAATCTGGAGGTAGAGCTGTGGATCAAGTGGTAGAACACTAGCCTGAAGGAAAAAAAAATTTAAGGACAGTTCCAAGGCCCTGGGTTCAAGTCCCAGGACTTGCATAAAACAAACAAAATGTGACGCTGAGTCCTCCATCATTTGGTGTTATAGTTCAATATTCTTGATATGCGTCTTAGAAATTAAGTCCCTAGCAAATACTATCCCCTGAAATTCTGCTTCATAGCTGATTCATAGAATTTCAGCATCATTACTATCACCTTCCCGTTAGCATAGCAGTCTACTACTGAAAATTTGAACAAAACTTTTGAGTAATCCTAATAAATCTGTGTATCATCTGCTCACACATCAAATCAGAAGCAGCTATGATCTACTATTATCTAAATGTATTTAATCCCTTCTTGAGTTAATGAGCCTTAAAGAGTAAAACATATGAAATAGTTATGAAACTAACAGTCACCATTCTTCTACCTAATATTGTAATATAAGTTTATAAATGCAAGGACTATTCTGAAGTGTGCAGAAGATAGCTTCTAATTATAATATTCTCATGAAGTATAGTTTTTAAGAAACATGTTGCTTGCTTTGGGAAAGCAAAGGCAAGGAAAAATGATATAAGTAAGTTCCCTATTTATCAGAAGGAAAATACTATTGGGTTTAGATCAACTTTCATTCATTCCGTGCTGATGAAACAAATATTTGCAATTCCTGAGGCCAATCACTTCATTGTGATGCACAATCAGCCAGCTTAGATCAATCTTCCAAAAAAGGAAAGGAATAAATGAGAAGCAATTAAGGTTTCCAAAATGAACCAGGTGGTGGTGGCAGCTCACACTTGTAATTCTATCTACTCAAGGCCTGAAATCCAAGGATCTGGACTAAGTCTGTCTGTTATGAAAATATTCCTGTCTGAAACATCATCTCTGTTATCACAGCCCAGCTGATACACTCTGCCCAACAGGTTCCAAACACCAAAGTTCATCTCCTATCTGAAATACTAGCAAACGTACTCACACATTATTTCCTTTTTGGGAGATAGTTGAAACAAGTACCAGAAACATTTCCCTGGCTTCAGAGTGGAAGTGGAAATATATACTCACTAGAAGCCCATCTAGTAAATTACAGTCAATCATCTTTCCTCACATCTTGTTAGTTAAATTGAACAATGAGTGTTTGGATCAGAAGCGATGTGTATGAGCATACAGGTTGTAAAAGTACTGTAATCCTAGCTACTCAAGATAAGCTGAGACCTGAGGATTCCAGTTCAAAATCAGCCATGCAATAAATTCCATAAGATTTTTACCTTTAATTAACCAGCAAAAAACAGAGTGTTGAATTGTGCGTAAAATGCCACAGGCCTAAGCTTTGCATAAAAGTGGTAAGGGGTAGCATTGAGGATGTCCACTCTCTCCACTCCTTTTTAACATAGTACTAGAATTCCTAGGCAGTGCAATAAGGCAAGAAGCAAGCATAAAGGGGATCCAAGTGGAGAAAGAGGAAATAAAAATATCCCTCTTTGTAGATGACATGATTCTATATTTAAAGAATCCTATAGACTCTACTCCCAAGCTCCTTGAGCTGATTCAAAGCTTTGGAAGGGTAGCAGGCCATAAAATCATCCCTCAAAAATCAACTGCCTTCCTTTACGCCAACAGTGATAGGAACGAGGCAATAATCAGGAAAGAAACTCCTTTCACAATAGCCTCAAAGAAAATAAAGTACCTAGGAATTAGCTTAACTAAGAATGTAAAGGACCGTTTAGATGAAAATTTTAAAACCCTAAAAAAGGAAATTAAAGCAAAACTAAGGAAATGGAAAAACCTCCCATGCTCCTGGATTGGAAGAATCAACATTGTGAAAATGACAATCTTGCCAAGGGCTATCTACAAATTCAATGTAATACCCATCAACATCCCAATGTCATTCTTTAAAGAAATAGAAGAGGCAATTCAAAATTTCACATGGAATAGTAAAAGAGCCGTATAGCAAAAACATTACTTAGCAGAAAGAACAGAGCTGGAGGAATTTCAATTCCAAACTTTAGACTCTATTATAGAGCTATAATTCTTAAAACAGCTTGGTACTTGCACAAGAACAGGCCTGAAGTCCAATGGAATAGAACTGCGGACCCAGATATTAAACCACAGACCTAGGGCCACCTAATCTTTGACCAGGGAGCCAAAAAAATAGAATGGAAGAAAGATAGCCTCTTCAACAAGTTGTGCTGGCAGAACGGGTTAAGCACCTGCAGAAAACTAAGGTTGGGTCCTTCTTTGTCACCTTGCACTAGAATTAACTCCAAATGGATCAAAGACCTGGAGGTAAAAGCTGACACACTGAAACGTTTACAGGAAGGAATAGGAGATACACTAGGCCTCCTTGGCACAGGTCGAAACTTTCTTAATAAGGACCAAGAATCACAACAAATCAGAGAAAGGCTGGATAAGTGGGACTGCATTAAACTGCAGAGCTTTTGTATGGCAACGGATATAGCTAGTAAACTAATCAGGAAGCCTACAGGGTAGGAGAAGATCTTCACCAACCAAACAACGGACAAAGGCCTCATATCTAAAATATATCAACAACTCAAAAAATTGAATCACTCAAAAACTAACCTCCAAAGTAACACCCATCCCATTAAAAATGGGCCAAAGACTTAAAGAGAGTCTTCTCTGAAGAAGAAACAAAAATGGCTTATTGACACATGAAGAAATGCTCAACATCTCTGGTCATAAAAGAAATGCAAAGCAAAACAAGTCTAAGATTCCACCTCACTCCAGTTAGAATGGCCAGGATCAGGAAAACGAATGACAACAGATCCTGGAGGGGATGCGGCCAGGAGGGATCACTACTACACTGTTGGTGGGAGTGCAAACTCATTCAACCACTATGGAAAGCAGTGTGGCAGTGCCTCAAAAGGCTAAACATAAAACTCCCCCGTGACCCAGCAATTCCACTACTTGGCATTTACCCAACAATCCAGAAACAAGGGCATACTAAACCCACTAGCTCAACAATGTTCATTGCAGCACTATTCACCATAGCAAAGATATGGAACCAACCCAGATGTCCCTCAGTTGATGAGTGGATCAACAAGTTGTGGTATTTGTACACAATGGAATTCTATGCTGCTGTCAGAAAGAATGGCATCGCCCCATTTGTTAGGAAATGGAAAGACTTAGAACAAATCATATTAAGTGAAGTAAGCCAGACTCAAAGGAACTCAGTGGTTTCCTTCATTCGTCATAATCAGTAGAAACCTTGGGCTCTACTAGCAGAGATTGTCAATAGAGCAAAAGGCCATATATAAGGCCGTTTAATGTGAAGCTAATTGAAAGGACCTCCAGGATATTGACACAAAAGCCATATAATGAATGATTGTTGTCCTTAATGTACTATGTTGTCTCTCATCTCGTTTGCTGTCCCTTGGTTATCCCATATTGGTATAGTAGCTCACTTTATCTTATATATTGAATTTATTTGTATTTGGATATTTGAAATTTGATAGGGAAGGGGGGAAAACCAAGACGGGTGGGGGGTGTGGGGTTGGAGGGAAATGGGTACCAAGACATGTGAAAGGGTATCAATGTATGTGAATTAATGCACCTTGTATCTGGCAAATATCATCTAACCCTCTTACTAATTACAATAAAAAATGAAAAAAAAAGAAAGTTGTAGTGTGTAGGGAGGATGATGGGGTCAAATACATTTCTTCTTAGAAATTTACCTCATCTGGTTGCCCTGGATTTTCCTGGCCTTCTTCTTAGAGAAAGTTCTGTTATACTGGATTTGTGGCTTGGCAATGATCTAGCATGTACATCTTCGAGTAAGACATCCACAACTTCCATGCCTGAGACTCGAGTTTCCTGACCTTTGGCAACAGCACAGCAACATCTTTCTTCCTCCTGAGCCACAGGCCAAGTGAGCTGGCTTGAGCTGGTTGTTAGTTACAGTGGCTTGGTTACCATTGTTCCATATTCTGTTCCATTGTGAGGGAGGCAGGGTCACCTTTCAGGGCCCAATGACCAAAGATCCTTGCTCACAAAAGACCTCACCAGAGACATACTGGAGGCTGAACATCTCCTCCAATCTCACAATATACATGTGGATGTTGTAAACAGCACACCTTATTTGTCTAATCCCAATGTCTTCCACTAGGCCCAACTACAAGTCTGGTCTCAGGCTCAAGGAGCCTTTTTAGGTAAGATCCAAACTTAAGGGTCAATATTGCCCTCATCCTTTACAAAACATTTGCTTCACAGTGCCTTCTCTGCCTGCATTTTGCCCCTTGTCGAATTTTTTTTGTTTTGCTAGTCTTGGGACTTGACTTCAGAGTGTGAACATTGTTCTTGGGCTTTCTTTAGGCTTTAGCTGTCCCACCGAGCCACAGCACCACTTGCAGCGTTTTCTATGTATGTGGTAATTAGGAATAAAACCTGAGTCTTTTTGCTTCGTAGCCAAGTACTCTACCACTAGGTGAAACACACAGGGCATCTTGCACATATTTTTGACGTCAATCTACTAGGATATTATTAGGTTTCTGTATCCTAATCAATTTTTTCCTGATGATTAGCTTTGCTGTCAAGTGTAAAAAATGCAAGAGGGAAAAACACAGAAGAATTAGTGAAATTAAAAGAAAGCATTAGACACAGTTAAGTGTTCATTCTTTGTAGGAGAAAAGATATTTGGATATGATGATGATGATGATGACTTTATAATTACTATGTCAGGGTTGAGAGTTTGGCATGGTGGTAGAGTGCTTGCCTAGCATCCATGAAGATCTGGGTTTGATTGCTCAGTATCACATAGATAGAAAATCTAGATGTGGCACTGTGGCTCATGTGGCAGAGGGCTAGACTTGAGAAAACCCGAGGACAGTTCTCAGGCCCTGAATTCAAGCCCCAAGACTGGCAGAAAGATAAAAGAAAATAAAAATGCTTTTTACGAGCTAATTCACTCACAGCATTTGCTTCTGAAATCTTCGCTTCTGCATCTTGTGAAATACCCCTTTCCCTCAATGTAGACAAGAAAAACAGATCCATCCCATGGTCCACTGTGAGGCCACTGGTTGGGCAAAGAGCTAGTCATGCAGCAACACATAAGTTTTACTCTAAAACTTTCCAAGCTTTGTACTCAAATATGCTACCTACTTACCAACTTAGGTCGGTTATCCTTATGCTATACATTTTCTTCATGACTACAATATTCTTACACTCCTACGTTAATCCTTTTGTACCTCCCCTGACCTCTCTCATTCTTTTTTTCTATCTCTGGACCTCTGCTCGTCTTTCAACCCTTATACTGCACGAATCTACACTTGATGGCTGTTGAGCAATATGGTATATGTAGGTGGTTAATTATTCTCTAGGCTCAGAGGGACTTAAAGACAATAGAGATAGATTGAGAGGCTTATTGTTTGGGGTATAAATCGCTTATGAGTGGTTGTATTAGACTGGTCTGTAAGTGCAGAAAAAGAAAGAATGATAATACCAATCAAAACTTGTGAACATCTAGTGTCTGCCAGCTACAGATGTCTAGGTTAGTTATATCTGAAAAACTATAATCGTATTTAGTAGTAATCTTGCTCCCATTTTCAAATGGGCAGAACAAGAAACTCAAGAAAAATGTCAAATCAAGAAACAACATCCCCCACCCAATGTAAATAGACAATGGAACAGTCACTAGCAAACCTAGACCAGAGTCTTCCAAGTGCTACACAAATGCAATTGATAAACATCATTAATGAAAACTGTGAAAATATAAAGAAAGAGATAATGGAGGAAGCCATAACTGAACAAGAGGAAAGTAAAAACAAGGTGATAAGTGAAAAAGAAGAAGCCATAAAGGAGGCCATAATAAAGGTTTTTCAAAGAAAGATGGATGAATTCATAGAATCCACAAATAAAAACGTGACCAAACTCCACCAAATGTCCAAAGAAAATAAAGCTACTGAGCTAACCACTCAAAAGGAAATCAAGGAGATAAAGAAATCCATACATGTTCAAAAACAAGAGACGCAAGGCATCAAAAGTGAGCAATTAGAAGCGAGGGAGATGAAAAATAAAGTAGATAGCTTTGATAGCAGGTTAGACAATGCAGAGGAGAGAATTTCCGGGGCTGAAGATAATTTAGGTATTATAAAGAACAGAAAATGAGTCAATCCAAATCTAGGAAATATGAGAGAGCGCTTCAGGAGGTCCAAGATACAATTAGGAAGCCTAATTTAAGGCTAGTTGGTATTGAGGAGGGCGTGGAGAAAGAGGTCAATGGTATTGGAAATATACTTCAGGGAATCATCTCAGAGAATTTCCCAAATATCCAGAAGGGCAGGCCCATCCAGATACGAGAAGCTTTTAGAACCCCAAACAGACCTGACCAGAAAAGAACATGCCACCGCCACATTGTGATACGAACTGGATTAATAGAAACGAAAGGAAAGATCCTAAAGGCAGCCAGGGAAAAGGGATCAGTACCTATAAAGGCAAACCAATCAGAATAACCCCAGATTTCTCAGCAGAGACCATGCAAGCACGAAGTGACTGGAAGCATATATGTCATGCCCTTAAATCAAATAACTACCAACCAAGAATACTGTAGCCAGCTAACCTCTCATTCAAACTGAGGGAACAATAAAACATTCCATTCCAGGGAAAAGCTGCAACAATATGTCGAAACCAAACCAACACTACAGAGAATTCTCAACGATGCTCTATACATACAAAACCAAAATAAATGCAACATAGGGAAAGAAATGGCACCTAAACAGCATACCATCTAAGGACCACAAGAACTCTCAAGACACAGGCCCTACTAAAAGCTTTTAAAAATGGTAGGAACTAATAAATATCTCTCAATCCTAACTCTCAATATCAATGGACTTAACTCTCCAATTAAACGGCCTATTCTGTCTAGTTGGAACAAAAGCAAGAGCCATCGTTCTGCTGTCTTCAAGAGACACATCTTACCCAAAAACAATCATCTTTTGAAAGTGAGAGGTTGGAATAAACTCTATCAAGCTAACTGCCCCCATAAACAGGCTGGAGTTGCCATCCTCATATCAGATACAATAGACTTCAAACTAAAATTAGTAAGAAAAGACAAAGAAGGTTACTACATACTACTAAAGGGATCTTTCCTCCAGGAAGCATAACGATCCTAAATATTTACAAACCCAATCCCGGAGCTCCAAACTTCATCAAGCAAACTTTACTTACACTAAAACCATACATAGATCGAAATACAGTGATTGTTGGTGAGTTTAACACACCACTCTCACCTATGGACAGATCAACAAGGCAAAAACTCAACAGAGAAACCTTAGAAGTGAACAACTATATAGACCGACTAGATGTAACAGACATCTGCAGAATATTCCACCCAGTAACACCACAATTTACTATACGGGGTCTTTTATTATTCCATATGAAATTTTGAATTGCCTCTTCTATTTCTTTAAAGAATGACATTGGGATGTTGATTGGTATTACATTGAATTTGTAGATAGCCCTTGGCAAGATTGTCATTTTCACAACGTTGATTCTTCTAATCCAGGAGCATGCGAGGTTTTTCCATTTCCTTAGTTCTACTTTAATTTCCTTTTTTATGGTTTTAAAGTTTTCATCTAAACGGTCTTTACATTCTTAGTTAAGCTAACTGCTAGGTACTTTATTTTCTTTGAGGCTATTGTGAAAGGAATTTCTTTCCTGATTATTGCCTCGTTCCTCTCAGTGTTGGCATAAAGTAAGGCAGTTGATTTGTGAGGGTTGATTTTATGGCCTGCTACACTTCCAAAGCTTTGAATCAGCTCAAGGAACTTGGGAGTAGAGTCTATAGGATTCTTTAAATACAAAATCATGTCATCTGCAAAGAGGGATAGTTTTATTTCCTCTTTCCCTACTTGGATCCCCTTTATGCTTGCTTCTTGCCTTATTGCACTGCCTAGGAATTCTAGTACTATGTTAAAAAGGAGTGGAGAGAGTGGGCATCCTTGTCTCGTTCCTGATTTTAGAGGGAATGGCTTTAGATTTTCACCATTAATATAATACTGGCAGTGGGTTTCTCATACACAGCCTTTATTACATTCAGAAATGTTCCATGGATTCCTAGTTTCTTCACATCTTTTAAAATAAAGGGGTTCTGGATCTTGTCAAATGCCTTTTCCGCATCTATTGAGACAATCATGTGATTTTATCCCTGCTCCTGTTGATGTGTTGAATTATATTAATTGATTTGTGTATGTTGAACCAGCTTTGCCTCCCTGTGATGAATCCAGTTTGATCATAGTGTATAATTTTTTTGATGAGTTGTTGTAGAAGGTTGGCCAGTATTTTGTTGAGAAGTTTTGCATCGAAGTTCATCAAAGAAATGGGTCTACAGATCTCTTTCTTTGATGAATCTCTGTCTGGTTTGGGGATGAGGGATATACTGGCTTCACAGAATGAGTTTGGTAAAGAACCTTCATTTTCAATTTTGTTGAAGAGCTTGAGGAGTATTGGTGTGAGCTCTGCTTTGAAGACCTTATAGAATTCAGCTGTGAGTCCATCTGGCCCTGGGCTCTTTTTAAGTGGAAGTTGTCTGATTTCCATTTCTATTTCAGAGCTTGAAATAGGCCTGTTGAGTTGGGTTAGCTCTTCTTGGTTCAGTGTGGGTATGTTAATATTGTCTAGGAATTCATCCATTTCTTCTAGATTCTCAAATTTGTTGACGTAAAGTTTTGAGAAGTATTCCCTCATGATATTCTGGATCTTGGTAATTTCTGTCGTGATATTACCATTTTCATCTGCGATTTTGTTTATTTCGATATGCTCTCTTCTTTTTTTGGTAAGATTTGCTAAGGGCTTGTCAATTATGTTAATTCTTTCAAAGAACCAACGCCTTCTTTTGTTGATTCTTTCTGTAGTTTTTTTTATTCCAAATCATTTAATTCTGCTTTGATTTTAATAATTTGCTTTCTCCTAATGGGTTTAGGGTTGGTTTGTTGCTCTTTTTCCAGGAGGTTAAGGTGAGATATTAACTAGTTGGTTTGCCATTTTTCCAACTTGCTGTTGTAGGCACTCAGCGCTATAAATTTTCCTCTGAGTACTGCCTTTGTTGTGTCCCTAAGGACTTGATATTTGTGTGCTCCTTATTGTTAAATTTCATAAACAGTTGGATATCTGTTCTGATCTCTTCGATTACCCATTGTTTTTGATTCAACAATGTGTTGTTCAGTCTCCATGAGTTACAGGGTTGTCTTTGGTGGAGATGTGTGTTCAGCTCCAATTTGATGCCTTTATGGTCTGAGAGTGTGCATGGAATAATTTCAGTGTTTCTGAATCTGTCCAGGTTTGCTTTATGGCCTAAGATGTGGTCTATTTTGGAAAATGTTCCATGTGCTGCTGAGAAAAACGTAAATTGTGGTGTTACTGGGTGGAATATTCTGCAGATGTCTGTTACATCTAGTCGGTCTATATAGTTGTTCACTTCTAAGGTTTCTCTGTTGAGTTTTTGCCTTGTTGATCTGTCCATAGGTGAGAGTGGTGTGTTAAACTCACCAACAATCACTGTATTTCGATCTATGTATGGTTTTAGTGTAAGTAAAGTTTGCTTGATGAAGTTTGGAGCTCCGGGATTGGGTTTGTAAATATTTAGGATCGTTATGCTTCCTGGAGGAAAGATCCCTTTAGTAGTATGTAGTAACCTTCTTTGTCTTTTCTTACTAATTTTAGTTTGAAGTCTATTGTATCTGATATGAGGATGGCAACTCCAGCCTGTTTATGGGGGCAGTTAGCTTGATAGAGTTTATTCCAACCTCTCACTTTCAAAAGATGATTGTTTTTGGGTAAGATGTGTCTCTTGAAGACAGCAGAACGATGGCTCTTGCTTTTGTTCCAACTAGACAGAATAGGCCGTTTAATTGGAGAGTTAAGTCCATTGATATTGAGAGTTAGGATTGAGAGATATTTATTAGTTCCTACCATTTTTAAAAGCTTTTAGTAGGGCCTGTGTCTTGAGAGTTCTTGTGGTCCTTAGATGGTATGCTGTTTAGGTGCCATTTCTTTCCCTATGTTGCATTTATTTTGGTTTTGTATGTATAGAGCATCGTTGAGAATTCTCTGTAGTGTTGGTTTGGTTTCGACATATTGTTGCAGCTTTTCCCTGGAATGGAATGTTTTATTGTTCCCTCAGTTTGAATGAGAGGTTAGCTGGCTACAGTATTCTTGGTTGGTAGTTATTTGATTTAAGGGCATGACATATATGCTTCCAGTCACTTCGTGCTTGCATGGTCTCTGCTGAGAAATCTGGGGTTATTCTGATTGGTTTGCCTTTATAGGTACTGATCCCTTTTCCCTGGCTGCCTTTAGGATCTTTCCTTTCGTTTCTATTAATCCAGTTCGTATCACAATGTGGCGGTGGCATGTTCTTTTCTGGTCAGGTCTGTTTGGGGTTCTAAAAGCTTCTCGTATCTGGATGGGCCTGCCCTTCTGGATATTTGGGAAATTCTCTGAGATGATTCCCTGAAGTATATTTCCAATACCATTGACCTCTTTCTCCACGCCCTCCTCAATACCAACTAGCCTTAAATTAGGCTTCCTAATTGTATCTTGGACCTCCTGAAGCGCTCTCTCATATTTCCTAGATTTGGATTGACTCATTTTCTGTTCTTTATAATACCTAAATTATCTTCAGCCCCGGAAATTCTCTCCTCTGCATTGTCTAACCTGCTATCAAAGCTATCTACTTTATTTTTCATCTCCCTCGCTTCTAATTGCTCACTTTTGATGCCTTGCGTCTCTTGTTTTTGAACATGTATGGATTTCTTTATCTCCTTGATTTCCTTTTGAGTGGTTAGCTCAGTAGCTTTATTTTCTTTGGACATTTGGTGGAGTTTGGTCACGTTTTTATTTGTGGATTCTATGAATTCATCCATCTTTCTTTGAAAAACCTTTATTATGGCCTCCTTTATGGCTTCTTCTTTTTCACTTATCACCTTGTTTTTACTTTCCTCTTGTTCAGTTATGGCTTCCTCCATTATCTCTTTCTTTATATTTTCACAGTTTTCATTAATGATGTTTATCAATTGCATTTGTGTAGCACTTGGAAGACTCTGGTCTAGGTTTGCTAGTGACTGTTCCATTGTCTATTTACATTGGGTGGGGGATGTTGTTTCTTGATTTGACATTTTTCTTGAGTTTCTTGTTCTGCCCATTTGAAAATGGGAGCAAGATTACTACTAAATACGATTATAGTTTTTCAGATATAACTAACCTAGACATCTGTAGCTGGCAGACACTAGATGTTCACAAGTTTTGATTGGTATTATCATTCTTTCTTTTTCTGCACTTACAGACCAGTCTAATACAACCACTCATAAGCGATTTATACCCCAAACAATAAGCCTCTCAATCTATCTCTATTGTCTTTAAGTCCCTCTGAGCCTAGAGAATAATTAACCACCTACATATACCATATTGCTCAACAGCCATCAAGTGTAGATTCGTGCAGTATAAGGGTTGAAAGACGAGCAGAGGTCCAGAGATAGAAAAAAAGAATGAGAGAGGTCAGGGGAGGTACAAAAGGATTAACGTAGGAGTGTAAGAATATTGTAGTCATGAAGAAAATGTATAGCATAAGGATAACCGACCTAAGTTGGTAAGTAGGTAGCATATTTGAGTACAAAGCTTGGAAAGTTTTAGAGTAAAACTTATGTGTTGCTGCATAACTAGCTCTTTGCCCAACCAGTGGCCTCACAGTGGACCATGGGATGGATCTGTTTTTCTTGTCTACATTGAGGGAAAGGGGTATTTCACAAGATGCAGAAGCGAAGATTTCAGAAGCAAATGCTGTGAGTGAATTAGCTCGTAAAAAGCATTTTTATTTTCTTTTATCTTTCTGCCAGTCTTGGGGCTTGAATTCAGGGCCTGAGAACTGTCCTCGGGTTTTCTCAAGTCTAGCCCTCTGCCACATGAGCCACAGTGCCACATCTAGATTTTCTATCTATGTGATACTGAGCAATCAAACCCAGATCTTCATGGATGCTAGGCAAGCACTCTACCACCATGCCAAACTCTCAACCCTGACATAGTAATTATAAAGTCATCATCATCATCATCATATCCAAATATCTTTTCTCCTACAAAGAATGAACACTTAACTGTGTCTAATGCTTTCTTTTAATTTCACTAATTCTTCTGTGTTTTTCCCTCTTGCATTTTTTACACTTGACAGCAAAGCTAATCATCAGGAAAAAATTGATTAGGATACAGAAACCTAATAATATCCTAGTAGATTGACGTCAAAAATATGTGCAAGATGCCCTGTGTGTTTCACCTAGTGGTAGAGTACTTGGCTACGAAGCAAAAAGACTCAGGTTTTATTCCTAATTACCACATACATAGAAAACGCTGCAAGTGGTGCTGTGGCTCGGTGGGACAGCTAAAGCCTAAAGAAAGCCCAAGAACAATGTTCACACTCTGAAGTCAAGTCCCAAGACTAGCAAAACAAAAAAAATTCGACAAGGGGCAAAATGCAGGCAGAGAAGGCACTGTGAAGCAAATGTTTTGTAAAGGATGAGGGCAATATTGACCCTTAAGTTTGGATCTTACCTAAAAAGGCTCCTTGAGCCTGAGACCAGACTTGTAGTTGGGCCTAGTGGAAGACATTGGGATTAGACAAATAAGGTGTGCTGTTTACAACATCCACATGTATATTGTGAGATTGGAGGAGATGTTCAGCCTCCAGTATGTCTCTGGTGAGGTCTTTTGTGAGCAAGGATCTTTGGTCATTGGGCCCTGAAAGGTGACCCTGCCTCCCTCACAATGGAACAGAATATGGAACAATGGTAACCAAGCCACTGTAACTAACAACCAGCTCAAGCCAGCTCACTTGGCCTGTGGCTCAGGAGGAAGAAAGATGTTGCTGTGCTGTTGCCAAAGGTCAGGAAACTCGAGTCTCAGGCATGGAAGTTGTGGATGTCTTACTCGAAGATGTACATGCTAGATCATTGCCAAGCCACAAATCCAGTATAACAGAACTTTCTCTAAGAAGAAGGCCAGGAAAATCCAGGGCAACCAGATGAGGTAAATTTCTAAGAAGAAATGTATTTGACCCCATCATCCTCCCTACACACTACAACTTTCTTTTTTTTTCATTTTTTATTGTAATTAGTAAGAGGGTTAGATGATATTTGCCAGATACAAGGTGCATTAATTCACATACATTGATACCCTTTCACATGTCTTGGTACCCATTTCCCTCCAACCCCACACCCCCCACCCGTCTTGGTTTTCCCCCCTTCCCTATCAAATTTCAAATATCCAAATACAAATAAATTCAATATATAAGATAAAGTGAGCTACTATACCAATATGGGATAACCAAGGGACAGCAAACGAGATGAGAGACAACATAGTACATTAAGGACAACAATCATTCATTATATGGCTTTTGTGTCAATATCCTGGAGGTCCTTTCAATTAGCTTCACATTAAACGGCCTTATATATGGCCTTTTGCTCTATTGACAATCTCTGCTAGTAGAGCCCAAGGTTTCTACTGATTATGACGAATGAAGGAAACCACTGAGTTCCTTTGAGTCTGGCTTACTTCACTTAATATGATTTGTTCTAAGTCTTTCCATTTCCTAACAAATGGGGCGATGCCATTCTTTCTGACAGCAGCATAGAATTCCATTGTGTACAAATACCACAACTTGTTGATCCACTCATCAACTGAGGGACATCTGGGTCGGTTCCATATCTTTGCTATGGTGAATAGTGCTGCAATGAACATTGTTGTGCTAGTGGGTTTAGTATGCCCTTGTTTCTGGATTGTTGGGTAAATGCCAAGTAGTGGAATTGCTGGGTCACGGGGGAGTTTTATGTTTAGCCTTTTGAGGCACTGCCACACTGCTTTCCATAGTGGTTGAATGAGTTTGCACTCCCACCAACAGTGTAGTAGTGATCCCTCCTGGCCGCATCCCCTCCAGGATCTGTTGTCATTCGTTTTCCTGATCCTGGCCATTCTAACTGGAGTGAGGTGGAATCTTAGACTTGTTTTGCTTTGCATTTCTTTTATGACCAGAGATGTTGAGCATTTCTTCATGTGTCAATAAGCCATTTTTGTTTCTTCTTCAGAGAAGACTCTCTTTAAGTCTTTGGCCCATTTTTAATGGGATGGGTGTTACTTTGGAGGTTAGTTTTTGAGTGATTCAATTTTTTGAGTTGTTGATATATTTTAGATATGAGGCCTTTGTCCGTTGTTTGGTTGGTGAAGATCTTCTCCTACCCTGTAGGCTTCCTGATTAGTTTACTAGCTATATCCGTTGCCATACAAAAGCTCTGCAGTTTAATGCAGTCCCACTTATCCAGCCTTTCTCTGATTTGTTGTGATTCTTGGTCCTTATTAAGAAAGTTTCGACCTGTGCCAAGGAGGCCTAGTGTATCTCCTATTCCTTCCTGTAAACGTTTCAGTGTGTCAGCTTTTACCTCCAGGTCTTTGATCCATTTGGAGTTAATTCTAGTGCAAGGTGACAAAGAAGGACCCAACCTTAGTTTTCTGCAGGTGCTTAACCCGTTCTGCCAGCACAACTTGTTGAAGAGGCTATCTTTCTTCCATTCTATTTTTTTGGCTCCCTGGTCAAAGATTAGGTGGCCCTAGGTCTGTGGTTTAATATCTGGGTCCGCAGTTCTATTCCATTGGACTTCAGGCCTGTTCTTGTGCAAGTACCAAGCTGTTTTAAGAATTATAGCTCTATAATAGAGTCTAAAGTTTGGAATTGAAATTCCTCCAGCTCTGTTCTTTCTGCTAAGTAATGTTTTTGCTATACGGCTCTTTTACTATTCCATGTGAAATTTTGAATTGCCTCTTCTATTTCTTTAAAGAATGACATTGGGATGTTGATGGGTATTACATTGAATTTGTAGATAGCCCTTGGCAAGATTGTCATTTTCACAATGTTGATTCTTCCAATCCAGGAGCATGGGAGGTTTTTCCATTTCCTTAGTTCTGCTTTAATTTCCTTTTTTAGGGTTTTAAAATTTTCATCTAAACGGTCCTTTACATTCTTAGTTAAGCTAATTCCTAGGTACTTTATTTTCTTTGAGGCTATTGTGAAAGGAGTTTCTTTCCTGATTATTGCCTCGTTCCTATCACTGTTGGCGTAAAGGAAGGCAGTTGATTTTTGAGGGATGATTTTATGGCCTGCTACCCTTCCAAAGCTTTGAATCAGCTCAAGGAGCTTGGGAGTAGAGTCTATAGGATTCTTTAAATATAGAATCATGTCATCTACAAAGAGGGATATTTTTATTTCCTCTTTCTCCACTTGGATCCCCTTTATGCTTGCTTCTTGCCTTATTGCACTGCCTAGGAATTCTAGTACTATGTTAAAAAGGAGTGGAGAGAGTGGACATCCTCAATGCTACCCCTTACCACTTTTATGCAAAGCTTAGGCCTGTGGCATTTTACGCACAATTCAACACTCTGTTTTTTGCTGGTTAATTAAAGGTAAAAATCTTATGGAATTTATTGCATGGCTGATTTTGAACTGGAATCCTCAGGTCTCAGCTTATCTTGAGTAGCTAGGATTACAGTACTTTTACAACCTGTATGCTCATACACATCGCTTCTGATCCAAACACTCATTGTTCAATTTAACTAACAAGATGTGAGGAAAGATGATTGACTGTAATTTACTAGATGGGCTTCTAGTGAGTATATATTTCCACTTCCACTCTGAAGCCAGGGAAATGTTTCTGGTACTTGTTTCAACTATCTCCCAAAAAGGAAATAATGTGTGAGTACGTTTGCTAGTATTTCAGATAGGAGATGAACTTTGGTGTTTGGAACCTGTTGGGCAGAGTGTATCAGCTGGGCTGTGATAACAGAGATGATGTTTCAGACAGGAATATTTTCATAACAGACAGACTTAGTCCAGATCCTTGGATTTCAGGCCTTGAGTAGATAGAATTACAAGTGTGAGCTGCCACCACCACCTGGTTCATTTTGGAAACCTTAATTGCTTCTCATTTGTTCCTTTCCTTTTTTGGAAGATTGATCTAAGCTGGCTGATTGTGCATCACAATGAAGTGATTGGCCTCAGGAATTGCAAATATTTGTTTCATCAGCACGGAATGAATGAAAGTTGATCTAAACCCAATAGTATTTTCCTTCTGATAAATAGGGAACTTACTTATATCATTTTTCCTTGCCTTTGCTTTCCCAAAGCAAGCAACATGTTTCTTAAAAACTATACTTCATGAGAATATTATAATTAGAAGCTATCTTCTGCACACTTCAGAATAGTCCTTGCATTTATAAACTTATATTACAATATTAGGTAGAAGAATGGTGACTGTTAGTTTCATAACTATTTCATATGTTTTACTCTTTAAGGCTCATTAACTCAAGAAGGGATTAAATACATTTAGATAATAGTAGATCATAGCTGCTTCTGATTTGATGTGTGAGCAGATGATACACATTCTGACTGGAGTCAGGTGGAATCTCAAAGTTGTTTTGATTTTCATTTCCCTTATTGCTAGAGATATGGAGCATTTCTTCATGTGTCTAAAGCCCATTTTAATTTTTTCTTCAGAGAATACTCTTTTAAGTCTTTAGCCCACCTTTTAATAGGATGGTTGTTTCTTTGAAGATTTGTTTGGGAGAGATTCATTTTTTTCAGCTATAGATATATTTTAGATAACTACATATATTTTTGTAGAAAAAAGAATGGAAGCCATCATGCTGGCTCACAACTTAATTTCAGCTACTTAGGAGGCTCAGGGCTTTGGATCACAGGTCAAAGCCAACCAGGGCCCTACAGTGTGTGAGATCAAACTCTGTGAACATACAATGACTGTAAGAGGAATCTCACTGCCTGGGAATGTAGCCTAATGGTAGAGTGCTCACCTAGAATGCATGAAGACCTAGGTTCTATTCACCGGTACCGCATACTCAGAAAAAAAGCTAGAAGTGGCGCTGTGTCTCAAGAGGCAGAGCACTCACCTTGGGCAAGCGAGTCCAATGAAAATGTCTAGGCCCTGAGTCCAAGCCGTAGGACTGGCAAAAAGAATAAAAAGAGCAATCTTACTTAAGTAACAAGGAATGTACCCGATATTTATACAAACTGAAAAATTCATTAAGAAATTAGAAAATATGTATAAAGTGCATAATTTCTTTTGTGTGTTGGCACTGGGTCTTCAACTGAGTGCTTCAGCTCTATCCCTGACCTTTTCTCTTCAAGGCTAGCACTGTACCAATGCAGCCCCAAATCAACTATCTTCAATTGAGATATAAGCGATGAATATTTCAGGGTGCTTCATGAAAAACATTTTTATAAATTGAAACTTTCAACACAGTCTTATTTTAGTATGAATGTTGAGATGGGAAGAGACAGAAAAAGTGAAATGTTTCCTGATCCCCATAGAGAAGAGACTCAGCAGAACCACTGTGGTCTGCAGGCTTCTTTGTGAGTTTTGTTTGCTTGTTTGATTTTTGTCAATTGTGGGGCTTGAACTCTGGGCCTGGGCACTGTCCCTGAGCTCTTCAGCTGAAGGCTAGTGCTTTACTCTGTGAGCCACAGTGCCACTTCTAGTTTTTCTGGCAGTTAACTGGGTACTTTGGCTGGCTTTAAACTTTGATTCTCAGATCTTAGCCTCCTGAGTAGCTAAGATTATAGGTGTGAGGTACCATCACCAGGCTGCTGCTCTGTTACTATGCAGGTTCTGGATCAAGAACTTCAAGTTCTTACTTCAATTTTTTCTTCTCTTGCCTGATACTCTGCCATTTGAACAGCCCCATTTCCTGGTCTTTGTTGGTTAATGAGAGATATTATGATTTTCTAATATTCAGAGCAATGATTATAAAACGCAGCATTTTACTTACTTGAATAAATTAAGAGACAGGACCTAGTGAGATGGAAAACAAAATTTTTTTTCAAGTTGCTATCCTGTTCTAATGCATAAGTCTGGCTATTTTGCTTACACACAAATATGTATTTTACCAATTTCTACTCTATTTTTCCTTAGCTTAAAACCACCACTGCCATTTCATAGATTTTGTTGTTGTTGTTTGCGGTGCTTGAACTCTGTGCCTGGGCTGTTCCTCAGATCTTCAGTTCAATGCCAGTGCTCTACTACTTTTGATTTGGCCAGTCCTGGGCTTGAACTCAGGGACTGAGCACTGTCCTTATATTTTTCAAGGCTAGGGCTCTACCACTTCAGCCTCAGCACCACTTCCAGCATTTTTCTATGTATGTGATATTGAGGAATTGAACCCAGGTCTTCGTGCATGCTAGGCAAGCACTCTACCACTAGGCCAAACTCCCAGCCCAAAATTATTCATCATTACTATTAGCTATCTTCTTTTTTTTTATTATTGATTCGTCATGGTGCTTGGACTTTGGGCCTGGACACTGTCCCTGACCTCTTCAGCTCAAGGCTAGCGCTCTTCCTCTACAGCTCCATTTTTGGTTTCTGGTAGTTAATTGGTGATGTAAGTCTCACAAACATATGTGTCCAGGCTGGCTTTGGGCTTTGATCCAAGATCCTGCAATCTCAGCCTCCATAGTAGGTAGAATTACACGCTTCAGCCAGCAGTGCCTGACTGTTTGATGTCTCTGTCTCTGTCTCTCCGTCTCTGTCTGTCTCTGTCGGTCTGCCTCTCTCTCTCTCTATCTGTCTCTTTCTCTCTGTCTCACTCTCTCTCTCTCTGCCTCTCTCTCTGCCTCTCTCTCTGTCTCTCTGCCTCTCTCTCTGTCTCTCTCTCTCTCTGTCTCTGTCTCTCTCTCTTTCTCGCTCTCTCTCTCTCTTTCTCTCTCTGTTTTGGTTGTAAGACTTTAATTGTGCACCTGGGCAGTGTCCCTGGGCTCTTCAGCTCAAGGCTACAACCTTAAACACCTTGAGCCACAGTGTCACTTCTGGTTTTCTGGTGCTTAAGTGGAAGTAACAGTTTCATGGACTTTAGTGTCTGGCCTGGCTTTGAACTGTGATCCTCAGAACCCAACCTTCTGAGATCATTTCGAGCTTTTTTTGGTGTAAGTTGTACAGAGTAATTGAACAGAAGGCTTTGTGCATACTAGGCAAGCAAACTACCACTAGTGTGCACTCCAGCCTTAGATAAGGGCTTTCTTTTTCTTTTTTTTACACATGGGGCTTGAACTCTGGGCCTGGATGTTTACCTTAAGCTCTTCAGCTCAAGGCAAGAGCTCTACCACTTGAGGCACATTGTCATTTTGAATTTTCTGGATTATTTGGAAATAAGATTCTCACAGATTTTTATGCCTGGGCCGTCTTTGAACCTCGATCCTCCAGGGTAGCTAGGATTACCAGGGTGAGCCACCAGACACGGGCATTAAATTATTATTTTTTGCATGTCCTATGGCTTCAACTCATGGCCAGAGCACTGTCCTAGGGCTTGCTCAAGGATAGCACTTTACTTCAGCCAGCCAACTCCCGGTCCAAATAGGCCACTCTTGAAGCTAGAATTACAGAGATCTGCCATAATACGGGCGTGCTGTTATCTAAGTATATAATTTTTCTTCTATTTTTGATGGCTTTTCCTTAGTGTACATATTTCCTACATATTTTATGGAAAACTTCCTTCCCACTGGGGCCATAAGTTAAGCCTAGTGGAAGAGTTCTTGCCGAGCATGAATGAAGACCCAAGTTCAATTCCTCAGCAGGACATACATAAAAAAAATAAAAGTGGTGCTGTGGCACATGTGATAGAACTTGCGCCTTAAGAATAAACAAAAACAAAAACAAGGATCGTGCTCAGGTCGTGAGTCTAAGCCCAGTACTGGCAAGAAAAAATTCTGCCCAAAGTGGACATTTAAACTTATTGTACTTTTCAAAAAATTTGTTGTCAAGGTGATATACAAAGAGATTGCTGTTACATATGTAATGAGTACATTTCTTGTAAACACTGTTACCCCCTCCCCCGTTTTCTCTTTCCCTTCCCCCCAAGTCATAAATTTCATTTACAACAAATATATATGTATTTTCATTCCTGAAAAAAATAGTTTAAAATGTGTTCAAATAAATGATGTAGGTTGATATATTTATCAAAATGTATTACTTGAACTCGAAAATAAACATTCTAGGTAATTTTTCTCATAAAATTGTAGTAATGCTATAAAACTAATAAAAAAGGAATTTTAGTTATTAATTTTTTATGTTTTACCTTTAACATTATTACACTAAGCATACTGTTTATGGTATTAATACAGACAGCATGAAATATGATTATGTAAAAAAATTAAATGATTAAAAATAGTAAGGTTGGGGGCCAGTAGTTTGGCTTGGTGGCACACACCCTGGACTGGCAAAAAAGAAGTAGGGTTAGATAAAACAGATTTATTTCCAAATGTGTGGAAAATGGTATGATTTTTTGTTTGGCTAGTCCTGGGGCTTGAACTGAGGGACCAGGAACTGTCCTTGGCCACATTTGTTCAAGGGTGGCACTCTGACACCTGAGCCACAGTGCCCCATCTGCTTTTTCTGTGTATGCAGTGCCGAGGAATTGAATCAAGGTCTTCTTGTATACTAGGCAAGCACTCTACAACTAGGCCACATTCAAAGCCAAAGTAGATTTTTGATGCTATTGTGGAGTTTTAATTTTCTTAAATATTTGTACAAAGCACAATGGATATATAAACAGACTTGAACTCACAGAACAGAGTCCCACATAATATTACAGTTACTCTGGCACTTCTCCCGATTGACAAAACACATTTCCAGGCATCTGCTCTGTCCTTAAGCTTTGGTAGCTGACTTGTCTTTCCATGGAGGCCTGGCCTGGATTCCTGGTGATTCCATGCATTTCATAGTTCCCTGTATAGCCAGTAAGGTTGTCTTCTATGGGACCAGACCTGTCTGGTTTTTGGCCCACCCAGGACCTATGTGTCTGAGGTCTCACATTATAAGTGGAAAATAAAACACAGTATAATAAGCACTGAAGAACTGCACACCATAATATTAACAATGAGAGTTTAATAGTTAGCAAAGTAAATACAATGAATACTTGACCAGAATCATGAGAGCAAGATAAAGAGATGTCTTTTTAGGAAGGGGACAGGGAAGCTCTAAATCCAGACTGGCCTCCAAGTTGCCTTCAGACAGTAATTCTCCTTCAGAGTCCTCAGAAGGGTCTCCTTCCTCATGAGAAACAGAATGTCCTTCCTGAGTTAAGAGGGGGATGGATTCTGGTTTGTCGAATGGAGATTGAGTCTCTTTTAGTGAGATGGATGGGTCTGGATATTCTGTGAGGATGGATTCATTTTCTTCCAATGAATCCAGTATTGAGAGTACACTTGCTGCTTCCCATGGGGACATTTTCCATGAGCCCAGCGTGTGCCCCTTCAGCTTTCACAATAAGTGGAGTGTTACTCTGACTCAGATGGACTGACTCTGGGTGGAGTGTGAAAGGAAACGGAAGGAAATCTGGCTGCTCTTTTTCTTCCTCCATAGTATCTGCAGGTTCAACTGTGTCACACATGGGGTTCAGAGCAAAAGGTATATCCACAGGACTCTAAACCTGTTTGATAATTTCTACAGAAGGCCCATGCTTTCTGGAGTGCAGTGATGATTCTCAGTCTCCATCAGTCACAAGCTCCATTGGTGGGTTTTTCATCCGGAGTTCAGGATAAGCTCTTCCACGATGACCCAAACCTAAGAATGGAAATAGGAACAGAGTGGACAGAGTGGACTCTGCAAGTTGAAGTGTCACTCAACTTCCATGAGGATCTAATGGAGGAACCTGTAGAACTGGAGTTTGGACTGAACACTGAGGAGGTGTAGGGTCTTTCTAATGAGTGCTTATTCCCAAGTCCTTTCAGAGGACAGACATTACCTGGGGGACACCACCCATAAAGGGCATTTTGCCAAGCTCTGTAGAAGTAAGGGCCAACCAATATCTAGACCACATGGGCTTCCTACTCACAGGCTCTGAGGCACCCACACCAGGACTTCTACTTTTTCTTGGTCTTACTGGTCGCACATTCCTCCAGCTGGTCAAAAAGTATGTGTTTAGAAGAGCAGGTCCAAAGCCGGCATGTGGAGCCTCATATAGAGCTTGAGTTGTGTCAGGGTGTGGCAGTTCTTGAACTCGTAGAAATCACTGGGGTAGAAGTCCATTCACATCGTATAGATGGAACACATGATGCTGTGGGCACATTCGGTACAAGGAAAGTGAGAGCCTTCTCTCTCCATCCTGAGCCTTCTACAAAAGCCCCTTTCTTGCAGGACTCTAATGCTGTGGCTGTCCTGCAGAGATGTGCACTTATGTGCTCGGAGGGGGGTAAAAGACACTCGAGAACAGGATGACTTTTACACCCCACTTCCAGAAGCTTCTGAGAGAGGCCTCTATGCATCTGTCCAAAGTAAACGCACCTTAAATTAACTAAGTAAATGCTCTAAATAAATCAATAAGTGAATGCTCTAAATAAAGAACTAAATGCTCATTCCTCTAATCTTAGCCACCCAGCAGGCTGAGCTCTGAAGATCACAGTGGAAAGCCAGTCTAGTCAGTAAAAGTCTAAAGGCACTTGTCTTCAATTAGGCAGCAAAAAGCCAGAACTTGACCTATGACTCAAATGGTACAGTGCTAATTTTTGAACACCAAAGGGATGGCATTTAGACCTGGGTTCAGGTTCAAGTGGCAGCACTGGACCACACACCAAAATGTAAATGCTTTCAGGTTCTAACAGGCAAAGCTATCACAATCCCTCCCTGATGGCTCAAAAGTGATTCAGCCCCCAGCTTTTCCTCTGACTCCAGTATTTCACAGGCCTCCGCCATTAGTACTGACACCTCACTTCTTACTGGGAAATGGGATTTCCTAGGATGTCACCTAGGTGAGGGCTGCAGTTGGGAGCCACTTACTCATGCCTGAAATCCAACTTCTCAGTAAGCACACTGTTGAGACTCCAGTAGCTTGTGAGGGAAATGAAATGGCATGGTGTCCCAGTCATAATAAAGTAGTTTGTGCACTTGTATCATGCTTAGCTCCCCTGTGAACACCCCAGTGAACCAAACAGGCTCAGAGAGGAGCCAAGTATTCCAAGACTTGGCCAGGAGGGGTGAGCAAACCTGGGTTTGGAGGGGGAACACTCACTTTTTCAAGAGAATTTCCAGCAACTACTACATTGTCCTCCACTATTTGAAATTGTGCAGGAAGTTTTCCACATAAAAGAGATCACCTTTCTGGTAGGCAGGGATCAGCTTTGTCAGCAGCATCTCCAACAGGCCTTCCTCCAGGATCCATAGGTTACAAGGCTCATTCAGAGTCTGAGCTGACTTACCATCACACTATGTTGGCAAAACAGTGGATATTTCAAACGTGGGAATGGGACCACACTTCACACTGAGGAATTGGAATAGAGTAGATTGGAAAGGACACACTCTAATTTCAGTATAGTCACTTGAAAGCACACAAGAAGGTTGTAGTGTGTGGGCAGGATGATGGGTTCAAATAGGTTTCCTCTCAATATACCTCATCTGAGTTGCCCTGGAGTTTCCTGGCTTTCTTCCTAGAGAAATGCCTGATATACTGGAATTTTGTCTTGGCCCTGATCCAGCATCTACTTCTTCAAGTGAGACATCCATATCTGCCATGCCTGAGATCCGAGCCTCCTGACCTTTGGCAACAGCACAGCAACATCTTTCTTCCTCCTGAGCCACAGGCCAAGGGAGCTGGCTTGAGCTGGTTGTCACATACAGTGGCTTGGTTACCAGGTTTCCATATTCTGTTCCATTGTGAGGGGGGTAGGGTCACCTTTCAAGGCCCAATGACCAAAGCTCCTTGCTCACAGAAGACCTCCCCAAAGACATACTGGAGCCTGAATCTCCCTTCCCACCTCACATATGGATGTAGTAAACAGCACACCTTTTTGTTCAAATCCCAAGTCATTAAATAGGCGTAAGTGCTAGCCTGGTCTCAGGCTCAAGGAGCCTTTCTTAGGTAATATCCAAACGTACCTGTCACTATTCCCCTTACCCTTCACAAGACATTTTGCTTCACAGTGCCTTCTCAGCTTGCATTTTGCCTCTTGCACATTTTTTTTGCTAGTCCTGGGACTTGACCTCAGAGCCTGACCATTGTTCTTAGGCTTTCTTTAGGATATAGCTGTCCCACCAAGCCACAGCAGCACTTCCAGCGTTTTCTATGTATATGGTACTGCAGAATCAAACCGGAGTCTTTTTGTGTGGTAGCCAAGCACTCTACAAATAGATGAAACACCCAGGCCATCTTGCACATATTTTTCACTTCAATCTACTAGGACGTTGTTAGGTTTCTGTATCCTAATCTATTTTCTTCCTGATGAATATCTGTGCTGTCATCTGTAAAAATGCAAGTGGGAAAATCACAGAAGCATTGGTGACATAAAAAAGTCTTACAGACATAGATAATTGTTCATTCTTTGTAGGAGAAAGGATATTTTGATATGATGATGATGACTATTTATAAATACTTTATCGGGGTTTAGAGTTTGGCCCAGTGGTAGAGTGCTTGCCTAGCATCCATGAAGATCTAGGTTTGAGTCCTTAATATCACACAGATATAAAAATCCATACGGCAATGTGGCTCAAGTGGTAGAGGGCTAAACTTGGGAAAAGCCAAGAGCAGTGCTCAGGCCCTGAGTTCAAGCCCCAGAAATTGGCAGAAAAAACAAAAGAAAAGAAAAGAAAAGAAATGTGCATTTTACAAGTTATTCACTCACAGCATTTGCCTCTGAATTCTTCGCTTCTGCATCTTGTGACTTATCCTTTTCCCTCAATGTAGACAAGAAAAACAGATTTTATTACTTGCTATCCTGTTGTCCAGTCTTTGGATATTAATTCAAAATACAATATTGCCTGAGATATTGTGTGTGTACATGTGTGTGTATCTGCCAAAGTGTGCATGCACACATGTGTACAGGGTTTAGGGTTTACTCATAGGGCCTGTGTGATAACCCTCAGCATCTTTTCCTCAAAGGTATTGGTCTTTCACTTGTAGCTTATTATAGCTAATTGGAGTTGAGAGATTCACTCAATTTCTTGCCCTGTGTATTGGAACCCAGTGCTGGGTTCTCATATTGTTAATTGTAGCTATAGAGATGGCTGAGGTCTGGGGATCCTCGTTAGAATCCAGCCCCTGAAAGAAAGTCACTGATAGAAATCTTTATCTTCAGTTAAGCACGAATAAATAAGGCAAAAGTGGAACTGTGGCTCAGTTCCTCTTGTACCAGCCATGAGAAAATTAGTAATTGGCAGCACCTGGTCCCTGAGAGAAATCCTTAGCACTGGTTCAAAAAAAGAAAGAAAATAATGAAAAAAATTAAAACTTCCTGATGAATCCATAAGGATAAACGTGCCTGTGAATAATCTTGTCATTTCAGATTCCCTCAAGAGCTTATGTCTCTCTATATTTCATCAAGTTTTTTTTAAAGATATTTACATATTTTCTATCTTTCTTAAACAGAGATAGCCATCCACAAAACACAAACACAAACTCTCACACAGTATACCACCCACCCATAAGTGTCTGGCTATGTATATATGTATAGTCATATGTATTGATCTGTCTCTCTATACTAATACATAAATGCATAAACATATGTATTTAGACAAACAGGAAACATACATAGATAGGTCTCAGGCATTTCCAGATTTGGTGCAAGTCTTCTGAGTGCAACTTACCATTGTATTGTTTGTCAAGATAGAGTCCCTCTAACTTTTGGCCAGCTTCTTGTCCTTTGATACTTTTTTCTGCCAGTCCTGGGTTTTGAAGGCTAGGCCTGGATGCTGTCACTGAGCTTGAGCTTCTTGCATTCAGTAGTTTATTGCAGATAAGAGTCTCATGGAGTTTCTGTCCTGGGCTGACTTTGAATTGTGATCCTCAGATCTCAAACTCCTGAGTAGCTAGGATGACAGTCTTGAGCTACCAGTACCTGGTTCCTTTGCCTCTTTTACCCTTTTCTTAGGCCCCACCATAGCCATGGTATCTACCTTCCTATGTTCTCTCCACCTGCCCCCAGACAGGGGTCTGACAGATGCTTTCCACCTACTTATTCATGTCCTCCCCTGTATTGGCTGACAGCTAAGACATGCACTCACTTGTCTGGATGCCAAACACAAAGCCATGTGATTGTTTCTCAGTCTGGAACATCCTTTCAGATTTATAGCACCACAGAGGGTCAGGTTGATGCTCCTCCAGGGCTTCTTAAATATTAATCCACAACACGTTTGTCATCACTTGTCCAGCTAATTCATGTACTAAAGCAGCATTCCCTACAAACTTAGATCCCAATACCATGAGGACACTCAAGGGTGCATTCGGAGTGTTACCTACAGGTGGATGTGAGCCTGTCTAACTTGGAGGGGATTTCTCCACCACAGGAAATGGAATACAAATTTAGAATCTGCTTTCATGAGGTGACAATCTCTGGCAGATATTCTTATCAAATGTGGCACTGCCTATTTCCAGCTTAAAACATGGGTTGATGACCGAGCATAACAGAGAATGTATTCACCCCGGCCCAACACATAGGCTGGGACCCTGAACTTTCAGGTAGCATTTGGCTTTGAAGGTCATGAGATCTTAGTCTACAAATGATGAGCCCCCTCCCGTGAGGCATAGCAAACGGAGCCAAAGTGCAACCCAGTTAAGCACCAGATCAAGCTTCCCTTCTTCAGTAGGGTATGGTTTGAAAACTGTGCATAGCTTCTGTTTGAAGCCAGTCCAGTAAGGAAAGTCCATGAAACTCTCATTTCCAGTTAACTGCCAAGAAAAAGCCAAAGATAGAGATGAAGCTCAAGAGAGCTAGAGAGCCATCTGAAAAGAATGGTTACACCCTGCAACATCCTCATTATCTGATCTTGAAAACATCTCTACGTGCATCCCAGCATGCAGCCAGCATCTGGGGGTGACAGTGACCCCTGCGCCCATTGGCAATCTGCAATGTCTCTGACATCTGTAATGTGAACCTCATTCTGTTGGGTTTGTGAAGCGGTGTCAACCCTGCAGAGGGAACCAACTGTGCCCTAACTCCCACTGTCCCCTGGGGCCCCTAGCATTCCCCCATCTGCACCCCTCCTGTGGCTTCTGATCCTAGGGAGCCCTCCTGCCCTGTCCAACACTCACATGAAGTGCATATTTCTTCTCCTGGGGCAACTTCTCCACAGAGAGTACATGACATGCCCACTCTCCAGGCACGGGGAGATCCTGCCAAAGTAGCAAGTCAGTGATAAGGACATAAATTGATGAATAGAATTTTAGATCCTGATGGTAGACAGACTGCAAAATCCAAGGGAGAATGGAATTGGAGGGGACAAGGGATCAGGATGTGGGCATGGAGCTTCCCTGCCAAGGGGGTGGGGGAAGTCACAGGCTGGGGGTTGCACAGGATGATCTATGGGCCCTGTGCAGCTACTGGGTCACCCCCTTCTGCACCTCAGCCTTTGGCTTTGAGCTCTGTGATCGTCAAGATGTGCACAGTCTGTACTCGGGTTGGTAGAAGAAAGGACCCTGGGAAGACAATTGTAGACCCTTTGTGAGTGTAGGAAGGGGTAGGCTGGACACCCAGTCCAAGAGGAGCTAAAACTTGAGTCGAGGGTTGTGCAAGGAGTGGGTGTGAGGGTTGTGGGCAGTCACAGTCACGGCAGAGGTGGCTCTGTCTGTGGGGTGAGTGCCTCCCTGCAGGCACAGCACTGGACATATCAGAGATCCACATGAAAAGGAAAAGCTGGAAATGGCACTATGGTTCAAATGGTAGAGCATCAACCTTGAGCAAAAGAGCTCAGGGACAGTACCCAGGACCTGAGTTCAAGCCTCATGACTGTAAAGGAAAATAACCAGTACTATGAGAGGGAACCTGGTACTCTCTTGGTCTAATCAGACACAAGAAGAGGCCGGGATAGGCTGTGGAAAAACACAGAGAACATCTTCCCCCAGCTCATCCTGTCCTGCATGCAGGGACAGCCATGTAACTAGGGCTACGGTGAGATCATCTTCACCCCTGTGCTGCCATCTGAATTGTAGGCCTCTGTCCTGGCATGGGGTGTCCTGATGGCTGAGCAGGTGCCCTAACCCTAGATGGAGAGCAGCCACTGACTGTGGTAGCTAAGGAGAGATCTGTTCCATAGCTATCAGGCCACCCGGCATGGGAGCCATAACCGCCACTCACCCAGGTAGAGACCAACGGTTCTCCAGGTGCTACTAACATTGCCCCACCCCTAGCTCTGGGTACACGTGACATTCCCTCCACAAGGAGCAGGACAAAGTGAGGGATCAGGAAGCTGCCTATGGGCTTCAGATGATGGCCAGGCTGGCACTACAGATGGCCTCACTCTGTCACTACCTTCCCCTGCCTCCATCTTTCCTCCCTCATGCCTCTCTACCGCCCACCCATTAACCTTGGAAACCAATGAACTGGGCTCTCATCATTCCTCTCATCTCTTCACCCACCTTGCCATGCGTCCATCCCTCTGTCACTTTCACCCCACACACATCCCACCACCAGCCACCCTGTAGCTTATGAGGATCCCAGAGGAAGCTCTTGGTGAAGGGCTTGTGACCACAAAACAGTTACTATCACCCGTTCCGGCCAGATCCACCACAGAATAAGAACAGCCAAGCAGGCACACACTGCAGCAGAGTTGCTCTGCTGCCACCCTGATTTCTTCATGGCCAGGGCTTGGCTCTCTTCAGCCTCCAAGCTCAGTAACCAGAACATTGTGCTTTCACAGGGCCATGGCTTCCATTCTCCATGGACACAATGACATCAAGGTGATGCCAACTTCCCCATCTCTATATACTGAGGAGCTGAGGTTCTCTTCTGTGACTCCATCCGCTAAGAGGCTCAGGCAGATTTCTATCCTTTGCTCATCATGGTGACTCTTTGGTTAACAAGTCACTGCTGGGCTTCCAGTTCACCACGTATAGAACCCATACCCCAACACTTTTCTTAGAAGGACTGATGACTTTTAAATACTCTCTAGTTTTAAATTTCTAGTTCCTTCTCTCTTTCATTTATATATTTCCCTTCCTCACATACATCCCTTTTTTTACCTTCCTTCTTTCATTCCTGGCCTTGAACTCAAGACCTGGAGCTTTTTCTTAGCTTTTCTTTGCTCAAGGTAGCACTCTATCTCTTGAGCCACAGCTCTACTTCAATCTTTGCTCTTGCTCTAAACTGGGAGTAAGAGTCTCATGCATTTTTCCCTTTGCTGGGTTGGTTTTAAACCACAATACTAAGATCATGATCCTGAATATGCCTCGGATTACAGGTATTATCTAATCAAAACAAATTCCTGATTTCTTTTTTAGACATAATTAGTTCTTTCAGGTGAGCCACCAGCCACTCATGCAAGAGCATTGCAGGATCCCAGCATTCATCTTGTCTCCAGTCTTATTCCATCCATCTCACAATGGCCATCTAAAACACCCTGCTGCATGCCTGAAGTCGCAAGGAACGTTCTCAACGCCATGAGAAGCCCCCTTTAGCTCTGCCTCAGATATGCCCAGTCCCCATCCCACTTCCACATGAGCATTTGTTGAGGAGAAATTTCCTGAGTACATCATCATCTTTTCCTCACCATTCAAATTTCATCTTTGGAGTCATTTCTCCCAGACAAAGAGGAACATGATCCATGGTTTGATAGCAGCTCCAGCTTCATAGTCCCAGCCACCAACACCCCCCCATTACCCTGCCAGACACCTGAATTCAAGAACAATGTTTTCACTACCCCTGACGCTTATCAAATGTTTTAACTTATACAGTGCATTAAAATAATTTTACTAAATGGAATAAATACATGGCATCAAGCTTCAGAATCTTTGCACCTGAAATTTTGGTGAATAACAGACACACCAGCATTTCTGTAGCCAACAGAAATCTTAGCTTTGAGATTTCAGCATTCCTGGTATCCAAGTTTGGATGTGCTAACACTGCCCTTAATGGGGCACTTCAATCACACAATCCCACAACAATCAATGTCATTGGACATTCACTGGTAGGTGGTGCTAGGAAAAAGACTGATGTGCCAACTCCATGCTGGCTTGACCTATGCCATCTTCAAACCTGGAGCAAGTGGGGCTCCTCTCTCCATGACACCTTTTGTGTACTACCCAAGGAGGACCTTTACCTTGAGACAAAATTATGGAGACTATCTCTACCAGCAAAGATTCCAGTGAGATGTGCCTACATGGATAAAGCTAAAATCTCACTAAAGTGAGGTTGTTGGCAGTGCTGGAGCCTGAACTCGGGACCTGGGCACTAAGCATTTGTACTCAAGACTAGCCCTTTACCAGTTGAGCACAAACTCCATTCCCAGCTGTTTTTATTTTTGGTAGTAAGAATCTATCAGACTTTCCTGTTCTAGGTGACTTGGAACTTCCATACTCAGATCTCAGCCTCCTGACCAGCCTGGATTAAAAGCGTGGATCAGCCATGCCCCACACCTGAGAACTTCTGCCAGCACATTTTTTCCCAAAAATTGGAAGAGGAAGATGAGGGAGGGTTGGGCTCATCCTGCCCTGCATATGAAGGAGAGCATCAGCGCCTGAACTTCATTCCCTGTTGTAGGCTGCGGGAGGAAAAGGAAGCAAATGGGCACAGGCTGGCAGCAGAAGCCACAGAACAACTTGTGACCAAGACTCCGAGAGCAGACCTCAGAATCGATGACAGAGTTGGATCTACCCAGTAACAGAGGCAGTGGTGACACCTGAAACTGCGCGTTTGAGCCTTTGCTGCTAGTAAACAGGGCCAGCTATGTCTCAATGAGAAAGGTGAGATTTTGGTGGAGAAGGTGAGATTAAACATTATGTATCATGCAAGAAGACAGACTATAAGGGGTCTTTTATTATTCCAAGTGAAATTTTGGATTTCCTCTTCTGTTTCTTTATAGAATGACATTGGGATATTGATGAATATTGCACTGAATTTGTAGATAGTCCTTATCAAGATTGCCATTTTTACAATATTACTTCTTCCAAACCAGGAGCATAGGTTTTTGCATTTCCTCAGTTCTGCGTTAATTTCTTTCTCCAGGGTTTATAGTTCCATCAAAAAGGTGCTTTACATTCTAAGTTATTTCCTAGGTATTTTCTTTTCTTTGATAGCAAAATGAGTTGCTATCCTGATTCTTGCCTCATTACTCTCATTTGTTGGCATATAGGAAGGCAGTTGACATTGAGGGTTCATTTTATACCCTGCTACCTTACCAAAGTTTTATATCAGCTCAAGCAGCTTCGGAGTAGAGTCTATAGGGTTCTTTAAATACAGAATCATGTCATCTGTAAGGAGAGAAATTTTCAGTTCCTCTTTCCCTTTTCCTCCTCACTCCAGTTAGAATGGCCAAGATCCAGAAATCTAATAACGTATGCTGGAGGGGATGTGGCCAGGAGGGATCACTACTACATTGCTGGTGGGATTTCAAACTCGTTCAACCACTATGGAAAGCACTATGGCAGTATCCCAAAAAGACTAAACATAGAGCTCCCCTGTGATCCAGCAATGTCACTACTTGCCAATCGTCCAGATAGGACATACTAAATTCACTAGAACAATAACATTTATCACAGCACTATTTACTATAGCAAAGGTATGGAACCAACCCAGATGCCCGTCAGTTGATGAGTAGATCAAATATGGTATTTTTACACAATGGAATTCTGTGCTTCTGTCAGAAAGAATGACATAGACGAATTTGTAAGCAAGTAGAAAGACTGTGAATTTTAGAAATTAGTTTCTGTCTCCCTGTTTCTCTCTCTTTCTCACTCTTTTCTCTCTCTCTCTCTCTCTCTCTCTCTCTCTCTCTCTCTCTCTCTCTCTCTCTCTCTCTCTCTCTCTCTCCAATCCTTAGGCTTGAACTCAGGGCCTGAGCTACTTTTGCTCAAGGTTAGCACTCTTCCATTTGAACCACAGTGCTGCTTCTGGCTTACTCTTTTCACGTAGTATTGAGGAATCTAACCCAGGCCTTCATCCTTGGTAGGTTAGCACTCTACCACTAAGCCACACAGTCAGCTTTTAGATGTTTCTGACAAAGGTTTTCCTACATGCTATTATTTCTTCTGTGAGTGCTCTTAAAGCTTGCTGAAGGCTGACTTTGTTTAGAAGAGTTACCCTAATGCTCCCATATACAGAGATTCTATATATAGCTAAATGTTTTTCATTACTCAGAATTTCTCTATTGTGTATGTTCTGAAATGTACTGAAGACTGACTTCTGATTAAAAGTCATTGCACATTTGTTCTATTCATTAGTTTTCTTTTCTTCTATGGGAATCAGGTTTGTGATGAACACAGAAGTATGCCTTCCAGGTCAAACACTTTCCACATTTGTAATATTCATAAGGTTTTTCTCTCCTATGTGCATTTTATACTTAGTCATACGTTCATGATGGATTTTTCATATTCTTATATTCATACAATTTTTATCCTGTGTCTGTGTGGTATCATGCAAACTCAACTATGAGTTCTTCAAAAAAATTTCCCTTTCATTTTATTCATAGGATTCTATCCTGTGGGTGTTTAGTGATAAATCTTGACTTGTGCCTTCTGGGGAAAAGACTGAACATTTGCTACATTCATTAAGGGTTTGATCTTGTGTTGGTTCTGTGACACAAGCTGAGTTTTCTTCCACAGAATAAAAAGTCTTTCCTATTTATTACATTGCTAAGGCTTCTCATATGTGTGAACTCTCTTACGCTTCCTGAAGGGTCAATACTGCACGAAAGACTTTCAACTTTGGTTATATTCCTAAGGTTTCTAATATGTGTGAATTCTGTTATGCCTCCTGTAATGTGACTTCCATCTGAAGGTCTTACCACATTTGATGCACTCGTACAGTTTCTCTCCTGTGTGTGTTCTCTGATGCAATTTGAGGGAAGACTTCCATTTGAAAGACATTCCACATCGGTTACATTCATAAGGTTTTTATTCCTGTTTGAATTATCTTATGCATGTTGAGGTTTGGCTTCTGTGTGAAGGACTTTCCACATATGTTACACTCATAAGGTGTTTCTCCTGAGTATATTCTCTGATGAACATGGAGTTTTACCTTCCATTTGAAAGACTTTCCGCATTCACTACATGCATAAGTTTTCTCTCCTGTGTGTGTTCTATTATGCCCATCAAGATATGACTTCCACTTGCAGGTCTTTCCACATTTGTTGCACACATAAGGTTTCTCTCCTGTGTGTGTTCTTTGATGAAATTTGAGGGAAGATTTCTGTCTGAAAGACTTTACACATTGGTTACATTCATAAGGTTTCACTCCTGTGTGTATTCTCTGATGAACACGACGTTTTCCCTTCCCTTGGAAAGACTTTGCACATTCATTACACTTATAAGATTTCTCTCCTGTGTGTGTTATTTAATGAACTCGAAGGTGTATCTTCTGGGTGAAAGACTTTTCTCATTTGTTACATTCATAAGGTTTCTCTTCTGTGTGTCTTCTCTGGTGCAAAGTGAGGTATAATTTCCGTTTAAAAGTCTTCCCACATTTATCCCATTCATAAGATTTCTCTTCTGTGTGAGATCTCTGATGTGTGCTGAGAGCTGAATTCTGGGCAGAAATTTTATTACGTTCCTCATATTCATAAGGTTTGTCTTCTCTTGGAGATCGAGGTTGGAGCGTCAGGTCTGACTTCTCAGAAATTAATTTTCACACTTGATGTACGCATCACATATCTCAGGATATTTGCTCTGAGGTATTGTAAGGCGTATTTCATTACTGAAAGATTTCTCACATTCACTACATGTATGAGGAGTCTGTCCTGTGTACATTTTCGGATGTGTAGTGATGGTCGGTGTTAAGTACAATAGTTTTCATCACACAGTACATTTAGCAGTTTTCCTCCCTCCCTGAAGAATTTCTTGGGCAGGGAGAACAGAATTATGATACTGCAGATCTTTTGGACTGTCACAATCATGAATAAAATGCTCTGAATATCCGATGGATTTTTTAAGAACAGGAGACATACGAGATCTATATGCAGCATGCATCTCATCAGGCTTAGGAGACAGAAGCATGTTCTGACACTTAATGAACTCCTTAGTCCTCACCCCTAAGTTGTTACCGTTATTACTAATCAGCTCTGGATTATGTGTAGAGCTCAAATTTAAAGTTGTTGCTAGTCTCACGTTTTCCTCCACTTTGATACTACTTGCAACTGCTACTTCACAAAGACATTCATGTGGACTTTCCTGGCAGGTCTTGAACACATTTTCCATTACCTGGACATCTAAAATGAGTCATAGAAAAGAAGACACAAACATACATGAGATACAAATATTCCTTACTGTAAAGGTAATGACTTTACTTTCCCATCCTAAGTGTTAGATATTTTAAAATATAAAAGTGGAAATTGATTTGTGAGAAATATATGATTTTCTCCCTAACATATTAAGAAAATGATATTTTACAATGACCAATAATGTTTTTCTGTGTTTTAGTTCTCTTTTTTTGTATTTTTTTATTGTAATTAGTAAAAGGGTTACATGATATTGGCCAGATAGAAGGTGCATTAATTCACATACATTGATACCCTTTCACATGTCTTAGTACCCGTATCCCTCCCCCCCACACCCCCCACCCGTCTTGATTTTCCCCCCTTCCCTATCAAATTTCAAATATCCAAATACAAATAAATTTAATAAATCAGATGACAAAGTGAGATACTATACCAATATGAGATAACCAAGGGAGAGCAAAGGAGTGCTCCAGTGGCGCAATCGGTTAGCGCGCGGTACTTATATAATAGTTCTCTTTTTATATCACAGGAAATACTTATTGAAATTACCCATCTATGTATTGGTACACTTTTAAGCTGAGTACTACCTATGGTATACCTACAGCTCTTTTTTTTCAAATACTGTTTTGTTTATACATTGAGGAATAGCTGCCTTTCTTTTATTTTTGAGAAATAATCTAAATATTGTGCTGTTTTGCATCTTTTTAAAACTTTCTTTTCTTTTCTTTTCTTTTTTTTTTGTAGTTCATAGGCCTCGGCCCTGTCCCTGAACACTTCAGCAGAAGACTATAACCCCTATCCTTGAGCTACAGCATCACTTCCTGTTTTCTAGAGTTAACTACAGATAAGAGTCTCAGGTCCTGAGTAGCAGATAGGATTACCTTACCCAGTTTCAATGCTGTTTGCTTATTAACCATTAAGTGAGGAACACGAATTTTTTCTAGATTCAGCGGCCACAAGTTTGGTTTATATGTCTGTTTGCCTTTGATCCAAGCAAGAACGATTCTTGAGAGTAAGGTCTTACACCTATATCCCTTCAGTTACAACTTCTCACTAAAGTCTCAATTTAGGTATTTGTGGGAATTTTGAAATTTGTTTCTTTCCATTTGAAGTCTTATAAAAATTCCTTTTCTAACACTCCTGTCCCTCAGAACCATGGAAGACCAGAAAATCCCCAGCTCATTGTCTACTTAATTTTCTTATGTTGATTGAAACTTTGTTGTTTTTTTTTTCCTTCCATTCCTGGGTTTGAACATAGGACCTAACCACTGTCCTTGGGTTTTCTCAAGACTAGAACCCTACCAATGAATTCATTACTTCTGGCTTTTTCTATGTATGTGGTAATAAGGAATCAAACCTGTGTCTTTGTGCATGCTAGGCAAGCACTCTACCACTAGGCTCAATTTCTGGTGGAAAGGTCTGGTTCTGAATACCAGTCTCTTCCTACCAGCAAAAAGATATTATCCTTATCAGAGAATAATGCCCTGACTTATTCCTTGTTTGCTCAATCATTTATAGTCTTAGTTTTAAAGAAATGAAATATCTTTCTTTCTTTCTTTCTTTCTTTCTTTCTTCCTTTCTTTCTTTCTTCCTTTCCTTCCTTCCCTCTTCCTTCCCTCTTTCTTCTTTCTTCTTTCTTTCTTTCTTTCTTTCTTTCTTTCTTTCTTTCTTTCTTTCTTTCTTTCCTTCCTTGCCTCTTCCTTCCATCTTTCTTTTTTCTTTCTTTTTTCTTTCTTTCTTTCTTTCTTTCTTTCTTTCTTTCTTTCTTTCTTTCTTTCTTTCTTTCTTGTTTTGCAGTCATGGGACTTGAATTCTAGACCTGACTGTTCTTCCTGAGCTTTTCAGCTCAAGGCTACTGCCCTATGTCTTTAGCCTCAACCCCACTTCTCATTTTCTATTGGTTCATTGGAGAGAAGAGTCTAAGGTGTTTTTGTGATAGGTCAGTCTTTGAACCTTGATCCTCAGATCTCAGCCTCCTAAGTAGCTAGGATTACAGGCATGAGCCACGGGCTCATGGCTTTCTCATTTTATTTTTTTTCACAGTGATTTCTACAGAGAAATCTAACTTTAACTCTACTGCCACATTGAATTCATTATATCACCCTATGATTCTTGGTGCCGGGGGTTTTGGCTAGCATGCACAAAAACCTGGTTCAGTTCCTTGGTACTACATACAAAGAAAAAGCCAGAAGTGGTGCTATGACTCAAGAGGTAGAGAGCTAGCCTTGAGAAAACCCAAGGACCATGCTCAGGCCCTGAGACCAAGCATAGGATTGGGAAAAGAAAATGATTCTTGATTCATTCACAAAGAATTCCATAGGTTCCACACAGGATTTAGGGTAACTAAGAATATTATTGCTCAGTACATCACAACATGAACTTACCAATGGGGCTCAGGCTCCAACATCAATATGAAGATGCATTCACTCACCTGTGATATTCTTGTCAGAGGAATTTCCTATCCAGAGTTCTGCACAGTGCTCTAGCTTGTCAATTAATACAGGTTTGGGAACATAGGGCCCTGTAAATTAGAAACAGTAGAGAATTATTGCTTATGCTGGGTCATCATTGCTTTAAGTTCGCGGACATCCTACTCACAAGTTATCTATTAAATCTTTTCTCTCATTTCTCACTGGCTCCATGGTTGACTTTTCCCCAGCTCTGGATTCATTTTGTATGGCATGAACTTAGCTGTCTGCTCAAGGCTAGAAAAATACCAGTTTGAGTCCCAGCTCCACTTACATGCATACGTCTCCTTGCATGCTAGGCAAGCACTCAACCACAAAGTCAAACTCTTGACACTCCACTAACATTTTTGAGGGGTTACTTGGAGTTATAGAGTTTCATGGCAATTTTTAAGCCATTCCTGGCTTCAAATTAGAATTCTTAGATTTCTTCCTCCTGAATATTTTAAGATTACAGGCATGAAACATTGCACCTAGTGCCAGGTTTCCATTATAAACTCACTGTTTAGTGATTTGTAGATCCTATTTCCAATAATGATATATATTCTATTCTGGATTGTTTATCCACTTACAATTACTGTGTAAGTTTGGAATGTCGTCTCCATTAGAGGAAACATAATTTAGAACTGTTGTCAAAGTATCCTGAAGTTATCCTGAAGAATGAGTACAAAATTACCTTAGGTTTTCTTTAGAAAGTAATGATACTTCTCAGGGCCTGGAATCTTTCATTTAAATAGTATTGAAAGTTTGATATACATTCACGTCTGCAAAATAACAAGGCACTTGGCCTTGCAAGTGAATTTGACTTTTGCTCACCTAAGGACACCAGGTTGCTGTAGGTCTCCAGCATTACATCTCTGTACAGGGTCCTCTGAGCATTGTCCAGATGCTGCCACTCCTCCCAGCTGAAATCCACAGCTACATCATCAAATGACACCAGCTTCTGGAATGGCAAATTTTCATCAAGTAATTAGCACTGAGTTATAAACACACCATGTCTGGAATTTTATTCTTTTTTGTTGGAATTGTATTCCTTTACTTAAATCTTTAGACTTACATGAAATATTGACCTGAAAAGCTTAGGGATGGTGCCTAGGCCCAGAGTTCAAGTCCCAAGACCCACAAAAAATAAAAAGGCAAGCCAGGTGTTGGTGGCTCACGCCTGTCATCCTAGCTACTCAGGAGACTGAGATCTGAGGACCATGGTTCAAAGCCAGCATGGCACAAAATTCCATGAGACTCCTTTCCAATTACCCACCATAAAATGTTTAATGGCTTGTGGCATATCATGGTAGAGCAATTGTGATATCGACAAAAATAAGTCGGGGTAGTAGATTTAGGTTATAAATGGAATTATTCCATTGAAAAGGAACTACATTATATGATGACATATGCTGGTTCTGTGAGAATATTGCAAAATCTTAGGGTATCAAGTAATAATACTGTGAAGTACACCCAGAATGTTAATGTTCTAAGTCTGGCATAATAATCACTTGGGGAAGAAACTTTTTTTTCTTTTTTTTTGGCTGGGGGATTTGTAAGGCTTGAACTCTGTGCGTGCGCACTGTTCCTGAGCTCTTCAACTCAAGGCTATCACTCTACCTATGAAGCCACAGTGCCATTTCCCATATTCTAGTGGTTAACTGTAGATGAGAGTCTCATAGACTTTCTAATGCGCAGGCTGGCTTTGAACCAAATCTTTAGATATCAGCCTGATATCTGAGTAGATATGATTACAGGTAGAAGTCACTGCACCTGGCAAGAAATTTATTTCTTGCTGTTTCATACTACAAATTTACTGTATGTTTTACTTTTTCAAAAAGACTGAGGATGACCTTTGTTCTGTATATAATGGGAAGAGGGGTAGAGAGCTGTGAGCAGAAGAACTGAGGGGCAATACTCAGGGTAGGACAATAGCCTTAAACTAAAGAGCTCACTGCCCAAGGTCCAAGCCCCATGACTTTCCCCACTACCCCACAAAAAAGGGAAAAAATTGGAGACTGGAGAGGATTTTCTAAAAAGAATATATAGAAATAGTAGTTCAAAATGTAGAAAGAAGTTCAATATTAAGAGTTATGAGAAAAATTAAAATTACAATGAAATCATTACTTTAAATATGTTAATATAAATATAGTTTTAAACAAAAAGGTCCACATACACACACACAAACACACACACACACGCATACAGAAAAACAACTTTCAAAGTCTAACTATTACTGGGAAGGTAGTGAGAATAAGTAGAACTTTGGAATAGTTCTGCAAGGAATATAAAACGATCAAAAATTGCGTGGAGAGTGCTAAAAAAGTACTAAATATAGAATTACATAGAAATATGGTCCAACACTTCTATTTCTAGATTTGTACCTAACGGAAGAGAAAGCAGAGACTAGAACAAATATGAGGAGAATCCATTCACAACTATTAATAATAATCAAAAGATAGAAATATGCAAAACAATGCATTGAAAAGGAAGAACATTTTACTATATTTTACAGATGAATCTTGATTACAGTAAACTAAAAATACAGCAGTCATAAAGAAGAGCTAGTGTATGTATTCCCTTCCAGAGCTTCCAAGGATCAACAGACCCTTAGAGCCAAAAAGCACGATGGTTCCAGAGAATGGAGTAGAGAGGAACAGGAGCTGAATGTTTAATGATTATACATGGAAGATGAAAATTGCTCTAGATGGGTAGAATGAAGAGAGAACTGTACCCTAAACAATGGTTATGTAGCCACACAGGATGGGACACACCTATACTCCCTGATCTTGGGAAACTCAAGAAGGTTTTCTAGCCATCCTAGATGCATGGAAAGATGTATCATAAAAACTAATGTGGAGGGGCTGGGAGTTTGGCATAGTTGTAGAGTGCTTGTATGAAGACGAAGGTTCAATTCCGCAGTACCACATACACAGAAAAAACCAGAAGTAGTGCTGTGGCTCAAGTAGAAGATCACTAGGCTTGAGGACAGCTGAAGGACAGTGCTCAGACCGAGTTCCAGCCAAAGGGCTTGTTTAAAAAAAACCCAGAAAGCTGAGCAAGATGGGGTGGTGGCTCCCTTCTATAATCCTAGCTACTCAGGAGGCTGAGAGCTGAGGATCAATGTTTAAAGCCATCCTGGCACAAAAAGACCTCAGACTCTTATCTCCAATTTACCTTTAGAAAATGGGAAGTGGGGCTTGGTTCCAGGGTAAGGTGGTAGCCTGGAGCTGAAGAGCTCAGGGATAGTGCCCAGGCTGAGTTCAAGATCTATGACCCACCAAAAAAAAAAAACAAAAACAAAAAATAATATGGAAAAATTTGGATTCTGTGAATTTTATCAGGCATATAAATGTCTTTTTTTGCCGTTGAAATAACAAATTGTTTGGAAACATTTTGAAAGTTTTTACCTAGAAATGCCCGGGGTTGGCTCAGAACTGCAGTTTTCAGATCAGTGAGTCCTACAAAAGGCCACGTTACTCCAATTAAAGCAACATGGTGCTCAACACAGAAATAGTCTCTAAGCATGAGCTTACCTAGAACTTGGTAAAAGCCAAAGTTACATCTGAATAAGGATTGCTGTTCTTCTCCATGGGCAGCTGGAAGTTACTTTGTTAGTCCTGATTTTCCTTTTTTCTCTTTCTTAAAACATTTAAGACAACTTCACTTTCAAATATTATTCAGAAACCCATTTCTAATGTTCTTTAAAACGTTTACACTTTTTAACTTAAGCACTTAACATTTTAGTCTTCATTTGCATTTGAAAAACCTTTAAGGGCTCAAGGCACTCCCTTTTCTCCAGGTCTCCTTGGGCTCAAGGAACGCCCTTTGCCTTCAGGCCTCCTTTTAGAAGAGGCATTTTTTTTTTGCAGTTTAGATTACTGTCTAAAACTCGAACAACAGTTTAAACTCAAATAACAGTTTTTCCCTAACGCAAGAACTAGACATCAGTGCACCAAAAGTCTAAGTCTGGACTTAGTTTCCTCCCTTTTTTAAAATATACCCAATTGCATGGAGATAAACCTTTAAACATTTCTTTAAAATACTAATCACATTATCCACATTTTACCATCATATTTCTAGTATCAGTTTGCAAGAAAAGACAGACAGGCAAAGTTTCTGACGTTAATGAACAATTTTACATTTAAATCTAATACATATTTCCAAACTTTAACTTAAAGTAATAAATCCCAAATTCCCTAACACCTCTGTGCTAAACAGGATACAATGTTTACAATGTAAACAGCTGTATGCCTTGCAATAAAATGCAGATTTCAGGATCTAGAAAAATATTTACCAGTTTTTCTCTAAGACAGCACAATAATTCTTTGAGACATTGTAAAACATTCAAACCTAATATTTTTGTTGAAGTTTTAAGCTTAGATTTACCCAATTGTCTTTGTGTTTAAGTATAAATTTATCCATTATTTTATACAGCATGCTGACAATTTAACCTTGAACATGTTCACTCACTCATTCACACACATTCATACTCAAAGATCATAAAGCGCGCAAAATTAATATCGGCCGTTCAATTTCCGGAAGTTTGTGTCAAGAGAGTTTTGCCAATTTTACTCTTACAGGTGAGAACCAGGTTCAAAACAAAACTTTTTGCAATGCAACTTAGCTGGAATTTATTTTTCCAGGGCTTGTTACAACTGCAGACATGGGGGAGCGGCCATGCTAGGCCCAGAAATGTTCAAAAAAATAACAAGGATGTGTGCTTGAGTACACACAGAAAAACCATACGGATCCATACTTAGAAATGGTACCAATTTTAAAGACAAAACTGGACAAGGAAAAATATGTAACACGAACAAGACAGAGAAACGGAGACTTTTAAATAATCAGACATTGACATATAACAAGAAAATTGGACTCAATCAGATACACTTAACACAAAAAAATATGAGCTCAAATGTATGTTTTCACCAAACAGCTATTTTTAGATTTAGACATGTCTTGCTGGTGGGACTCTCAGGTATGCCTTGTTATCGACAAGAAACTCAGAAGGGGAGGGGGGGTCAAGGCGTCCCTTGACCACCCAGGCCTCTGTTTTAGGCCCACAGTGCACCTTTTCAAACAAACAAAAATAAAATAAAATAAAATAAAATAAAACGCAGACATACAGGGGGGTCGGCCGACTTCTACTTACCTCTGGAGGCCTTTGCTTTTCACCTGGGCATCTTTTACAAAAAAGGTTATTAAGAAGAGGGATGGTAAAGACAAAATAATGTCACATATTAAATTGTGTAGAGTCAATGAATATGTTAAAAGGTCCCTACATAATAGTAAAAGGAGGAGAAACACAGCTCATATGAATGTGTGGAACAACTGGATCAGTAGCAGTCCCAATTGGCATGCACAAATAACTCAGGTCCTTCCCACATCACAGGATGCACCACTGGAGGGTTGGGGGTGTAGGCCCAGTGAGTCGCTGCTTGGATGGCCACTGTCACTCTCCACGATCCGAACGCAGCGTTCAGGCAGCCAGCGAGCATCATTTTCTCCTTGTGAAAAAACACATACATGCCCTCGACCCCAGGTTAGAACAGGATCGGGTCCATGCCAAGCACCAGTTAGGGGATCCTTCCACTTTACTAAGGCAAAAGCACGCTGCTCTCTTTTCTCCCAGAATCGCTGAGCAGCAGATAAATTATTTGAATCCAAATTCAAAAAATTTAAAACAAATAAAGCATGATTAAGTATATTCACAGGGGTAGCTGGATACGACTCTCCTTTCTGTATTTTAGCAATTTGATGTTTTAATAATCCATTAGCTCTCTCCACGATGCCTTGACCTTGAGGATTGTAAGGAATGCCTGTAATATGAGTGATATTATAAGAATGGCAGAAGGATTGAAATGCTTGGCCTACATAGCCAGGGCCATTATCTGTTTTTATTTGTGAGGGAATCCCCATCATAGCAAAGCATCGAATGCAGTGAGAAATACAATGTTTAGTGGCTTCCCCAGCAAGGGGGGTGGCCAAGATAAAATTAGAATAAGTATCTACAGTAACATGAACATATTTTAATCGGCCAAATGATGGAACATGCGTGACATCCATCTGCCAAATGTGATTAGAAAGCAGTCCTCGTGGATTTATACCTAAATGGGGGGCTGGTGAAAAAGGGACACAGTTGGAGCAAGTCTTAACTATTTGTCGTGCTGCTTCTCTAGATAATTTAAACTGTCGGCGCAGGGCTCGAATGTTTTGATGGTGGATGGCATGTGATTGATTAGCAAGTTCAACCTGAGTTAAGTAAACTCTGGTGGCGGAGTCAGTAACCGCATTGCCCTCACTTAAAGGGCCAGGAAGATTAGTGTGAGCTCAAACAAAGCCAAAAAAACAAGGGTGGTTGCGAGAACAAAGCAAAGTTTGTATTTGGAGAAATTGGGTCTGGATATTGGAGTTAGTAGTTCCAATAAAGGGAACAGTTTCTATGACTTGAAGAGCACGAATTACATATTGACTGTCTGAGTATAAGTTAAAGGGCTCGTCTTGTAACAGGACGAGTGCTTGTAAAACAGCCTCTAATTCCACCTCTTGGGCGGAGGAAAAACCTGTAACCCAAGATTGAGTTTTCCCATTAATGGTCAAAGCAGCCGTTCCATTAGAGGATCCATCTGTAAATACCAAAGCGGCAGAAGATAAAGGCGAGGCCTGTACTATGGAAGGAAATAGAAACGTATGACATGCTGCAAATTGGAGAAGTTAGTTATACGGGTAGTGATGCAAAATTTTTCCCGTATAATTGGCCCAAGCAATGGCCCAAGGATCGCAATGGGCGAATAGCCAATCTTGTTGTTGTAGATTATATGGGACACAGATAAAATGAGGTTCCTGACCTAAATATTTACGGGAATCCACTCGGCACATATGTATCAGATTAGCTACCAATTCGTAGTAGGGGGTCAGCACTTTGCCGGGTGTTGACGGTAGATAAAGCCATAAAAGTGGGCCATCCTGCCACAATACAGCAGTTGGGGAGTGAGAAGTAGCTAAAATGTAAACTCCCCATGGTTTAGAATAGTCACAATAGGTCACTTGTTGCTGGGAAATTGCCTTTTCTACAATTTGGATGGCCCTCCTGGCGTCAGGGTTTAATTCGCGCAAGGATGTAGGGTTGGTATCTCCTTTTAAGAGATCAAAGAGGGGTTTTAACTCTCCTGTGGAGAGCTTTAGATAAGGCCGAGGCCAATTTATATCTCCTAAGAATTGCTGAAAATCATGAAGAGTTCTTAAGTGTGAAGTTTTTAATTGTATTTTTTGGCTTTTAAAATAGTGTGGGCCTAATATATGGCCTAGATATGTAAAAGGGGGGTGTTCCTGAACCTTTTCAGCTGCTACTATAAGGCCAAAGAGGCTCAGATCTTGCTTTAGTTGTCCAAAGGCTTGCCGTACGACAATAGGGTCAGAACAAGCCAACAAGATGTCATCCATATAATGAACAATATAAACAGAAGAAAATTTTTCACGAGTGGAAGAAATGGCTCTAGCTACAAAACTTTGACATAAAGTTGGGCTATTTGCCATGCCCTATGGAAGCACAAGCCAGTGATATTGCTTCATGGGTTCTTTAAAATTAACAGAGGGGACGCTGAAGGCAAAGCGCTTACAGTCTTGAGGCGCCAGGGGTATAGTATAGAAACAATCCTTCAAATCTATAATAATCTTATAAGTATCCTTTGGGATTGCCATGGGTGAAGGCAAGCCAGGCTGTAGGGCCCCCATCAGTTCCATTGACGCGTTCACTTTCCTCAAATCCTGTAACAGCCTCCATTTACCTGACTTCTTCTTTATAACAAAAATTGGAGAATTCCATGGAGAGTTAGAAGGGGCCACATGTCCCAAGTCCAGCTGTTCCTGTACCAGCTGCTGTACTGCAATGATCTTTTCTAGTGAAAGAGGCCACTGTTCGACCCATACCGGTTCTTCAGAGAGCCAATTTATGGGATCAGCATGAGGGGCAGGACAAACTGCAGCCCCCGTTAAAGAATACCCTAATCCTTGTCTCGTAGGGTGAGACTGGGGTTGGAGTGGCTCTAGCTCCCCCTGTGCTGCTCGGCCTAGTCCCCTAAAGGGGGAGAGGCCTTGATCAAGTAACTGCTGAGTGACCGTAGCACTAGGACTAAACATATACACTCCTATTTTTTCCATGATATCACGACCCCATAAATTAATTGGCAGATGATCCAGGACAAATGGCTGAAAATGACCAGAGTGCCCTTCCTCATCTCTCCAAACAAGGATCGCACTGCTCTGCTGTGGGTCAGTTGCTTGCCCAACCCCCTGTAGGGAAGTCATAGAGGTTGTCAGGGGCCATTGGGCTGGCCAATGTTTTTTAGATATCACAGACACATCTGCTCCAGTGTCTAATATTCCTTTAAAGGGCTTTTCTTGTATAAATATAGTCATCTCAGGCCTCTCTTGTTTTATGCTTTGTACCCAATAGATACCAGAAGATCTAAATCCTCTCTGTCCACATGGGGAATTAGCAGTCTCCCCGGGAGGTAAAGGCACAAGTATTAGTTGTGCTAATTTTTGACCGGCTGGGATCGATACCACGTGTTTCTGGGCAGAGGCCATAACTTTGATTTCTCCAGTAAAATCCTGGTCAATTTTGCCAGGTGTAATCTGTATCCCTTTAAGGGCTGAGCTACTTCGCCCTAACAGCAATCCAGCCACTCCCGGGGGAAGGGGGCCGAAGACCCCCGTGGGGAGAGCTTGTGTCCCCATCTCTGGGGTCAATACTGAGCAGGTGGAGGAACAGAGGTCCAATCCTGCACTGCCTGGGGTGGCATGGAGGAGGCTGGAGACCGATCTTGGGGGGTTTTGGCCGAGAAGAGGGAGGGACTGCCCCATGGTTTTGCGGGGCCAGGGGCTGGCCCCTTCTCCAGTTTCCCAAAAACGGGCAGCCATTGCGATTTGTTGCTGACTTGCAATCTTTAGCCCAGTGCTTCCCTTTACCACAGCGTGGACATGTGCCAGGTGATTTTTCTCTCTTTAACCTGGCTTGGTGTGGGCATTGCGTCACCCAATGTCCTATTTGTCCACAAGAAAAGCAACGCCCTGGGGGTCTAGCATCCCGAGAATGCCGCTGACCTCTGTATTTTAGAAATTCAGTAACAGTCTTTTCTTGAGGAGTGGCGGCTAAAGTAAGGCCTTGTACATGGGAGGGTCCAATATCAGCACACAGTGAAATAAAGTCCGTGATTCCTCCCTTATTCCTATGGGGTCTGATAGCCGCCTGGCAGGCGGCTTTGGCATTTTCATAGGCTATGTGTCTAACTATAATCTTCCTTGCATTCTCATCTTGTACTAGGCGGTCTGCAGTCTCCATTAACTGAGACAAAAATTCTAGATAAGGTTCATTCGGTCCCTGTTTAACTTCTACTAGATTTTTTGTACGATTGGAATTGCGTAACCTTTTCCAAGCCTCTCTTGCCGCAGCATTTATTTGCAAATAGGCCTCCTTTGCATAACCCAATTGATCTTCGGTGTTTTTATAGGTTCCCTCTCCTAACAACTGATCAACAGTGTAAGGCAGGTTCTTAGACCTATTTGTTTCAATTTTAGCCCGACACTGTGCAGTGAACTCTGTCTCCCATAATAAGTACTCTCCTGCACTAAGGCATGCTCTGGCAAGCCGCTTCCAGTCATTTGGGCATGCAATACCAGCACACGCGGCCTCCAATATTACTTGAGTAAAAGGGGCAGTTGGCCCATATTGGGAGCAGGCACTCTTTAAATCCTGTAACAGTTTAACAGGAACAGGTTGATGGTATACTTGTTCATCATGATCATCTAAACTAGGGAAGCATCGAGGCCCTGAAATATCTTCCCTCTCTCTAGCAGCCTGAGTCAGGTTTAATTGCGATGCACTGTGCCTGGTTGTAGTGCCTGTTAAAAGGGACTTGTTGCTAGGGCCTTTAGGCTTGCCTAAAGGTTGAAAAAGGGATTGAGGCCGTAAGGCTACAGCCGGTGGTGGTGGGTGTGAGGGGTAAGGTTTAGAATCAGACACCATAGTGGCCTGAGGATCATCTTTCTTTCCTACTTCTGGGGGGGCTCTCTGCTCCATCCCCATTTTCGATAGAAAATGTAGCATTTCTTCTAACTTCTTCTCCATCGTAGCCACCCGGCCCTCCATTGACTCATCATAACTTTCCTCCTTGAGATTCAAACCTGAATTCTGATACTCAATATCTACTGGTTGTTGTTCCCTTTTCAAGATCTCACTTAGACTCTCTTGGGCTGTGGCATATGGCTCAGCCTCAGGGTTTTCAGAAGGGTCCTTTAACTCATAAAGTTCCCTTAATTCAAGATTAAGTTCAGCATTCTCATGTTGAGGATCTATGCATTCACTTACAAAATTCCATACATCAATAGCCACTACTGGGGTCTTTTGGGGGCCATATACATTACAATATTCTTGAATTCTTTTTCCTATCCGCTGCCAGGTTTTTTGGAATCCCTCCTCTATAAACCTCGGGCATGCCTCCTCGACAAACTGTAGGAAGCTCTGAAGCACCCCTTTTTCCACCCACGTTCAGTGGGCTTCAAGTAGGCCTGTTAAGATCGGTACATATGACCTATGGCTATTAACTTGACCCATAATTTTTACTCCTGACTATACACTCTCTTAAGATCCTCTCTTAATAGTCCTACGATGTGTTACTCACCACAGGGAGGGGTCCTTCACCTTCGTCCCAGATTTTCAGGGTCCCTGTTCGGGCGCCAGTTGCCGGGGCCAACCGGCAGCAAACCAGGGTTCGCAGATTGGGATTCGTGAAATAGGGGGCAAGGACTAGGACAAAACAGAAGAGAGACAAACAGATGGGGTTCAGGAGGGCTACAGCCCAGATCAGGAGCCACAGCTTAAGAAGCCTGTAGCCCAAGACCCTAGCCCAGTTTATTTCCAGTTCTCAATCTTAAATACACTTCTTTAAACTAGGGAACTGCCAGGGGCTACATTCGTACAAACAGTATCAAGTCTGAAATAGGGTGAATGAGAAGCTATCAAGTCCCAAACAGGTTAAATGAGAAGCTATTGACACAGCCCAAAATCATGATAAGAGCTTACTTCCTTATGTACTCAATTGTGCGGGTCCAAGGTCACTGACCCCACAGTCACGGTCACTGACCCCACAGTCAGTCCCCAACACCTCTGAGCCTAGAGAATAATTAACCACCTACATATACAATATTGCTCAACAGCCATCAAGTGTAGATCCGTGCAATATAAGGGTTGAAAGACCAGCAGAGGTCCACAGATAGAAAAAAAGAATGAGAGAGTTCAGGGGAGGTACAAGAGGGTTAATGTAGGAGTGTAAGAATATTGTAGTCATGAAGAAAGGTATAGCATAAGGATAACTCACCTAAGTTGGTAAGTAGGTAGCACATTTGAGTACAAAATTTGGAAAGTATTAGAATAAAATTTATGTGTTGCTGCACGACTAGCTCTTAGCCCAACCAGTGGCCTCACACTGGACCATGGGATGGATCTGTTTTTCTTGTCTAGGTTGAGGGAAAGGGGTATTTCACATGATGCAGAAGCGAAGATTTCAGAAGCAAATGCTGTGAGTGAATTAGCTCGTAAAAAGAATTTTTATTTTCTTTTATCTTTCTGCCAGTCTTAGGGTTTGAATTCAGGGCCTGAGCACTGTCCTCGGGTTTTCTCAAGTCGAGCCCTCTGCCACTTGAGCCACAGTGCCACATCTAGATTTTTCTATCTATGTGATACTGAGCAATCACACCCAGATCTTCATGGATGCTAGGCAAGCACTCTACCACTATGCCAAACTCTCAACCCTGACATAGTAATTATAAAGTCATCATCATCATATAAAATATCCTTTCTCCTACAAAGAATGAACACTTATCTATGTGTGTAATGCTTTTTTTAAAATTTCACTAATTCTTCTGAGTTTTTCCCTCTTGCATTTTTTACACATGACAGCAAAGCTAATCATCAGGAAAAACTTGATTAGGATACAGAAAACTAATAATGTCCTAATAAATTGACGTCAAAAATATGTGCAAGATGCCCTGTGTGTTTGACCTCGTGGTAGAGTTCTTGGGTACCACGCAAAAAGACTCAGGTTTGATTCCTCATTACCACATACATAGAAAACGCTGCAAGTGGTGCTGTGGCTTGGTGGGACAGCTAAAGCCTAAAGAAAGCCCAAGAACAATGTTCACACTCTGAGGTCCAGTCCCAAGACTAGCAAAAACAAAAAAAAATTCGACAAGGGGCAAAATGCAGGCAGAGAAGGCACTGTGAAGCAAATGTTTTGTAAAGGATGAGGGCAATATTGACCCTTAAGTTTGGATCTTACCTAAGAAAGGCTCCTGGAGCCTGAGACCAGACTGGTAGTTGGGCCTAGTGGAAGACATTGGGACTGGACAAATAATGTGTGCTGTTTACTACATCCACATGTATATTGTGAGATTGGAGGAGAGATTCAGCCTCCAGTATGTCTTTGGTGAGGTCTTCGGTGAGCAAGGATCTTTGGTCATTGGGCCCGGAAAGGTGACCCTGCCTCCCTCACAATGGAACAGAATATGGAACCCTGGTAACCAAGCCACTGTAACTAACAACCAACTCAAGCCAGCTCACTTGGCCTGTGGCTCAGGAGGAAGAAAGATGTTGCTGTGCTGTTGCCAAAGGTCAGGAAACTCGAGTCTCAGGCATGGAAGTTGTGGATGTCTTACTCGAAGATGTACATGCTAGATCATTGCCAAGCCACAAATCCAGTATAACAGGTCTTTCTCTAAGAAGAAGGCCAAGAAAATCCAGGGCAACCAGATAAGGTATATTTCTAAGAAGAAAGGTATTTGACCCAATCATCCTCCCCACACACTACAACTTTCTTTTTTTTAAAATTTTTATTGTAATTAGTAAAAGGGTTACATGATATTTGCCGGATAGAAGGTGCATTAATTCACATACATTGATACCCATTCACATGTCTTGGTACCCATTAACCTCCAACCCCACACCCCCCACCAGTCATGGTTTTCCCCCCTTCCCTATCAAATTTCAAATATCCAAATAAAAATAAATTGAATATATCAGATAACAAAGTGAGATACTATACCAATATGGGAGAACCAAGGGACAGCAAAGGAGATGAGAGACAACATCTACATTAAGGACAACAATTATTCATTATATGGATTTTGTTCAGTATCCTGGAGGTCCTTTCAATTAGCTTCCCATTATATGGCCTTATATATGGACTTTTGCTCTATTGCAAATCTCTGCTAGTAGAGCCCAAGGTTTCTACTGATTATGACGAATGAGGGAAACCACTGAGAATAAGTTCCTTTGAGTCTGGCTTACTTCACTTAATATGATTTGTTCTAAGTCTTTCCATTTCCTAACAAATGGGGCGATGTCATTCTTTCTGACAGCAGCATAGAATTCCTTTGTGTACAAATACCACAACTTGTTGATCCACTCATCAACTGAGGGACATCTGGGTTGGTTCCATATCTTTGCTATGGTGAATAGTGCTGCAATGAACATTGTTGTGCTAGTGGGTTTAGTATGCCCTTGTTTCTGGATTGTTGGGTAAATGCCAAGTGGTGGAATTGCTGGGTCATAGGGGAGTTCTATGTTTAGCCTTTTGAGGCACTGCCACACTGCTTTCCATAGTGGTTGAACGAGTTTGCACTCCCACCAACAGTGTAGTATTGATCCCTCCTGGCCAAATCCCCTCCAGCATCTGTTGTCATTCGTTTTCCTGATCCTAGCCATTCTGTCTGGAGTGAGGTGGAATCTTAGAGTTGTTTTGATTTGCATTTCTTTTATGACCAGATATGTTGAGCATTTTTTCATGTGTCTATAGGCCATTTTCTTTCTTCTTCAGAGAAGACTCTCTTTAAGTCTTTGGCCCATTTTTTAATGGGATGGGTGTTACTTTGGAGGTTAGTCTTGGAGGGGTTCAATTTTTTGAGTTGTTGATATATTTTAGATATGAGGCCTTTGTCCGTTGTTTGGTTGGTGAAGATCTGCTCCCACTCTGTAGGCTTCCTGATTAGTTTACTAGCTATATCCGTACCCACACGAAAGCTCTGCAGTTTAATGCAGTCCCACTTATCCAGCCTTTCTCTCTTTTGTTGTGATTCTTGGTCCTTATTAAGAAAGTTTCGACCTGTGCCAAGGAGGCCTAGTGTATCTCCTATTCCTTCCTGTAAACTTTTCAGTGTGTCAGCTTTTACCTCCAGGTCTTTGATCCATTTGGAGTTAATTCTAGTGCAAGGTGACAAAGAAGGACCCAACCTTAGTTTTCTGCAGGTGCTTAACCCGTTCTGCCAGCACAATTTGTTGAAGAGGCTATCTTTCTTCCATTCTATTTTTTTGGCTCCCTTGTCAAAGATTAGGTGGCCATAGGTCTGTGGTTTTATATGTGGGTCCGCAGTTCTATTCCATTGGACTTCAGGCCTGTTCTTGTGCCCGTACCAAGCTGTTTTGTGAATTATAGTTCTGTAATAGAGTCTAAAGTTTGGAATTGAAATTCCTCCAGCGCTGTTCTTTCTGCTACGAAGTGTTTTTGCTATACGGGATCTTTTTTATTCCATTATTGCCTCTTCTATTTCTTTAAAGAATGACATTGGGATGTTGATGGGTATTGCATTGAATTTGTAGATAGCCCTTGGCAAGATTGTCATTTTCACAATGTTGATTCTTCCAATCCAGGAGCATGGGAGATTTTTCCATTTCCTTAGTTCTGCTTTAATTTCCTCTTTTTAGGTTTTTAAAGTTTTCATCTAAACGGTCCTTTACATTCTTAGTTAAGCTAATTGCTAGGTACTTTATTTTCTTTGAGGCTATTGTGAAAGGAGTTTCTTTCCTGATTATTGCCTCTTTCCTCTCACTGTTGGCGTAAAGGAAGGCAGTTGATTTGTGAGGGTTGATCTTATGGCCTGCTACACTTCCAAACCTTTGAATCAGCTCAAGGAGCTTGGGAGTAGAGTCTATAGGATTCTTTAAATAAAGAATCATGTCTTCTGCAAAGAGGGATAGTTTTATTTCCTCTTTCCCTACTTGGATCCCCTTTATGCTTGCTTCTTGCCTTATTGCACTGCCTAGGAATTCTAGTACTATGTTAAAAAGGAGTGGAGAGAGTGGGATCCTGAATGCTACCCCTTAGCACTTTTATGCAAAGCTTAGGCCTGTGGCATTTTAAGCGCAATTCAACGCTCTGTTCTTTGCTGGTTAATTAGAGGTTAAAATCGTATGGAATGTATTGCATGGCTGATTTTGAACTGGAATCATCATGTCTCAGCTTATCTTGAGTAGCTAATATTACAGTACTTTTACAACCTGTATGCTCATACACTTCGCTTCTGATCCAAACACTTATTGTTCAATTTAACTAACAAGATGTGAAGAAAGATGATTGACTGTAATTTACTAGATGGGCTTCTAGTGAGTATATATTTCCACTTCCACTCTGAAGCCAGGGAAATGTTTCTGGTACATGTTTCAACTATCTCCCAAAGAGGAAATAATATGTGAGTACGTTTGCTAGTATTTCAGATAGGAGATGGACTTTGGTGTTTGGAACCTGTTGGGCAGAGTGTATCAGCTGGGCTGTGATAACAGAGATGATGTTTCAGACAGGAATATTTTCATCCCAGACAGACTTAATCCAGATCCTTGGATTTCAGGCCTTGAGTAGATAGAATTACAAGTGTGAGCTGCCACCACCACCTGGTTCATTTTGGAAACCTTAATTGCTTCTCATTTGTTCCTTTCCTTTTTTGGAAGATTGATCTAAGCTGGCTGATTGTGCATCACAATGAAGTGATTTTCCTCAGGAATTGCAAATATTTACTTCATCAGCACGGAATGAATGAAGTTGATCTAAACCCAATAGTATTTTCCTTCTGATAAATAGGGAACTTACTTATATCATTTTTCCTTGCCTTTGCTTTCCCAAAGCAAGCAACAGGTTTCTTAAAAACTATACTTCATGAGAATATTATAATTAGAAACTATCTTCTGCACACTTCAGAATAGTCCTTGCATTTATAAACTTATATTACAATATTAGGTAGAAGAATGGTGACTGTTAGTTTCATAACTATTTCATATGTTTTACTCTTTAAGGCTCATTAACTCAAGAAGGGATTAAATACATTTAGATAATAGTAGAACATAACTGCTGCTGATTTGTTGTGTGTGCAGATGATACACAGATTTATTAGGATTACTCAAACGTTTTCTTCAAATTTTCAGTAGTAGACTGCTATGCTAACTGGAAGGTGATAGTAATGATGCTGAAATTCTATGAATCATCTATGAAGCAGAATTTCAGGGGATAGTATTTGCTAGGGACTTAATTTCTAAGACGCATATCAAGAATATTGAACTATAACACCAAATGATGGAGGACTCAGCGTCACATTTTGTTTGTTTTATGCAAGTCCTGGGACTTGAACCCAGGGCCTGGGAACTGTCCTTAAATGTTTTTTTTTGCTTCAGGTTAGTGTTCTACCACTTGATCCACAGCTCCACTTCCAGATTTTTGGTAACGAACTGTAAATCAGAATATCATGCAATTTGTTTGGGCTGGATTCAAACCTGATTCTGTGTAGATAGGATTCCAAGTGTGAGCGCACAGAGCCTTGCTAGTATCATTCATCATTCAAGTCATGGGACTGCAATTCTGCACCTGGGTCTTGTCACTGAGCTTTTCAGCTCAAGACTACTGCCCTATCCCTTGAGCCATAGGGCCACTTCTGGGTTTCTGGTGGTTAATTGGAGATAAGAGTCACATGGACTTCAGTGCCCAGGCTGACTTTGAACTGCTATCCTTGGATCCCAGCCTCTTGAGTAGCTACATTTACAAGTGTGAGCCACCATACCCGGCTAAATTATTTTTTAAGTTAATTTTTTTGTTAAGTCAATATATAGTTGGCATACGGTTACATAAGTAATGAACACATTTCTTAAGAAAACTGTTATCCCCTCCCTCCTTTTTCTCTGTTTTCCTACCCTCAGCCCCCTCTCCACCCAGATTGTTCAGTTCATTTCCGTTTAGTGTCTTCCAAGTATCACTGTTCAATTGGTTCACCCTTTTTCCTTTGTTTTTTTTTACCATTTTATTATACCCTCTCCATTCCCCAAATCACATAAACCTATGTACAAGACACAGGGTACCCGAATTCAACACAGTGACTACAGAGAATAAAACTAAAGAGAAAAAGAAGAAAAGAGGTAAAAAGCAAAGAAAATGGAAGAACATCATACAGTACCTTAGAAGCAACAACACTGAAAAACAAAACAGAAAACCTTGGGCTGAAAATGTAGCTTGCCTAGCATGTATGAAACCCTGGATTCCATTCCTCAGCACCACATAAACAAAAACTGGAAGTGCCACTGTGACTCAGCTGGTAGATTTCTAACGTTCAGCACAGAGTGTCTCCAAGTGACAAAAATCTGTCACATTTAAGTCAGGCTTCAAAACTTTGCTAGAAACCAGTTACCTGATTTGGAAGAAAGTCCAATTTTCAAAAAATCACTAGCCAGGCGCTGGAGGGTCATAATTGTCATTCTACTAGCCAGGGAGAAGGTGATTCAAAGCCTTTGCAAGCAAAAAAACGAAAACAAAAAAAACTGTAAGATTCTTCTCTCCACTTATCCACCCAAAAACTAAGTGGAGTTGTGGCTAAAACTGGTACAGCATTAGCCTTGAGGAAAAAGAACTAAGAGACCTTGCCCAGGTCCAAAGTTCAAGCTCCCCACCAAGAAAGAAAAAAAAGGAGTCCAGATACCTTAGTTTCAAAAGTATATCTGGATATCTTAGTAGATTTTTCTGATCTTTCCTCATTCATCTCATGGAACCACATAATCTTGATCCTGATCTGACCAAGAGCCTGCATTGTGCTTAATAAATTCATTACACATATTCCAGTAGAATCTGGACAGCTAACAGCCACTTACCAATGCTTTATTCTATGTTTAGGCCAGTATGTCTTCATACCATCTACACAGTCAGCTATATCATCTTTCCAGAAGTATCATTGAGTGTAGAACACTCAGAACTAAAATATTTGCATAAAGATGTAATAAAACCCCTTGATTCATTAAGAAAATTTCTGTACCACTTAGAGCAAGTACATTAGTGGTATTTACCTCTAGCCTCTTTTTTAAAAAAATTTATTAACATTGAATTTTACATCATATTTCAAATGTCATGTTTAACCAACAAGTATTCAAGAAGGGAATCGCTATACAATCACTGGCACATAAATTTTAGAATATAGTAAAAATTAAGCTGAGTCTTTGTATGTCATAGATACAGATTAATCTATAATAAAACACATGTCTATAGAGTGTATAGTCTATCCTAGATTTTTATGTCTATGTAGTTATGTTTATATCTCCAAAATTATGTCCAGAACTTTGGGTATCAACTATTCAATCATCGCTCTACTACTGTTTGAAACTAATATCTATATATTAAGGATACCATGTACCTTTTATTCCTTGGTCCTGACTTATCTCACTCAACAGGATTCACTCTAATTTCATCCACTACCCCAAAAATGCCATTATTATTTTTTTCTGTGCAGATCTTCTTTTTATGTATTTATTTTTATTGCAATTTATAGAAGGGTTACATTATATTCACCAGATAGAAGGTGCATTACTTCTCAAACTTTGATACCCCATGTAACGATATGGTCCCCACTTCCCTTCCCCTACCCCCACTCATGTTTATTTCCCCCCTTCCATATCCAATTTCAAATAACCAATTAGGCACATATGAAATATATTAGAAAACAAGGTGAAATATTGTAACAATATGATATAACCAAGGGATAGCAAAAGAGATAAGAGATCACATAGTTCATTAAGGACAACAATCACTCATTATATGAGTTTTGTTTCTTTATCTTGGAGGTCCTTACATTTAGTGTCATACTATTTGTCACGATGTCTCTAGATTTTGTTCTATTGTAAATTTCTGGTAGCAGAGCCCAAGGTTTCTACTGAATTTGACAAATGAGGGAGACTCTTGGGCCTATGTTCCTTTGAGTTTGGCTTACTTCACTTAATATGATTTTTTTCCTTTTCATCCACTTCCCCGAGAATGCCATTATTTTATCTTGTCGGTTGGCTATGTATCATTCCATTGTGTGTGCGTGTGTGTGTGTGTGTGTGTGTGTGTGTGTGTGTGTGTGTGCGTGTATCACATTTTTTGTAGTAGGGCATCTGGTTGTTTCCATCATCCAGCCTCATTTTCTACAGATATTTTTATAGCCTCTTTTTTATTTTCAGGGTAATGTATAGAGAGGTTACGATTACATTTACAGGTAGTGGACTGCATTACTTCTCACACATTTATTCCACTCCACATGTTTTTGTCCCCAGTTCCCTCTCCCCTCCCCTTCCCCATCATCTTGTTTCCCCCCTTCCCTTTCCTATTTGACATAAACAAATAAACATATATACAATATGCCAGGGAAAACATCAGATACAGTAACAATCTGACATTAACCAAACGGCAAAATAAGAGATGAGAAATAACATAGTAGATTAAGGACAAAAATCACACAAGATAAGAGCAACGATGACACAAGATATAGCTCTTGTTCCCATATCCTAGAGATCCTTTCATTTAGTCTCATCCTATATGACCTTATATACCTAGGTTTTTGAGTTATTGTAATCCTCTGCTAGGAGAGTCCTAGATGTGAACTAATTGTTACAAATGAGGGAAACCATTGAGCTTATGTTTCTTTGGGTCTGGCTTGCTTCACTTAATATGAATTTTTCCAAGTCTTTCCATTTCCTTACAAATGGGGCGATGTCTTTCCTTCTGATGGCAGCATAGCATTCCATTGTGTATAAGTACCACATCTTCTTGATTCAGTCATCTACTGAGTGGCATCTGGGTTGGTTTCATAGCTTTGCTATGGTAAATAGTGCTGCAATGAGCATCATTATGCTAGTGGCTTTAGTATGTCCTTTTTTCTGGACATTTGGGTAGATGCCAAGTAGTGGATTTGCTGGATCATAGGGGAGCTCTATGTTCAGTCTTTTGAGGAACCACCACACTGCATTCCCTAGTGGTTGAACGAGTTTACACTCACACCAACAGTGTAGGTGTGATCCCCCCTGGTCACTTCCCCACCAGTATCTCTTATTAATTTTTTTGATAATGACCATTCTGACTGGAGTCAGGTGGAATCTCAAAGTTGTTTTGATTTTCATTTCCCTTATTGCTAGAGATATGGAGCATTTCTTCATGTGTCTAAAGCCCATTTTAATTTTTTCTTCAGAGAATACTCTTTTAAGTCTTTAGCCCACCTTTTAATAGGATGGTTGTTTCTTTGAAGATTTGTTTGGGAGAGATTCATTTTTTTCAGCTATAGATATATTTTAGATAACTACATATATTTTTGTAGAAAAAAGAATGGAAGCCATCATGCTGGCTCACAACTTAATTTCAGCTACTTAGGAGGCTCAGGGCTTAGGATCACAGGTCAAAGCCAACCAGGGCCCTACAGTGTGTGAGATCAAACTCTGTGAACATACAATGACTGTAAGAGGAATCTCCCTGCCTGGGAATGTAGCCTAATGGTAGAGTGCTCACCTAGAATGCATGAAGACCTAGGTTCTATTCACCGGTACTGCATACTCAGAAAAAAGCTAGAAGTGGCGCTGTGTCTCAAGAGGCAGAACACTCACCTTGGGCAAGTGAGTCCAATGAAAATGTCTAGGCCCTGAGTCCAAGCCATAGGACTGGCAAAAAGAAAAAAAAAGAGCAATCTTACTTAAGTAACAAGGAATGTACCCGATATTTATACAGACTGAAAAATTCATTAAGAAATTAAAAAATATGTATAAAGTGCATAATTTCTTTTGTGTGTTGGCACTGGGTCTTCAACTGAGTGCTTCAGCTCTATCCCTGACCTTTTCTGCTCAAGGCTAGCACTGTACCAATGGAGCTCCAAATCAACTATCTTCAATTGAGATATAAGCGATGAATATTTCAGGGTGCTTCATGAAAAACATTTTTATAATTTGAAACTTTCAACAGTCTTATTTTAGTATGAATGTTGAGATGGGAAGAGACAGAAAAAGTGAAATGTTTCCTGATCCCCATAGAGAAGAGACTCAGCAGAACCACTGTGGTCTGCAGGCTTCTTTGTGAGTTTTGTTTGCTTGTTTGATTTTTGTCAATTGTGGGGCTTGAACTCTGGGCCTGGGCACTGTCCCTGAGCTCTTCAGCTGAAGGCTAGTGCTTTAATCTGTGAGCCACAGTGCCACTTCTGGTTTTTCTGGCAGTTAACTGGGTACTTTGGCTGGCTTTAAACTTTGATTCTCAGATCTTAGCCTCCTGAGTAGCTAAGATTATAGGTGTGAGGTACAATCACCAGGCTGCTGCTCTGTTACTATGCAGGTTCTGGATCATTCAACTTCTTACTTCAATTTTTTCTTCTCTTGCCTGATACTCTGCCATTTGAACGAAGCCCCAGTTCCTGGTCTTTGTTGGTTAATGAGAGATATTATGATTTTCTAATATTCAGAGCAACGATTATAAAACCCAGCATTTTACTTACTTGAATAAATTAAGAGACAGGACCTAGTGAGATGGAAAACAAATTTTTTTTTCAAGTTGCTATCCTGTTCTAATGCATAAGTCTGGCTATTTTGCTTACACACAAATATGTATTTTACCAGTTTCTACTCTATTTTTGCTTAGCTTAAAACCACCACTGCCATTTCATAGATTTTGTTGTTGTTGTTTGCGGTGCTTGAATTCTGTGCCTGGGCTGTTCCTCAGATCTTCAGTTCAATGCCAGTGCTCTACTACTTTTGATTTGGCCAGTCCTGGGCTTGAAATCAGGGACTGAGCACTGTCCTTATATTTTCTCAAGGCTAGGGCTCTACCACTTCAGCCTCAGCACCACTTCCAGCATTTTTGTATGTATGTATTATTGAGGAATTGAACCCAGGTCTTCGTGCATGCTAGGCAAGCACTCTGCCAATAGGCCAAACTCCCAGCCTAAAATTATTCATCATTACTATTAGCTTTCTTCTTTTTTTATTATTGATTCATCATGGTGCTTGGACTTTGGGCCTGGACACTGTCCCTGAGCTCTGCAGCTCAAGGCTAGCGCTCTTCCTCTAGAGCTCCATTTTTGGTTTGTGGTAGTTAATTGGTGATGTAAGTCTCACTAACCTATGTGTCCAGGCTGGCTTTGGGCTTTGAACCAAGATCCTCCAATCTCAGCCTCCATAGTAGCTAGAATTACACCCTTCAGCCAGCAGTGCTTGACTGTTTGATGTCTCTGTCTCTGTCTCTCTGTCTATGTCTGTCTCTGTCTGTCTGCCTCTCTGTCTGTCTCTCTCTCTGTCTCTGTGTCTCTCTCTCTGTCTCTCTGTCTCTCTGTCTCTCTCTCTGTCTCTCTGTCTCTCTGTCTCTCTCTCTCTCTCTCTCTCTCTCTCTCTCTGTCTCTCTCTCTCTTTCTCTCTCTCTCTCTCTGTTGGTTGTAAGACTTTAATTGTGCACCTGGGCAGTGTCCCTGGGCTCTTCAGCTCAAGGCTACAACCTTAAACACCTTGAGCCACAGTGTCACTTCTGGTTTTCTGGTTCTTAAGTGGAAGTAACTGTTTCATGGACTTTAGTGTCTGGTTTGAACTGTGATCCTCAGAACCCAACCTTCTGAGATCATTTCCAGCTTTTTTTTTTGGTGTAAATGGTACAGAGTAATTGAACACAGGGCTTTGTGCATACTAGGCAAGCAAACTACCACTAGTGTGCACTCCAGCCTTAGATAAGGGCTTTCTTTTTCTTTTTCTTTTTTTCACTCATGGGGCTTGAACTCTGGGCCTGGATGTTTACCTTAAGCTCTTCAGCTCAAGGCAAGAGCTCTACCACTTGAGGCACATTGTCATTTTGAATTTTCTATATTATTTGGAAATAAGATTCTCACAGATTTTTATGCCTGGGCCATCTTTGAACCTCGATCCTCCAGGGTAGCTAGGATTACCAGGGTGAGCCACCAGTCACGGGCATTAAATAATTATTTTTTGCATGTCCTATGGCTTCAACTCATGGCCAGAAAACTGTCCTAGGGCTTGCTCAAGGATAGCACTTTACTTCAGCCAGCCAACTCCCGGTCCAAATAGACCACTCTTGAAGCTAGAATTACAGAGATCTGCCATAATACTGGCATGTCGTTATCTAAGTATATAATTTTTCTTCTATTTTTGATGGCTTTTCCTTAGTGTACATATTTCCTACATATTTTATGGAAAACTACCTTCCCCCTGGGGCCATAAGTTAAGCCTAGTGGAAGAGTTCTTGCTGAGCATGAATGAAGACCCAAGTTCAATTCCTCAGCAGGACATAGATAAAAAAGATAAAGTGGTGCTGTGGCACATGTGATAGAACTTGCGCCTTAAGAATAAACAAAAACAAAAACAAGGATCGTGCTCAGGTCCTGAGTCTAAGCCCAGTACTGGCAAAAAAAAATTCTGCCCAAAGTAGACATTTAAACTTATTGTACTTTTCAAAAAATTTGTTGTCAAGGTGATATACAAAGAGATTGCTGTTACATATGTAATGAGTACATTTCTTGTAAACACTGTTACCCCCTCCCCCCTTTTCTCTTTCCCTTCCCCCAAGTCATAAATTTCATTTACAACAAATATATATATATATTTTCATTCCTGAAAAAAAATAGTTTAAAATGTGTTCAAATAAATGATGTAGGTTGATATATTTATCAAAATGGATTTCTTGAACTCTAAAATAAACATTCAGGTAATTTTTCTCATAAAATTGTAGTAATGCTATAAAACTAATAAAAAAGGAATTTTAGTTATTAATTTCTTATGTTTTACCTTTAACATTATTACACTAAGCATACTGTTTATGGTATTAATACAGACAGCATGAAATATGATTATGTAAAAAAATTAAATGATTAAAATAGTAAGGTTGGGGGCCAGTAGTTTGGCTTGGTGGCACACACCCTGGACTGGCAAAAAAGAAGTAGGGTTAGATAAAACAGATTTATTTCGAAATGTGTGGAAAATGGTATGATTTCTTGTTTGGCTAGTCCTGGGGCTTGAACTGAGGGACCGGGAATTGTCCTTGGCCACATTTGTTCAAGGGTGGCACTCTGACACCTGAGCCACAGTGCCCCATCTGCTTTTTCTGTGTATGCAGTGCCGAGGAATTGAATCAAGGTCTTCTTGTATACTAGGCGAGCACTCTACAACTAGGCCACATTCAAAGCCAAAGTAGATTTTTGATGCTATTGTGGAGTTTTAATTTTCTTAAATATTTGTACAAAGCACAATGGATATATAAACAGACTTGAACTCACAGAACAGAGTCCCACATAATATTACAGTTACTCTGGCACTTCTCCCGATTGACAAAACACATTTCCAGGTATCTGCTCTGTCCTTAAGCTTTGGTAGCTGACTTGTCTTTCCATGGAGGCCTGGCCTGGATTCCTGATGATTCCATGCATTTCATACTTCCCTGTATATCCAGTAAGGTTGTCTTCTATGGGACCAGACCTGTCTGGTTTTTGGCCCATCCAGGACCTATGTGTCTCAGGTCTCACATTATAAGTGGAAAATAAAACACAGTATAATAAGCACTGAAGAACTGCACAGCATAATATTAACAATGAGAGTTTAATAGTTAGCAAAGTAAATACAATGAATACTTGACAAGAATCATGAGAGCAAGATAAAGAGATGTCTTTTTAGGAAGGGGACAGGGAAGCTCTAAATCCAGACTGGCCTCCAAGTTGCCTTCAGACAGTAATTCTCCTTCAGAGTCCTCAGAAGGGTCTCCTTCCTCATGAGAAACAGAATGTCCTTCCTGAGTTAAGAGGGGGATGGATTCTGGTTTGTCGAATGGAGATTGAGTCCCTTTTAGCGAGATGGATGGGTCTGGATATTCTGTGAGGATGGATTCATTTTCTTCCAATGAATCCAGTATTGAGAGTACACTTGCTGCTTCCCATGGGGACATTTTCCATGAGCCCAGCATGTGCCCCTTCAGCTTGCACAATAAGTGGAGTGTTACTCTGACTCAGATGGACTGACTCTGGGACGAGTGTGAAAGGAAACGGAAGGAAATCTGGCTGCTCTTTTTCTTCCTCCATAGTATCTGCAGGTTCAACTGTGCCACACATGGGGTTCAGAGCAAAAGGTTTATCCACAGGACTCTAAACCTGTTTGGTAATTTCTACAGAAGGCCCATGGTTTCTGGAGTGCAGTGATGATTCTCAGTCTCCATCAGTCACCAGCTCCATTGGTGGGTTTTTCATCCAGAGTTCAGGATAAGCTCTTCCACGATGACCCAAACCTAAGAATGGAAATAGGTACAGAGTGGACAGAGTGGACTCTGCAAGTTGAAGTGTCACTCAACTTCCATGAGGATCTAATGGAGGAACCTGTAGAACTGGAGTTTGGACTGAAAACTGAGGAGGTGTAGGGTCTTTCTAATGAGTGCTTATTCCCGAGTCCTTTCAGAGGACAGACATTACCTGGCTGACACCACCCATAAAGGGCATTTTGCCAAGCTCTGTAGAAGTAAGGGCCAACCAATATCTAGACCACATGGGCTTCCTACTCACAGGCTCTGAGGCACCCACACCAGGACTTCTACTTTTTCTTGGTCTTACTGTTCGCACATTCCTCCAGCTGGTCAAAAAGTATGTGTTTAGAAGAGCAGGTCCAAAGCCGGCATGTGGAGCCTCATATAGAGCTTGAGTTGTGTCAGGGTGTGGCAGTTCTTGAACTCGTAGAAATCACTGGGGTAGAAGTCCATTCATATCGTATAGATGGAACACATGATGTTGTGGGCACATTCGGTACAAGGAAAGTGAGAGCCTTCTCTCTGCATCCTGAGCCTTCTACCAAAGCCCCTTTCTTGCAGGACTCTAATGCTGTGGCTGTCCTGCAGAGATGTGCACTTATGTGCTGGGAGGGGGGTAAGAGACACTCGAGAACAGGATGACTTTTACACCCCACTTCCAGAAGCTTCTGAGAGAGGCCTCCATGCATCTGTCCAAAGTAAACGCACCTTAAATTAACTAAGTAAATGCTCTAAATAAATCAATAAGTGAATGCTCTAAATAAAGAACTAAATGCTCATTCCTCTAATCTTAGCCACCCAGCAGGCTGAGCTCTGAAGATCACAGTGGAAAGCCAGTCTAGTCAGTAAAAGTCTAAAGGCACTTGTCTTCAATTAGGCAGCAAAGAGCCAGAACTTGACCTATGACTCAGATGGTACAGTGCTAATTTTTGAACACCAAAGGGATGGCATTTAGACCTGGGTTCAGGTTCAAGTGGCAGCACTGGACCATACACCAAAATGTAAATGCTTTCAGGTTCTAACAGGCAAAGCTATCACAATCCCTCCCTGATGGCTCAAAAGTGATTCAGCCCCCAGCTTTTCCTCTGACTCCAGTATTTCACAGGCCTCCGCCATTAGTACTGACACCTCATTTCTTACTGGGAAATGGGATTTCCTAGGATGTCACCTAGGTGAGGGCTGCAGTTGGGAGCCACTTACTCATGCCTGAAATCCAACTTCTCAGTAAGCACACTGTTGAGACTCCAGTAGCTTGTGAGGGAAATGAAATGGCATGGTGTCCCAGTCATAATAAAGTAGTTTGTGCACTTGTATCATGCTTAGCTCCCCTGTGAACACCCCAGTGAACCAAACAGGCTCAGAGAGGAGCCAAGTATTCCAAGACTTGGCCAGGAGGGGTGAGCAAACCTGGGTTTGGAGGGGGAACACTCACTTTTTCAAGAGAATTTCCAGCAACTACTACATTGTCCTCCACTATTTGAAATTGTGCAGGAAGTTTCCCACATAAAAGAGATCACCTTTCTGGTAGGCAGGGATCAGCTTTGTCAGCAGCATCTCCAACAGGCCTTCCTCCATGATCCATAGGTTACAAGGCTCATTCAGAGTCTGAGCTGACTTACCATCACACTATGTTGGCAAAACAGTGGATAATTCAAACGTAGGAATGGGACCACACTTCACACTGAGGAATTGGAATAGAGTAGATTGGAAATGACACACTCTAATCTCAGTAGAGTCACTTGAAAGCACACAAGAAGGTTGTAGTGTGTGGGCAGGATGATGGGTTCAAATAGGTTTCCTCTCAATATACCTCATCTGAGTTGCCCTGGAGTTTCCTGGCTTTCTTCCTAGAGAAATGCCTGATATACTGGAATTTTGGCTTGGCACTGATCCAGCATCTACTTCTTCAAGTGAGACATCCATATCTCTCATGCCTGAGATCCGAGCCTCCTGACCTTTGGCAACAGCACAGCAACATCTTTCTGGTTCCTGAGCCACAGGCCAAGGGAGTTGGCTTGAGCTGGTTGTCACATACAGTGGCTTGGTTACCAGGGTTCCATATTCTGTTCCATTGTGAGGGAGGTAGGGTCACCTTTCAAGGCCCAATGACCAAAGCTCCTTGCTCACAGAAGACCTCCCCAAAGACATACTGGAGGCTTAATCTCCCTTCCCACCTCAAATATGGATGTAGTAAACAGCACACCTTTTTGTTCAAATCCCAAGTCATTATCTAGGCGTAAGTGCTAGCCTGTTCTCAGGCTCAAGGAGCCTTTTTAGGTAAGATCCAAACTTAACTGTCACTATTGCCCTTACCCTTCACAAGAGATTTTGCTTCACAGTGCCTTCTCAGCTTGCATTTTGCCTCTTGCACATTTTTTTTGCTAGTCCTGGGACTTGACCTCAGAGCCTGACCATTGTTCTTAGGCTTTCTTTAGGCTATAGCTGTCCCACCAAGCCACAGCACCACTTCCAGCGTTTTCTATATATATGGTACTGCAGAATCAAACCGGAGTCTTTTTGTGTGGTAGCCCAGCACTCTACAAATAGATGAAACACCCAGGCCATCTTGCACATATTTTTCACTTCAATCTACTAGGATGTTGTTAGGTTTCTGTATCCTAATCTATTTTTCTTCCTGATGAATATCTGTGCTGTCATCTGTAAAAATGCAAGTGGGAAAATCCCAGAAGCATTGGTGACATAAAAAAAGTCTTACAGACATAGATAAGTGTTCATTCTTTGTAGGAGAAAGGATATTTTGATATGATGATGATAACTATTCATAAATACTTTATCGGGGTTTAGAGTTTGGCCCAGTGGTAGAGTGCTTGCCTAGCATCCATGAAGATCTAGGTTTGAGTCCTTAATATCACACAGATATAAAAATCCATACGGCAATGTGGCTCAAGTGGCAGAGGGCTAAACTTGGGAAAAGCCAAGAGAAGTGCTCAGGCCCTGAGTTCAAGCCCCAGAAATTGGCAGAAAAAACAAAAGAAAAGAAAAGAAAAGAAATGTGCTTTTTACAAGTTATTCACTCACAGCATTTGCCTCTGAATTCTTCGCTTCTGCATCTTGTGACTTATCCCTTTCCCTCAATGTAGACGAGAAAAACAGATTTTATTACTTGCTATCCTGTTGTCCAATCTTTGGATACTAATTCAAAACACAATATTGCCTGTGATATTGTGTGTGTGCATGTGTGTGTGTATCTGCCAATGTGTGCATGCACACATGTGTACAGGGTTTAGGGCTTACTCATAGGGCCTGTGTGATAACCCTCAGCATCTTTTCCTCAAAGGTATTGGTCTTTCACTTCTAGCTTTTTATAGCTAATTGGAGTTGAGAGATTCACTCAATTTCTTGCCCTGTGCATTGGAACCAAGTGCTGGGTTCTCATATTGTTAATTGTAGCTGTAGAGAAGCCTGAGGTCTGGGGATCCTCGTTAGAATCCACCCCCTGAAAGAAAGTCACTGATAGAAATCTTTATCTTCAGTTAAGCAAGAATAAATAAGGCAAAAGTGGAACTGTGGCTCAGTTCCTCTTGTACCAGCCATGAGAAAATTAGTAATTGGCAGCACCTGGTCCCTGAGAGAAATCCTTAGCACTGGTTCAAAAAAAGAAAGAAAATAATGAAAAAAATTAAAACTTGCTGAGGAATCCATAAGGATAAACGTGCCTGTGAATAATCTTGTCATTTCAGATTCCCTCAAGAGCTTATGTCTCTCTATATTTTATCAAGTTTTTTAAAAGATATTTACATATTTTCTATCTTTCTTAAACAGAGATATGGCTATGTATATATGTATAGTCATATGTATTGATCTGTCTCTCTATACTAATATATAAATGCATAAACATATGTATTTAGACAAACAGGAAACATACATAGATAGGTCTCAGGCATTTCCAGATTTTGTGCAAGTCTTCTGAGTGCAACTTACCATTGTATTGTTTGTCAAGATAGAGTCCCTCTAACTTTTGGCCAGCTTCTTGTCCTTTGATAATTTTCTGCCAGTCCTGGGTTTTGAACGCTAGGCCTGGATGCTGGCACTGAGGTTGAGCTTTTTCCATTCTGTAGTTTATTGAAGATAAGAGTCTCATGGAGTTTCTGTCCTGGGCTGGCTTTGAATTGTGATCCTCAGATCTCAAACTCCTGAGTAGCTAGGATGACAGTCTTGAGCTACCAGTACCTGGTTCCTTTGCCTCTTTTACCCTTTTTTTTGGCCCCACCACAGCCATGGTATCTACCTTCCTATGTTCTCTCCACCTGCCCCCAGTCAGGGGTCTGACAGATGCTTTACACCCACTTATTCATGTCCTCCTCTGTATTGGCTGACAGCTAAGACATGCACTCACTTGTCTGGATGCCAAACACAAAGCCATGTGATTGTTTCTCAGTCTGGAACATCCTATCAGATTTATAGCACCACAGAGGGTCAGGTTGATGCTCCTCCAGGGCTTCTTAAATTGTTCTCATGTTAATCCACAACACGTTTGTCATCACTTGTCCAGCTAATTCATGTACTAAAGCAGCATTCCCTACAAACTTAGATCCCAATACCATGAGGACACTCAAGGGTGCATTAGGAGTGTGACCTGCAGGTGGATGTGAGCCTGTCTGAGTTGGAGGGGATTTCTCCACCACAGGAAATGGAATACAAATTTAGAATCTGCTTTCATGAGGTGACAATCTCTGGCAGATGTTCTTATCAAATGTGGCACTGCCTACTTCCAGCTTAAAATATGGGTTGATGACCCAGCATAACAGAGAATGTATTCACCCCGGCCCAACACATAGGCTGGGACCCTGAACTTTCAGGTAGCATTTGGCTTTGAACGTCATGAGATTTTAGTCTACAAATGATGAGCCCCCTCCCGTGAGGCATAGCAAACGGAGCCAAAGTGCAACCCAGTTAAGCACCAGATCAAGCTTCCCTTCTTCAGTAGGGTATGGTTTGAAAACTGTGTATAGCTTCTGTTTGAAGCCAGTCCGGAAAGGAAAGTCCATGAAACTCTCATTTCCAGTTAACTGCCAAGAAAAAGCCAAAGATAGAGATGAAGCTCAAGAGAGCTAGAGAGCCATCTGAAAAGAATGGTTACACCCTGCAACATCCTCATTATCTGATCTTGAAAACATCTCTGCGTGCATCCCAGCATGCAGCCAGCATCTGGGGGTGAAAGTGACCCCTGCGCCCATTGGCAATCTGCACTGTCTCTGACATCTGTAATGTGAACCTCATTCAGTTGGGTTTGTGAAGTGGTGTCAACCCTGCAGAAGGAACCAACTGTGCCCTAACTCCCTCTGTCCCCTGGGGCCCCTAGCATTCCCCCATCTGCACCCCTCCTGTGGCTTCTGATCCTAGGGAGCCCTCCTGCCCTGTCCAACACTCACATGAAGTGCATATTTCTTCTCCTGGGGCAACTTCTCCACAGAGAGTACATGACATGCCCACTATCCAGGCACGGGGAGATCCTGCCCAAGTAGCAAATCAGTGATAAGGACATAAAGTGATGAATAGAATTTTAGATCCTGATGGTAGACAGTCTGCAAAATCCAAGGGAGAATGGAATTGGAGGGGACCAGGGATCAGGATGTGGGCATGGAGCTTCCCTGCCAAGGGGGTGGGGGAAGTCACAGGCTGGGGGATGCACAGGATGATCCATGGGCCCTGTGCAGCTACTGGGTCACCCCCTTCTGCATCTCAGCCTTTGGCTTTGAGCTCTGTGATCGTCAAGATGTGCACAGTCTGTACTCTGGTTGGAAGAAGATAGGACCCTGGGAAGACAATTGTAGACCCTTTGTGAGTATAGGAAGGGGTAGGCTGGACACCCAGTCCAAGAGGAGCTAAAACTGGAGTCGAGGGGTGTGCAAGGAGTGGGTGTGAGGGTTGTGGGCAGTCACAGTCACAGCAGAAGTGGCTCTGTCTGTGGGGTGAGTGCCTCCCTGCAGGCACAGCACTGGACATATCAGAGATCCACATGAAAAGGAAAAGCTGGACATGGCACTATGGTTCAAATGGTAGAGCATCAACCTTGAGCAAAAGAGCTCAGGGACAGTACCCAGGACCTGAGTTCAAGCCTCATGACTGTAAAAGAAAAAGAACCAGGACTATGAGAGGGAACCTGGTACTCTCTTGGTCTAATCAGACACAAGAAGAGGCCGGGATAGGCTGTGGAAAAACACAGAGAACATCTTCCCCCAGCTCATCCTGTCCTGCATGCAGGGACAGCCATGTAACTAGGGCTACGGTGAGATCATCTTCACCCCTGTGCTGCCATCTGAATTGTAGGCCTCTGTCCTGGCATGGGGTGTCCTGATGGCTGAGCAGGTGCCCTAACCCTAGATGGAGAGCAGCCACTGACTGTGGTAGCTAAGGAGAGATCTGTTCCATAGCTATCAGGCCACCCAGCATGGGAGCCATAACCACCCCTCACCCAGGTAGAGGCCAATGGTTCTCCAGGTGCTACTAACATTGCCCCACCCCTAGCTCTGGGTACACGTGACATTCCCTCCACAAGGAGCAGGACTAAGTGAAGGATCAGGAAGCTGCCTATGGGCTTCAGATGATGGCCAGGCTGGCACTACAGATGGCCTCACTCTGTCACCACCTTCCCCTGCCTCCATCATTCCTCCATCATGCCTCTCTACCTCCCACCCATTAACCTTGGAAACCAATGAACTGGGCTCTCATCATTCCTCTCATCTCTTCACCCACCTTGCCATGCGTCCATCCCTCTGTCACTTCCACCCCACACACATCCCACCACCAGCCATCCTGTAGCTTATGATGATCCCAGAGGAAGCTCTTGGTGAAGGGCTTGTGACCACAAAACAGTTACTATCACCCGCTCCGGCCTGATGCACCACAGAATAAGAACAGCCAAGCAGGCACACACCGCAGCAGAGTTGCTCTGCTGCCACCCTGATTTCTTCATGGCCAGGACTTGGCTCTCCTCAGCCTCCCAGCTCAGTAACCAGAACATTGTGCTTTCACAGAGCCATGGCTTCCAGTCCCCATGGACACAATGACATCAAGGTGATGCCAACTTCCCCATCTCTATATACTTCTAACTATGGGATGGGAGCTCAGGTTCTCTTCTGTGACTCCATTCGCTAAGAGGCTCATGCAGATTTCTATCCTTTGCTCATCATGGTGACTCTTTGGTTAACAAGTCACTGCTGGGCTTCCAGTTCACCACATATAGAACCCATACTCCAACACTTTTCTTAGAAGGACTGATGACTTTTAAATATTCTCTAGTTTTAAATTTCTAGTTCCTTCTCTCTTTCATTTATATATTTCCCTTCCTCACATACTTCCCTTTTTTTACCTTCCTTCTTTCATTCCTGGCCTTGAACTCAAGACCTGGAGCTTTTTCTTAGCTTTTCTTTGCTCAAGGTAGCACTCTAGCTCTTGAGCCACAGCTCTACTTCAATCTTTGTTCTTGCTCTAAACTGGGAGTATGAGTCTCATGCATTTTTCCCTTTGCTGGGTTGGTTTTAAACCACAATACTAAGATCAGGATCCTGAATATGCCTCGGATTACAGGTATTATCTAATCAAAACAAATTCCTGATTTCTTTTTTAGACATAATTAGTTCTTTCAGGTGAGCCACCAGCCACTCATGCAAGAGCATTGCAGGATCCCAGCATTCATCTTGTCTCCAGTCTTATTCCATCCATCTCACAATGGTCATCTAAAACACCCTGCTGCATGCCTGAAGTCGCAAGGAAGGTTCTCAACGCCATGAGAGGCCCCCTTAAGCTCTGCCTCAGACATGCCCAGCCCCATCCCACTTCCACATGAGCATTTGTTTAGGAGAAATTTCCTGAGTACATCATCATCTTTTCCTCACCATTCAAATTTCATCTTTGGAGTCATTTCTCCCAGACAAAGAGGAACATGATCCATGGTTTGATAGCAGCTCCAGCTTCATAGTCCCAGCCACCAACACCCCCCCATTACCCTGCCAGACACCTTTATTCAAGAACAATGTTTTCACTACCCCTGACTCATCAAATGTTTTAACTTATACAGTGCATTAAAATAATTTTACTAAATGGAATAAACACATGGCATCAAGCTTCAGAATCTTTGCACCTGAACTTTTAGTGAATCACAGACACACCAGCATTTCTGTAGCCAACAGAAATCTTAGCTTTGAGATTTCAGCATTCCTGGTATCCAAGTTTGGATGTGCTAACACTGCCCTTAATGGGGCACTTCAATCACACAATCCCACAACAATCAATGTCATTTGACATTCACTGGTAGGTGGTGCTAGGAAAAAGACTGATGTGCCAACTCCATGCTGGCTTGACCTATGCCATCTTCAAACCTGGAGCAAGTGGGGCTCCTCTCTCCATGACACCTTTTGTGTACTACCCCAGGAGGACCTTTACCTTGAGACAAAATTATGAAGACTATCTCTACCAGCAAAGATTCCAGTGAGATGTGCCTACATGGATAAAGCTAAAATCTCACTAAAGTGAGGTTGTTGGCAGTGCTGGAGCCTGAACTCGGGACCTGGGCACTAAGCATTTGTACTCAAGACTAGCCCTTTACCACTTGAGCACAAACTCCATTCCCAGCTGTTTTTATTTTTGGTAGTAAGAATCTATCAGACTTTCCTGTTCTAGGTGACTTGGAACTTCCATACTCAGATCTCAGCCTCCTGACCAGCCTGGATTAAAAGTGTGCATCAGCCATGCGCCACACCTGAGGACTTCTGCCAGCATATTTTTTCCCAAAAATTGGAAGAGGAAGATGAGGGAGGGTTGGGCTCATCCTGCCCTGCATATGAAGGAGAGCATCCGCGAGTGAACTTCATTCCCTGTTGTAGGCTGCTGGAGGAAAAGGAAGCAAATAGGCACAGGCTGGCAGCAGATGCCACAGAACAACTTGTGACCAAGACTCCCAGAGCAGACCTCAGAATCGATGACAGAGTTGGATCTACCCAGTAACAGATGCAGTGGTGACACCTGAAACTGCGCGTTTGAGCCTTTGCTGCTAGTAAACAGGGCCACCTATGTCTCAATGAGAAAGGTGAGATTTTGGTGGAGAAGGTGAGATTAAACATTATGTATCATGCAAGAAGACAGACTATGAGGGGTCTTTTATTATTCCAAGTGAAATTTTGGATTTCCTCTTCTGTTTCTTTAAAGAATGACATGGGGATCTTGATGAATCTTGCACTGAATTTGTAGATAGTCCTTATCAAGATTGCCATTTTTACAATATTACTTCTTCCAAACCAGGAGCATAGGTTTTTGCATTTCCTCAGTTCTGCGTTAATTTCCTTCTCCAGGGTTTATACTTCCATCAAAAAGGTGCTTTACATTCTAAGTTAATTCCTAGGTATTTATTTTCTTTGATAGCAAAATGAGTTGCTATCCTGATTCTTGCCTCATTCCTCTCATTTGTTGGCATATAGGAAGGCAGTTGACATTGAGGGTTAATTTTATACCCTGCTACCTTACCAAAGTTTTATATCAGCTCAAGCAGCTTCGGAGTAGAGTCTATAGGGTTCTTTAAATACAGAATCATGTCATCTGTAAGGAGAGAAAGTTTCAGTTCCTCTTTCCCTTTTCCTCCTCACTCCAGTTAGAATGGCCAAGATCCAGAAATCTAATAACGTATGCTGGAGGGGATGTGGCCAGGAGGGATCACTACTACACTGCTGGTGGGATTGCAAACTCGTTCAACCACTATGGAAAGCACTATGGCAGTATCCCAAAAAGACTAAACATAGAGCTCCCCTGTGATCCAGCAATTTCACTACTTGCCAATCGTCCAGATAGGATATACTAAATTCACTAGAACAATAACATTTATCACAGCAATATTTACTATAGCAAAGGTATGGAACCAACCCAGATGCCCGTCAGTTGATGAGTAGATCAAATATGGTATTTTTACACAATGGAATTCTGTGCTTCTGTCAGAAAGAATGACATAGACGAATTTGTAAGGAAATAGACTGTAAAGTTTAGAAATTAGTTTCTGTCTCCTTCTCTCCCTCCTTCTCTATCTCTGTAAAATTTAGAAGTTCCTGTTTCTCTCTCTTTCTCTCTCTTTTCTCCTTCTCTCTCTCTCTCTCTCTCTCTCTCTCTCTCTCTCTCTCTCTCTCTCTCTCTCTCTCTCTCTCTCTCTCTCTCTCTCTCTCTCTCCAATCCTTAGGCTTGAACTCAGGGCCTGAGCTACTTTTGCTCAAGGTTAGCACTCTACCATTTGAACCACAGTGCTATTCTGGCTTGCTCTTTTCACGTAGTATTGAGGAATCTAACCCAGGCCTTCATCCTTGATAGGTTAGCACTCTACCACTAAGCCACACAGTCAGCTTTTAGAGGTTTCTGACAAAGGTTTTCCTACATGCTATTATTTCTTCTGTGAGTGCTCTTAATGCTTGCTGAAGGTTGACTTTGTTTAGAAGACTTACCCTAATGCTCCCATATACAGAGATTGTATATATAGCTAAATGTTTTTCATTACTCAGAATTTCTCTATTGTGTATGTTCTGAAATGTACTGAAGACTGACTTCTGATTAAAAGTCATTGCACATTTGTTCTATTCATTAGTTTTCTTTTCTTCTATGGGAATCAGGTTTGTGATGAACACAGAAGTATGCCTTGCAGGTCAAACAATTTCCATATTTGTAATATTCATAAGGTTTTTCTCTCCTATGTGCATTTTATACTTAGTCATGCGTTCATGATGGATTTTTCATATTCTTATATTCATACGATTTTTATCCTGTGTCTGTGTGGTATCATGCAAACTCAACTATGAGTTCTTCAAAAAAATTTCCCTTTCATTTATTCATAGGATTCTATCCTGTGGGTGTTTAGTGATAAATCTTGACTTGTGCCTTCTGGGGAAAAGACTGAACATTTGCTACATTCATTAAGGGTTTTATCTTGTGTTGGTTCTGTGACACAACCTGAGTTTCCTTCCACAGACTAAAAAGTCATTCCTATTTATTATATTGCTAAGGCTTCTCATATGTGTGATGAATAGAATTTTAGATCCTGATGGTAGACAGTCTGCAAAATCCAAGGGAGAATGGAATTGGAGGGGACCAGGGATCAGGATGTGGGCATGGAGCTTCCCTGCCAAGGGGGTGGGGGAAGTCACAGGCTGGGGGATGCACAGGATGATCCATGGGCCCTGTGCAGCTACTGGGTCACCCCCTTCTGCATCTCAGCCTTTGGCTTTGAGCTCTGTGATCGTCAAGATGTGCACAGTCTGTACTCTGGTTGGAAGAAGATAGGACCCTGGGAAGACAATTGTAGACCCTTTGTGAGTATAGGAAGGGGTAGGCTGGACACCCAGTCCAAGAGGAGCTAAAACTGGAGTCGAGGGGTGTGCAAGGAGTGGGTGTGAGGGTTGTGGGCAGTCACAGTCACAGCAGAGGTGGCTCTGTCTGTGGGGTGAGTGCCTCCCTGCAGGCACAGCACTGGACATATCAGAGATCCACATGAAAAGGAAAAGCTGGACATGGCACTATGGTTCAAATGGTAGAGCATCAACCTTGAGCAAAAGAGCTCAGGGACAGTACCCAGGACCTGAATTCAAGCCTCATGACTGTAAAAGAAAAAGAACCAGGACTATGAGAGGGAACCTGGTACTCTCTTGGTCTAATCAGACACAAGAAGAGGCCGGGATAGGCTGTGGAAAAACACAGAGAACATCTTCCCCCAGCTCATCCTGTCCTGCATGCAGGGACAGCCATGTAACTAGGGCTACGGTGAGATCATCTTCACCCCTGTGCTGCCATCTGAATTGTAGGCCTCTGTCCTGGCATGGGGTGTCCTGATGGCTGAGCAGGTGCCCTAACCCTAGATGGAGAGCAGCCACTGACTGTGGTAGCTAAGGAGAGATCTGTTCCATAGCTATCAGGCCACCCAGCATGGGAGCCATAACCACCCCTCACCCAGGTAGAGGCCAATGGTTCTCCAGGTGCTACTAACATTGCCCCACCCCTAGCTCTGGGTACACGTGACATTCCCTCCACAAGGAGCAGGACTAAGTGAAGGATCAGGAAGCTGCCTATGGGCTTCAGAAGATGGCCAGGCTGGCACTACAGATGGCCTCACTCTGTCACCACCTTCCCCTGCCTCCATCATTCCTCCATCATGCCTCTCTACCTCCCACCCATTAACCTTGGAAACCAATGAACTGGGCTCTCATCATTCCTCTCATCTCTTCACCCACCTTGCCATGCGTCCATCCCTCTGTCACTTCCACCCCACACACATCCCACCACCAGCCATCCTGTAGCTTATGATGATCCCAGAGGAAGCTCTTGGTGAAGGGCTTGTGACCACAAAACAGTTACTATCACCCGCTCCGGCCTGATGCACCACAGAATAAGAACAGCCAAGCAGGCACACACCGCAGCAGAGTTGCTCTGCTGCCACCCTGATTTCTTCATGGCCAGGACTTGGCTCTCCTCAGCCTCCCAGCTCAGTAACCAGAACATTGTGCTTTCACAGAGCCATGGCTTCCAGTCCCCATGGACACAATGACATCAAGGTGATGCCAACTTCCCCATCTCTATATACTTCTAACTATGGGATGGGAGCTGAGGTTCTCTTCTGTGACTCCATCCGCTAAGAGGCTCATGCATATTTCTATCCTTTGCTCATCATGGTGACTCTTTGGTTAACAAGTCACTGCTGGGCTTCCAGTTCACCACATATAGAACCCATACTCCAACACTTTTCTTAGAAGGACTGATGACTTTTAAATATTCTCTAGTTTTAAATTTCTAGTTCCTTCTCTCTTTCATTTATATATTTCCCTTCCTCACATACTTCCCTTTTTTACCTTCCTTCTTTCATTCCTGGCCTTGAACTCAAGACCTGGAGCTTTTTCTTAGCTTTTCTTTGCTCAAGGTAGCACTCTAGCTCTTGAGCCACAGCTCTACTTCAATCTTTGTTCTTGCTCTAAACTGGGAGTATGAGTCTCATGCATTTTTCCCTTTGCTGGGTTGGTTTTAAACCTCAATACTAAGATCAGGATCCTGAATATGCCTCGGATTACAGGTATTATCTAATCAAAACAAATTCCTGATTTCTTTTTTAGACATAATTAGTTCTTTCAGGTGAGCCACCAGCCACTCATGCAAGAGCATTGCAGGATCCCAGCATTCATCTTGTCTCCAGTCTTATTCCATCCATCTCACAATGGTCATCTAAAACACCCTGCTGCATGCCTGAAGTCGCAAGGAAGGTTCTCAACGCCATGAGAGGCCCCCTTAAGCTCTGCCTCAGACATGCCCAGCCCCATCCCACTTCCACATGAGCATTTGTTTAGGAGAAATTTCCTGAGTACATCATCATCTTTTCCTCACCATTCAAATTTCATCTTTGGAGTCATTTCTCCCAGACAAAGAGGAACATGATCCATGGTTTGATAGCAGCTCCAGCTTCATAGTCCCAGCCACCAACACCCCCCCATTACCCTGCCAGACACCTTTATTCAAGAACAATGTTTTCACTACCCCTGACTCATCAAATGTTTTAACTTATACAGTGCATTAAAATAATTTTACTAAATGGAATAAACACATGGCATCAAGCTTCAGAATCTTTGCACCTGAACTTTTAGTGAATCACAGACACACCAGCATTTCTGTAGCCAACAGAAATCTTAGCTTTGAGATTTCAGCATTCCTGGTATCCAAGTTTGGATGTGCTAACACTGCCCTTAATGGGGCACTTCAATCACACAATCCCACAACAATCAATGTCATTTGACATTCACTGGTAGGTGGTGCTAGGAAAAAGACTGATGTGCCAACTCCATGCTGGCTTGACCTATGCCATCTTCAAACCTGGAGCAAGTGGGGCTCCTCTCTCCATGACACCTTTTGTGTACTACCCCAGGAGGACCTTTACCTTGAGACAAAATTATGAAGACTATCTCTACCAGCAAAGATTCCAGTGAGATGTGCCTACATGGATAAAGCTAAAATCTCACTAAAGTGAGGTTGTTGGCAGTGCTGGAGCCTGAACTCGGGACCTGGGCACTAAGCATTTGTACTCAAGACTAGCCCTTTACCACTTGAGCACAAACTCCATTCCCAGCTGTTTTTATTTTTGGTAGTAAGAATCTATCAGACTTTCCTGTTCTAGGTGACTTGGAACTTCCATACTCAGATCTCAGCCTCCTGACCAGCCTGGATTAAAAGTGTGCATCAGCCATGCGCCACACCTGAGGACTTCTGCCAGCATATTTTTTCCCAAAAATTGGAAGAGGAAGATGAGGGAGGGTTGGGCTCATCCTGCCCTGCATATGAAGGAGAGCATCCGCGAGTGAACTTCATTCCCTGTTGTAGGCTGCTGGAGGAAAAGGAAGCAAATAGGCACAGGCTGGCAGCAGATGCCACAGAACAACTTGTGACCAAGACTCCCAGAGCAGACCTCAGAATCGATGACAGAGTTGGATCTACCCAGTAACAGATGCAGTGGTGACACCTGAAACTGCGCGTTTGAGCCTTTGCTGCTAGTAAACAGGGCCACCTATGTCTCAATGAGAAAGGTGAGATTTTGGTGGAGAAGGTGAGATTAAACATTATGTATCATGCAAGAAGACAGACTATGAGGGGTCTTTTATTATTCCAAGTGAAATTTTGGATTTCCTCTTCTGTTTCTTTAAAGAATGACATGGGGATCTTGATGAATCTTGCACTGAATTTGTAGATAGTCCTTATCAAGATTGCCATTTTTACAATATTACTTCTTCCAAACCAGGAGCATAGGTTTTTGCATTTCCTCAGTTCTGCGTTAATTTCCTTCTCCAGGGTTTATACTTCCATCAAAAAGGTGCTTTACATTCTAAGTTAATTCCTAGGTATTTATTTTCTTTGATAGCAAAATGAGTTGCTATCCTGATTCTTGCCTCATTCCTCTCATTTGTTGGCATATAGGAAGGCAGTTGACATTGAGGGTTAATTTTATACCCTGCTACCTTACCAAAGTTTTATATCAGCTCAAGCAGCTTCGGAGTAGAGTCTATAGGGTTCTTTAAATACAGAATCATGTCATCTGTAAGGAGAGAAAGTTTCAGTTCCTCTTTCCCTTTTCCTCCTCACTCCAGTTAGAATGGCCAAGATCCAGAAATCTAATAACGTATGCTGGAGGGGATGTGGCCAGGAGGGATCACTACTACACTGCTGGTGGGATTGCAAACTCGTTCAACCACTATGGAAAGCACTATGGCAGTATCCTAAAAAGACTAAACATAGAGCTCCCCTGTGATCCAGCAATTTCACTACTTGCCAATCGTCCAGATAGGACATACTAAATTCACTAGAACAATAACATATCACAGCAATATTTACTATAGCAAAGGTATGGAACCAACCCAGATGCCCGTCAGTTGATGAGTAGATCAAATATGGTATTTTTACACAATGGAATTCTGTGCTTCTGTCAGAAAGAATGACATAGACGAATTTGTAAGGAAATAGACTGTAAAGTTTAGAAATTAGTTTCTGTCTCCTTCTCTCCCTCCTTCTCAATCTCTGTAAAATTTAGAAGTTCCTGTTTCTCTCTCTTTCTCTCTCTTTTCTCTCTTTCTCTCTCTCTTCTCTCTCTCTCTCTCTCTCTCTCTCTCTCTCTCTCTCTCTCTCTCTCTCTCTCTCTCTCTCTCTCTCTCCAATCCTTAGGCTTGAACTCAGGGCCTGAGCTACTTTTGCTCAAGGTTAGCACTCTACCATTTGAACCACAGTGCTGCTTCTGGCTTGCTCTTTTCACGTAGTATTGAGGAATCTAACCCAGGCCTTCATCCTTGATAGGTTAGCACTCTACCACTAAGCCACACAGTCAGCTTTTAGAGGTTTCTGACAAAGGTTTTCCTACATGCTATTATTTTTTCTGTGAGTGCTCTTAAAGCTTGCTGAAGGTTGACTTTGTTTAGAAGACCTACCCTAATGCTCCCATATACAGAGATTCTATATATAGCTAAATGTTTTTCATTACTCAGAATTTCTCTATTGTGTATGTTCTGAAATGTACTGAAGACTGACTTCTGATTAAAAGTCATTGCACATTTGTTCTATTCATTAGTTTTCTTTTCTTCTATGGGAATCAGGTTTGTGATGAACACAGAAGTATGCCTTGCAGGTCAAACACTTTCCACATTTGTAATATTCATAAGGTTGTTCTCTCCTATGTGCATTTTATACTTAGTCATGCGTTCATGATGGATTTTTCATATTCTTATATTCATATGATTTTTATCTTTTGTCTGAGTGGTATCATGCAAACTCAACTATGAATTCTTCAAAAAAAATTTCCCTTTCATTTTATTCATAGGATTCTATCCTGTGGGTGTTTAGTGATAAATCTTGACTTGTGCCTTCTTGGGAAAAGACTGAACATTTGCTACATTCATTAAGGGTTTTATCTTGTGTTGGTTCTGTGACACAAGCTGAGTTTTCTTCCACAGACTAAAAAGTCTTTCCTATTTATTACATTGCTAAGGCTTCTCATATGTGTGAACTCTCTTACGCTTCCTGAAGGGTGAATACTGCACGAAAGACTTTCAACTTTGGTTATATTCCTAATGTTTCTTATATGTGTGAATTCTGTTATGCCTCCTGTAATGTGACTTCCATCTGAAGGTCTTACCACATTTGATGCACTCGTACACTTTCTCTCCTGTGTGTGTTCTCTGATGCAATTTGAGGGAAGACTTCCATTTGAAAGACCTTCCACATCGGTTATATTCATAAGGTTTTTCTCCTGTTTGAATTGTCTTATGCATGTTGAGGTTTGGCTTCTGTGTGAAGGACTTTCCACATATGTTACACTCATAAGGTGTTTCTCCTGAGTATATTCTCTGATGAACATGGAGTTTTACCTTCCATGTGAAAGACTTTCCGCATTCAATACATGCATAAGTTTTCTCTCCTGTGTGTGTTCTATTATGCCCATCAAGATATGACTTCCACTTGAAGGTCTTTCCACATTTGTTGCACACATAAGGTTTCTCTCCTGTGTGTGTTCTTTGATGCAATTTGAGGGAAGATTTCTCTCTGAAAGACTTTACACATTGGTTACATTCATAAGGTTTCACTCCTGTGTGTATTCTCTGATGAACACGAAGTTTTCCCTTCCCTTGGAAAGACTTTCCACATTCATTACACTTATAAGATTTCTCTCCTGTGTGTGTTATTTGATGAACTCGAAGGTGTATCTTCTGGGTGAAAGACTTTTCACATTTGTTACATTCATAAGGTTTCTCTTCTGTGTGTCTTCTCTGGTGCAGTGAGGTATGATTTCAGTCTAAAAGTCTTCCCACATTTATCCCATTAAAGATTTCTCTTCTGTGTGAGATCTCTGATGTGTGCTGAGAGCTGAATTCTGGGCAGAAATTTTATTACGTTCCTCATATTCATAAGGTTTGTCTTCTCTTGGAGATCGAGGTTGGAGCGTCAGGTCTGACTTCTCAGAAATTAATTTTCACACTTGATGTACGCATCACATATCTCAGGATATTTGCTCTGAGGTATTTAAGGCGTATTTCATTACTGAAATTTTTCTCACATTCACTACATGTATGAGGAGTCTGTCCTGTGTACATTTTCAGATGTGTAGTGATGGTCGGTTTTAAGTACAATAGTTTTCATCACACAGTACATTTAGCAGTTTTCCTCCCTCCCTGAAGAATTTCTTGGGCAGGGAGAACAGAATTATGATACTGCAGATCTTTTGGACTGTCACAATCATGAATAAAATGCTCTGAATATCCGATGGATTTTTTAAGAACAGGAGACATACGAGATCTATATGCAGCATGCATCTCATCAGGCTTAGGAGACAGAAGCATGTTCTGACACTTAATGAACTCCTCAGTCCTCACCCCTACGTTGTTACCGTTATTACTAATCAGCTCTGGATTATGTGTAGAGCTCAAATTTAAAGTTGTTGCTAATCTCACGTTTTCCTCCACTTCGATACTACTTGCAACTGCTACTTCACAAAGACATTCATGTGGACTTTCCTGGCAGGTCTTGAACACATTTTCCATTACCTGGACATCTAAAATGAGTCATAGAAAAAAAGACACAAACATACATGAGATACAAATATTCCTTACTGTTAAGGTAATGACTTTACTTTCCCATCCTAAGTGTTAGATATTTTAAAATATAAAAGTGGAAATTGGTTTGTGAGAAATATATGCTTTTCTCCCTAACCTATTAAGAAAATGATATTTTACAATGACCAATAATGTTTTTCTGTGTTTTAGTTCTCTTTTTATATCACAGGAAATATTTATTGAAATTACCCAACTATGTATTGCTACAGTTTTAAGCTGAGTACATCCTATACTATACCTGCAGCTGTTTTTTTCAAATACTGTTTTGTTTATACATTGAGGAATAGCTGCCTTTCTTTAATTTTTGAGAAATAATCTAAATATTGTGCTGTTTTGCATCTTTTTAAAACTTTCTTTTCTTTTCTTTTCTTTTTTTTTTTTGTAGTTCATAGGCTTCGGCCCTGTCCCTGAACAATTCAGCAGAAGACTATAACCCCTATCCTTGAGCTACAGACCCAGTTCCTGTTTTCTAGAGTTAACTACAGATAAGAGTCTCAGGTCCTGAGTAGCAGATAGGATTACCTTACCCAGTTTCAATGCTGTTTGCTTATTAACCATTAAGTGAGGAACACGAATTTTTTCTAGATTCAGCGGCCACTAATTTGGTTTATATGTCTGTTTGCCTTTGATCCAAGCAAGAACGATTCTTGAGAGTAAGGACTTACACCTATATCCCTACAGTTACAACTTCTCACTAAAGTCTCAATTTAGGTATTTGTGGGAATTTTGAAATTTGTTTCTTTCCATTTGAAGTCTTATAAAAATTCCTTTTCTAACACTCCTGTCCCTCAGTACCATGGAAGACCAGAAAATCCCCAGCTCATTGTCTACTTAATTTTCTTATGTTGATTGAAACTTTGTTGTTTTTTTTTCCTTCCATTCCTGGGTTTGAACTTAGGACCTAACCACTGTCCTTGGGTTTTCTCAAGACCAGAACCCTATCAATGAAGTCATTACTTCTGGCTTTTTCTATGTATGTGGTAATAAGGAATCAAACCTGTGTCTTTGTGCATGCTAGGCAAGCACTCTACCACTAGGCTCAATTTCTGGTGGAAAGGTGTGGTTCTGAATACCAGTCTCTTCCTACCAGCATAAAGATATTATCCTTATCAGAGAATAATGCCCTGACTTATTCCTTGTTTGCTCAATCATTTATAGTCTTAGTTTTAAAGAAATGAAATATCATTCATTCTTTCTTTCTTTCTTTCTTTCTTTCTTCCTTTCCTTCCTTCCCTCTTTCTTCCCTCTTTCTTCCTTTCCTTCCTTTCCTCTTTCTTCCCTCTTTCTTCTTTCTTTCTTTCTTCCTTTCTTTCTTTCTTTCTTTTTTCTTTCTTTCTTTCTTTCTTTCTTTCTTTCTTTCTTTCTTCTTTTGCGGTCATGGGACTTGATTTCTAGACCTGGCTGTTCTTCCTGAGCTCTTCAGCTCAAGGCTACTGCCCTACGTCTTTAGCCTCAACCCCACTTCTCATTTTCTATTGGTTCATTGGAAAGAAGAGTCTAAGGTGTTTTTGTGATAGGTCAGTCTTTGAACCTTGATCCTCAGATCTCAGCCTCCTAAGTAGCTAGGATTACAGGCATGAGCCACGGGCTCATGGCTTTCTCATTTTATTTTGTTTCACAGTGATTTCTACAGAGAAATCTAACTTTAACTCTACTGCCACATAGAATTCGTCATATCACTCTATGATTCTTGGTGCCGGGGATTTGGGCTAGCATGCACAAAGACCTGGTTCAGTTCCTTGGTACTACATACAAAGAAAAAGCCAGAAGTGGTGCTATGACTCAAGAAGTAGAGAACTAGCCTTGAGAAATCCCAAGGACCATGCTCAGGCCCTGAGACCAGGCATAGGGTTGGGAAAAGAAAATGATTCTTGATTCATTCACAAAGAATTCCATAGGTTCCACACAGGACTTAGGGTAACTAAGAATATTATTGCTCAGTACATCACAACATGAACTTACCAATGGGGCTCAGGCTCCAACATCAATATGAAGATGCATTCACTCACCTGTGATATTCTTGTCAGAGGAATTTCCTATCCAGAGTTCTGCACAGTGCTCTAGCTTGTCAATTAATACAGGTTTGGGAACACAGGGCCCTGTAAATTAGAAACAGTAGAGAATTATTGCTTATGCTGTGTCATCATTGCTTTAAGTTCGCAGACATCCTACTCACAAGTTATCTATTAAATCTTTTTTCTCATTTCTCACTGGCTCCATGGTTGACTTTTCCCCAGCTCTGGATTCATTTTGTATGGCATAAACTTAGCTGTCTTGCTCAAGGCTAGAAAAATACCAGTTTGAGTCCCAGCTCCACTTACATGCATAGGTCTTCATGCATGCTAAGAAAGCACTCAACCACAAAGTCAAACTTTTGACACTCCACTAACATTTTTGAGGGGTTACTTGGAGTTATAGAGTTTCATGGCAATTTTTATGCCATTGCTGGCTTCAAATTAGAATTCTTAGATTTCTTCCTCCTGAATATTTTAAGATTACAGGCATGAAACATTGCACCTAGTGCCAGGTTTCCATTATAAACTCACTGTTTAGTGATTTGTAGATCCTATTTCCAATAATGATATATATTCTATTCTGGATAGTTTATCCACTTACAATTACTGTGTAAGTTTGGAATGTCGTCTCCATTAGAGGAAACATAATTTAGAACTGTTGTCAAAGTATCCTGAAGGTATCCTGAAGAGTGAGTACAAAATTACCTTAGGTTTTCTTTAGAAAATAATGATACTTCTCAGGGCCTGGAATCTTTCATTTAAATAGTATTGAAAGTTTGATAAACATTCACGTATCTGCAAAATAACAAGGCACTTGGCCTTGCAAGTGAATTTGACTTTTGCTCACCTAAGGACACCAGGTTGCTGTAGGTCTCCAGCATTACATCTCTGTACAGGGTCCTCTGAGCATTGTCCAGATGCTGCCACTCCTCCCAGTTGAAATCCACAGCTACATCAACAAATGACACCAGCTTCTGGAATGGCACATTTTCATCAAGTAATTAGCACTGAGTTATAAACACACCATGTCTGGAATTTTATTCTTTTTTTTTGTTGGAATTGTATTCCTTTACTTAAATGTTTAGACTTACATGAAATATTGACCTGAAAAGCTTGGGGATGGTGCCTAGGCCCAGAGTTCAAGTCCCAAGACCCCAAAAAAATAAAAAGGCAAGCCAGGTTTTGGTGGCTCACGCCAGTCATCCTAGCTACTCAGGAGACTGAGATCTGAGGACCATGGTTCAAAGCCAGCCTGGCATAAAATTCTATGAGACTCCTTTCCAATTACCCACCATAAAATGTTTAATGGCTTGTGGCATATCATGGTAGAGCAATTGTGGTATAGACAAAAATAAGTCGGGAGAGTAGATTTAGGTTATAAATGGAATTATTCCATTGAAAAAGAACTACGTTATATGATGACATATGCTGGTACTGTGAGAATATTGCAAAATCTTAGGGTATCAAGTAATAATACTGTGAAGTACACCCAGAATGTTAATGTTCTATGTCTGGCATAATAATCACTTGGGGAAGAAACTTTTTTTTCTTTTTTTTGGCTGGGGGATTTGTAAGGCTTGAACTCTGGGCCTGGGCACTGTTCCTGAGCTCTTCAACTCAAGGCTATCACCCTACCTATGAAGCCACAGTGCCATTTCCCATATTCTAGTGGTTAACTGTAGATGAGAGTCTCATAGACTTTCTAATGCCCAGGCTGGCTTTGAACCAAATCTTTAGATATCAGCCTGATATCTGAGTAGCTAGGATTACAGGTAGAAGTCACTGCACCTGGCAAGAAATTTATTTCTTGCTGTTTCGTTTTACTTTTTCAAAAAGACTGAGGATGACCTTTGTTCTGTATATAATGGGAAGAGGGGTAGGAAGCTGTGAGCAGAAGAACTGAGGGGCAATACTCAGGGTAGGACAATAGCCTTAAACTAAAGAGCTCACGGCCCAAGGTCCAAGCCCCATGACTTTCCCCACTACCCCACAAAAAAAGGGAAAAATATTGGAGATTGGAGAGGATTTTCTAAAAAGAATATATAGAAATAGTAGTTCAAAATATAGAAAGAAGTTCAATATTAACAGTCAAGAGAAAAATTAAAATTACAATGAAATCATTGCTTTAAATATGTTAATATAAATATAGTTTTAAACAAAAAGATCCACATACACACACACAAACACACACACACACACAAGCATACAAAAAATAGCTTTCAAAGTCTAACTATTACTGGGAAGGTAGTGAGAAGAAGTAGAACTTTGGAATAGTTCTTCAAGGAATATAAAACAATCAAAAATTGCGTGGAGAGTGCTAAAAAAGTACTAAATATAGAATTACATAGAAATATGGTCCAACACTTCTATTTCTAGATTTGTACCTAACGGAAGAGAAAGCAGAGTCTAGAACAAATATGTGGAGAATCCATTCACAACTATTAATAATAATCCAAAGATAGAAATATGCAAAACAATGCATTGAAAAGGAAGAACATTTTACTATATTTTACAGATGAATCTTGATTACAGTAAACTAAAAATACAGCAGTCATAAAGGAAGAGCTAGGGTATGTTTTCCCTTCCAGAGCTTCCAAGGATCAACAAACCCTTAGAGCCAAAAAGCACGATGGTTCCAGAGAATGGAGTAGAGAGGAACAGGAGCTGAATGTTTAATGATTATACATGGAAGATGAAAATTGCTCTAGATGGGTAGAATGAAGAGAGAACTGTACCCTAAACAATGGTTATGTAGCCACACAGGATGGGACACACCTATACTCCCTGATCTTTGGAAACTCAAGAAGGATTTCTTGCCAACCTGGATGCATGGAAAGATCTATCATAAAAACTAATGTGGAGGGGCTGGGAGTTTGGCATAGTTGTAGAGTGCTTGTATGAAGACGAAGGTTCAATTCCGCAGTACCACATACACAGAAAAAACCAGAAGTAGTGCTGTGGCTCAAGTAGAAGATCACTAGGCTTGAGGAAAGCTGAAGGACAGTGCTCAGACCGAGTTCCAGCAAAAGGGCTTGTTTTAAAAAAAACCAGAAAGCTGAGCATGATGGGGTTGTGGCTCACTTCTATAATCCTAGCTACTCAGGAGGCTGAGATCTGAGGATCAAGGTTTAAAGCCATCCTGGCACAAAAAGACCTGAGACTCTTATCTCCAATTTACTTTTAGAAAATGGGAAGTGGGGCTTGGCTCCAGGGTAAGGTGGTAGCCTGGAGCTGAAGAGCTCAGGGATAGTGCGCAGGCTGAGTTCAAGATCTATGACCCACCAAAAAAAAAATAATAATATGGAAAAATTTGGATTCTGTGAATTTTATCAGGCATATAAATCTTTTTTGCTGTTGAAATAACAAATTGTTTGGAAACATTTTAAAAGTTTTTACCTAGAAATGTACACTACAAATGGAAATAATAACAAACACAAAATAAGCAAAAGATACAAATTATCAAAATATGGGTATCCTGCTTCTGTATCTTTTCACTGACTCCTGTTCAAATGAGTCACATATTCTGAATCATTTCTCCCAGTCGATATATGCCACACATGTTGGCTTGTACTGAACTTCTTGGGAAATCAAAAGCAAATACTAAGCAAATGTGTGTTAGATTTTTTCTACAGAGATATTTCAAATATAAATCCCTACTCATTGAATTATTTAATATCAATGCCGGAATCTAATTACACTGGCAGAATCTTCAATCTTTTGAGAATCTTCAAAAGGGTGTGTAAATATTTAGGATCGTTATGTCTTCCTGGAGGAAAGATCCCTTTAGTAGTATGTAGTAACCTTCTTTGTCTTTTCTTACTAATTTTAGTTTGAAGTCTATTTTATCTGATATGAGGATGGCAACTCCAGCCTGTTTATGGGGGCAGTTAGCTTGATAGAGTTTATTCCAACCTCTCACTTTCAAAAGATGAATGTTTTTGGGTAAGAAGTGTCTCTTGAAGACAGCAGAACATGGCTCTTGCTTTTTGATCCAACTAGACAGCCTATGCCGTTTAATTGGAGAGTTAAGTTTATTGATATTGAGAGTTAGGATTGAGAGATATTTATTAGTTCCTACCATTTTTAAAAGCTTTTAGTAGGGCCCGTGTCTTGACAGTTCTTGTGGTCCTTAGATGGTATGCTGTTTAGGTGCCATTTCTTTCCCTATGTTGCATTTATTTTGGTTTTCTATGTATAGAGCATCTTTGAGAATTCTCTGTAGTGTTGGTTTTGTTTCAACATATTGTTGCAGCTTTTCCCTGTAATGGAACGTTTTTATTGTTCCCTCAGTTATGAATAAGAACTTAGCTGGCTACAGTATTCTTGGTTGGTAGTTATTTGATTTAAGGGCATGACATATATGCTTCCAGTCACTTCGTGCTAGTATGGTCTCTGCTGAGAAATCTTTGGTTATTCTGATTGATTTGCCTTTATAGGTTACTGATCCCTTTTCCCTGGCTGCCTTTACGATCTTTTCTTTCGTTTCTATTGATCCAGTTCGCATCACAATTTGGTGGTGGGATGTTCTTTTCTGGTCAGGTCTGTTTGGGGTTCTAAAAGCTTCTCGTATCTGGATGGGCCTGCCCTTCTGGATATTTGGGAAATTCTCTGAGATGATTCCCTGAAGTATATTTCCAATACCATTGACCTCTTTCTCCACACCCTCCTCAATACCAACTAGCCTTAAATTAGGCTTCCTAATTGCATTTTGGACCTCTTGAAGCGCTCTCTCATATTTCCTAGATTTGGATTGACTCATTTTCTGTTCTTTCTATATAATAACTAAATTATCTTCAGCCCCAGAAATTCTCTCCTCTGCATTGTCTATCTTGCTATCAAAACTATCTACATTATTTTTCATCTCCCTTGCTTCTAATTGCTCATTTTTGATGCCTTGCATCTCCTGTTTTAGATCATGTATGGATTTCTTTATCTCCTTGATTTCCTTTTGAGTGGTTAGCTTTATTTTCTTTGGACATTTGTTGGAGTTTGGTAACGTTTTTATTTGTGGATTCTATGAATTCATCCATCTTTCTTTGAAAAACCTTTATTAACGCGTCCTTTATGGCTTCTTCTTTTTCACTTATCACCTTGTTTATGCTTTCCTCTTGTTCAGCTATGGCTTCCTCCATTATCTCTTTCTTTATATTTTCACATTTTCCATTAATGATGTTTATCAATTGCATTTGTGTAGCACTTGGAAGTCTCTACTCTAGGTTTGCCAGTGACTGTTCCATTGTCTGTTTACATTGGGTGGGGGATGTTGTTTCTTGATTTGACATTTTTCTTGAGTTTCTTGTTCTGCCCATTTGAAAATGGGAGCAAGATTACTACTAAATACGATTATAGTTTTTCAGATATAACCAACCTAGACCTCTGTAGCTGGCAGACACTAGATGTTCACAGGTTTTGATTGGTATTATCACTCTTTATTTTGTGCACTTACAGACCAGTCTAATACAACCAATGATAAGCGATTTATACCCAAAACAATAAGCCTCTCAATCCAATCTCTATTTTCTTTATATCCCTCTGAGCCTAGAGAATAATTAACCACCTGCATATACAATATTGCTCAACAGCCATCAAGTGTAGATCCGTGCAGTATAAGGGTTGAAAGACGAGCAGAGGTCCAGAGATAGAAAAAAAGAATGAGAGAGGTCAGGGGAGGTTCAAGAGGATTAACGCAGGAGTGTAAGAATATTGTAGTAATGAAGAAAAGGTATGCATAAGGATAACTGACCTAAGCTGGTAAGTAAGTAGCATATTTGAGTACAAAGTTTGGAAAGTATTAGAATAAAACTTATGTATTGCTGCACGACTAGCTCTTAGCCCAACCAGTGGCCTCACAGTGAACCATGGGATGGATCTCTTTTTCTTGTGTACGTTGAGGGAAAGGGGTATTTCACAAGATGCAGAAGCGAAGATTTCAGAAGCAAATGCTGTGAGTGAATTAGCTCGTAAAAAGCATTTTTATTTTCTTTTATCTTTCTGCCAGTCTTGGGGCTTTAATTCAGGGCCTGAGCACTGTCCTCGGGTTTTCTCAAGTCTAGCCCTCTGCCACTTGAGCCACAGTGCCACATCTAGGTTTTCTATCTATGTGATACTGAGCAATCAAACCCAGATCTTCATGGATGCTAGGCAAGCACTCTACCACTATGCAAACTCTCAACCCTGACATAGTAATTATAAAGTCATCATCATCATATCAAAATATCCTCTCTCTTACAAAGAATGAACACTTATCTATGTGTGTAATCCTTTTTTTTTAATTTCACTAATTCTTCTGTGTTCTTCCCTCTGCATTTTTTACACATGACAGCAAAGCTAATCATCAGGAAAAAATTGATTAGGATACAGAAACCTAATAGTATCCTAGTATATCCTAGTAGATTGACGTCAAAAATATGTGCAAGATGCCCTGTGTGTTTGACCTAGTGGTAGAGTCCTTGGCTACCACGCAAAAAGAGTCTGGTTTGATTCCTCATTACCACATACATAGAAAACGCTCCAAGTGGTGCTGTGGCTCGGTGGGACAGCTAAAGCCTAAAGAAAGCCCAAGAACAATGTTCACACTCTGAGGTCAAGTCCCAAGACTAGCAAAAACAAAAAAAAATTCGACAAGGGGCAAATTGAAGGCAGAGAAGGTACTGTGAAGCAAATGATTTGTAAAGGATGAGGGCAATATTGACCCTTAAGTTTGGATCTTACCCAAGAAAGGCTCCTTGAGCCTGAGACCAGACTGGTAGTTGGGCCTAGTGGAAGACATTGGGATTGGACAAATAAGGTGTGCTGTTTACTACATCCACCTGTATATTGTGAGACTGGAGGAGAGATTCAGCCTCCAGTATGTCTTTGGTGAGGTCTTCTGTGAGCAAGGACCTTTGGTCATTGGGCCCTGAAAGGTGACCCTGCCTCCCTCACAATGGAACAGATTATGGAACCCTGGTAACCAAGCCACTGTAACTAACAACCAGGTCAAGCCAGCTCACTTGGCCTGTGGCTCAGGAGGAAGAAAGATGTTGCTGTGCTGTTGCCAAAGGTCAGGAAACTCGAGTCTCAGGCATGGAAATTGTGGCTGTCTTACTCGAAGATGTACATGCTAGATCATTGCCCAGCCACAAATCTAGTATAACAGAACTTTCTCTAAGAAGAAGGCCAGGAAAATCCAGGGCAACCAGATGAGGTATATTTCTAAGAAGAAATGTATTTGACCCCATCATCCTCCCCACACACTACAACTTTCTTTTTTTAAAAATTCTTTTTATTGTAATTAGTAAAAGGGTTACATGATATTTGCCAGATAGAAAGTGCATCAATTCACATACATTGATTCCCTTTCACATGTCTTGGTACCCATTTCCCTCCAACCCCACACCCCCCACCCGTCTTGGTTTTCCCCCCTTCCCTTTCAAATTTCAAATATACAAATACAAATAAATTCAATATATCAGATAACAAAGTGAGATACCATACCAATATCGGATAACCGAGGGACAGCAAAGGAGGTGAGAGACAACATAGTACATTAAGGACAACAATCATTTATTATGTGGCTTTTGTTTCAATATCCTGGATGTCCTTTCAATTAACTTCACATTATATGGCCTTATATATGGCCTTTTGCTCCATTGCAAATCTCTGCTAGTAGAGCCCAAGGTTTCTACTGATTATGATGAATGAGGGAAACCACTGAGCCTAAGTTCCTTTGAGTCTGGCTTACTTCACTTAATATGATTTGTTCTAAGTCTTTCCATTTCCTAACAAATGGGGCGATGTCATTCTTTCTGACAGCAGCATAGAATTCCATTGTGTACAAATACCACAACTTGTAGATCCACTCATCAACTGAGGGACATCTGGGTTTGTTCCATATCTTTGCTATGGTGAATAGTGCTGCAATGAACATTGTTGTGCTAGTGGGATTAGTATGCCCTTGCTTCTGGATTGTTGGGTAAATGCCAAGTAGTGGAATTGCTGGGTTATACGGGAGTTCTATATTTAGCCTTTTGAGGCACTGCCACACTGCTTTCCACAGTGGTTGAACGAGTTTGCACTCCCACCAACAGTGTAGTATTGATCCCTCCTGGCCACAACCCCTCCAGCATCTGTTGTCATTCGTTTTCCTGATCCTGGCCATTCTAACTGGAGTGAGGTTGAATCTTAGAGCTGTTTTGATTGGCATTTCTTTTATGACCAGAGATGTGGAGCATTTCTTCATGTGTCTATAGGTCATTTCTGTTTCTTCTTCAGAGAATACTCTCTTTAATTCTTTGGCCCATTTTTAATGGGATGGGTGTTACTTTGGAGGTTAGTTTTGGAGTGATTCAATTTTTTGAGTTGTTGATATATTTTAGATATGAGGCCTTTGTCCGTTGTTTGGTTGGTGAAGATCTTCTCCCACTCTGTAGGCTTCCTGGTTAGTTTACTAGCTATATCCGTTGCCATACAAAAGCTCTGCAGTTTAATGCAGTCCACTTATCCAGTCTTTCTCTGATTTGTTGTGACTCTTGGTCCTTATTAAGAAAGATTCGACCTGTGCCAAGGAGGCCTAGTGTATCTCCTATTCTTTCCTGTAAACTTTTCAGTGTGTCAGCTTTTACCTCCAGGTCTTTGATCCATTTGGAGTTAATTCTAGTGCAAGGTGACAAAGAAGGACCCATCTTTAGTTTTCTGCAGGTGCTTAACCAGTTCTGCCAGCACAACTTGTTGAAGAGGCTATCTTTCTTCCATTCTATTTTTTTGGCTCCCTTGTCAAAGATTAGGTGGCCATAGGTCTGTGGTTTAATATCTGGGTCCGCAGTTCTATTCCATTGGACTTCAGGCCTGTTCTTGTGCCAGTACCAAGCTGTTTTGAGAATTATAGCTCTGTAATAGAGTCTAAAGTTTGGAATTGAAATTCCTCCAGCGCTGTTCTTTCTGCTAAGAAGTGTTTTTGCTATACGGGTCTTTTATTATTCCATATGAAATTTTGAATTGCCTCTTCTATTTCTTTAAAGAATGATATTGGGATGTTGATGGGTATTGCACTGAATTGGTAGATAGCCCTTGGCAAGATTGTCATTTTCACAAGGTTGATTCTTCCAATCCAGGAGTATGGGACGTATTTCCATTTCCTTAGTTCTGCTTTAATTTCCTTTTTTAGGGTTTTAACCTTTTCATCTAAACAGTCCTTTACATTCTTAGTTAAGCTAATTGCTAGGTACTTTATTTTCTTTGAGGCTATTGTGAAAGGAGTTTCTTTCCTGATTATTGCCTCGTTCCTCTCACTGTTGGCGTAAAGGAAGACAGTTGATTTGTGAGGGTTGATTTTATGGCCTCCTACCCTTCCAAAGCTTTGAATCAGCTCAAGAAGCTTGGGAGTAGAGTCTATACGATTCTTTAAATACAGAATCATATCATCTGCAAAGAGGGATAGTTTTATTTCCTCTTTCCCTACTTGGATCCCCTTTATGCTTGCTTCTTGCCTTATTGCACTGCCTAGGAATTCTAGTACTATGTTAAAAAGGAGTGGAGAGAGTGGGCATCCTTGTCTCGTTCCTGATTTTAGAGGGAATGGCTTTAGGTTTTCATCATTAAGTATAATTCTAGCAGTGGGTTTCTCATACACAGCCTTTATTACATAGAGAAATGTTCCATGGATTCCTAGTTTCTCCACATCTTTTAACATAAAGGGGTTTTGGATCTTGTCAAATGCCTTTTCCGCATCTATTGAGAAAATCATGTGATTTTTGTCATTGCTCCTGTTGAGGTGTCGAATTATATTAATTGATTTGTGTATGTTGAACCAGCTTTGCCTCCCTGTGATGAATCCAGTTTGATCATAGTGTATAATTTTTTTGATGAGTTGTTGTAGACGGTTGGCCAGTATTTTGTTGAGAAGTTTTGCATCGATGTTCATCAAAGAAATGGGTCTATAGTTCTCTTTCTTTGATGAATCTCTGTCTGGTTTGGGGATGAGGGATACACTGGCTTCACAGAATGACTTTGGTAAAGAACCTTCATTTTCAATTTCATTGAAGAGATTGAGGAGTATTGGTGTGAGCTCTGCTTTGAAGACCTTATACAATTCAGCTGTGAATCCATCTGGCCCTGGACTCTTTTTAGGTGAAAGTTGTCTAATTTCCATTTCTATTTCAGAGCGTGAAATAATCCTGTTGAGTTGGGTTAGCTCTTCTGGGTTCACTGTGGGTATGTTAATATTGTCTAGGAATTCATCCATTTCTTCTAGATTCTCAAATTGTTGGCGTAAAGGTTTGAAAAGTATTCGTCATGATATTGTGGATCTTGGTAATTTCTGTCGTGATATTTCCATTTTCATCTGCGATTTTATTTATTTCGATATGCTCTCTTCTTTTTTTGGTAAGATTTGCTAAAGGGTTGTCAATTTTGTTAATTCTTTCAAAGAACCAACTCCTTGTTTGGTTGGTTCTTTCTACAGATTTTTTTTTATTCCAAATCATTTAATTCTGCTTTGATTTTAATAATTTGCTTTCACCTAATGGGTTTAGGGTTGGTTTGTTGCTCTTTTTCGAGGAGGTTAAGGTGAGACATTAACTAGTTGGTTTGCCATTTTTCCAACTTGCTGTTGTAGGCACTCAGCGCTATAAATTTTCCTCTGAGTACTGCCTTTGTTGTGTCCCTAAGGAGTTGATATTTGTGTGCTCCTTATTGTTAAATTTCATAAACATTCACACATCTCCATTCTATGAGTTCACACACCTCCAATTTTACTTCACACACCTCCATTCTATGACTTCACACACCTTCATTCTTACTTCAGAAACATCCATTCTCAGACTTCACACACCTCCATTCTATGACTTCACAAACCTCCATTCTGTGACTTCACACACCTCCATTCAGAGTTCACACACCTCCATTCTGTGACTTCACACACCTCCATTCTGCCTTCACACACCTCCATTCTATGACTTCACACACATCCATTCTATGACTTCACACACCTCCATTCAGTGGCTTCACACACCTCCATTCTGATTTCACACACCTCCATTCTGTGACTTCACACACCTCCATTCTTTGACTTCGCACACCTCCATTCTGTGACTTCACACACCTCGATCCTATGACTTCACACACCTCCATTCTATGAATTCACACACCTCCATTCTGTGATTTCACACACCTCCATTCTGTGACTTCACACACCTCCATTCTGTGACTTCACACACCTCCATTCTGAGTTCACACACCTCCATTGTATGACTTCACAAACCCCCATTCTGAGTTCACAAACCTCCATCTATGACTTAACACACTTCCATTCTATGACGTCACACACCTCCATTCTATGACTTCACACACCTCCATTCTGTGACTTCACACACCTCCATTCTGAGTTCACACACCTCCATTCTATGACTTCACAAACCCCCATTCTGAGTTCACAGACCTCCATTCTATGATTTCACACACTTCCATTCTATGACTTCACACACCTCCATTCTATGACTTCACACACCTCATTTCTGAGTTGACACACCTCCACTCTGTGATTTCACACACCTCCAATCTGACTTCACACACCTCCATTCTATGACTTCACACACCTCCATTCGTTGACATCAAAAACCACCATTCTATGACTTCACACAGCTCCATTGTGACTTCACACACCTCCATTCTATGAGTTCACACACCTCCATTATATGACTTCACACACCTTCATTCTATGACTTCACACACGTCCATTCTGTGCCTTCACACACCTCCATTCCATGACTTCATACACCACCATTTTATGAGTTCACACACCACCATTCTATGAGTTCACACACCTCCATTTTGACTTCACACACCTCCATTCTATGACTTCACACACCTTAATTCTTACTTTAGAAACATCCATTCTATGACTTCACACACCCCCATTGTATGACTTCACAAACCTCCAATCTGTGACTTCACACACCTCCATTCTGGGTTCACACACCTCAATTCTGTGACTTCACACATGTCCATTCTCACTTCACACACCTCCATTCTATGACTTCACACACTTCCATTCTGTGACGTCACACACCTCCATTCTGTGACTTCACACACCTCCATTCTGAGTTCACACACCTCCATTCTATGACTTCACAAACCCCTATTCTGAGTTCACAGACCTCCATTCTATGATTTCACACACTTCCATTCTATGACTTCACACACCTCCATTCTGTGACTTCACACACCTCATTTCTGAGTTGACACACCTCCACTCTGTGATTTCACACACCTCCAATCTGACTTCACACACCTCCATTCTATGACTTCACACACCTCCATTCGTTGACATCAAAAACCACCATTCTATGACTTCACACAGCTCCATTGTGACTTCACACACCTCCATTCTATGAGTTCACACACCTCCATTTTATGACTTCACACACCTCCATTCTATGACTTCATACACGTCCATTCTGTGCCTTCACACACCTCCATTCCATGACTTCATACACCACCATTGTATGAGTTCACACACCACCATTCTATGAGTTCACACACCTCCATTTTGACTTCACACACATCCATTCTATGACTTCACACACCTTAATTCTTACTTTAGAAACATCCATTCTATGACTTAACACACCCCCATTGTATGACTTCACAAACCTCCAATCTGTGACTTCACACACCTCCATTCTGGGTTCACAGACCTCAATTCTGTGACTTCACACATGTCCATTCTCACTTCACACACCTCCATTCTATGACTTCACACACTTCCATTCTGTGACTTCACACACCTCCATTCTATGACTTCACACACCTCAATTCTATGACTTCACACACCTCCATTCTATGACTTCACACACCTCCATTCTATGACTTCACACACCTCCATTCGTTGACATCAAAAACCACCATTCTATGACTTCACACAACTCCATTTTGACTTCACACACCTCCATTCTATGAGCTCACACACCTCCATTCTATGACTTCACACACCTCCATTCTATGACTTCACACACCTCCATTCTGTGACTTCACACAACTCCACTCTATGACTTCAAACACCTTCATTCTTACTTCACAAACATCCATTCTGTGACTGCACACACATCCATTCTGTGACTTCACACACCTCAATTCTGTGACTATACACACCTCCATTCTGACTTCACACACCTCCATTCTATGACTTCACACACCTCCGTTCTATGACTTCACACACCTCCATTTTGTGACTTCACACACCTAAATTCTATGACTTCACACACCTCCATTCTGAGTTCACACACCTCCATTCTGTGACTTCACACACCTCCATTCTGACTTCACACACTTCCAATCTTTGACTTCACACACCTCCATTCTGTGACTTCACACACCTCTATTGTTTCACTTCACACACCTCCATTCTTTGACTTCACACACCGCCATTCCATGACTTCACAAACCTCCATTCTATGAGTTCACACACCTCCATTCTATGAGTTCACACACCTCCAATATGACTTCACACCCCTCCATTCTATGACTTCACACACCATCATTCTTACTTCAGAAACATCCATTCTCTGACTTCACACACCTCCATTCTATGACTTCACAAACCACCATTCTGTGACTTTACACACCTCCATTCTGAGTTCACACACCTCCTTTCTATGACTTCACACACTTCCTTTCTATGACTTCACACACCTCCATTCTGTGGCTGAACACATCTACATTCTGACTTCACACACCTCCATTCTATGACTTCACAAACCTCCATTCTGAGTTCACAGACCTCCATTCTATGTCTTCACACACCTCCATTCTATGACTTCACTCACCTCCATTATGACTTCACACACCTCCATTCTGACTTCACACACCTCCATTCTATGACTTCCCACACCTCCATTCGTTGACATAAAAAACCACCATTCTATGACTTCACACAACTCCATTTTTACTTCACACACCTACATTCTATGAGTTCACACACCTCCATTTTATGACTTCACACACCTCCATTCTACGACTTCACACACCTCAATTCTATGACTACACACCTCCATTCTATAACTTCACACACCTCCATTATGTGACTTCACACACCTGCACTCTATTACTTCAAACACCTTCATTCTTACTTCACAAACATCCATTCTGTGACTTCACACACCTCCATTCTGTGACTTCACACACCTTCATTCTGACTTCACACACATCCATTCTGTGACTTCACACACCTCAATTCTGTGACTTCACACCTCCATTCTGACTTCACACACCTCCATTCTATGACTTCCCACACCTCCATTCGTTGACATAAAAAACCACCATTCTATGACTTCACACAACTCCATTTTGACTTCACACACCTCCATTCTATGAGTTCACACACCTCCATTTTATGACTTCAAACACCTCCATTCTACGACTTCACACACCTCAATTCTATGACTTCACACACCTCCATTCTATGGTTTCACACACCTCCATTCTATGACTTCACACACCTCCATTCTGTGACTTCACACACCACCTTTTTGACTTCACACACCTCCATTCTGTGACTTCACACACCTCCATTCTGTGACTTCACACACCTCCGTTTTGACTTCACACCGTTCCATTCTGTGACTTCACACACCTCCATTCTGTGACTTCACACACCTCTATTGTTTCACTTCACACACTTCCATTCTTTGACTTCACTTACCTCCATTCCATGACTTCACACACCTCCATTCTATGACTTCACACACCTCCATTCTGTGACTTCACACACCTCCATTCTATGACTTCACAAACCTCAATTCTGAGTTCACAGTCCTCCATTCTATGACTTCACACACCTCCATTCTATGACTTCACACACCTCCATTCTATGACTTCACACACCTCCATTCTGTGACTTCACACACCTCCATTCTATGATTTCACACACCTCAATTCTGTGACTTCACACACCTCCATTCTATGACTTCACACTCCTCCATTCTATGACTTCACACACCTGCAATTTTACTTCACACACCTTCATTCCATGAGTTCACACACCTGCATTGTGGCTTCACACACCTCCATTCTATGATTTCACACACCTCCATTCTGAGTTGATACACCTCCATTCTGTGACTTCACACACCTCCATTCTGACTTCACACAGCTCCATTCTATGACTTCACACAACTCCATTTTGTGACGTCACACACCTCCATTCTATGACTTCACACACCTTCATTCTTATTTCACAAAAATCCATTCTATGACTTCACACACCTCCATTCTATGACTTCACACACCTCCATTTTTTGACTTCACACACCTCCATTCTAAGATTTCACACACCTCCATTGTGACTTCACACACCTCCATTCTATGAGTTCACACAACTCCATTCTGACTTCACACAGCTCCATTCTGTGACTTCACAAAACTCCATTCTATGATTCCACAAACCTCCATATTATGTCTTCACACACCTCCATTCTGTGACTTCACACACCTCCATTCTGTCTTCACACACCTTCATTGTATGACTTCACACACCTCAATTCTATGACTTCACACACCTCCATTCTATAACTTCACACACCTCCATTCTGTGACGTCACACACCTCCATTCTATGATTTCAAACACCTTCATTTTTACTTCACAAACATCCATTCTGTGACTTCACACACCTCCCTTCTGTAACTTCACACCTGCATTCTGACTTCACACACCTCTATTCTGTGAATTCACACACCTCAATTCTGTGACTTCACACACCTCCATTCTGACTTCACACACCTCCATTCTATGTTTTCACACACCTCCATTCTATGACTTCACACACCTCCATTCTGTGACTTCACACACCTCCATTCTATGACTTCACACACCTCCATTCTGTGACTTCACACACCTCCATTCTATGACTTCACACACCTCCATTCTATGACTTCACACAACTGCAATTTTACTTCACACACCTTCATTCCATGAGTTCACACACTTGCATTGTGGCTTCACAAACCTCCATTCTATGATTTCACACACCTCCATTCTGACTTCACACACCTACATTCTGACTTCACACACCTCAATTCTGTGTCTTCACAGACCTCCATTCTGTGACTTCACACACCTCCATTTTGACTTCACACACTTCAATTCTGTGACTTCACACTCCTCTTGTTGTGAGCCAGAGTGGACTCAATTTGTACCTTGGCTTGCATCAGACGATGGCTTTATTGTCTTATTGCTTTCTGGCCCTATTCTATGTAAATGACCTGAGAATTACCATACGAATGTAACACCTGTGCCACACCCACTCCAGTGGAGTCTGTGCAGCATGGAGCAGAAAGAGCTTGAATGGCTGCCAGTCCTGAGGTTCGCACCAATGGTGATCAGGCCTCCTGGAGGTCCCTGGCAGAGACCAGGACATATGCGTGAAATGCTCATAATGCTGGGTGCTGGGATTCTTTTATCACTCTTTTCATTTCTGATAGTTGATGTTATGGCAGTAATATTCTGTGCCAACTACTGGCCTAAAGAATTGATTGAGCGACTAGATGTTCCAGGAACTAAAAGTGCATGCCCGGCTACTCTGGCGCAAACACATCCACAGCAGCCTTGATGACCTCAATGCACTCTACTAATAATAAGACAGAATTAGAAACTATACGGAAAATATGATCTTTGAATTAGTAATAAATGTTAGTTTACCTGAATATGCCTTTAATGCGTCTGCATTACTTGTGTAAATGTTACAAGTACCTAATGAATCACATGGGAAAGGATTAGAAGGGCTAGAGCACCGTGGTGTGCTCTAACTGAACAGCAACAATGGACTCTTAGGTTTAAGGTTTTACAATTCCTGACACAGGGTAATAATTACTAACTTAGAAACAGAATCATAGGAAGAACTAGAAAACAGATGGTAAACAAAGCTAATAGTGATTAATGCCAAGGCGGATGACGCCTAACCATAATGTCTGACTTATTAACCATGGCTTCTTAGAATGAAGGGAGAAGTTTCTTTTCTACTCAGAAAAATGTACCCTGTAACCATTCTTAAACATGATTGTAATCTTTTGACCTTATGCCAACTGAAAGAAAATGCTCCTACTTTGACTGTATATAATCTCACACTCAACAAGTAAAACTTTGCAGCAGACTTCAAACCTCCCTTGCGTTTGTGTCTGTCTGTCATCGCCGAATCCATTCCTGACCTGTGAATCCAGACTTGGTCTCCCCGCACTCCCGCTGAGTCGGTCTGTGGCAAGTGGCGCCCGAACAGGGACCTGACTGGACAGGTAACACTTTATCCTTTCTTTTCTCTTTTTCCAAGGAGTGGATAGGCTCTCACCAAGGGAACTGCAGTCCCGCCAGTAAAACAAGGGAGACTGGTGAAGGGTGAGCAAGATTAATCATGGGGCGATCAGGAACTAAAGGACAGAAACTTTTTGTTTCCGTTCTCAAGCACATGTCAACAGAACGAGGTCTAAAAGTCTCGGGTGCTACAGGCAGAGAATTTTACACACTCTGCCAAGACCTCATTCGTCCTTTAAGGAAAACAGGTTCATTGCAAGAGTATATGAAAGCATGTGCTGACGCCTCACCCGCGGTAGTGCAAGGAATGGCCTACGCGGCAGCTAGGAAAGGTCAAACTTTTCAGTCATATGTCAAGCAGACATATGGGGGTGGAGGACCTAAGAAAGGGCCTCTACCTACTTGTTTTGAATGTGGAGAATCAGGACATATCAAAAAGGATTGCTCTAGCAAAAAACAGGAACATACAAAAAGAATCTTCCAGGAATATGTCCCCAATGCCAGAAAGGAAGGCATTGGAAAAATAAATGTAAATCAAAATTCTGCAAAGACGGAAGTAAAATAGAAGAAGTCAAGGAATCAAAAAACTAGAAAAGGGGCAGCCTCTCAGCCCCGATACAAGAGAGGAAAAGGAGGGCAAGGCCAACAGTCAGGCCCTTAACCCAGAGGCTCCAGAATTCACAATACATAATTTGCCTAGAGCCAGTCCAGGAAGTGCAGGGTTAGATGTAGCGGTGGTCAAGGATGTAATCCTGTCTGTGGAAGATGGGGTTCAACTCGTGCCTACTTCGGTTCAAGGAACTCTACCCTCAGGAATTACAGAATTGTTACTGGGACGAATTTCTAACTTTAAATTGGGGATTGAAGTGCTTCCTGGAGTAATTGATTCTGACTTTATTGGAGAAATTAAAATCATGGCTAAAAGTGTTAAAGGAACAGTAGTCCTAAGAAAAGGACAAAGAATAGCACAATTACTTTTACTTCCTTATTTAAAATTACCTAATCCAGAGTTGTCAAAGGAAAGAGGTCAGGGCTCTCTCAGGTCAACTGATACAGTAGCTTGGGTTACGGAAATAGGAAAGGATAGGCCTTTTCTGTCTGTAAAAATCAATGGAAAAACTTTTAAGGGTATTTTAGATACAGGAGCAGATAAGACTTGTATTGCAGGAAAAGGTTGGCCTTAAGCTTGGCCAGTAATAAAAACTTCCTCTTCATTACAGGGATTGGGAATGGCTTCTAATGTAGCAAAAAGTGCAGAACTCCTATGCTGGGAAGTGGATGGGAAAAAGGGAACCATCCATCCTTATGTCATTCCCTCATTGCCCTTCTCCTTATGGGGAAGAGACATAATGACAGAAATGAATGTTAAGCTATTTACAAATTCAGACATTGATGAACAATATTTTTCATAGGGGCCATTGAGACTACATTATTTGCAGATCAAATATCTTGGAAATCTGAAGAGCCTGTTTGGCTTAATCAATGGCCCCTTACCCTAGAAAAAATACAGGCCATAGAAGCTATTGTTCAAAAACAGTTAAACTCAGGACATTTGGAGGAGACTATTGGTCCCTGGAATACTCCTATCTTTGCCATAAAAAAGAAATCTGGTAAATGGAAATTATTACAAGATTTAAGAGCAGTAAATGCAACCATGCATGACATGGGCACATTGCAACCAGGGCTGCCAAATCCAGTAACAATTCCAAAAAATTGGAAAATTACAGTCATACAATAAAATTACATCCTGAGAATTGTAAGAAATTTGTATTCAGTGTACCATCAGTAAATTTCATAAGACCCTACAAAAGATATCAATGGAAAGTGTTACCTCAAGGAACGAAAAATAGTCCTACGTTATGTCAAAAATTTGTGGCCAATACTATTGAACCAGTAAGACAACAATTTCCTAATGTTTATCTAATTCATTATATGGATGATATTTTACTTGCAGCAAAAAACTTATGGGGAATTATAGGAGTCTTTAATTTTATTATTAGAATCATTGCAGAATAATGGGCTAGTTGTCACTCCTGACAAAATTCAATACCAGTTACCTATAAGATATCTAGGGCATGTTATTCATGAACAAAAAATAACATCACAAAAATTACAGATTTGCAGGGATTCTCTACTTACACTAAATGACTTACAAAAGGTTTTAGGAAATATCAATTGAATAAGACCTCAGCTAAAATTATCTACTGGAGAATTAAAGCCACTCTTTGAATTGTTACAGGGTGATTCTGCCCCTAATTCTCCTCGAACCCTTAATAAAGCAACTGCACTGTGGGCCTAAAACAGAGGCCTGGGTGGTCAAGGGACGCCTTGACCCCCCCTCCCCTTCTGAGTTTCTTGTCAATAACAAGGCATCCTTGAGAGTCCCACCAGTAAGACATGTCTAAATCTAAAAATAACTGTGTGGTGAAAACATTCATTTGAGCTCATGTTTTTTGTGTTAAGTGTATCTAATTGAGTCCAATTTTCTTGTTATATGTCAATGTCTGATTATTTAAAAGTCTCCGTTTCTCTGTCTTGTTCGTGTTACATATTTTTTCTTGTCCAGTTTAGTCTTTAAAATTGGTACCATTTCTAAGTATGGATCCTTATGGTTTTTCTGTGCATACTCAAGCACACATCCTTGTTATTTATTTGAACATTTCTGGGCCTAGCATGGCCGCTCCCCCATGTCTGCAGTTGTAACAAGCCCTGGAAAAATAAATTCCAGCTAAGTTGCCTTGCAAAAAGTTTTGTTTTGAACCTGGTTCTCACCTGTAAGAGTAAAATTGGCAAAACTCTCTTGACACAAACTTCCGGAAAATGAACGGCCAATATTATTTTTGCGCGCTTTATGATCTTTGAGTATGAATGTGTGTGAATGAGTGAGTGAACATGTTCAAGGTTAAATTGTCAGCATACTGTATAAAACAATGGATAAATTTATACTTAAACACAAAGACAATTGGGTAAATATAAGCTTAAAACTTCAAGAAAAATATTAGGTTTGAATGTTTTACAATGTCTCAAAGGATTACTACATTGGTTTAAAGAGAAATTAGTAAAAAAAGTACTTTTCTAAAGACCCGGAAAAAAAAATCTGGTTTTGTAATACTTAGAGCTGTTTACATTGTAAACATTGTATCCTGTTTAACCCAGAGGTATTAGGGAATTTGGGATTTATTACCTTTAAAGTTTGGAGACATGTGTTAGAGATTTAAATGTAAAATTGTTCATTAATGTCAGAAACTTTGCCTGTCTGTCTTTTCTTGCAGACTGACTGCAAGTCAGTCTGGAAGTCTGTTGATAACTTTTGGTGCACTGATGTTTGTAATTCTTGCATTAGGGAAAAACTGTCATTTGAGTTTAAACTGTTGATGGAGTTCTAGGCAGTAATAATCTAAACTGCAGAATAAAACAAAAAGCCTCTTCTAAAGGCAAAGGGAGTGACCTGGGCCCTAGGAGGCCTGGAGGCAAAGGGAATTCCTTTAGCCTTAAAGGTTTTTCAAATGCAAATAAAAATCAAAGTGTTAAAAGTTTAAGTTACAAAGTGTAAAAGTTAAAGAAAAGTAGAAATGGTTTCTGAACAAAATTTAAAAGTAAAGTTGTCCTAAAGTTTTGTTTCTAAAAAAGAAACAAGGAAAATTAGGACTATCAAAATGGTTACTTAATTGCTATTTCAACTTACTCTTGTAAATTACTTTATAGCAATCTCCAGCAGGCCCATGGAGAAGGTCAGAAACCCTTATTCAAATGTAATTTTGACTCTTACCAGGTTCCAGGTAAGATCATACTTAGACTATTTCTGAGTTGACCACCTTGTTACTTTAATTGGAGTAACATGGCCTTTTGTAGGACTCATTAATCTAATAGCCGCAACTTTGAGCCTGCCCGGGCAAAGCAAAGTCCCTGTTCAGGCTCCAGTTGCCAGGGCCAGCCAGCAGCAAACCAGGATTCGCAGATTGGGGTTCCTGAAATAGGGGGCAAGAACTAGGAAAAAATAGAAGAGAGACAGACACACCGGGTCAGGAATGTCTGCAGCCCAGGTAAAGACTGCCCCGTTTATTGTCAACTCCAACTTATATCCCTTCTTGAAACCAGGGAACTTCCAGCTGTTACAGTCATATGGTAAATCTCAGGTAATTTAAACAGAATAAGGCCATAAAACAATAAGACAAAGCCATGGTCTAATGCAAATCAAGGTACAATTTAATTCTACTCTGACTCCCAACAAAAAGGCATTGGCTATTACAGAGCAAAGATTGAGTACTTCCTTTGTTAAACAAATAGACTATAGCCAACCATGGGACTTAATTATAATAAGCACTACTTACACCCCTACAGGACGTTTGTGGCAAAATGGAATTTTAGAGTGAATACATCTGCCCCATATACAAAATTATGTAATTTCTGGATTTGATTATCTATGTGCACAACTAATAATCAAAGGTAGGGTGAGGACAAAAGAATTATTTGGACAAGAGTTTTGTAAATTAATTTTGCCTTACACTAAACAACAATTTGTCTTTATATTATAAGAAAGTAATAATATAGGAATAGCATTATTAAACTTTAGAGGAATCATTGGATTCCACATGCCACAGAGTCCCATTTTAAGGTTTGTTCAAGAAACTCCTGTGATTTCTCCTCATTTATGGTCTTCTGTTCCCTTATCAAATACTATCACAGTATTTACAGATGGTTCCTCTAATGGAAAATCTGTGGTAGTAGAACCTAGTCATCCTCCTTTAATTAAATATCAAAATAACCTTTCTGCACAAAAGGCAGGAATCGTTACAGTCTTCATGGCCTTTCAACATTATCATGAGCCTTTAAATATATATACTAATTCTAAATATGTATCTGCTTGTTTTCCTACTTTAGAAACAACTGTAATTGCAGAAAAAACTAATATTTACAATATGTTATTAGAATTGCAAAATCTTATTAGACAAAGAAATCATAAATATTATACTGGGCATATTAGAGGTCATTCTAACCTTCCAGGACCATTAACTATGGGGAATACTCTTGCAGATCATTACACAAAAATATTTCTAGCCCTAGAACAAGCACAAAAGAGTCATAATATACATCATCAGAATGCCACGACTCTAAGACATATGTTCCAAATCACTAGAGAACAGGCCAGGGAAATAGTTAAACAATGTAGATCATGTCCTAATATTGGAAACATCCCTCAAATAGGGGTAAATCCCCGAAAATTAAAACCTTTAGCCGTCTGGCAAATGAATGTGACACATGTCCCAGAATGTGGTAAATTACAGTATGTGCATGTTGTAATAAATACCTATTCTCATATAATATATGCCTAGGCCAGAACTGGAGAAGCTGTAAAGGATGTTGTTCAACACCTTACTGCTAGTTTCGCATATATGGGAAAGCCATTTAAAATAAAAACTAATAATGCTCCAGCTTATACTTCAAAATCTTTTTTGCAATTTATAAATAATTGGGGCATAGGTCATATCACTGGAATTCCTTACAACCCTCAAGGACAAACTATAGTTGAACGTACTCATCAAACACTAAAGGCACAAATATCTAAAATAAAAAATACTAATTCATATTATTCTCCTCATCATATTCTAAGTCATGTTTTATTTGTACTTAATTTCTTAAATCTTAATGATGATGGTCTTTCTACTGCACATAGACATTAGATGCAAGAAAAGGACCCAAAACACCCTCAAGTCGTTTGGAAAAATTTATTATCTGGACAGTGGAAGGGCCCAGATATTCTAATCACCTCTGGGCGAGGTTATGCTTGTGTTTTTCCGCAGGATGCCGAGACTCCCATCTGGGTTCCAGACAGGCTCATCCGGCCCGCAGTGGCTAAAAATGTCCCGAAAACAAAAACGAAAGCAGAAGCAACTCTTCCGCCGAACGCCTGCAGCGATGGCCCGTCTCTCACTCCAACCGCAGCAGAGCACACCTTGCCCTCCAAAAAATCTTCATCATCTTCTACATGAAGCGGAAACATTACTACAAACAACCCATCAGCCAAAGACTGCATTAACTCTCCTTTTAGCATTATTATCTCTCCTTGCTGTGAACTCCCCGGTGACCTCAGCACAAAGTTACTGGGCTTATATTCCAAAGCCTCCGCCTTTACATCCAGTAGACTGGGAAAACTCAGAATATATTAAGGTTATGACTAATGTTTCTGACATCTTGGAGGAATCTCCAACCTTTCATTTTGGCCATAATACCTCCTCTTATGTCAATTATGAGGGGAGGTCTAATACTTTACCTATTTGTTTTACTTTAAAAGGCATAGCTCCATATGGGCGTCTCATTTATTAAGTGTCTGGAAAAATACAAATCTTACCTATGATATGGTTACCTTACAGCAGCAAATTACAGCCATGAGTCAACAGCACTTGGAGTCCTGGGACATTTCTACTCTCTCCACAACTTTATCTTCTACATTAAAAGACTTGAATCACTTGGATTGGATTCAATATTTTATTTTTCTTGGTATAGGTATTACTGTCCTAATCATCATTTTATTAATATTTCCCATTATCTTCAGAATTATTTTAACTTCCCTGCACACCATTGAACGTGACTTCTACGCATATCACTTAAAAAATAAAAAACGGGGAACTGCCACACCCACTCCAGTGGAGTCTGTGCAGCATGGAGCAGAAAGAGCTTGAATGGCTGCCAGTCCTGAGGTTCGCACCAACGGTGATCAGGCCTCCTGGAGGTCCCTGGCAGAGACCGGGACATATGCGTGAAATGCTCATAATGCTGGGTGCTGGGATTCTTTTATCACTCTTTTCATTTTTGATAGTTGATGTTATGGCAGTAATATTCTGTGCCAACTACTGGCCTAAAGAATTGATTGAGCGACTAGATGTTCCAGGAACTAAAAGTGCATGCCCGGCTACTCTGGCGCAAACACATCCACAGCAGCCTTGATGACCTCAATGCACTCTACTAATAATAAGACAGAATTAGAAACTATACGGAAAACATGATCTTTGAATTAGTAATAAATGTTAGTTTACCTGAATATGCCTTTAATGCGTCCGCATTACTTGTGTAAATGTTACAAGTACCTAATGAATCACATGGGAAAGGATTAGAAGGGCTAGAGCACCGTGGTGTGCTCTAACTGAACAGCAACAATGGACTCTTAGGTTTAAGGTTTTACAATTCCTGGCACAGGGTAATAATTACTAACTTAGAAACAGAATCATAGGAAGAACTAGAAAACAGATGGTAAACAAAGCTAATAATGATTAATGCCAAGGCGGATGACGCCTAACCATAATGTCTGACTTATTAACCATGGCTTCTTAGAATGAAGGGAGAAGTTTCTTTTCTACTCAGAAAAATGTACCCTGTAACCATTCTTAAACATGATTGTAATCTTTTGACCTTATGCCAACTGAAAGAAAATGCTCCTACTTTGACTGTATATAATCTCACACTCAACAAGTAAAACTTTGCAGCAGACTTCAAACCTCCCTTGCATTTGTGTCTGTCTGTCATCGCCGAATCCATTCCTGACCTGTGAATCCAGACTTGGTCTCCCCGCACTCCCGCTGAGTCGGTCTGCGGCACACCTGGAGGTTCCTGGGTCAGGAGGAGGGAAGAAAGGGGAGTGGAAAATAAACAGGCAGTCTCGGCAGTCTTTACTTGGACTGCGGACATCCCGGACCCGCTGTGTCTGTCTCTCTTCTCTTTCTTGCTAGTCCTTGCCCCCGATTTCAGGAACCCCAATCTGCGAACCCTGGTTTGCCGCCGGTTGGCCCCGGCAACCTCCATTCTGTGAGTTCACACACCTCCATTCTTTGACTTCACACACCTCCATTCTTGGACTTCACACACGTCCCTTCCATGACTTCACACACCTCAATTCTATGAGTTCACACACCTCCATTCTATGAGTTCACACACCTCCATTTTGACTTCACACACCTCCATTCTATGACTTCACACACCTTCATTCTTACTTTAGAAACATCCATTCTATGACTTCACACACCTCCATTGTACGACTTCACAAACCTCCATTCGGTGACTTCACACACCTCCATTCTGGGTTCACACACCTAAATTCTGTGACTTCACACATGTCCATTCTGACTTCACACACCTCCATTCTATGACTTCAAACACCTCCATTTTGAGTACACAAACCTCCATTCTGTGACTTCACACACCTCCATTCTCTGAATTCACACACCTCCATTCTATGACCTCACACACCTCCATTCTATGACTTCACACACCTCCATTCTATGAATTCACACACCTCCATTCTGTGACTTCACACACCTCCATTCTATGACTTCACACACCTCCATTCTGTGACTTCACCCACCTCCATTCTGAGTTCACATACCTCCATTCTGTGATTCACACACCTTCATTCTGTGACTTCACACACCTCCATTCTGACTTCACACAGCTCCATTGTGTGCCTACACAAAACTCCATTCTATGATTTCACACACCTCCATTCTATGACTTCACACACCTCCATTGTGACTTCACACACCTTGATTCTATGATTTCACATACCTCCATTCTGACTTCACACACCTCCATTCTATGACTTCACACACCTCCATTCTGACTTCACACAGCTCCATTGTGTGACTTCACAAAAATCCATTCTATGATTTCACACACCTCCATACTATGACTTCACACACCTCCATCTATGACTTCACACACCTGCATTCTGAGTTCACACACCTCCATTCTGTGACTTCACACACCTCCATTCTGACTTCACTCACCTCCATTGTATGACTTCACACACCTCCATTCTGTGACTTCTCACACCTCCATTCTATGACTTCACACACTTCAATTGTGACGTCACACACCTCCATTCTATGAATTCACAAATCTCCATTCTATGACTTCACACACCTCCATTCTGAATTTACACACCTCCATTCTATGACTTCACAGACCTCGAATCTGTGTCTTCAGTCACCTCCACTGTATGACTTCACACTCCTCCATTCTATGACTTCCCACACCTCCTTTCTATGACTTCACCCACCTCCCTTCTATGACCGCACACCTCCATTCGAGACTTCACACACCTCCATTGTGTGACTTCACACACCTCCATTCTGTGACTTCACACACCTCCATTCTTTGACTTCACACACCTCTATTCTATGACTTCACACACCTTCATTCTTACTTCACAAACATCCATTCTATGACTTCACACACCTCCATTCTATGATTTCACACACCTCCATTCTGTGACTCACACACCTCCATTCTGTGTTCACACACCTCAATTCTGTGACTTCACACACCTCCATTCTGACTTCACACACCTCCATTCTATGACTTCACACACCTCCATTCTATGACTTAACACACATCCATTCTGTGACTTCACACACCTCCATTCTGAGTTGACACACCTCCATTCTGTGACTTCACACACCTCCATTCTGACTTCACACAGCTCCATTCTATGACTTCACACAACTCCATTCTGTGATGTCACACACCTCCATTCTATGACTTCACACACCTTCATTCTTATTTCACAAAAATCCATTCTATGACTTCACACACCTCCATTCTATGACTTCACACACCTCCATTTTTTGACTTCACACACCTCCATTCTAAGATTTCACACACCTCCATTGTGACTTCACATACCTCCATTCTATGAGTTCACACAACTCCATTCTGACTTCACACAGCTCCATTCTGTGACTTCACAAAACACCATTCTATGATTCCACAAACCTCCATACTATGTCTTCACACACCTCCATCTATGACTTCACACACCTCCATTCTGAGTTCACACACCTCCATTTTGACTTCACACACTTCAATTCTGTGACTTCACACACCTCCTGTTGTGAGCCAGAGTGGAATCAATCTGTACCTTGGCTTGCATCAGACGATGGCTTTATTGTCTTATTGCTTTCTGGCCCTATTCTATGTAAATGACCTGAGAATTACCATATGAATGTAACACCTGGAGGTTCCTGGGTCAGGAGGAGGGAAGAAGGGGGAGTGGAAAATAAACAGGCAGTCTCGGCAGTCTTTACCTGGACTGCGGACATCCCGGACCCGTTGTGTCTCTCTTCTCTTTCTTGCTAGTCCTTGCCCCCGATTTCAGGAACCCCAATCTGCGAACCCTGGTTTGCCGCCGGTTGGCCCCGGCAACCTCCATTCTGTGAGTTCACACACCTCCATTCTTTGACTTCACACACCTCCATTCTTGGACTTCACACACCTCCATTCCATGACTTCACACACCTCAATTCTATGAGTTCACACACCTCCATTCTATGAGTTCACACACCTCCATTTTGACTTCACACACCTCCATTCTATGACTTCACACACCTTCATTCTTACTTTAGAAACATCCATTCTATGACTTCACACACCTCCATTGTATGACTTCACAAACCTCCATTCTGTGACTTCACACACCTCCATTCTGGGTTCACACACCTCAATTCTGTGACTTCACACATGTCCATTCTGACTTCACACACCTCCATTCTATGACTTCACACACTTCCATTCTATGACTTCACACACCTCCATTCTTTGACTTCAAACACCTCCATTTTGAGTACACAAACCTCCATTCTGTGACTTCACACACCTCCATTCTATGAATTCACACACCTCCATTCCATGAATTCACACACCTCCATTCTGTGACTTCAAACACCTCCATTTTGAGTACACAAACCTCCATTCTATTACTTCACACACCTCCATTCTATGACTTCAAAAACCTCCATTCCATGAATTCACACACCTCCATTCTGTGACTTCACACACCTCCATTCTATGACTTCACACACCTCCATTCTGTGACTACACCCAACTCAATTCTGAGTTCACTTACCTCCATTCTGTGATTCACACACCTTCATTCTGTGACTTCACACACCTCCATTCTGACTTCACACAGCTCCATTGTGTGACTTCACAAAACTCCATTCTATGATTTCACACACCTCCATTCTATGACTTCACACACCTCCATTGTGACTTCACACACCTTGATTCTATGATTTCACATACCTCCATTCTGACTTCACACACCTCCATTCTATGACTTCACACACCTGCAATTTTACTTCACACACCTTCATTCCATGAGTTCAAACACCTGCATTGTGGCTTCACACACCTCCATTCTATGATTTCACACACCTCCATTCTGAGTTGACACACCTCCATTCTGTGACTTCACACACCTCCATTCTGACTTCACACAGCTCCATTCTATGACTTCACACAACTCCATTCTGTGACGTCACACACCTCCATTCTATGACTTCACACACCTTCATTCTTATTTCACAAAAATCCATTATATGACTTCACACACCTCCATTCTATGACTTCACACACCTCCATTTTTTGACTTCACACACCTCCATTCTAAGATTTCACACACCTCCATTGTGACTTCACACACCTCCATTCTATGAGTTCACACAACTCCATTCTGACTTCACACAGCTCCATTCTGTGACTTCACAAAACTCCATTCTATGATTCCACACACCTCCATATTACGTCTTCACACACATCCATCTATGACTTCACACACCTCCATTCTGAGTTCACACACCTCCATTCTGTGACTTCACACACCTCCATTCTGTGACTTCACACACCTCCATTCTGACTTCACACACCTTCATTGTATGACTTCACACAACTCAATTCTATGACTTCACACACCTCCATTCTGTAACTTCACACACCTCCATTCTGTGACGTCACACACCTCCATTCTATGATTTCAAACACCTTCATTCTTACTTCACAAACATCCATTCTGTGACTTCACACACCTCCATTCTGTAACTTCACAACTGCATTCTGACTTCACACACCTCTATTCTGTGAATTCACACACCTCAATTCTGTGACTTCACACACCTCCATTTTGACTTCACACGCCTCCATTCTATGTTTTCACACACTTCCATTCTATGACTTCACACACCTCCATTCTGTGACTTCACACACCTCCATTCTGTGACTTCACACACCTCCATTCTGTGACTTCACACACCTCCATTCTATGACTTCACACACCTCCATTCTATGACTTCACACACCTGCAATTTTACTTCACACACCTTCATTCCATGAGTTCACACACCTGCATTGTGGCTTCACACACCTCCACTCTATGATTTCACACACCTCCATTCTGACTTCACACACCTCCATTCTGACTTCACACACCTCAATTCTGTGTCTTCACAGACCTCCATTCTGTGACTTCACACACCTCCATTTTGACTTCACACACTTCAATTCTGTGACTTCACACACCTCCTGTTGTGAGCCAGAGTGGAATCAATCTGTACCTTGGCTTGCATCAGATGATGGCTTTATTGTCTTATTGCTTTCTGGCCCTATTCTATGTAAATGACCTGAGAATTACCATATGAATGTAACACCTGGAGGTTCCTGGGTCAGGAAGAGGGAAGAAGGGGAAGTGGAAAATAAACAGGCAGTCTCGGCAGTCTTTACGTGGACTGCGGACATCCCGGACCCGCTGTGTCTGTCTCTCTTCTCTTTCTTGCTAGTCCTTGCCCCCGATTTCAGGAACCCCAATCTGCGAACCCTGGTTTGCCGCCGGTTGGCCCCGGCAACCTCCATTCTGTGAGTTCACACACCTCCATTCTTTGACTTCACACACCTCCATTCTTGGACTTCACACACCTCCATTCCATGACTTCACACACCTCAATTCTATGAGTTCACACACCTCCATTCTATGAGTTCACACACCTCCATTTTGACTTCACACATCCCTTCTATGACTTCACACACCTTCATTCTTACTTTAGAAACATCCATTCTATGACTTCACAAACCTCCATTGTATGACTTCACAAACCTCCATTCTGTGACTTCACACACCTCCATTCTTCGTTCACACACCTCAATTCTGTGACTTCACACATGTCCATTCTGACTTCACACACGTCCATTCTATGACTTCACACACTTCCATTCTATGACTTCACACACCTCCATTCTTTGACTTCAAACACCTCCATTTTGAGTACACAAACCTCCATTCTGTGACTTCACACACCTCCATTCTATGAATTCACACACCTCCATTCTATGACTTCACACACCTCCATTCTATGACTTCACACACCTCCATTCTATGAATTCACACACCTCCATTCTGTGACTTCACCCAACCCAATTCTGAGTTCACATACCTCCATTCTGTGATTCACACACCTTCATTCTGTGACTTCACACACCTCCATTCTGACTTCACACAGCTCCATTGTGTGACTTCACAAAACTCCATTCTATGATTTCACACACCTCCATTCTGTGACTTCACACACCTCCATTGTGACTTCACACACCTTGATTCTATGATTTTACATACCTCCATTCTGACTTCACACACCTCCATTCTATGACTTCACACACCTGCAATTTTACTTCACACACCTTCATTCCATGAGTTCACACATCTGCATTGTGGCTTCACACACCTCCATTCTATGATTTCACACACCTCCATTCTGAGTTGACACACCTCCATTCTGTGACTTCACACACCTCCATTCTGACTTCACACAGCTCCATTCTATGATTTCACACAACTCCATTCTGTGATGTGACATACCTCCATTCTATGACTTCACACACCTTCATTCTTATTTCACAAAAATCCATTCTATGACTTCACACACCTCCATTCTATGACTTGACACACCTCCATTTTTTGACTTCACACACCTCCATTCTAAGATTTCACACACCTCCATTGTGACTTCACACACCTCCATTCTATGAGTTCACACAACTCCATTCTGACTTCACACAGCTCCATTCTGTGACTTCACTAAACTCCATCTATGATTCCACTCACCTCCATATTATGTCTTCACACACCTCCATCTATGACTTCACACACCTCCATTCTGAGTTCACACACCTCCATTCTGTGACTTCACACACCTCCATTCTGACTTCACACACCTTCATTGTATGACTTCACACACCTCAATTCTATGACTTCACACACCTCCATTCTATAACTTCACACACCTCCATTCTGTGACGTCACACACCTCCATTCTATGATTTCAAACACCTTCATTCTTACTTCACAAACATCCATTCTGTGACTTCACACACCTCCCTTCTGTAACTTCACACCTGCATTCTGACTTCAAACACCTCTATTCTGTGAATTCACACACCTCAATTCTGTGACTTCACACACCTCCATTCTGACTTCACACACCTCCATTCTATGTTTTCACATACCTCCATTCTATGACTTCACACACCTCCATTCTGTGACTTCACACACCTCCATTCTATGACTTCACACACCTCCATTCTGTGACTTCACACACCTCCATTCTATGACTTCATACACCTCCATTCTATGACTTCACACACCTGCAATTTTACTTCACACACCTTCATTCCATGAGTTCACACACCTGCATTATTGCTTCACACACCTCCATTCTATGATTTCACACACCTCCATTCTGACTTCACACACCTCCATTCTGACTTCACACACCTCAATTCTGTGTCTTCTCAGACCTCCATTCTGTGACTTCACACATCTCCATTTTGACTTCACACACTTCAATTCTGTGACTTCACACACCTCTTGTTGTGAGCCAGAGTGGAATCAATCTGTACCTTGGGTTGCATCAGACGATGGCTTTATTATCTTATTGCTTTCTGGCCCTATTCTATGTAAATGACCTGAGAATTACCATATGAATGTAACACCTGGAGGTTCCTGGGTCAGGAGGAGGGAAGAAGGGGAAGTGGAAAATAAACAGGCAGTCTCGGCAGTCTTTACTTGGACTGCGGATATCCCGGACCCGCTGTGTCTGTCTCTCTTCTCTTTCTTGCTAGTCCTTGCTCCCGATTTCAGGAACCCCAATCTGCGAACCCTGGTTTGCCGCCGGTTGGCCCCAGCAACCTCCATTCTGTGAGTTCACACACCCCATTCTTTGACTTCACACACCTCCATTCTTGGACTTCACACACCTCCATTCCATGACTTCACACACCTCAATTCTATGAGTACACACACCTCCATTCTATGAGTTCACACACCTCCATTTTGACTTCACACACCTCCATTCTATGACTTCACACACCTTCATTCTTACTTTAGAAACATCCATTCTATGACTTCACACACCTCCATTGTATGACTTCACAAACCTCCATTCTGTGACTTCACACACCTCCATTCTATGAATTCACACACCTCCAATCTATGACTTCACACACCTCCATTCTATGACTTCACATACCTCCATTCTGTGAATTCACACACCTCCATTCTGTGACTTCACACACCTCCATTCTATGACTTCACACACCTCCATTCTGTGACTTCACCCACCTCCATTCTGAGCTCACATACCTCCATTCTGTGATTCACACACCTTCATTCTGTGACTTCACACACCTCCATTCTGACTTCACACAGCTCCATTGTGTGACTAAACAAAACTCCATTCTATGATTTCACACACCTCCATTCTATGACTTCACACACCTCCATTGTGACTTCACACACCTTGATGCTATGATTTCACATACCTCCATTCTGACTTCACACACCACCATTCTATGACTTCACACACCTCCATTCTGACTTCACACAGCTCCATTGTGTGACTTCACAAAAATCCATTCTATGATTTCACACACCTCCATACTATGACTTCACACACCTCCATCTATGACTTCACACACCTCCATTCTGAGTTCACACACCTCCATTCTCTGACTTCACACACCTCCATTCTGACTTCACTCACCTCCATTGTATGACTTCACACACCTCCATTCTGTGACTTCTCACTCCTCCATTCTATGACTTCACGCACTTCAATTGTGACATCACACACCTCCATTCTATGAATTCACAGACCTCGAATCTGTGTCTTCAGTCACCTCCATTGTATGACTTCACACTCCTCCATTCTATGACTTCCCACACCTCCTTTCTATGACTTCACCCACCTCCCTTCTATGACCGCACACCTCCATTCGAGACTTCACACACCTCCATTGTGTGACTTCACACACCTCCATTCTGTGACATCACACACCTCCATTCTTTGACTTCACACACCTATATTCTTTGACTTCACACACCTTCATTCTTACTTCACAAACATCGATTCTATGACTTCACACACCTCCATTCTATGATTTCACACACCTCCATTCTGTGACTCACACACCTGCATTCTGTGTTCACACACCTCAATTCTGTGACTTCACACACCTCCATTCTGACTTCACACACCTCCATTCTATGACTTCACACACCTCCATTCTTTGACTTCAAACACATCCATTCTGTGACTTCACACATCTCCATTCTGAGTTGACACACCTCCATTCTGTGACTTCACACACCTCCATTCTGACTTCACACAGCTCCATTCTATGACTTCACACAACTCCATTCTGTGACGTCACACACCTCCATTCTATGACTTCACACACCTTCATTCTTATTTCACAAAAATCCATTCTATGACTTCACACACCTCCATTCTATGACTTCACACACCTCCATTTTTTGATTTCACACACCTCCATTCTAAGATTTCACACACCTCCATTGTGACTTCACACACCAACATTCTATGAGTTCACACAACTCCATTCTGACTTCACACAGCTCCATTCTGTGACTTCACAAAACTCCATTCTATGATTCCACACACCTCCATACTATGTCTTCACACAGCTCCATCTATGACTTCACACACCTCCATTCTGAGTTCACACACCTCCATTCTGTGACTTCACACACCTCCATTTTGACTTCACACACTTCAATTCTGTGACTTCACACACCTCCTGTTGTGAGCCAGAGTGGAATCAATCTGTACCTTGGCTTGCATCAGACGATGGCTTTATTGTCTTATTGCTTTCTGGCCCTATTCTATGTAAATGACCTGAGAATTACCATATGAATGTAACACCTGGAGGTTCCTGGGTCAGGAGGAGGGAAGAAGGGGGAGTGGAAAATAAACAGGCAGTCTCGGCAGTCTTTACGTGGACTGCGGACATCCCGGACCCGCTGTGTCTGTCTCTCTTCTCTTTCTTGCTAGTCCTTGCCCCCGATTTCAGGAACCCCAATCTGCGAACCCTGGTTTGCCGCCGGTTGGCCCCGGCAACCTCCATTCTGTGAGTTCACACACCTCCATTCTTTGACTTCACACACCTCCATTCTTGGACTTCACGCACCTCCATTCCATGACTTCACACACCTCAATTCTATGAGTTCACACACCTCCATTCTATGAGTTCACACACCTCCATTTTGACTTCACACACCTCCATTCTATGACTTCACACACCTTCATTCTTACTTTAGAAACATCCATTCTATGACTTCACACACCTCCATTGTATGACTTCACAAACCTCCATTCTGTGACTTCACACACCTCCATTCTGGGTTCACACACCTCAATTCTGTGACTTCACACATGTCCATTCTGACTTCACACACCTCCATTCTATGACTTCACACACTTCCATTCTATGACTTCACAGACCTCCATTCTTTGACTTCAAACACCTCCATTTTGAGTACACAAACCTCCATTATGTGACTTCACACACCTCCATTCTATGAATTCACACACCTCCATTCCATGAATTCACACACCTCCATTCTGTGAGTTCAAACACCTCCATTTTGAGTACACAAACCTCCATTCTATGACTTCACACACCTCCATTCTATGACTTCACACACCTTCATTCTTACTTTAGAAACATCCGTTCTATGACTTCACACACCTCCATTGTATGACTTCACAAACCTCCATTCTGTGACTTCACACACCTCTATTCTGGGTTCACACACCTCAATTCTGTGACTTCACACATGTCCATTCTGACTTCACACACCTCCATTCTATGACTTCACACACTTCCATTCTATGACTTCACACACCTCCATTCTTTGACTTCAAACACCTCCATTTTGAGTACACAAACCTCCATTCTGTGACTTCACACACCTCCATTCTATGAATTCACACACCTCCATTCTATGACTTCACACACCTCCATTCTATGACTTCACACACCTCCATTCTATGAATTCACACACCTCAATTCTATGACTTCACAAACCTCAATTCTATGAGTTCACACACCTCCATTCTATGAGTTCACACACCTCCAATTTGACTTCACACATCTCCATTCTATGACTTCACACACCTTCATTCTTACTTCAGAAACAACCATTCTCTGACTTCACACACCTCCATTCTATGACTTCACAAACCTCCATTCTGTGACTTCACACACCTCCCTTCTGAGTTCACACACCTCCTTTCTATGACTTCACACACTTCCATTCTATGACTTCAGACACCTCCATTCTGTGGCTGCACACACCTACATTCTGAGTTCACACACCTCCATTCTGTGACTTCACACACCTCCATTCTGTGACTTCACACACCTCCATTCTGTGACTTCACACACCTCGATCCTATGACTTCACACACCTCCATTCAATGAATTAACACACCTCCATTCTGTGATTTCACAAACCTCCATTCTATGACTTCACACACCTCCATTCTGTGACTTCACACACCTCCATTCTGAGTTCACACACCTCCATTCTATGACTTCACAAACCTCCATTCTGAGTTCACAGACCTCCATTCTATGACTTCACACACCTCCATTCTATGACTTCACAAACCTCCATTCTGACTTCACACACCTCCATTCTGACTTCACACACCTTAATTCTGTGACTTCACACACCTCCATTCTATGATTTCACACACTTTCATTCTATGACTTCACACACCTCCATTCTGTGGCTTCACACACCTATATTCTGAGCTCACACACCTCCATTCTGTGACTTCACACACCTCAATTCTGTGATTTCACACACCTCCAATCTGACTTCACACACCTCCATTCTATGACTTCACACACCTCCATTCGTTGACATCAAAAAAGACAATTCTATGACTTCACACAATTCCATTTTTACTTCACACACCTCCATTCTATGAGTTCACACACCTCCATTTTATGACTTCACACACCTCCATTCTATGACTTCACACACCTTAATTCTATGACTTCACACGCCTCCATTCTATGACTTCACACACCTCCATTCTGTGACTTCACACACCTCCACTCTATGACTTCAAGCACCTTCATTCTTACTTCACAAACATCCATTCTGTGACTTCACACACCTCCATTCTGTGACTTCACACACCTTCATTCTGACTTCACACACCTCCATTCTGTGACTTCACACACCTCCATTCTATGACTTCACACACCTCCATTCTGTGACTTCACACACCACCTTTTTGACTTCACACACCTCCATTCTGTGACTTCACACACCTCCATTCTGTGACTTCACACACCTCCGTTTTGACTTTATACACTTCCATTCTGTGACTTCACACACCTCCATTCTGTGACTTCACACACCTCTATTGTTTCAATTCACACACCTCCATTCTTTGACTTCACACACCTCCATTCCATGACTTCACACACCTCCGTTCTATGAGTTCACACACCTCCATTCTATGAGTTCACACACCTCCAATTTGACTTCACACACCTCCATTCTATGACTTCAAACACCTTCATTCTTACTTCATATACATCAATTCTCTGACTTCACACACATCCATTCTATGACTTCACAATCCTCCATTCTGTGAGTTCACACACCTCCATTCTGGGACTTCACACACCTCCATTCTGTGGCTTCACACACCTCCATTCTGACTTCACACACCTCCATTCTTTGACTTCACACACCTCCATTCTGTGACTTCACACACCTCCATTCTGTGACTTCACACACCTCGATCCTATGACTTCACACACCTCCATTCTATGAATTCACACACCTCCATTCTGTGATTTCACACACCTCCATTCTATGACTTCACACACCTCCATTCTGTGACTTAACACACCTCCATTCTGAGTTCACACACCTCAATTCTATGACTTCACAAACCCCCATTCTGAGTTCACAGACCTCCATTCTATGACTTCACACACTTCCATTCTATGACTTCACACACCTCCATTCTGACTTCACACACCTCCATTCTGACTTCACACACCTCAATTCTTTGACTTCACACACCTCCATTCTATGATTTCACACACCTCCATTCTATGACTTCACACACCTCCATTCTATGACTTCACACACCTCATTTCTGAGTTGACACACCTCCATTCTGTGGTTTCACACACCTCCAATCTGACTTCACACACCTCCATTCTATGACTTCACACACCTCCATTCGTTGACATCAAAAACAACCATTCTATGACTTCACACAACTCCATTGTGACTTCACACACCTCCATTCTATGAATTCACACACGTCCATTTTATGACTTCACACACCTCCATTCTATGACTTCACACACCTCCATTCTGTGGCTTCACACACATCCATTCTATGACTTCACAAACCTCCATTCTGAGTTCACAGTCCTCCATTCTATGACTTCACACACCTCCATTCTATGACTTCACACACCTCCATTCTATGACTTCACACACCTCCATTCCGTGACTTCACACACCTCCATTCTATGACTTCACACACCTCCATTCTGTGACTTCACACACCTCCATTCTATGACTTCACACACCTCCATTCTATGACTTCACACACCTGCAATTTTACTTCACACACCTTCATTCCATGAGTTCACACACCTGCGTTGTGGCTTCACATACCTCCATTCTATGATTTCACACACCTCCATTCTGACTTCACACACCTCCATTCTGACTTCACACACCTCCATTCTGTGACTTCACACACCTCCATTTTGACTTCACACACTTCAATTCTGTGACTTCACACACCTCCTGTTGTGAGCCAGAGTGGAATCAATCTGTACCTTGGCTTGCATCAGACGATGGCTTTATTGTCTTATTGCTTTCTGGCCCTATTCTATGTAAATGACCTGAGAATTACCATATGAATGTAACACCTGGAGGTTCCTGGGTCAGGAGGAGGGAAGAAGGGGGAGTGGAAAATAAACAGGCAGTCTCGGCAGTCTTTACGTGGACTGCGGACATCCCGGACCCGCTGTGTCTGTCTCTCTTCTCTTTCTTGCTAGTCCTTGCCCCCGATTTCAGGAACCCCAATCTGCGAACCCTGGTTTGCCGCCGGTTGGCCCCGGCAACCTCCACTCTGTGAGTTCACACACCTCCATTCTTTGACTTCACACACCTCCATTCTTGGACTTCACACACCTCCATTCCATGACTTCACACACCTCAATTCTATGAGTTCACACACCTCCATTCTATGAGTTCACACACCTCCATTTTGACTTCACACACCTCCATTCTATGACTTCATACACCTTCATTCTTACTTTAGAAACATCCATTCTATGACTTCACACACCTCCATTGTATGACTTCACAAACCTCCATTCTGTGACTTCACACACCTCCATTCTGGGTTCACACACCTCAGTTCTGTGACTTCACACATGTCCATTCTGACTTCACACACGTCCATTCTATGACTTCACACACTTCCATTCTATGACTTCACACACCTCCATTCTTTGACTTCAACACCTCCATTTTGAGTACACAAACCTCCATTCTGTGACTTCACACACCTCCATTCTATCAATTCACACACCTCCATTCCATGAATTCACACACCTCCATTCTGTGACTTCAAACACCTCCATTTTGAGTACACAAACCTCCATTCTATGACTTCACACACCTCCATTCTATGACTTCATACACCTTCATTCTTACTTTAGAAACATCCATTCTATGACTTCACACACCTCCATTGTATGACTTCACAAACCTCCATTCTGTGACTTCACACACCTCTATTCTGGGTTCACACACCTCAATTCTGTGACTTCACACATGTCCATTCTGACTTCACACACCTCCATTCTATGACTTCACACACTTCCATTCTATGACTTCACACACCTCCATTGTTTGATTTCAAACACCTCCATTTTGAGTACACAAACCTCCATTCTGTGACTTCACACACCTCCATTCTATGAATTCACACACCTCCATTCTATGACTTTACACACCTCCATTCTATGACTTCACACACCTCCATTCTATGAATTCACACACCTCCATTCTATGACTTCGCAAACCACAATTCTATGAGTTCACACACCTCCATTCTATGAGTTCACACACCTCCAATTTGACTTCACACATCTCCATTCTATGACTTCACACACCTTCATTCTTACTTCAGAAACATCCATTCTCTGACTTCACACACCTCCATTCTATGACTTCACAAACCTCCATTCTGTGACTTCACACACCTCCATTCTGAATTCACACACCTCCTTTCTATGACTTCACACACTTCCACTCTATGACTTCACACACCTCCATTCTGTGGCTGCACACACCTGCATTCTGAGTTCACACACCTCCATTCTGTGACTTCACACACCTCCATTCTGTGACTTCACACACCTCCATTCTGTGACTTCACACACCTCGATCCTATGACTTCACACACCTCCATTCAATGAATTAACATACCTCCATTCTGTGATTTCACAAACCTCCATTCTATGACTTCACACACCTCCATTCTGTGACTTCTCACACCTCCATTCTGAGTTCACACACCTCCATTCTATGACTTCACAAACCTCCATTCTGAGTTCACAGACCTCCATTCTATGACTTCACACACCTCCATTCTATGACTTCACAAACCTCCATTCTGACTTCACACACCTCCATTCTGACTTCACACACCTTAATTCTGTGACTTCACACACCTCCATTCTATGATTTCACACACTTTCATTCTATGACTTCACACACCTCCATTCTGTGGCTTCACACACCTATATTCTGAGCTCACACACCTCCATTCTGTGACTTCACACACCTCGATTCTGTGATTTCACACACCTCCAATCTGACTTCACACACCTCCATTCTATGACTTCACACACATCCATTCGTTGACATCAAAAAACACAATTCTATGACTTCACACAATTCCATTTTTACTTCACACACCTCCATTCTATGAGTTCACACACCTCCATTTTATGACTTCACACACCTCCATTCTATGACTTCACACACCTCAATTCTATGACTTCTCACGCCTCCATTCTGTGACTTCACACACCTCCATTCTGTGACTTCACACACCTCCACTCTATGACTTCAAGCACCTTCATTCTTACTTCACAAACATCCATTCTGTGACTTCACACACCTCCATTCTGTGACTTCACACACCTTCATTCTGACTTCACACACCTCCATTCTGTGACTTCACACACCTCCATTCTATGACTTCACACACCTCCATTCTGTGACTTCACACACCACCTTTTTGACTTCACACACCTCCATTCTGTGACTTCACACACCTCCATTCTGTGACTTCACACACCTCCGTTTTGACTTTACACACTTCCATTCTGTGACTTCACACACCTCCATTCTGTGCCTTCACACACCTCTATTGTTTCACTTCACACACCTCTATCTTTGACTTCACACACCTCCATTCCATGACTTCACACACCTCCGTTCTATGAGTTCACACACCTCCATTCTATGAGTTCACACACCTCCAATTTGACTTCACACACCTCCATTCTATGAGTTCAAACACCTTCATTCTTACTTCAGATACATCCATTCTCTGACTTCACACACATCCATTCTATGACTTCACAATCCTCCATTCTGTGAGTTCACACACCTCCATTCTGGGACTTCACACACCTCCATTCTGTGGCTTCACACACCTCCATTCTGACTTCACACACCTCCATTCTGTGACTTCACACACCTCCATTCTGTGACTTCACACACCTCCATTCTGTGACTTCACACACCTCGATCCTATGACTTCACACACCCCCATTCTATGAATTCACACACCTCCATTCTGTGATTTCACACACGTCCATTCTATGACTTCACACACCTCCATTCTGTGACTTCACACACCTCCATTCTGAGTTCACACACCTCAATTCTATGACTTCACAAACCCCCATTCTGAGTTCACAGACCTCCATTCTATGACTTCACACACTTCCATTCTATGACTTCACACACCTCCATTCTGACTTCACACACCTCTATTCTGACTTCACACACCTCAATTCTTTGACTTCACACACCTCCATTCTATGATTTCACACACCTCCATTCTATGACTTCACACACCTCCATTCTATGACTTCACACACCTCATTTCTGAGTTGACACACCTCCATTCTGTGGTTTCACACACCTCCAATCTGACTTCACACACCTCCATTCTATGACTTCACACACCTCCATTCGTTGACATCAAAAACAACCATTCTATGACTTCACACAACTCCATTGTGACTTCACACACCTCCATTCTATGAATTCACACACGTCCATTTTATGACTTCACACACCTCCATTCTATGACTTCACACACCTCCATTCTGTGACTTCACACACATCCATTCTATGACTTCACAAACCTCCATTCTGAGTTCACAGTCCTCCATTCTATGACTTCACACACCTCCATTCTATGACTTCACACACCTCCATTCTATGACTTCACACACCTCCATTCCGTGACTTCACACACCTCCATTCTATGACTTCACACACCTCCATTCTGTGACTTCACACACCTCCATTCTATGACTTCACACACCTCCATTCTATGACTTCACACACCTGCAATTTTACTTCACACACCTTCATTCCATGAGTTCACACACCTGCGTTGTGGCTTCACACACCTCCATTCTATGATTTCACACACCTCCATTCTGACTTCACACACCTCCATTCTGACTTCACACACCTCCATTCTGTGACTTCACACACCTCCATTTTGACTTCACACACTTCAATTCTGTGACTTCACACACCTCCTGTTGTGAGCCAGAGTGGAATCAATCTGTACCTTGGCTTGCATCAGACGATGGCTTTATTGTCTTATTGCTTTCTGGCCCTATTCTATGTAAATGACCTGAGAATTACCATATGAATGTAACACCTGGAGGTTCCTGGGTCAGGAGGAGGGAAGAAGGGGTTGTGGAAAATAAACAGGCAGTCTCGGCAGTCTTTACGTGGACTGCGGACATCCCGGACCCGCTGTGTCTGTCTCTCTTCTCTTTCTTGCTAGTCCTTGCCCCCGATTTCAGGAACCCCAATCTGCGAACCCTGGTTTGCCGCCGGTTGGCCCCGGCAACCTCCACTCTGTGAGTTCACACACCTCCATTCTTTGACTTCACACACCTCCATTCTTGGACTTCACACACCTCCATTCCATGACTTCACACACCTCAATTCTATGAGTTCACACACCTCCATTCTATGAGTTCACACACCTCCATTTTGACTTCACACACCTCCATTCTATGACTTCACACACCTTCATTCTTACTTTAGAAACATCCATTCTATGACTTCACACACCTCCATTGTATGACTTCACAAACCTCCATTCTGTGACTTCACACACCTCCATTCTGGGTTCACACACCTCAGTTCTGTGACTTCACACATGTCCATTCTGAATTCACACACGTCCATTCTATGACTTCACACACTTCCATTCTATGACTTCACACACCTCCATTCTTTGACTTCAACACCTCCATTTTGAGTACACAAACCTCCATTCTGTGACTTCACACACCTCCATTCTATGAATTCACACACCTCCATTCCATGAATTCACACACCTCCATTCTGTGACTTCAAACACCTCCATTTTGAGTACACAAACCTCCATTCTATGACTTCACACACCTCCATTCTATGACTTCATACACCTTCATTCTTACTTTAGAAACATCCATTCTATGACTTCACACACCTCCATTGTATGACTTCACAAACCTCCATTCTGTGACTTCACACACCTCTATTCTGGGTTCACACACCTCAATTCTGTGACTTCACACATGTCCATTCTGACTTCACACACCTCCATTCTATGACTTCACACACTTCCATTCTATGACTTCACACACCTCCATTGTTTGATTTCAAACACCTCCATTTTGAGTACACAAACCTCCATTCTGTGACTTCACACACCTCCATTCTATGAATTCACACACCTCCATTCTATGACTTTACACACCTCCATTCTATGACTTCACACACCTCCATTCTATGAATTCACACACCTCCATTCTATGACTTCGCAAACCACAATTCTATGAGTTCACACACCTCCATTCTATAAGTTCACACACCTCCAATTTGACTTCACACATCTCCATTCTATGACTTCACACACCTTCATTCTTACTTCAGAAACATCCATTCTCTGACTTCACACACCTCCATTCTATGACTTCACAAACCTCCATTCTGTGACTTCACACACCTCCATTCTGAATTCACACACCTCCTTTCTATGACTTCACACACTTCCACTCTATGACTTCACACACCTCCATTCTGTGGCTGCACACACCTACATTCTGAGTTCACACACCTCCATTCTGTGACTTCACACACCTCCATTCTGTGACTTCACACACCTCCATTCTGTGACTTCACACACCTCGATCCTATGACTTCACACACCTCCATTCAATGAATTAACATACCTCCATTCTGTGATTTCACAAACCTCCATTCTATGACTTCACACACCTCCATTCTGTGACTTCTCACACCTCCATTCTGAGTTCACACACCTCCATTCTATGACTTCACAAACCTCCATTCTGAGTTCACAGACCTCCATTCTATGACTTCACACACCTCCATTCTATGACTTCACAAACCTCCATTCTGACTTCACACACCTCCATTCTGACTTCACACACCTTAATTCTGTGACTTCACACACCTCCATTCTATGATTTCACACACTTTCATTCTATGACTTCACACACCTCCATTCTGTGGCTTCACACACCTATATTCTGAGCTCACACACCTCCATTCTGTGACTTCACACACCTCGATTCTGTGATTTCACACACCTCCAATCTGACTTCACACACCTCCATTCTATGACTTCACACACATCCATTCGTTGACATCAAAAAACACAATTCTATGACTTCACACAATTCCATTTTTACTTCACACACCTCCATTCTATGAGTTCACACACCTCCATTTTATGACTTCACACACCTCCATTCTATGACTTCACACACCTCAATTCTATGACTTCTCACGCCTCCATTCTATGACTTCACACACCTCCATTCTGTGACTTCACACACCTCCACTCTATGACTTCAAGCACCTTCATTCTTACTTCACAAACATCCATTCTGTGACTTCACACACCTCCATTCTGTGACTTCACACACCTTCATTCTGACTTCACACACCTCCATTCTGTGACTTCACACACCTCCATTCTATGACTTCACACACCTCCATTCTGTGACTTCACACACCACCTTTTTGACTTCACACACCTCCATTCTGTGACTTCACACACCTCCATTCTGTGACTTCACACACCTCCGTTTTGACTTTACACACTTCCATTCTGTGACTTCACACACCTCCATTCTGTGCCTTCACACACCTCTATTGTTTCACTTCACACACCTCTATCTTTGACTTCACACACCTCCATTCCATGACTTCACACACCTCCGTTCTATGAGTTCACACACCTCCATTCTATGAGTTCACACACCTCCAATTTGACTTCACACACCTCCATTCTATGAGTTCAAACACCTTCATTCTTACTTCAGATACATCCATTCTCTGACTTCACACACATCCATTCTATGACTTCACAATCCTCCATTCTGTGAGTTCACACACCTCCATTCTGGGACTTCACACACCTCCATTCTGTGGCTTCACACACCTCCATTCTGACTTCACACACCTCCATTCTGTGACTTCACACACCTCCATTCTGTGACTTCACACACCTGCATTCTGTGACTTCACACACCTCGATCCTATGACTTCACACACCCCCATTCTATGAATTCACACACCTCCATTCTGTGATTTCACACACCTCCATTCTATGACTTCACACACCTCCATTCTGTGACTTCACACACCTCCATTCTGAGTTCACACACCTCAATTCTATGACTTCACAAACCCCCATTCTGAGTTCACAGACCTCCATTCTATGACTTCACACACTTCCATTCTATGACTTCACACACCTCCATTCTGACTTCACACACCTCCATTCTGACTTCACACACCTCAATTCTTTGACTTCACACACCTCCATTCTATGATTTCACACACCTCCATTCTATGACTTCACACACCTCCATTCTATGACTTCACACACCTCATTTCTGAGTTGACACACCTCCATTCTGTGGTTTCACACACCTCCAATCTGACTTCACACACCTCCATTCTATGACTTCACACACCTCCATTCGTTGACATCAAAAACAACCATTCTATGACTTCACACAACTCCATTGTGACTTCACACACCTCCATTCTATGAATTCACACACGTCCATTTTATGACTTCACACACCTCCATTCTATGACTTCACACACCTCCATTCTGTGACTTCACACACATCCATTCTATGACTTCACAAACCTCCATTCTGAGTTCACAGTCCTCCATTCTATGACTTCACACACCTCCATTCTATGACTTCACACACCTCCATTCTATGACTTCACACACCTCCATTCCGTGACTTCACACACCTCCATTCTATGACTTCACACACCTCCATTCTGTGACTTCACACACCTCCATTCTATGACTTCACACACCTCCATTCTATGACTTCACACACCTGCAATTTTACTTCACACACCTTCATTCCATGAGTTCACACACCTGCGTTGTGGCTTCACACACCTCCATTCTATGATTTCACACACCTCCATTCTGACTTCACACACCTCCATTCTGACTTCACACACCTCCATTCTGTGACTTCACACACCTCCATTTTGACTTCACACACTTCAATTCTGTGACTTCACACACCTCCTGTTGTGAGCCAGAGTGGAATCAATCTGTACCTTGGCTTGCATCAGACGATGGCTTTATTGTCTTATTGCTTTCTGGCCCTATTCTATGTAAATGACCTGAGAATTACCATATGAATGTAACACCTGGAGGTTCCTGGGTCAGGAGGAGGGAAGAAGGGGGAGTGGAAAATAAACAGGCAGTCTCGGCAGTCTTTACGTGGACTGCGGACATCCCGGACCCGCTGTGTCTGTCTCTCTTCTCTTTCTTGCTAGTCCTTGCCCCCGATTTCAGGAACCCCAATCTGCGAACCCTGGTTTGCCGCCGGTTGGCCCCGGCAACCTCCACTCTGTGAGTTCACACACCTCCATTCTTTGACTTCACACACCTCCATTCTTGGACTTCACACACCTCCATTCCATGACTTCACACACCTCAATTCTATGAGTTCACACACCTCCATTCTATGAGTTCACACACCTCCATTTTGACTTCACACACCTCCATTCTATGACTTCACACACCTTCATTCTTACTTTAGAAACATCCATTCTATGACTTCACACACCTCCATTGTATGACTTCACAAACCTCCATTCTGTGACTTCACACACCTCCATTCTGGGTTCACACACCTCAGTTCTGTGACTTCACACATGTCCATTCTGACTTCACACACGTCCATTCTATGACTTCACACACTTCCATTCTATGACTTCAAACACCTCCATTCTTTGACTTCAACACCTCCATTTTGAGTACACAAACCTCCATTCTGTGACTTCACACACCTCCATTCTATGAATTCACACACCTCCATTCCATGAATTCACACACCTCCATTCTGTGACTTCAAACACCTCCATTTTGAGTACACAAACCTCCATTCTATGACTTCACACACCTCCATTCTATGACTTCATACACCTTCATTCTTACTTTAGAAACATCCATTCTATGACTTCACACACCTCCATTGTATGACTTCACAAACCTCCATTCTGTGACTTCACACACCTCTATTCTGGGTTCACACACCTCAATTCTGTGACTTCACACATGTCCATTCTGACTTCACACACCTCCATTCTATGACTTCACACACTTCCATTCTATGACTTCACACACCTCCATTGTTTGATTTCAAACACCTCCATTTTGAGTACACAAACCTCCATTCTGTGACTTCACACACCTCCATTCTATGAATTCACACACCTCCATTCTATGACTTTACACACCTCCATTCTATGACTTCACACACCTCCATTCTATGAATTCACACACCTCCATTCTATGACTTCGCAAACCACAATTCTATGAGTTCACACACCTCCATTCTATGAGTTCACACACATCCAATTTGACTTCACACATCTCCATTCTATGACTTCACACACCTTCATTCTTACTTCAGAAACATCCATTCTCTGACTTCACACACCTCCATTCTATGACTTCACAAACCTCCATTCTGTGACTTCACACACCTCCATTCTGAATTCACACACCTCCTTTCTATGACTTCACACACTTCCACTCTATGACTTCACACACCTCCATTCTGTGGCTGCACACACCTGCATTCTGAGTTCACACACCTCCATTCTGTGACTTCACACACCTCCATTCTGTGACTTCACACACCTCCATTCTGTGACTTCACACACCTCGATCCTATGACTTCACACACCTCCATTCAATGAATTAACATACCTCCATTCTGTGATTTCACAAACCTCCATTCTATGACTTCACACACCTCCATTCTGTGACTTCTCACACCTCCATTCTGAGTTCACACACCTCCATTCTATGACTTCACAAACCTCCATTCTGAGTTCACAGACCTCCATTCTATGACTTCACACACCTCCATTCTATGACTTCACAAACCTCCATTCTGACTTCACACACCTCCATTCTGACTTCACACACCTTAATTCTGGGACTTCACACACCTCCATTCTATGATTTCACACACTTTCATTCTATGACTTCACACACCTCCATTCTGTGGCTTCACACACCTATATTCTGAGCTCACACACCTCCATTCTGTGACTTCACACACCTCGATTCTGTGATTTCACACACCTCCAATCTGACTTCACACACCTCCATTCTATGACTTCACACACATCCATTCGTTGACATCAAAAAACACAATTCTATGACTTCACACAATTCCATTTTTACTTCACACACCTCCATTCTATGAGTTCACACACCTCCATTTTATGACTTCACACACCTCCATTCTATGACTTCACACACCTCAATTCTATGACTTCTCACGCCTCCATTCTGTGACTTCACACACCTCCATTCTGTGACTTCACACACCTCCACTCTATGACTTCAAGCACCTTCATTCTTACTTCACAAACATCCATTCTGTGACTTCACACACCTCCATTCTGTGACTTCACACACCTTCATTCTGACTTCACACACCTCCATTCTGTGACTTCACACACCTCCATTCTATGACTTCACACACCTCCATTCTGTGACTTCACACACCACCTTTTTGACTTCACACACCTCCATTCTGTGACTTCACACACCTCCATTCTGTGACTTCACACACCTCCGTTTTGACTTTACACACTTCCATTCTGTGACTTCACACACCTCCATTCTGTGCCTTCACACACCTCTATTGTTTCACTTCACACACCTCTATCTTTGACTTCACACACCTCCATTCCATGACTTCACACACCTCCGTTCTATGAGTTCACACACCTCCATTCTATGAGTTCACACACCTCCAATTTGACTTCACACACCTCCATTCTATGAGTTCAAACACCTTCATTCTTACTTCAGATACATCCATTCTCTGACTTCACACACATCCATTCTATGACTTCACAATCCTCCATTCTGTGAGTTCACACACCTCCATTCTGGGACTTCACACACCTCCATTCTGTGGCTTCACACACCTCCATTCTGACTTCACACACCTCCATTCTGTGACTTCACACACCTCCATTCTGTGACTTCACACACCTGCATTCTGTGACTTCACACACCTCGATCCTATGACTTCACACACCCCCATTCTATGAATTCACACACCTCCATTCTGTGATTTCACACACCTCCATTCTATGACTTCACACACCTCCATTCTGTGACTTCACACACCTCCATTCTGAGTTCACACACCTCAATTCTATGACTTCACAAACCCCCATTCTGAGTTCACAGACCTCCATTCTATGACTTCACACACTTCCATTCTATGACTTCACACACCTCCATTCTGACTTCACACACCTCCATTCTGACTTCACACACCTCAATTCTTTGACTTCACACACCTCCATTCTATGATTTCACACACCTCCATTCTATGACTTCACACACCTCCATTCTATGACTTCACACACCTCATTTCTGAGTTGACACACCTCCATTCTGTGGTTTCACACACCTCCAATCTGACTTCACACACCTCCATTCTATGACTTCACACACCTCCATTCGTTGACATCAAAAACAACCATTCTATGACTTCACACAACTCCATTGTGACTTCACACACCTCCATTCTATGAATTCACACACGTCCATTTTATGACTTCACACACCTCCATTCTATGACTTCACACACCTCCATTCTGTGACTTCACACACATCCATTCTATGACTTCACAAACCTCCATTCTGAGTTCACAGTCCTCCATTCTATGACTTCACACACCTCCATTCTATGACTTCACACACCTCCATTCTATGACTTCACACACCTCCATTCCGTGACTTCACACACCTCCATTCTATGACTTCACACACCTCCATTCTGTGACTTCACACACCTCCATTCTATGACTTCACACACCTCCATTCTATGACTTCACACACCTGCAATTTTACTTCACACACCTTCATTCCATGAGTTCACACACCTGCGTTGTGGCTTCACACACCTCCATTCTATGATTTCACACACCTCCATTCTGACTTCACACACCTCCATTCTGACTTCACACACCTCCATTCTGTGACTTCACACACCTCCATTTTGACTTCACACACTTCAATTCTGTGACTTCACACACCTCCTGTTGTGAGCCAGAGTGGAATCAATCTGTACCTTGGCTTGCATCAGACGATGGCTTTATTGTCTTATTGCTTTCTGGCCCTATTCTATGTAAATGACCTGAGAATTACCATATGAATGTAACACCTGGAGGTTCCTGGGTCAGGAGGAGGGAAGAAGGGGTTGTGGAAAATAAACAGGCAGTCTCGGCAGTCTTTACGTGGACTGCGGACATCCCGGACCCGCTGTGTCTGTCTCTCTTCTCTTTCTTGCTAGTCCTTGCCCCCGATTTCAGGAACCCCAATCTGCGAACCCTGGTTTGCCGCCGGTTGGCCCCGGCAACCTCCACTCTGTGAGTTCACACACCTCCATTCTTTGACTTCACACACCTCCATTCTTGGACTTCACACACCTCCATTCCATGACTTCACACACCTCAATTCTATGAGTTCACACACCTCCATTCTATGAGTTCACACACCTCCATTTTGACTTCACACACCTCCATTCTATGACTTCACACACCTTCATTCTTACTTTAGAAACATCCATTCTTTGACTTCACACACCTCCATTGTATGACTTCACAAACCTCCATTCTGTGACTTCACACACCTCCATTTTGGGTTCACACACCTCAGTTCTGTGACTTCACACATGTCCATTCTGACTTCACACACGTCCATTCTATGACTTCACACACTTCCATTCTATGACTTCACACACCTCCTTTCTTTGACTTCAACACCTCCATTTTGAGTACACAAACCTCCATTCTGTGACTTCACACACCTCCATTCTATGAATTCACACACCTCCATTCCATGAATTCACACACCTCCATTCTGTGACTTCAAACACCTCCATTTTGAGTACACAAACCTCCATTCTATGACTTCACACACCTCCATTCTATGACTTCATACACCTTCATTCTTACTTTAGAAACATCCATTCTATGACTTCACACACCTCCATTGTATGACTTCACAAACCTCCATTCTGTGACTTCACACACCTCTATTCTGGGTTCACACACCTCAATTCTGTGACTTCACACATGTCCATTCTGACTTCACACACCTCCATTCTATGACTTCACACACTTCCATTCTATGACTTCACACACCTCCATTGTTTGATTTCAAACACCTCCATTTTGAGTACACAAACCTCCATTCTGTGACTTCACACACCTCCATTCTATGAATTCACACACCTCCATTCTATGACTTTACACACCTCCATTCTATGACTTCACACACCTCCATTCTATGAATTCACACACCTCCATTCTATGACTTCGCAAACCACAATTCTATGAGTTCACACACCTCCATTCTATGAGTTCACACACATCCAATTTGACTTCACACATCTCCATTCTATGACTTCACACACCTTCATTCTTACTTCAGAAACATCCATTCTCTGACTTCACACACCTCCATTCTATGACTTCACAAACCTCCATTCTGTGACTTCACACACCTCCATTCTGAATTCACACACCTCCTTTCTATGACTTCACACACTTCCACTCTATGACTTCACACACCTCCATTCTGTGGCTGCACACACCTGCATTCTGAGTTCACACACCTCCATTCTGTGACTTCACACACCTCCATTCTGTGACTTCACACACCTCCATTCTGTGACTTCACACACCTCGATCCTATGACTTCACACACCTCCATTCAATGAATTAACATACCTCCATTCTGTGATTTCACAAACCTCCATTCTATGACTTCACACACCTCCATTCTGTGACTTCTCACACCTCCATTCTGAGTTCACACACCTCCATTCTATGACTTCACAAACCTCCATTCTGAGTTCACAGACCTCCATTCTATGACTTCACACACCTCCATTCTATGACTTCACAAACCTCCATTCTGACTTCACACACCTCCATTCTGACTTCACACACCTTAATTCTGTGACTTCACACACCTCCATTCTATGATTTCACACACTTTCATTCTATGACTTCACACACCTCCATTCTGTGGCTTCACACACCTATATTCTGAGCTCACACACCTCCATTCTGTGACTTCACACACCTCGATTCTGTGATTTCACACACCTCCAATCTGACTTCACACACCTCCATTCTATGACTTCACACACATCCATTCGTTGACATCAAAAAACACAATTCTATGACTTCACACAATTCCATTTTTACTTCACACACCTCCATTCTATGAGTTCACACACCTCCATTTTATGACTTCACACACCTCCATTCTATGACTTCACACACCTCAATTCTATGACTTCTCACGCCTCCATTCTATGACTTCACACACCTCCATTCTGTGACTTCACACACCTCCACTCTATGACTTCAAGCACCTTCATTCTTACTTCACAAACATCCATTCTGTGACTTCACACACCTCCATTCTGTGACTTCACACACCTTCATTCTGACTTCACACACCTCCATTCTGTGACTTCACACACCTCCATTCTATGACTTCACACACCTCCATTCTGTGACTTCACACACCACCTTTTTGACTTCACACACCTCCATTCTGTGACTTCACACACCTCCATTCTGTGACTTCACACACCTCCGTTTTGACTTTACACACTTCCATTCTGTGACTTCACACACCTCCATTCTGTGCCTTCACACACCTCTATTGTTTCACTTCACACACCTCTATCTTTGACTTCACACACCTCCATTCCATGACTTCACACACCTCCGTTCTATGAGTTCACACACCTCCATTCTATGAGTTCACACACCTCCAATTTGACTTCACACACCTCCATTCTATGAGTTCAAACACCTTCATTCTTACTTCAGATACATCCATTCTCTGACTTCACACACATCCATTCTATGACTTCACAATCCTCCATTCTGTGAGTTCACACACCTCCATTCTGGGACTTCACACACCTCCAATCTGTGGCTTCACACACCTCCATTCTGACTTCACACACCTCCATTCTGTGACTTCACACACCTCCATTCTGTGACTTCACACACCTCCATTCTGTGACTTCACACACCTCGATCCTATGACTTCACACACCCCCATTCTATGAATTCACACACCTCCATTCTGTGATTTCACACACCTCCATTCTATGACTTCACACACCTCCATTCTGTGACTTCACACACCTCCATTCTGAGTTCACACACCTCAATTCTATGACTTCACAAACCCCCATTCTGAGTTCACAGACCTCCATTCTATGACTTCACACACTTCCATTCTATGACTTCACACACCTCCATTCTGACTTCACACACCTCCATTCTGACTTCACACACCTCAATTCTTTGAATTCACACACCTCCATTCTATGATTTCACACACCTCCATTCTATGACTTCACACACCTCCATTCTATGACTTCACACACCTCATTTCTGAGTTGACACACCTCCATTCTGTGGTTTCACACACCTCCAATCTGACTTCACACACCTCCATTCTATGACTTCACACACCTCCATTCGTTGACATCAAAAACAACCATTCTATGACTTCACACAACTCCATTGTGACTTCACACACCTCCATTCTATGAATTCACACACGTCCATTTTATGACTTCACACACCTCCATTCTATGACTTCACACACCTCCATTCTGTGACTTCACACACATCCATTCTATGACTTCACAAACCTCCATTCTGAGTTCACAGTCCTCCATTCTATGACTTCACACACCTCCATTCTATGACTTCACACACCTCCATTCTATGACTTCACACACCTCCATTCCGTGACTTCACACACCTCCATTCTATGACTTCACACACCTCCATTCTGTGACTTCACACACCTCCATTCTATGACTTCACACACCTCCATTCTATGACTTCACACACCTGCAATTTTACTTCACACACCTTCATTCCATGAGTTCACACACCTGCGTTGTGGCTTCACACACCTCCATTCTATGATTTCACACACCTCCATTCTGACTTCACACACCTCCATTCTGACTTCACACACCTCCATTCTGTGACTTCACACACCTCCATTTTGACTTCACACACTTCAATTCTGTGACTTCACACACCTCCTGTTGTGAGCCAGAGTGGAATCAATCTGTACCTTGGCTTGCATCAGACGATGGCTTTATTGTCTTATTGCTTTCTGGCCCTATTCTATGTAAATGACCTGAGAATTACCATATGAATGTAACACCTGGAGGTTCCTGGGTCAGGAGGAGGGAAGAAGGGGTTGTGGAAAATAAACAGGCAGTCTCGGCAGTCTTTACGTGGACTGCGGACATCCCGGACCCGCTGTGTCTGTCTCTCTTCTCTTTCTTGCTAGTCCTTGCCCCCGATTTCAGGAACCCCAATCTGCGAACCCTGGTTTGCCGCCGGTTGGCCCCGGCAACCTCCACTCTGTGAGTTCACACACCTCCATTCTTTGACTTCACACACCTCCATTCTTGGACTTCACACACCTCCATTCCATGACTTCACACACCTCAATTCTATGAGTTCACACACCTCCATTCTATGAGTTCACACACCTCCATTTTGACTTCACACACCTCCATTCTATGACTTCACACACCTTCATTCTTACTTTAGAAACATCCATTCTATGACTTCACACACCTCCATTGTATGACTTCACAAACCTCCATTCTATGACTTCACACACCTCCATTCTGGGTTCACACACCTCAGTTCTGTGACTTCACACATGTCCATTCTGACTTCACACACGTCCATTCTATGACTTCACACACTTCCATTCTATGACTTCACACACCTCCATTCTTTGACTTCAACACCTCCATTTTGAGTACACAAACCTCCATTCTGTGACTTCACACACCTCCATTCTATGAATTCACACACCTCCATTCCATGAATTCACACACCTCCATTCTGTGACTTCAAACACCTCCATTTTGAGTACACAAACCTCCATTCTATGACTTCACACACCTCCATTCTATGACTTCATACACCTTCATTCTTACTTTAGAAACATCCATTCTATGACTTCACACACCTCCATTGTATGACTTCACAAACCTCCATTCTGTGACTTCACACACCTCTATTCTGGGTTCACACACCTCAATTCTGTGACTTCACACATGTCCATTCTGACTTCACACACCTCCATTCTATGACTTCACACACTTCCATTCTATGACTTCACACACCTCCATTCTTTGACTTCAAACACCTCCATTTTGAGTACACAAACCTCCATTCTGTGACTTCACACACCTCCATTCTATGAATTCACACACCTCCATTCTATGACTTTACACACCTCCATTCTATGACTTCACACACCTCCATTCTATGAATTCACACACCTCCATTCTATGACTTCGCAAACCACAATTCTATGAGTTCACACACCTCCATTCTATGAGTTCACACACCTCCAATTTGACTTCACACATCTCCATTCTATGACTTCACACACCTTCATTCTTACTTCAGAAACATCCATTCTCTGACTTCACACACCTCCATTCTATGACTTCACAAACCTCCATTCTGTGACTTCACACACCTCCATTCTGAATTCACACACCTCCTTTCTATGACTTCACACACTTCCACTCTATGACTTCACACACCTCCATTCTGTGGCTGCACACACCTACATTCTGAGTTCACACACCTCCATTCTGTGACTTCACACACCTCCATTCTGTGACTTCACACACCTCCATTCTGTGACTTCACACACCTCGATCCTATGACTTCACACACCTCCATTCAATGAATTAACATACCTCCATTCTGTGATTTCACAAACCTCCATTCTATGACTTCACACACCTCCATTCTGTGACTTCTCACACCTCCATTCTGAGTTCACACACCTCCATTCTATGACTTCACAAACCTCCATTCTGAGTTCACAGACCTCCATTCTATGACTTCACACACCTCCATTCTATGACTTCACAAACCTCCATTCTGACTTCACACACCTCCATTCTGACTTCACACACCTTAATTCTGTGACTTCACACACCTCCATTCTATGATTTCACACACTTTCATTCTATGACTTCACACACCTCCATTCTGTGGCTTCACACACCTATATTCTGAGCTCACACACCTCCATTCTGTGACTTCACACACCTCGATTCTGTGATTTCACACACCTCCAATCTGACTTCACACACCTCCATTCTATGACTTCACACACATCCATTCGTTGACATCAAAAAACACAATTCTATGACTTCACACAATTCCATTTTTACTTCACACACCTCCATTCTATGAGTTCACACACCTCCATTTTATGACTTCACACACCTCCATTCTATGACTTCACACACCTCAATTCTATGACTTCTCACGCCTCCATTCTATGACTTCACACACCTCCATTCTGTGACTTCACACACCTCCACTCTATGACTTCAAGCACCTTCATTCTTACTTCACAAACATCCATTCTGTGACTTCACACACCTCCATTCTGTGACTTCACACACCTTCATTCTGACTTCACACACCTCCATTCTGTGACTTCACACACCTCCATTCTATGACTTCACACACCTCCATTCTGTGACTTCACACACCACCTTTTTGACTTCACACACCTCCATTCTGTGACTTCACACACCTCCATTCTGTGACTTCACACACCTCCGTTTTGACTTTACACACTTCCATTCTGTGACTTCACACACCTCCATTCTGTGCCTTCACACACCTCTATTGTTTCACTTCACACACCTCTATCTTTGACTTCACACACCTCCATTCCATGACTTCACACACCTCCGTTCTATGAGTTCACACACCTCCATTCTATGAGTTCACACACCTCCAATTTGACTTCACACACCTCCATTCTATGAGTTCAAACACCTTCATTCTTACTTCAGATACATCCATTCTCTGACTTCACACACATCCATTCTATGACTTCACAATCCTCCATTCTGTGAGTTCACACACCTCCATTCTGGGACTTCACACACCTCCATTCTGTGGCTTCACACACCTCCATTCTGACTTCACACACCTCCATTCTGTGACTTCACACACCTCCATTCTGTGACTTCACACACCTCCATTCTGTGACTTCACACACCTCGATCCTATGACTTCACACACCCCCATTCTATGAATTCACACACCTCCATTCTGTGATTTCACACACCTCCATTCTATGACTTCACACACCTCCATTCTGTGACTTCACACACCTCCATTCTGAGTTCACACACCTCAATTCTATGACTTCACAAACCCCCATTCTGAGTTCACAGACCTCCATTCTATGACTTCACACACTTCCATTCTATGACTTCACACACCTCCATTCTGACTTCACACACCTCCATTCTGACTTCACACACCTCAATTCTTTGACTTCACACACCTCCATTCTATGATTTCACACACCTCCATTCTATGACTTCACACACCTCCATTCTATGACTTCACACACCTCATTTCTGAGTTGACACACCTCCATTCTGTGGTTTCACACACCTCCAATCTGACTTCACACACCTCCATTCTATGACTTCACACACCTCCATTCGTTGACATCAAAAACAACCATTCTATGACTTCACACAACTCCATTGTGACTTCACACACCTCCATTCTATGAATTCACACACGTCCATTTTATGACTTCACACACCTCCATTCTATGACTTCACACACCTCCATTCTGTGACTTCACACACATCCATTCTATGACTTCACAAACCTCCATTCTGAGTTCACAGTCCTCCATTCTATGACTTCACACACCTCCATTCTATGACTTCACACACCTCCATTCTATGACTTCACACACCTCCATTCCGTGACTTCACACACCTCCATTCTATGACTTCACACACCTCCATTCTGTGACTTCACACACCTCCATTCTATGACTTCACACACCTCCATTCTATGACTTCACACACCTGCAATTTTACTTCACACACCTTCATTCCATGAGTTCACACACCTGCGTTGTGGCTTCACACACCTCCATTCTATGATTTCACACACCTCCATTCTGACTTCACACACCTCCATTCTGACTTCACACACCTCCATTCTGTGACTTCACACACCTCCATTTTGACTTCACACACTTCAATTCTGTGACTTCACACACCTCCTGTTGTGAGCCAGAGTGGAATCAATCTGTACCTTGGCTTGCATCAGACGATGGCTTTATTGTCTTATTGCTTTCTGGCCCTATTCTATGTAAATGACCTGAGAATTACCATATGAATGTAACACCTGGAGGTTCCTGGGTCAGGAGGAGGGAAGAAGGGGTTGTGGAAAATAAACAGGCAGTCTCGGCAGTCTTTACGTGGACTGCGGACATCCCGGACCCGCTGTGTCTGTCTCTCTTCTCTTTCTTGCTAGTCCTTGCCCCCGATTTCAGGAACCCCAATCTGCGAACCCTGGTTTGCCGCCGGTTGGCCCCGGCAACCTCCACTCTGTGAGTTCACACACCTCCATTCTTTGACTTCACACACCTCCATTCTTGGACTTCACACACCTCCATTCCATGACTTCACACACCTCAATTCTATGAGTTCACACACCTCCATTCTATGAGTTCACACACCTCCAATTTGACTTCACACACCTCCATTCTATGACTTCACACACCTCCATTGTATGACTTCACAAACCTCCATTCTGTGACTTCACACACCTCCATTCTGGGTTCACACACCTCAGTTCTGTGACTTCACACATGTCCATTCTGACTTCACACACGTCCATTCTATGACTTCACACACTTCCATTCTATGACTTCACACACCTCCATTCTTTGACTTCAACACCTCCATTTTGAGTACACAAACCTCCATTCTGTGACTTCACACACCTCCATTCTATGAATTCACACACCTCCATTCCATGAATTCACACACCTCCATTCTGTGACTTCAAACACCTCCATTTTGAGTACACAAACCTCCATTCTATGACTTCACACACCTCCATTCTATGACTTCATACACCTTCATTCTTACTTTAGAAACATCCATTCTATGACTTCACACACCTCCATTGTATGACTTCACAAACCTCCATTCTGTGACTTCACACACCTCTATTCTGGGTTCACACACCTCAATTCTGTGACTTCACACATGTCCATTCTGACTTCACACACCTCCATTCTATGACTTCACACACTTCCATTCTATGACTTCACACACCTCCATTGTTTGATTTCAAACACCTCCATTTTGAGTACACAAACCTCCATTCTGTGACTTCACACACCTCCATTCTATGAATTCACACACCTCCATTCTATGACTTTACACACCTCCATTCTATGACTTCACACACCTCCATTCTATGAATTCACACACCTCCATTCTATGACTTCGCAAACCACAATTCTATGAGTTCACACACCTCCATTCTATGAGTTCACACACCTCCAATTTGACTTCACACATCTCCATTCTATGACTTCACACACCTTCATTCTTACTTCAGAAACATCCATTCTCTGACTTCACACACCTCCATTCTATGACTTCACACACATCCATTCGTTGACATCAAAAAACACAATTCTATGACTTCACACAATTCCATTTTTACTTCACACACCTCCATTCTATGAGTTCACACACCTCCATTTTATGACTTCACACACCTCCATTCTATGACTTCACACACCTCAATTCTATGACTTCTCACGCCTCCATTCTATGACTTCACACACCTCCATTCTGTGACTTCACACACCTCCACTCTATGACTTCAAGCACCTTCATTCTTACTTCACAAACATCCATTCTGTGACTTCACACACCTCCATTCTGTGACTTCACACACCTTCATTCTGACTTCACACACCTCCATTCTGTGACTTCACACACCTCCATTCTATGACTTCACACACCTCCATTCTGTGACTTCACACACCACCTTTTTGACTTCACACACCTCCATTCTGTGACTTCACACACCTCCATTCTGTGACTTCACACACCTCCGTTTTGACTTTACACACTTCCATTCTGTGACTTCACACACCTCCATTCTGTGCCTTCACACACCTCTATTGTTTCACTTCACACACCTCTATCTTTGACTTCACACACCTCCATTCCATGACTTCACACACCTCCGTTCTATGAGTTCACACACCTCCATTCTATGAGTTCACACACCTCCAATTTGACTTCACACACCTCCATTCTATGAGTTCAAACACCTTCATTCTTACTTCAGATACATCCATTCTCTGACTTCACACACATCCATTCTATGACTTCACAATCCTCCATTCTGTGAGTTCACACACCTCCATTCTGGGACTTCACACACCTCCATTCTGTGGCTTCACACACCTCCATTCTGACTTCACACACCTCCATTCTGTGACTTCACACACCTCCATTCTGTGACTTCACACACCTCCATTCTGTGACTTCACACACCTCGATCCTATGACTTCACACACCCCCATTCTATGAATTCACACACCTCCATTCTGTGATTTCACACACCTCCATTCTATGACTTCACACACCTCCATTCTGTGACTTCACACACCTCCATTCTGAGTTCACACACCTCAATTCTATGACTTCACAAACCCCCATTCTGAGTTCACAGACCTCCATTCTATGACTTCACACACTTCCATTCTATGACTTCACACACCTCCATTCTGACTTCACACACCTCCATTCTGACTTCACACACCTCAATTCTTTGACTTCACACACCTCCATTCTATGATTTCACACACCTCCATTCTATGACTTCACACACCTCCATTCTATGACTTCACACACCTCATTTCTGAGTTGACACACCTCCATTCTGTGGTTTCACACACCTCCAATCTGACTTCACACACCTCCATTCTATGACTTCACACACCTCCATTCGTTGACATCAAAAACAACCATTCTATGACTTCACACAACTCCATTGTGACTTCACACACCTCCATTCTATGAATTCACACACGTCCATTTTATGACTTCACACACCTCCATTCTATGACTTCACATACCTCCATTCTGTGACTTCACACACATCCATTCTATGACTTCACAAACCTCCATTCTGAGTTCACAGTCCTCCATTCTATTATCTTCACACACCTCCATTCTATGACTTCACACACCTCCATTCTATGACTTCACACACCTCCATTCCGTGACTTCACACACCTCCATTCTATGACTTCACACACCTCCATTCTGTGACTTCACACACCTCCATTCTATGACTTCACACACCTCCATTCTATGACTTCACACACCTGCAATTTTACTTCACACACCTTCATTCCATGAGTTCACACACCTGCGTTGTGGCTTCACACACCTCCATTCTATGATTTCACACACCTCCATTCTGACTTCACACACCTCCATTCTGACTTCACACACCTCCATTCTGTGACTTCACACACCTCCATTTTGACTTCACACACTTCAATTCTGTGACTTCACACACCTCCTGTTGTGAGCCAGAGTGGAATCAATCTGTACCTTGGCTTGCATCAGACGATGGCTTTATTGTCTTATTGCTTTCTGGCCCTATTCTATGTAAATGACCTGAGAATTACCATATGAATGTAACACCTGGAGGTTCCTGGGTCAGGAGGAGGGAAGAAGGGGTTGTGGAAAATAAACAGGCAGTCTCGGCAGTCTTTACGTGGACTGCGGACATCCCGGACCCGCTGTGTCTGTCTCTCTTCTCTTTCTTGCTAGTCCTTGCCCCCGATTTCAGGAACCCCAATCTGCGAACCCTGGTTTGCCGCCGGTTGGCCCCGGCAACCTCCACTCTGTGAGTTCACACACCTCCATTCTTTGACTTCACACACCTCCATTCTTGGACTTCACACACCTCCATTCCATGACTTCACACACCTCAATTCTATGAGTTCACACACCTCCATTCTATGAGTTCACACACCTCCATTTTGACTTCACACACCTCCACTCTATGACTTCACACACCTTCATTCTTACTTTAGAAACATCCATTCTATGACTTCACACACCTCCATTGTATGACTTCACAAACCTCCATTCTGTGACTTCACACACCTCCATTCTGGGTTCACACACCTCAGTTCTGTGACTTCACACATGTCCATTCTGACTTCACACACGTCCATTCTATGACTTTACACACTTCCATTCTATGACTTCACACACCTCCTTTCTTTGACTTCAACACCTCCATTTTGAGTACACAAACCTCCATTCTGTGACTTCACACACCTCCATTCTATGAATTCACACACCTCCATTCCATGAATTCACACACCTCCATTCTGTGACTTCAAACACCTCCATTTTGAGTACACAAACCTCCATTCTATGACTTCACACACCTCCATTCTATGACTTCATACACCTTCATTCTTACTTTAGAAACATCCATTCTATGACTTCACACACCTCCATTGTATGACTTCACAAACCTCCATTCTGTGACTTCACACACCTCTATTCTGGGTTCACACACCTCAATTCTGTGACTTCACACATGTCCATTCTGACTTCACACACCTCCATTCTATGACTTCACACACTTCCATTCTATGACTTCACACACTTCCATTGTTTGATTTCAAACACCTCCATTTTGAGTACACAAACCTCCATTCTGTGACTTCACACACCTCCATTCTATGAATTCACACACCTCCATTCTATGACTTTACACACCTCCATTCTATGACTTCACACACCTCCATTCTATGAATTCACACACCTCCATTCTATGACTTCGCAAACCACAATTCTATGAGTTCACACACCTCCATTCTATGAGTTCACACACCTCCAATTTGACTTCACACATCTCCATTCTATGACTTCACACACCTTCATTCTTACTTCAGAAACATCCATTCTCTGACTTCACACACCTCCATTCTATGACTTCACAAACCTCCATTCTGTGACTTCACACACCTCCATTCTGAATTCACACACCTCCTTTCTATGACTTCACACACTTCCACTCTATGACTTCACACACCTCCATTCTGTGGCTGCACACACCTGCATTCTGAGTTCACACACCTCCATTCTGTGACTTCACACACCTCCATTCTGTGACTTCACACACCTCCATTCTGTGACTTCACACACCTCGATCCTATGACTTCACACACCTCCATTCAATGAATTAACATACCTCCATTCTGTGATTTCACAAACCTCCATTCTATGACTTCACACACCTCCATTCTGTGACTTCTCACACCTCCATTCTGAGTTCACACACCTCCATTCTATGACTTCACAAACCTCCATTCTGAGTTCACAGACCTCCATTCTATGACTTCACACACCTCCATTCTATGACTTCACAAACCTCCATTCTGACTTCACACACCTCCATTCTGACTTCACACACCTTAATTCTGGGACTTCACACACCTCCATTCTATGATTTCACACACTTTCATTCTATGACTTCACACACCTCCATTCTGTGGCTTCACACACCTATATTCTGAGCTCACACACCTCCATTCTGTGACTTCACACACCTCGATTCTGTGATTTCACACACCTCCAATCTGACTTCACACACCTCCATTCTATGACTTCACACACATCCATTCGTTGACATCAAAAAACACAATTCTATGACTTCACACAATTCCATTTTTACTTCACACACCTCCATTCTATGAGTTCACACACCTCCATTTTATGACTTCACACACCTCCATTCTATGACTTCACACACCTCAATTCTATGACTTCTCACGCCTCCATTCTATGACTTCACACACCTCCATTCTGTGACTTCACACACCTCCACTCTATGACTTCAAGCACCTTCATTCTTACTTCACAAACATCCATTCTGTGACTTCACACACCTCCATTCTGTGACTTCACACACCTTCATTCTGACTTCACACACCTCCATTCTGTGACTTCACACACCTCCATTCTATGACTTCACACACCTCCATTCTGTGACTTCACACACCACCTTTTTGACTTCACACACCTCCATTCTGTGACTTCACACACCTCCATTCTGTGACTTCACACACCTCCGTTTTGACTTTACACACTTCCATTCTGTGACTTCACACACCTCCATTCTGTGCCTTCACACACCTCTATTGTTTCACTTCACACACCTCTATCTTTGACTTCACACACCTCCATTCCATGACTTCACACACCTCCGTTCTATGAGTTCACACACCTCCATTCTATGAGTTCACACACCTCCAATTTGACTTCACACACCTCCATTCTATGAGTTCAAACACCTTCATTCTTACTTCAGATACATCCATTCTCTGACTTCACACACATCCATTCTATGACTTCACAATCCTCCATTCTGTGAGTTCACACACCTCCATTCTGGGACTTCACACACCTCCATTCTGTGGCTTCACACACCTCCATTCTGACTTCACACACCTCCATTCTGTGACTTCACACACCTCCATTCTGTGACTTCACACACCTCCATTCTGTGACTTCACACACCTCGATCCTATGACTTCACACACCCCCATTCTATGAATTCACACACCTCCATTCTGTGATTTCACACACCTCCATTCTATGACTTCACACACCTCCATTCTGTGACTTCACACACCTCCATTCTGAGTTCACACACCTCAATTCTATGACTTCACAAACCCCCATTCTGAGTTCACAGACCTCCATTCTATGACTTCACACACTTCCATTCTATGACTTCACACACCTCCATTCTGACTTCACACACCTCCATTCTGACTTCACACACCTCAATTCTTTGACTTCACACACCTCCATTCTATGATTTCACACACCTCCATTCTATGACTTCACACACCTCCATTCTATGACTTCACACACCTCATTTCTGAGTTGACACACCTCCATTCTGTGGTTTCACACACCTCCAATCTGACTTCACACACCTCCATTCTATGACTTCACACACCTCCATTCGTTGACATCAAAAACAACCATTCTATGACTTCACACAACTCCATTGTGACTTCACACACCTCCATTCTATGAATTCACACACGTCCATTTTATGACTTCACACACCTCCATTCTATGACTTCACACACCTCCATTCTGTGACTTCACACACATCCATTCTATGACTTCACAAACCTCCATTCTGAGTTCACAGTCCTCCATTCTATGACTTCACACACCTCCATTCTATGACTTCACACACCTCCATTCTATGACTTCACACACCTCCATTCCGTGACTTCACACACCTCCATTCTATGACTTCACACACCTCCATTCTGTGACTTCACACACCTCCATTCTATGACTTCACACACCTCCATTCTATGACTTCACACACCTGCAATTTTACTTCACACACCTTCATTCCATGAGTTCACACACCTGCGTTGTGGCTTCACACACCTCCATTCTATGATTTCACACACCTCCATTCTGACTTCACACACCTCCATTCTGACTTCACACACCTCCATTCTGTGACTTCACACACCTCCATTTTGACTTCACACACTTCAATTCTGTGACTTCACACACCTCCTGTTGTGAGCCAGAGTGGAATCAATCTGTACCTTGGCTTGCATCAGACGATGGCTTTATTGTCTTATTGCTTTCTGGCCCTATTCTATGTAAATGACCTGAGAATTACCATATGAATGTAACACCTGGAGGTTCCTGGGTCAGGAGGAGGGAAGAAGGGGTTGTGGAAAATAAACAGGCAGTCTCGGCAGTCTTTACGTGGACTGCGGACATCCCGGACCCGCTGTGTCTGTCTCTCTTCTCTTTCTTGCTAGTCCTTGCCCCCGATTTCAGGAACCCCAATCTGCGAACCCTGGTTTGCCGCCGGTTGGCCCCGGCAACCTCCACTCTGTGAGTTCACACACCTCCATTCTTTGACTTCACACACCTCCATTCTTGGACTTCACACACCTCCATTCCATGACTTCACACACCTCAATTCTATGAGTTCACACACCTCCATTCTATGAGTTCACACACCTCCAATTTGACTTCACACACCTCCATTCTATGACTTCACACACCTTCATTCTTACTTTAGAAACATCCATTCTATGACTTCACACACCTCCATTGTATGACTTCACAAACCTCCATTCTGTGACTTCACACACCTCCATTCTGGGTTCACACACCTCAGTTCTGTGACTTCACACATGTCCATTCTGACTTCACACACGTCCATTCTATGACTTCACACACTTCCATTCTATGACTTCACACACCTCCATTCTTTGACTTCAACACCTCCATTTTGAGTACACAAACCTCCATTCTGTGACTTCACACACCTCCATTCTATGAATTCACACACCTCCATTCCATGAATTCACACACCTCCATTCTGTGACTTCAAACACCTCCATTTTGAGTACACAAACCTCCATTCTATGACTTCACACACCTCCATTCTATGACTTCATACACCTTCATTCTTACTTTAGAAACATCCATTCTATGACTTCACACACCTCCATTGTATGACTTCACAAACCTCCATTCTGTGACTTCACACACCTCTATTCTGGGTTCACACACCTCAATTCTGTGACTTCACACATGTCGATTCTGACTTCACACACCTCCATTCTATGACTTCACACACTTCCATTCTATGACTTCACACACCTCCATTGTTTGATTTCAAACACCTCCATTTTGAGTACACAAAGCTCCATTCTGTGACTTCACACACCTCCATTCTATGAATTCACACACCTCCATTCTATGACTTTACACACCTCCATTCTATGACTTCACACACCTCCATTCTATGAATTCACACACCTCCATTCTATGACTTCGCAAACCACAATTCTATGAGTTCACACACCTCCATTCTATGAGTTCACACACCTCCAATTTGACTTCACACATCTCCATTCTATGACTTCACACACCTTCATTCTTACTTCAGAAACATCCATTCTCTGACTTCACACACCTCCATTCTATGACTTCACACACATCCATTCGTTGACATCAAAAAACACAATTCTATGACTTCACACAATTCCATTTTTACTTCACACACCTCCATTCTATGAGTTCACACACCTCCATTTTATGACTTCACACACCTCCATTCTATGACTTCACACACCTCAATTCTATGACTTCTCACGCCTCCATTCTATGACTTCACACACCTCCATTCTGTGACTTCACACACCTCCACTCTATGACTTCAAGCACCTTCATTCTTACTTCACAAACATCCATTCTGTGACTTCACACACCTCCATTCTGTGACTTCACACACCTTCATTCTGACTTCACACACCTCCATTCTGTGACTTTACACACCTCCATTCTATGACTTCACACACCTCCATTCTGTGACTTCACACACCACCTTTTTGACTTCACACACCTCCATTCTGTGACTTCACACACCTCCATTCTGTGACTTCACACACCTCCGTTTTGACTTTACACACTTCCATTCTGTGACTTCACACACCTCCATTCTGTGCCTTCACACACCTCTATTGTTTCACTTCACACACCTCTATCTTTGACTTCACACACCTCCATTCCATGACTTCACACACCTCCGTTCTATGAGTTCACACACCTCCATTCTATGAGTTCACACACCTCCAATTTGACTTCACACACCTCCATTCTATGAGTTCAAACACCTTCATTCTTACTTCAGATACATCCATTCTCTGACTTCACACACATCCATTCTATGACTTCACAATCCTCCATTCTGTGAGTTCACACACCTCCATTCTGGGACTTCACACACCTCCATTCTGTGGCTTCACACACCTCCATTCTGACTTCACCCACCTCCATTCTGTGACTTCACACACCTCCATTCTGTGACTTCACACACCTCCATTCTGTGACTTCACACACCTCGATCCTATGACTTCACACACCTCCATTCTATGAATTCACACACCTCCATTCTGTGATTTCACACACCTCCATTCTATGACTTCACACACCTCCATTCTGTGACTTCACACACCTCCATTCTGAGTTCACACACCTCAATTCTATGACTTCACAAACCCCCATTCTGAGTTCACAGACCTCCATTCTATGACTTCACACACTTCCATTCTATGACTTCACACACCTCCATTCTGACTTCACACACCTCCATTCTGACTTCACACACCTCAATTCTTTGACTTCACACACCTCCATTCTATGATTTCACACACCTCCATTCTATGACTTCACACACCTCCATTCTATGACTTCACACACCTCATTTCTGAGTTGACACACCTCCATTCTGTGGTTTCACACACCTCCAATCTGACTTCACACACCTCCATTCTATGACTTCACACACCTCCATTCGTTGACATCAAAAACAACCATTCTATGACTTCACACAACTCCATTGTGACTTCACACACCTCCATTCTATGAATTCACACACGTCCATTTTATGACTTCACACACCTCCATTCTATGACTTCACACACCTCCATTCTGTGACTTCACACACATCCATTCTATGACTTCACAAACCTCCATTCTGAGTTCACAGTCCTCCATTCTATGACTTCACACACCTCCATTCTATGACTTCACACACCTCCATTCTATGACTTCACACACCTCCATTCCGTGACTTCACACACCTCCATTCTATGACTTCACACACCTCCATTCTGTGACTTCACACACCTCCATTCTATGACTTCACACACCTCCATTCTATGACTTCACACACCTGCAATTTTACTTCACACACCTTCATTCCATGAGTTCACACACCTGCGTTGTGGCTTCACACACCTCCATTCTATGATTTCACACACCTCCATTCTGACTTCACACACCTCCATTCTGACTTCACACACCTCCATTCTGTGACTTCACACACCTCCATTTTGACTTCACACACTTCAATTCTGTGACTTCACACACCTCCTGTTGTGAGCCAGAGTGGAATCAATCTGTACCTTGGCTTGCATCAGACGATGGCTTTATTGTCTTATTGCTTTCTGGCCCTATTCTATGTAAATGACCTGAGAATTACCATATGAATGTAACACCTGGAGGTTCCTGGGTCAGGAGGAGGGAAGAAGGGGTTGTGGAAAATAAACAGGCAGTCTCGGCAGTCTTTACGTGGACTGCGGACATCCCGGACCCGCTGTGTCTCTCTCTCTTCTCTTTCTTGCTAGTCCTTGCCCCCGATTTCAGGAACCCCAATCTGCGAACCCTGGTTTGCCGCCGGTTGGCCCCGGCAACCTCCACTCTGTGAGTTCACACACCTCCATTCTTTGACTTCACACACCTCCATTCTTGGACTTCACACACCTCCATTCCATGACTTCACACACCTCAATTCTATGAGTTCACACACCTCCATTCTATGAGTTCACACACCTCCATTTTGACTTCACACACCTCCATTCTATGACTTCACACACCTTCATTCTTACTTTAGAAACATCCATTCTATGACTTCACACACCTCCATTGTATGACTTCACAAACCTCCATTCTGTGACTTCACACACCTCCATTCTGGGTTCACACACCTCAGTTCTGTGACTTCACACATGTCCATTCTGACTTCACACACGTCCATTCTATGACTTCACACACTTCCATTCTATGACTTCACACACCTCCATTCTTTGACTTCAACACCTCCATTTTGAGTACACAAACCTCCATTCTGTGACTTCACACACCTCCATTCTATGAATTCACACACCTCCATTCCATGAATTCACACACCTCCATTCTGTGACTTCAAACACCTCCATTTTGAGTACACAAACCTCCATTCTATGACTTCACACACCTCCATTCTATGACTTCATACACCTTCATTCTTACTTTAGAAACATCCATTCTATGACTTCACACACCTCCATTGTATGACTTCACAAACCTCCATTCTGTGACTTCACACACCTCTATTCTGGGTTCACACACCTCAATTCTGTGACTTCACACATGTCCATTCTGACTTCACACACCTCCATTCTATGACTTCACACACTTCCATTCTATGACTTCACACACTTCCATTGTTTGATTTCAAACACCTCCATTTTGAGTACACAAACCTCCATTCTGTGACTTCACACACCTCCATTCTATGAATTCACACACCTCCATTCTATGACTTTACACACCTCCATTCTATGACTTCACACACCTCCATTCTATGAATTCACACACCTCCATTCTATGACTTCGCAAACCACAATTCTATGAGTTCACACACCTCCATTCTATGAGTTCACACACCTCCAATTTGACTTCACACATCTCCATTCTATGACTTCACACACCTTCATTCTTACTTCAGAAACATCCATTCTCTGACTTCACACACCTCCATTCTATGACTTCACAAACCTCCATTCTGTGACTTCACACACCTCCATTCTGAATTCACACACCTCCTTTCTATGACTTCACACACTTCCACTCTATGACTTCACACACCTCCATTCTGTGGCTGCACACACCTGCATTCTGAGTTCACACACCTCCATTCTGTGACTTCACACACCTCCATTCTGTGACTTCACACACCTCCATTCTGTGACTTCACACACCTCGATCCTATGACTTCACACACCTCCATTCAATGAATTAACATACCTCCATTCTGTGATTTCACAAACCTCCATTCTATGACTTCACACACCTCCATTCTGTGACTTCTCACACCTCCATTCTGAGTTCACACACCTCCATTCTATGACTTCACAAACCTCCATTCTGAGTTCACAGACCTCCATTCTATGACTTCACACACCTCCATTCTATGACTTCACAAACCTCCATTCTGACTTCACACACCTCCATTCTGACTTCACACACCTTAATTCTGTGACTTCACACACCTCCATTCTATGATTTCACACACTTTCATTCTATGACTTCACACACCTCCATTCTGTGGCTTCACACACCTATATTCTGAGCTCACACACCTCCATTCTGTGACTTCACACACCTCGATTCTGTGATTTCACACACCTCCAATCTGACTTCACACACCTCCATTCTATGACTTCACACACATCCATTCGTTGACATCAAAAAACACAATTCTATGACTTCACACAATTCCATTTTTACTTCACACACCTCCATTCTATGAGTTCACACACCTCCATTTTATGACTTCACACACCTCCATTCTATGACTTCACACACCTCAATTCTATGACTTCTCACGCCTCCATTCTATGACTTCACACACCTCCATTCTGTGACTTCACACACCTCCACTCTATGACTTCAAGCACCTTCATTCTTACTTCACAAACATCCATTCTGTGACTTCACACACCTCCATTCTGTGACTTCACACACCTTCATTCTGACTTCACACACCTCCATTCTGTGACTTCACACACCTCCATTCTATGACTTCACACACCTCCATTCTGTGACTTCACACACCACCTTTTTGACTTCACACACCTCCATTCTGTGACTTCACACACCTCCATTCTGTGACTTCACACACCTCCGTTTTGACTTTACACACTTCCATTCTGTGACTTCACACACCTCCATTCTGTGCCTTCACACACCTCTATTGTTTCACTTCACACACCTCTATCTTTGACTTCACACACCTCCATTCCATGACTTCACACACCTCCGTTCTATGAGTTCACACACCTCCATTCTATGAGTTCACACACCTCCAATTTGACTTCACACACCTCCATTCTATGAGTTCAAACACCTTCATTCTTACTTCAGATACATCCATTCTCTGACTTCACACACATCCATTCTATGACTTCACAATCCTCCATTCTGTGAGTTCACACACCTCCATTCTGGGACTTCACACACCTCCATTCTGTGGCTTCACACACCTCCATTCTGACTTCACACACCTCCATTCTGTGACTTCACACACCTCCATTCTGTGACTTCACACACCTCCATTCTGTGACTTCACACACCTCGATCCTATGACTTCACACACCCCCATTCTATGAATTCACACACCTCCATTCTGTGATTTCACACACCTCCATTCTATGACTTCACACACCTCCATTCTGTGACTTCACACACCTCCATTCTGAGTTCACACACCTCAATTCTATGACTTCACAAACCCCCATTCTGAGTTCACAGACCTCCATTCTATGACTTCACACACTTCCATTCTATGACTTCACACACCTCCATTCTGACTTCACACACCTCCATTCTGACTTCACACACCTCAATTCTTTGACTTCACACACCTCCATTCTATGATTTCACACACCTCCATTCTATGACTTCACACACCTCCATTCTATGACTTCACACACCTCATTTCTGAGTTGACACACCTCCATTCTGTGGTTTCACACACCTCCAATCTGACTTCACACACCTCCATTCTATGACTTCACACACCTCCATTCGTTGACATCAAAAACAACCATTCTATGACTTCACACAACTCCATTGTGACTTCACACACCTCCATTCTATGAATTCACACACGTCCATTTTATGACTTCACACACCTCCATTCTATGACTTCACACACCTCCATTCTGTGACTTCACACACATCCATTCTATGACTTCACAAACCTCCATTCTGAGTTCACAGTCCTCCATTCTATGACTTCACACACCTCCATTCTATGACTTCACACAGCTCCATTCTATGACTTCACACACCTCCATTCCGTGACTTCACACACCTCCATTCTATGACTTCACACACCTCCATTCTGTGACTTCACACACCTCCATTCTATGACTTCACACACCTCCATTCTATGACTTCACACACCTGCAATTTTACTTCACACACCTTCATTCCATGAGTTCACACACCTGCGTTGTGGCTTCACACACCTCCATTCTATGATTTCACACACCTCCATTCTGACTTCACACACCTCCATTCTGACTTCACACACCTCCATTCTGTGACTTCACACACCTCCATTTTGACTTCACACACTTCAATTCTGTGACTTCACACACCTCCTGTTGTGAGCCAGAGTGGAATCAATCTGTACCTTGGCTTGCATCAGACGATGGCTTTATTGTCTTATTGCTTTCTGGCCCTATTCTATGTAAATGACCTGAGAATTACCATATGAATGTAACACCTGGAGGTTCCTGGGTCAGGAGGAGGGAAGAAGGGGTTGTGGAAAATAAACAGGCAGTCTCGGCAGTCTTTACGTGGACTGCGGACATCCCGGACCCGCTGTGTCTGTCTCTCTTCTCTTTCTTGCTAGTCCTTGCCCCCGATTTCAGGAACCCCAATCTGCGAACCCTGGTTTGCCGCCGGTTGGCCCCGGCAACCTCCACTCTGTGAGTTCACACACCTCCATTCTTTGACTTCACACACCTCCATTCTTGGACTTCACACACCTCCATTCCATGACTTCACACACCTCAATTCTATGAGTTCACACACCTCCATTCTATGAGTTCACACACCTCCATTTTGACTTCACACACCTCCATTCTATGACTTCACACACCTTCATTCTTACTTTAGAAACATCCATTCTTTGACTTCACACACCTCCATTGTATGACTTCACAAACCTCCATTCTGTGACTTCACACACCTCCATTCTGGGTTCACACACCTCAGTTCTGTGACTTCACACATGTCCATTCTGACTTCACACACGTCCATTCTATGACTTCACACACTTCCATTCTATGACTTCACACACCTCCATTCTTTGACTTCAACACCTCCATTTTGAGTACACAAACCTCCATTCTGTGACTTCACACACCTCCATTCTATGAATTCACACACCTCCATTCCATGAATTCACACACCTCCATTCTGTGACTTCAAACACCTCCATTTTGAGTACACAAACCTCCATTCTATGACTTCACACACCTCCATTCTATGACTTCATACACCTTCATTCTTACTTTAGAAACATCCATTCTATGACTTCACACACCTCCATTGTATGACTTCACAAACCTCCATTCTGTGACTTCACACACCTCTATTCTGGGTTCACACACCTCAATTCTGTGACTTCACACATGTCCATTCTGACTTCACACACCTCCATTCTATGACTTCACACACTTCCATTCTATGACTTCACACACCTCCATTGTTTGATTTCAAACACCTCCATTTTGAGTACACAAACCTCCATTCTGTGACTTCACACACCTCCATTCTATGAATTCACACACCTCCATTCTATGACTTTACACACCTCCATTCTATGACTTCACACACCTCCATTCTATGAATTCACACACCTCCATTCTATGACTTCGCAAACCACAATTCTATGAGTTCACACACCTCCATTCTATGAGTTCACACACCTCCAATTTGACTTCACACATCTCCATTCTATGACTTCACACACCTTCATTCTTACTTCAGAAACATCCATTCTCTGACTTCACACACCTCCATTCTATGACTTCACACACATCCATTCGTTGACATCAAAAAACACAATTCTATGACTTCACACAATTCCATTTTTACTTCACACACCTCCATTCTATGAGTTCACACACCTCCATTTTATGACTTCACACACCTCCATTCTATGACTTCACACACCTCAATTCTATGACTTCTCACGCCTCCATTCTATGACTTCACACACCTCCATTCTGTGACTTCACACACCTCCACTCTATGACTTCAAGCACCTTCATTCTTACTTCACAAACATCCATTCTGTGACTTCACACACCTCCATTCTGTGACTTCACACACCTTCATTCTGACTTCACACACCTCCATTCTGTGACTTCACACACCTCCATTCTATGACTTCACACACCTCCATTCTGTGACTTCACACACCACATTTTTGACTTCACACACCTCCATTCTGTGACTTCACACACCTCCATTCTGTGACTTCACACACCTCCGTTTTGACTTTACACACTTCCATTCTGTGACTTCACACACCTCCATTCTGTGCCTTCACACACCTCTATTGTTTCACTTCACACACCTCTATCTTTGACTTCACACACCTCCATTCCATGACTTCACACACCTCCGTTCTATGAGTTCACACACCTCCATTCTATGAGTTCACACACCTCCAATTTGACTTCACACACCTCCATTCTATGAGTTCAAACACCTTCATTCTTACTTCAGATACATCCATTCTCTGACTTCACACACATCCATTCTATGACTTCACAATCCTCCATTCTGTGAGTTCACACACCTCCATTCTGGGACTTCACACACCTCCATTCTGTGGCTTCACACACCTCCATTCTGACTTCACCCACCTCCATTCTGTGACTTCACACACCTCCATTCTGTGACTTCACACACCTCCATTCTGTGACTTCACACACCTCGATCCTATGACTTCACACACCTCCATTCTATGAATTCACACACCTCCATTCTGTGATTTCACACACCTCCATTCTATGACTTCACACACCTCCATTCTGTGACTTCACACACCTCCATTCTGAGTTCACACACCTCAATTCTATGACTTCACAAACCCCCATTCTGAGTTCACAGACCTCCATTCTATGACTTCACACACTTCCATTCTATGACTTCACACACCTCCATTCTGACTTCACACACCTCCATTCTGACTTCACACACCTCAATTCTTTGACTTCACACACCTCCATTCTATGATTTCACACACCTCCATTCTATGACTTCACACACCTCCATTCTATGACTTCACACACCTCATTTCTGAGTTGACACACCTCCATTCTGTGGTTTCACACACCTCCAATCTGACTTCACACACCTCCATTCTATGACTTCACACACCTCCATTCGTTGACATCAAAAACAACCATTCTATGACTTCACACAACTCCATTGTGACTTCACACACCTCCATTCTATGAATTCACACACGTCCATTTTATGACTTCACACACCTCCATTCTATGACTTCACACACCTCCATTCTGTGACTTCACACACATCCATTCTATGACTTCACAAACCTCCATTCTGAGTTCACAGTCCTCCATTCTATGACTTCACACACCTCCATTCTATGACTTCACACACCTCCATTCTATGACTTCACACACCTCCATTCCGTGACTTCACACACCTCCATTCTATGACTTCACACACCTCCATTCTGTGACTTCACACACCTCCATTCTATGACTTCACACACCTCCATTCTATGACTTCACACACCTGCAATTTTACTTCACACACCTTCATTCCATGAGTTCACACACCTGCGTTTTGGCTTCACACACCTCCATTCTATGATTTCACACACCTCCATTCTGACTTCACACACCTCCATTCTGACTTCACACACCTCCATTCTGTGACTTCACACACCTCCATTTTGACTTCACACACTTCAATTCTGTGACTTCACACACCTCCTGTTGTGAGCCAGAGTGGAATCAATCTGTACCTTGGCTTGCATCAGACGATGGCTTTATTGTCTTATTGCTTTCTGGCCCTATTCTATGTAAATGACCTGAGAATTACCATATGAATGTAACACCTGGAGGTTCCTGGGTCAGGAGGAGGGAAGAAGGGGTTGTGGAAAATAAACAGGCAGTCTCGGCAGTCTTTACGTGGACTGCGGACATCCCGGACCCGCTGTGTCTCTCTCTCTTCTCTTTCTTGCTAGTCCTTGCCCCCGATTTCAGGAACCCCAATCTGCGAACCCTGGTTTGCCGCCGGTTGGCCCCGGCAACCTCCACTCTGTGAGTTCACACACCTCCATTCTTTGACTTCACACACCTCCATTCTTGGACTTCACACACCTCCATTCCATGACTTCACACACCTCAATTCTATGAGTTCACACACCTCCATTCTATGAGTTCACACACCTCCATTTTGACTTCACACACCTCCATTCTATGACTTCACACACCTTCATTCTTACTTTAGAAACATCCATTCTATGACTTCACACACCTCCATTGTATGACTTCACAAACCTCCATTCTGTGACTTCACACACCTCCATTCTGGGTTCACACACCTCAGTTCTGTGACTTCACACATGTCCATTCTGACTTCACACACGTCCATTCTATGACTTCACACACTTCCATTCTATGACTTCACACACCTCCATTCTTTCACTTCAACACCTCCATTTTGAGTACACAAACCTCCATTCTGTGACTTCACACACCTCCATTCTATGAATTCACACACCTCCATTCCATGAATTCACACACCTCCATTCTGTGACTTCAAACACCTCCATTTTGAGTACACAAACCTCCATTCTATGACTTCACACACCTCCATTCTATGACTTCATACACCTTCATTCTTACTTTAGAAACATCCATTCTATGACTTCACACACCTCCATTGTATGACTTCACAAACCTCCATTCTGTGACTTCACACACCTCTATTCTGGGTTCACACACCTCAATTCTGTGACTTCACACATGTCCATTCTGACTTCACACACCTCCATTCTATGACTTCACACACTTCCATTCTATGACTTCACACACCTCCATTGTTTGATTTCAAACACCTCCATTTTGAGTACACAAACCTCCATTCTGTGACTTCACACACCTCCATTCTATGACTTCACACACCTCCATTCTGTGACTTAGCACACCTCCATTCTGAGTTCACACACCTCCATTCTAAGACTTCACAAACCTCCATTCTGAGTTCACAGACCTCCATTCTGTGACTTCACACACCTCCATTCTATGACTTCACAAACCTCCATTCTGACTTCACACACCTCCATTCTGACTTCACACACCTTAATTCTGTGACTTCACACACCTCCATTCTATGATTTCACACACTTTCATTCTATGACTTCACACACCTCCATTCTGTGGCTTCACACACCTATATTCTGAGCTCACACACCTCCATTCTGTGACTTCACACACCTCGATTCTGTGATTTCACACACCTCCAATCTGACTTCACACACCTCCATTCTATGACTTCACACACATCCATTCGTTGACATCAAAAAACACAATTCTATGACTTCACACAATTCCATTTTTACTTCACACACCTCCATTCTATGAGTTCACACACCTCCATTTTATGACTTCACACACCTCCATTCTATGACTTCACACACCTCAATTCTATGACTTCTCACGCCTCCATTCTATGACTTCACACACCTCCATTCTGTGACTTCACACACCTCCACTCTATGACTTCAAGCACCTTCATTCTTACTTCACAAACATCCATTCTGTGACTTCACACACCTCCATTCTGTGACTTCACACACCTTCATTCTGACTTCACACACCTCCATTCTGTGACTTCACACACCTCCATTCTATGACTTCACACACCTCCATTCTGTGACTTCACACACCACCTTTTTGACTTCACACACCTCCATTCTGTGACTTCACACACCTCCATTCTGTGACTTCACACACCTCCGTTTTGACTTTACACACTTCCATTCTGTGACTTCACACACCTCCATTCTGTGCCTTCACACACCTCTATTGTTTCACTTCACACACCTCTATCTTTGACTTCACACACCTCCATTCCATGACTTCACACACCTCCGTTCTATGAGTTCACACACCTCCATTCTATGAGTTCACACACCTCCAATTTGACTTCACACACCTCCATTCTATGAGTTCAAACACCTTCATTCTTACTTCAGATACATCCATTCTCTGACTTCACACACATCCATTCTATGATTTCACAATCCTCCATTCTGTGAGTTCACACACCTCCATTCTGGGACTTCACACACCTCCATTCTGTGGCTTCACACACCTCCATTCTGACTTCACACACCTCCATTCTGTGACTTCACACACCTCCATTCTGTGACTTCACACACCTCCATTCTGTGACTTCACACACCTCGATCCTATGACTTCACACACCTCCATTCTATGAATTCACACACCTCCATTCTGTGATTTCACACACCTCCATTCTATGACTTCACACACCTCCATTCTGTGACTTCACACACCTCCATTCTGAGTTCACACACCTCAATTCTATGACTTCACAAACCCCCATTCTGAGTTCACAGACCTCCATTCTATGACTTCACACACTTCCATTCTATGACTTCACACACCTCCATTCTGACTTCACACACCTCCATTCTGACTTCACACACCTCAATTCTTTGACTTCACACACCTCCATTCTATGATTTCACACACCTCCATTCTATGACTTCACAAACCTCCATTCTATGACTTCACACACCTCATTTCTGAGTTGACACACCTCCATTCTGTGGTTTCACACACCTCCAATCTGACTTCACACACCTCCATTCTATGACTTCACACACCTCCATTCGTTGACATCAAAAACAACCATTCTATGACTTCACACAACTCCATTGTGACTTCACACACCTCCATTCTATGAATTCACACACGTCCATTTTATGACTTCACACACCTCCATTCTATGACTTCACACACCTCCATTCTGTGACTTCACACACATCCATTCTATGACTTCACAAACCTCCATTCTGAGTTCACAGTCCTCCATTCTATGACTTCACACACCTCCATTCTATGACTTCACACACCTCCATTCTATGACTTCACACACCTCCATTCCGTGACTTCACACACCTCCATTCTATGACTTCACACACCTCCATTCTGTGACTTCACACACCTCCATTCTATGACTTCACACACCTCCATTCTATGACTTCACACACCTGCAATTTTACTTCACACACCTTCATTCCATGAGTTCACACACCTGCGTTGTGGCTTCACACACCTCCATTCTATGATTTCACACACCTCCATTCTGACTTCACACACCTCCATTCTGACTTCACACACCTCCATTCTGTGACTTCACACACCTCCATTTTGACTTCACACACTTCAATTCTGTGACTTCACACACCTCCTGTTGTGAGCCAGAGTGGAATCAATCTGTACCTTGGCTTGCATCAGACGATGGCTTTATTGTCTTATTGCTTTCTGGCCCTATTCTATGTAAATGACCTGAGAATTACCATATGAATGTAACACCTGGAGGTTCCTGGGTCAGGAGGAGGGAAGAAGGGGTTGTGGAAAATAAACAGGCAGTCTCGGCAGTCTTTACGTGGACTGCGGACATCCCGGACCCGCTGTGTCTGTCTCTCTTCTCTTTCTTGCTAGTCCTTGCCCCCGATTTCAGGAACCCCAATCTGCGAACCCTGGTTTGCCGCCGGTTGGCCCCGGCAACCTCCACTCTGTGAGTTCACACACCTCCATTCTTTGACTTCACACACCTCCATTCTTGGACTTCACACACCTCCATTCCATGACTTCACACACCTCAATTCTATGAGTTCACACACCTCCATTCTATGAGTTCACACACCTCCATTTTGACTTCACACACCTCCATTCTATGACTTCACACACCTTCATTCTTACTTTAGAAACATCCATTCTTTGACTTCACACACCTCCATTGTATGACTTCACAAACCTCCATTCTGTGACTTCACACACCTCCATTCTGGGTTCACACACCTCAGTTCTGTGACTTCACACATGTCCATTCTGACTTCACACACGTCCATTCTATGACTTCACACACTTCCATTCTATGACTTCACACACCTCCATTCTTTGACTTCAACACCTCCATTTTGAGTACACAAACCTCCATTCTGTGACTTCACACACCTCCATTCTATGAATTCACACACCTCCATTCCATGAATTCACACACCTCCATTCTGTGACTTCAAACACCTCCATTTTGAGTACACAAACCTCCATTCTATGACTTCACACACCTCCATTCTATGACTTCATACACCTTCATTCTTACTTTAGAAACATCCATTCTATGACTTCACACACCTCCATTGTATGACTTCACAAACCTCCATTCTGTGACTTCACACACCTCTATTCTGGGTTCACACACCTCAATTCTGTGACTTCACACATGTCCATTCTGACTTCACACACCTCCATTCTATGACTTCACACACTTCCATTCTATGACTTCACACACCTCCATTGTTTGATTTCAAACACCTCCATTTTGAGTACACAAACCTCCATTCTGTGACTTCACACACCTCCATTCTATGAATTCACACACCTCCATTCTATGACTTTACACACCTCCATTCTATGACTTCACACACCTCCATTCTATGAATTCACACACCTCCATTCTATGACTTCGCAAACCACAATTCTATGAGTTCACACACCTCCATTCTATGAGTTCACACACCTCCAATTTGACTTCACACATCTCCATTCTATGACTTCACACACCTTCATTCTTACTTCAGAAACATCCATTCTCTGACTTCACACACCTCCATTCTATGACTTCACACACATCCATTCGTTGACATCAAAAAACACAATTCTATGACTTCACACAATTCCATTTTTACTTCACACACCTCCATTCTATGAGTTCACACACCTCCATTTTATGACTTCACACACCTCCATTCTATGACTTCACACACCTCAATTCTATGACTTCTCACGCCTCCATTCTATGACTTCACACACCTCCATTCTGTGACTTCACACACCTCCACTCTATGACTTCAAGCACCTTCATTCTTACTTCACAAACATCCATTCTGTGACTTCACACACCTCCATTCTGTGACTTCACACACCTTCATTCTGACTTCACACACCTCCATTCTGTGACTTCACACACCTCCATTCTATGACTTCACACACCTCCATTCTGTGACTTCACACACCACCTTTTTGACTTCACACACCTCCATTCTGTGACTTCACACACCTCCATTCTGTGACTTCACACACCTCCGTTTTGACTTTACACACTTCCATTCTGTGACTTCACACACCTCCATTCTGTGCCTTCACACACCTCTATTGTTTCACTTCACACACCTCTATCTTTGACTTCACACACCTCCATTCCATGACTTCACACACCTCCGTTCTATGAGTTCACACACCTCCATTCTATGAGTTCACACACCTCCAATTTGACTTCACACACCTCCATTCTATGAGTTCAAACACCTTCATTCTTACTTCAGATACATCCATTCTCTAACTTCACACACATCCATTCTATGATTTCACAATCCTCCATTCTGTGAGTTCACACACCTCCATTCTGGGACTTCACACACCTCCATTCTGTGGCTTCACACACCTCCATTCTGACTTCACACACCTCCATTCTGTGACTTCACACACCTCCATTCTGTGACTTCACACACCTCCATTCTGTGACTTCACACACCTCGATCCTATGACTTCACACACCTCCATTCTATGAATTCACACACCTCCATTCTGTGATTTCACACACCTCCATTCTATGACTTCACACACCTCCATTCTGTGACTTCACACACCTCCATTCTGAGTTCACACACCTCAATTCTATGACTTCACAAACCCCCATTCTGAGTTCACAGACCTCCATTCTATGACTTCACACACTTCCATTCTATGACTTCACACACCTCCATTCTGACTTCACACACCTCCATTCTGACTTCACACACCTCAATTCTTTGACTTCACACACCTCCATTCTATGATTTCACACACCTCCATTCTATGACTTCACAAACCTCCATTCTATGACTTCACACAACTCATTTCTGAGTTGACACACCTCCATTCTGTGGTTTCACACACCTCCAATCTGACTTCACACACCTCCATTCTATGACTTCACACACCTCCATTCGTTGACATCAAAAACAACCATTCTATGACTTCACACAACTCCATTGTGACTTCACACACCTCCATTCTATGAATTCACACACGTCCATTTTATGACTTCACACACCTCCATTCTATGACTTCACACACCTCCATTCTGTGACTTCACACACATCCATTCTATGACTTCACAAACCTCCATTCTGAGTTCACAGTCCTCCATTCTATGACTTCACACACCTCCATTCTATGACTTCACACACCTCCATTCTATGACTTCACACACCTCCATTCCGTGACTTCACACACCTCCATTCTATGACTTCACACACCTCCATTCTGTGACTTCACACACCTCCATTCTATGACTTCACACACCTCCATTCTATGACTTCACACACCTGCAATTTTACTTCACACACCTTCATTCCATGAGTTCACACACCTGCGTTGTGGCTTCACACACCTCCATTCTATGATTTCACACACCTCCATTCTGACTTCACACACCTCCATTCTGACTTCACACACCTCCATTCTGTGACTTCACACACCTCCATTTTGACTTCACACACTTCAATTCTGTGACTTCACACACCTCCTGTTGTGAGCCAGAGTGGAATCAATCTGTACCTTGGCTTGCATCAGACGATGGCTTTATTGTCTTATTGCTTTCTGGCCCTATTCTATGTAAATGACCTGAGAATTACCATATGAATGTAACACCTGGAGGTTCCTGGGTCAGGAGGAGGGAAGAAGGGGTTGTGGAAAATAAACAGGCAGTCTCGGCAGTCTTTACGTGGACTGCGGACATCCCGGACCCGCTGTGTCTGTCTCTCTTCTCTTTCTTGCTAGTCCTTGCCCCCGATTTCAGGAACCCCAATCTGCGAACCCTGGTTTGCCGCCGGTTGGCCCCGGCAACCTCCACTCTGTGAGTTCACACACCTCCATTCTTTGACTTCACACACCTCCATTCTGTGACTTCTCGCACCTCCATTCCATGATTTCACACATCTCCATTGTGACTTCACACACCATGATACTATGATTTCACACACCTCCATTCTGACTTCACACACCTCCATTCTATGTCTTCACACACCGCCATTATGACTTCACACAGCTCCATTCTGTGACTTCACAAACCTCCATTCTATGGCTTCACACACCTCCATTCTGTGACTTCACACACCTCCATTCTATTTCTTCACACACTTCCATTGTGATTTCACACACCTCCATTTTATGAGTTCACACATCTCCTTTCTATGATTTCACACACCTCCATTCTGAATTCACACACCTCCATTCTATGACTTCACAGACCTCGAATCTGTGACTTCACTCATCTCAACCCTATGACTTCACACACCTCCATTCTATGACTTCACAGACCTCGAATCTGTGACTTCACTCATCTCAACCCTATGACTTCACACTTCTCCATTCTATGACTTCCCACAACTCCTTTCTATGACTTCACCCACCTCCATTCAGCGACTTCACACCTCCATTCTGACTTCACACACCTCCATTCTCTGACTTCACACACCTCCATTCTATGAGTTCACACACCTCCATTCTGATTTCAAACACCTCAATTCTATGACTTCACACACCTCCATTCTGACTTCACACACCTCCATTCTGTGACTTCAAACACCTCCATTCTATGATTTCAGACACCTCCATTGTATGATTTCACACACCTCCATTCTATGACTTCACACACCTCCATTCTATGACTTCACACACCTCCATTCTGAATTCACACACCTCCATTCTGTGACTTCTCACACCTCCATTCTAACTTCACACACCTCCATTCTATGACTTCACTCACCTCCATTCTGAATTCACACACCTCCATTCTGTGACTTCTCACACCTCCATTCTGACTTCACACACCTCCATTCCATGACTTCACACACCTCCATTCTATGAGTTCACACACCTCCATTCTATTAGTTCACACACCTTCATTTTGACTTCACACACCTCCATTCTATGACTTCACACACCTTCATTCTTACTTCACAAACATCCATTCTATGACTTCACACACCTCCATTATATGACTTCATAAACCTCCCTTCTGTGACTTCACACACCTCCATTCTGTGACTTCACACACCTCCATTTTGACTTCACACACCTCCATTCTATGACTTCACACACTTCAGTTCTATGACTTCACACACCTCCATTCTGTGACTTCACACACCTCCATTGTGAGTTCACACACATCCATTCAGTGACTTCAAACACCTCCAATCTGTGACTTCACACACCTCCATTCTATGACTTCACACACCTCCATTCTATGACTTCACACACCTCTATTCTATGAATTCACACACCTCCATTCTGTGACTTCACACTCCTACATTCTATGACTTCACACACCTCCATTCTTTGACTTCACCTACCTCCATTCTGAGTTCACACCCCTCCATTCTGTGACTTCAGACACCTTCATTCTGTGACTTCACACACCTCCATTCTATGACTTCACACACCTCCATTCTATGACTTCACACACCTCCATTGTGACCTCACACACCACGATTCTATTATTTCACACACTTCCATTTTGTTTTCACACACCTCCATTCTATGCCTTCACTCACTGCCATTCTGACTTCACACAGCTTCATTCTGAGACTTCACAAACCTCCATTCTATGATTTCACACACCTCCATACTATGACTTCACACACGTCCATCTATGACTTCAAACACCTCCATTCTGACTTCACACACCTCCATTGAATGACTTCACACACCTCCATTCTGTGCCTTCACACACCTCCATTCTATGACTTCACACACTTCCATTGTGACGTCACACACCTCCATTCTAGGAGTTAACACATCTCCATTCTATGACTTCACACACCTCCATTCTGACTTCACACACCTCCATTCTATGACTTCACAGACCTCTAATGTGCCTCCACTCACGTCCACTCTATGACTTCACACACCTCCATTCTATGACTTCCCACACCTCCTTTCTATGACTTCACCCAACTCCATTCAGCGACTTCACACCTCCGTTCTGACTTCACACACCTCCATTCTGTGACTTCACACACCTCCATTCAATGTCTTCACACACCTCCATTCTATGACTTCACACACCTCCATTCTTTGACTTCACATACCACTATTCTCTGACTTCACACACCTTCATTCTTACTTCACAAACATCCATTCTATGACTTCACACACCTCCATTCTACGACTTCACAAACCTCCATTATGTGACTTCACAAACCTCCATTTTGTGTTCACCCACCTCAATTCTGTGACTTCACACACCACCAATCTGACTTCACACACCTCCATTCTATGACTTCACACACCTCCATTCTATGACTTCACACACCTCCATTCTGTGACTTCACACACCTCCATTCTGTGACTTCACACAGCTCCATTCTATGACTTCACACAACTCCATTCTGTGACGTCACACACCTCAATTCTTTGACTTCACACACCTTCATTCTTACTTCACAAACATCCATTCTATGACTTCACACACATACATTCTATCATTTCACACACCTCCATGTTGTGACTTCACACACCTCCATTCTATGATTTCACACACCTCCTTTGTGACTTCACACACCTCCATTCTATGAGTTCACACACCTCCATTCTGACTTCACACACCTCCATTCTATGACTTCACACACCTCCATTCTGACTTCACACAGTCCATTCTGTGAGTTCACAAAACTCCTTTCTATAATTTCACACACCTCCATACTATGACTTCCCACACCTCCATTCTGAGTTCACATACCTCCATTCTGTGACTTCACACACCTCCATTTGTGACTTCCCACACCACCTTTTTGACTTCACACTCCTCCGTTTTGACTTCACACACTTCCAATCTGTGACTTCACACACCTCCATTCTGTGACTTCACACACCTCTATTGTTTGACTTCACACACCTCCATTCTTTGAGTTCACACACCTCCATTCCATGACTTCACACCTCCAATCTATGAGTTCACACACCTCCATTCTATGAGTTCACACACCTTAATTTTTACTTCACACACATCCATTCTATGACTTCACACACATTCAGTCTTACTTTAGAAACATTCATTCTATGACTTCACACACCTCCATTGTATGTCTTCACAAACCTCCATTCTGTGACTTCACACACCTCCATTCTGCGATTTCACACACCTCCATTCTATGAATTCACGCACCTCCATTCTATGACTTCAAACACCTCAATTCTGTGACTTCACACACATCCATTCTATGACTTCACACACCTCCATTCTATGACTTCACACACTTCCATTCTATGACTTCACACACCTCAATTCTGTGACTTCACACACCTGTATTGTGAGTTCAAACACCTCCATTCTGTGACTTCACACACCTCCATTCTGTGATTTCACACACCTCCATTCTATGAATTCACACACCTCCATTCTATGACTTCACACACCTCAATTCTGTGACTTCACACACATCCATTCTATGACTTCACACACCTCCATTTTGACTTCACACACTTCTATTCTGTGACTTCACACACCTCCATTCTGACCTCACACAGCTCCATTCTGTGACTTCGCAAAACTCCATTCTATGATTTCACACACCTCCATTCTATGACTTCACACACATCCATTCTATGACTTCACACACCTCCATTCTTTGCCTTCACACACCTCTATTCTATGACTTCACACACCTTCATTCTTTCTTCACAAACATCCATTCTATGACTTCACACACATCCATTCTATGACTGCACACACATCCATTATGTGACTTCACAAACCTCCATTCTGTGTTCACACACCTCAATTCTGTGACTTCACACACATCCATTCTGACTTCACACACCTCCATTCTATGACTTCACACACCTCCATTCTATGACTTCACACACCTGCATTCTGTGACTTCACCCACCTCCATTCTATGACTTCACACACCTCCATTGTGATTTCACACACCTCCGTTCTATGAGTTCACACACCTCCATTCTGATTTCAAACAGCTCAATTCTATGACTTCACACACCTCCATTCTGACTTCACACACCTCCATTCTGTGACTTCAAACACCTCCATTCTATGATTTCAGACACCTCCATTGTATGATTTCACACACCTCCATTCTATGACTTCACACACCTCCATTCTATGACTTCACTCACCTCCATTTTGAATTCACACACCTCCGTTCTGTGACTTCTCCCACCTCCATTCTATGATTCACACAACTCCATTCTGTGACTTCACACACCTCCATTCTGTGACTTCACACAGCTCCATTCTATGACTTCACACAACTCCATTCTGTGACGTCACACACCTCCATTCCATGACTTTACACACCTTCATTCTTACTTCACAAACATCCATTCTATGACTTCACACACATACATTCTATCATTTCACACACCTCCATTTTGTGACTTCACACACCTCCATTCTATAATTTCACACACCTCCATTGTGACTTCACACACCTCCATTCTATGAGTTCACACACCTCCATTCTGACTTCACACACCTCCATTCTATGACTTCACACACCTCCATTCTGACTTCACACAGTCCATTCTGTGAGTTCACAAAACTCCTTTCTATAATTTCACACACCTCCATACTATGACTTCCCACACCTCCATCTATGACTTCACACACCCACATTCTGAGTTCACATACCTTCATTCTGTGACTTCACACACCTCCATTTGTGACTTCACACACCACCTTTTTGACTTCACAATCCTCCGTTTTGACTTCACACACTTCCAATCTGTGACTTCACACACCTCCATTCTGTGACTTCGCACACTTCTATTGTTTGAATTCACACACCTCCATTCTTTGACTTCACACACCTCCGTTCCATGACTTCACACCTCCAATCTATGAGTTCACACACCTCCATTCTATGAGTTCACACACCTTAATTTTGACCTCACACACCTCCATTCTATGACTTCACACACACTCAGTCTTACTTTAGAAACAGCCATTCTATGACTTCACACACCTCCATTGTATGTCTTCACAAACCTTCATTCTGTGACTTCACACACCTCAATTCTGTGACTTCACACGTCCATTCTGACTTCACACACCTCCATTCTATGACTTCACACACTTCCATTCTATGACTTCACAAATCTCTATTCTGTGACCTGACACACCTCTATTGTGAGTTCAAACACCTCCATTCTGTGACTTCACACACCTCCATTCTGTGATTTCACACACCTCCATTCTATGAATTCACACACCTCCATTCTATGACTTCACACATCTCAATTGTGTGACTTCACACACATCCATTCTATGAATTCACACACCTCCATTCTATGACTTCACACACTTCCATTCTATGACTTCACACACATCCATTATGTGACTTCACACACCTCTATTGTGAGTTCAAACACCTCCATTCTGTGACTTCACTCACCTCCATTCTGTGATTTCACACACCTCCATACTATGAATTCACACACCTCCATTCTATGACTTCACACACCTCAATTCTGTGACTTCACACACATCCATTCCATGACTTCACACACCTCCATTTTGACTTCACGCACTTCTATTCTATGACTTCACACACCTCCATTCTGACTTCACACAGCTCCATTCTGTGACTTCACAAAACTCCATTCTATGATTTCACACACCTCCATTCTATGACTTAACACACATCCATTCTATGACTTCACACACCTTCATTCTTTGCCTTCACACACCTCTATTCTATGACTTCACACACCTTCATTCTTTCTTCACAAACATCCATTCTATGACTTCACGCACATCCATTCTATGACTTCACACACATCCATTATGTGACTTCACAAACCTCCATTCTGTGTTCACACACCTCAATTCTGTGACTTCACACACCTCCATTCTGACTTCACACACCTCCACTCTATGACTTCACACACCTCCATTCTATGACTTCACACACCTGCATTCTGTGACTTCACACACCTCCATTCTATGATTTCACACACCTCCATTGTGATTTCACACACCTCCGTTCTATGAGTTCACACACCTCCATTCTGATTTCAAACACCTCAATTCTATGACTTCACACACCTCCATTCTATGACTTCACACACCTCCATTCTGTGACTTCAAACACCTCCATTCTATGATTTCAGACACCTCCATTATATGATTTCACACACCTCCATTCTAAGACTTCACACACCTCCATTCTATGACTTCACTCACCTCCATTCTGAATTCACACACCTCCATTCTGTGACTTCTCACACCTCCATTCTGACTTCACACACCTCCATTCTATGACTTCACTCACCTCCATTCTGAATTCACACACCTCCATTCTGTGACTTCTCACACCTCCATTCTGACTTCACACACCTCCATTCCATGACTTCACACACCTCCATTCTATGAGTTCACACACCTCCATTCTATGAGTTCACACACCTTCATTTTGACTTCACACACCTCCATTCTATGACTTCACACACCTTCATTCTTACTTCACAAACATCCATTCTATGACTTCACACACCTCCATTATATGACTTCATAAACCTCCCTTCTGTGACTTCACACACCTCCATTCTGAGTTCACACACCTCCATTCTGTCACTTCACACACCCCCATTTTGACTTCACACATCTCCATTCTATGACTTCACACACTTCAATTCTATGACTTCACATACCTCCATTCTGTGACTTCACACACCTCCATTGTGAGTTCACACACCTCCATTCTGTGACTTCACACACCTCCATTCTGTGACTTCACACACCTCCATTCTATGACTTCACACACCTCCATTCTATGACTTTACACACCTCCATTCTATGAATTCACACACCTCCATTCTGTGACTTCACACACCTACATTCTATGACTTCATACACCTTCATTCTTACTTCACAAACATCCATTCTATGACTTCACACACCTCCATTATATGACTTCATAAACCTCCATTCTGTGACTTCACACACCTCCATTCTGAGTTCACACAACTCCATTCTGTGACTTCACACACCTCCATTTTGACGTCACACACCTCCAATCTCTGACTTCACACACTTCAATTCTATGACTTCACACACCTCCATTCTGTGACTTCACACACCTCCATTTTGAGTTCACACACCTCCATTCTGTGACTTCACACACCTCCATTCTGTGACTTCACACACCTCCATTCTGTGTTCACACACCTCAATTCTGTGACTTCACACACCTCCATTCTGACTTCACACACCTCCATTCTATGACTTCAAACACCTCCATTCTATGATTTCAGACACCTCCATTGTATGATTTCACACACCTCCATTCTATGACTTCACACACCTCCATTCTATGACTTCACACACCTCCATTCTGAATTCACACACCTCCATTCTGTGACTTCTCACACCTCCATTCTAACTTCACACACCTCCATTCTATGACTTCACTCACCTCCATTCTGAATTCACACACCTCCATTCTGTGACTTCTCACACCTCCATTCTGACTTCACACACCTCCATTCCATGACTTCACACACCTCCATTCTATGAGTTCACACACCTCCATTCTATTAGTTCACACACCTTCATTTTGACTTCACACACCTCCATTCTATGACTTCACACACCTTCATTCTTACTTCACAAACATCCATTCTATGACTTCACACACCTCCATTATATGACTTCATAAACCTCCCTTCTGTGACTTCACACACCTCCATTCTGTGACTTCACACACCTCCATTTTGACTTCACACACCTCCATTCTATGACTTCACACACTTCAGTTCTATGACTTCACACACCTCCATTCTGTGACTTCACACACCTCCATTGTGAGTTCACACACATCCATTCAGTGACTTCAAACACCTCCAATCTGTGACTTCACACACCTCCATTCTATGACTTCACACACCTCCATTCTATGACTTCACACACCTCTATTCTATGAATTCACACACCTCCATTCTGTGACTTCACACTCCTACATTCTATGACTTCACACACCTCCATTCTTTGACTTCACCTACCTCCATTCTGAGTTCACACCCCTCCATTCTGTGACTTCAGACACCTTCATTCTGTGACTTCACACACCTCCATTCTATGACTTCACACACCTCCATTCTATGACTTCACACACCTCCATTGTGACCTCACACACCACGATTCTATGATTTCACACACTTCCATTTTGTTTTCACACACCTCCATTCTATGCCTTCACTCACTGCCATTCTGACTTCACACAGCTTCATTCTGAGACTTCACAAACCTCCATTCTATGATTTCACACACCTCCATACTATGACTTCACACACGTCCGTCTATGACTTCAAACACCTCCATTCTGACTTCACACACCTCCATTGAATGACTTCACACACCTCCATTCTGTGCCTTCACACACCTCCATTCTATGACTTCACACACTTCCATTGTGACGTCACACACCTCCATTCTAGGAGTTAACACATCTCCATTCTATGACTTCACACACCTCCATTCTGACTTCACACACCTCCATTCTATGACTTCACAGACTTCTAATGTGCCTCCACTCACGTCCACTCTATGACTTCACACACCTCCATTCTATGACTTCCCACACCTCCTTTCTATGACTTCACCCAACTCCATTCAGCGACTTCACACCTCCGTTCTGACTTCACACACCTCCATTCTGTGACTTCACACACCTCCATTCAATGTCTTCACACACCTCCATTCTATGACTTCACACACCTCCATTCTTTGACTTCACATACCACTATTCTCTGACTTCACACACCTTCATTCTTACTTCACAAACATCCATTCTATGACTTCACACACCTCCATTCTACGACTTCACAAACCTCCATTATGTGACTTCACAAACCTCCATTTTGTGTTCACCCACCTCAATTCTGTGACTTCACACACCACCAATCTGACTTCACACACCTCCATTCTATGACTTCACACAACTCCATTCTGTGACGTCACACACCTCAATTCTTTGACTTCACACACCTTCATTCTTACTTCACAAACATCCATTCTATGACTTCACACACATACATTCTATCATTTCACACACCTCCATGTTGTGACTTCACACACCTCCATTCTATGATTTCACACACCTCCTTTGTGACTTCACACACCTCCATTCTATGAGTTCACACACCTCCATTCTGACTTCACACACCTCCATTCTATGACTTCACACACCTCCATTCTGACTTCACACAGTCCATTCTGTGAGTTCACAAAACTCATTTCTATAATTTCACACACCTCCATACTATGACTTCCCACACCTCCATTCTGAGTTCACATACCTCCATTCTGTGACTTCACACACCTCCATTTGTGACTTCCCACACCACCTTTTTGACTTCACACTCCTCCGTTTTGACTTCACACACTTCCAATCTGTGACTTCACACACCTCCATTCTGTGACTTCACACACCTCTATTGTTTGACTTCACACACCTCCATTCTTTGAGTTCACACACCTCCATTCCATGACTTCACACCTCCAATCTATGAGTTCACACACCTCCATTCTATGAGTTCACACACCTTAATTTTTACTTCACACACATCCATTCTATGACTTCACACACATTCAGTCTTACTTTAGAAACATTCATTCTATGACTTCACACACCTCCATTGTATGTCTTTACATACCTCCATTCTGTGACTTCACACACCTCCATTCTGCGATTTCACACACCTCCATTCTATGAATTCACGCACCTCCATTCTATGACTTCAAACACCTCAATTCTGTGACTTCACACACATCCATTCTATGACTTCACACACCTCCATTCTATGACTTCACACACTTCCATTCTATGACTTCACACACCTCAATTCTGTGACTTCACACACCTCTATTGTGAGTTCAAACACCTCCATTCTGTGACTTCACACACCTCCATTCTGTGATTTCACACACCTCCATTCTATGAATTCACACACCTCCATTCTATGACTTCACACACCTCAATTCTGTGACTTCACACACATCCATTCTATGACTTCACACACCTCCATTTTGACTTCACACACTTCTATTCTGTGACTTCACACACCTCCATTCTGACTTCACACAGCTCCATTCTGTGACTTCGCAAAACTCCATTCTATGATTTCACACACCTCCATTCTATGACTTCACACACATCCATTCTATGACTTCACACACCTCCATTCTTTGCCTTCACACACCTCTATTCTATGACTTCACACACCTTCATTCTTTCTTCACAAACATCCATTCTATGACTTCACACACATCCATTCAATGACTGCACACACATCCATTATGTGACTTCACAAACCTCCATTCTGTGTTCACACACCTCAATTCTGTGACTTCACACACATCCATTCTGACTTCACACACCTCCATTCTATGACTTCACACACCTCCATTCTATGACTTCACACACCTGCATTCTGTGACTTCACCCACCTCCATTCTATGACTTCACACACCTCCATTGTGATTTCACACACCTCCGTTCTATGAGTTCACACACCTCCATTCTGATTTCAAACAGCTCAATTCTATGACTTCACACACCTCCATTCTGACTTCACACACCTCCATTCTGTGACTTCAAACACCTCCATTCTATGATTTCAGACACCTCCATTGTATGATTTCACACACCTCCATTCTATGACTTCACACACCTGCATTCTATGACTTCACTCACCTCCATTCTGAATTCACACACCTCCATTCTGTGACTTCTCCCACCTCCATTCTATGATTCACACAACTCCATTCTGTGACGTCACACACCTCCATTCCATGACTTTACACACCTTCATTCTTACTTCACAAACATCCATTCTATGACTTCACACACATACATTCTATCATTTCACACACCTCCATTTTGTGACTTCACACACCTCCATTCTATAATTTCACACACCTCCATTGTGACTTCACACACCTCCATTCTATGAGTTCACACACCTCCATTCTGACTTCACACACCTCCATTCTATGACTTCACACACCTCCATTCTGACTTCACACAGTCCATTCTGTGAGTTCACAAAACTCCTTTCTATAATTTCACACACCTCCATACTATGACTTCCCACACCTCCATCTATGACTTCACACACCCACATTCTGAGTTCACATACCTTCATTCTGTGACTTCACACACCTCCATTTGTGACTTCACACACCACCTTTTTGACTTCACAATCCTCCGTTTTGACTTCACACACTTCCAATCTGTGACTTCACACACCTCCATTCTGTGACTTCGCACACTTCTATTGTTTGAATTCACACACCTCCATTCTTTGACTTCACACACCTCCATTCCATGACTTCACACCTCCAATCTATGAGTTCACACACCTCCATTCTATGAGTTCACACACCTTAATTTTGACCTCACACACCTCCATTCTATGACTTCACACACACTCAGTCTTACTTTAGAAACAGCCATTCTATGACTTCACACACCTCCATTGTATGTCTTCACAAACCTCCATTCTGTGACTTCACACACCTCAATTCTGTGACTTCACACGTCCATTCTGACTTCACACACCTCCATTCTATGACTTCACACACTTCCATTCTATGACTTCACAAACCTCTATTCTGTGACCTGACACACCTCTATTGTGAGTTCAAACACCTCCATTCTGTGACTTCACACACCTCCATTCTGTGATTTCACACACCTCCATTCTATGAATTCACACACCTCCATTCTATGACTTCACACATCTCAATTGTGTGACTTCACACACATCCATTCTATGAATTCACACACCTCCATTCTATGACTTCACACACTTCCATTCTATGACTTCACACACATCCATTATGTGACTTCACACACCTCTATTGTGAGTTCAAACACCTCCATTCTGTGACTTCACTCACCTCCATTCTGTGATTTCACACACCTCCATACTATGAATTCACACACCTCCATTCTATGACTTCACACACCTCAATTCTGTGACTTCACACACATCCATTCCATGACTTCACACACCTCCATTTTGACTTCACACACTTCTATTCTATGACTTCACACACCTCCATTCTGACTTCACACAGCTCCATTCTGTGACTTCACAAAACTCCATTCTATGATTTCACACACCTCCATTCTATGACTTAACACACATCCATTCTATGACTTCACACACCTTCATTCTTTGCCTTCACACACCTCTATTCTATGACTTCACACACCTTCATTCTTTCTTCACAAACATCCATTCTATGACTTCACGCACATCCATTCTATGACTTCACACACATCCATTATGTGACTTCACAAACCTCCATTCTGTGTTCACACACCTCAATTCTGTGACTTCACACACCTCCATTCTGACTTCACACACCTCCACTCTATGACTTCACACACCTCCATTCTATGACTTCACACACCTGCATTCTGTGACTTCACACACCTCCATTCTATGATTTCACACACCTCCATTGTGATTTCACACACCTCCGTTCTATGAGTTCACACACCTCCATTCTGATTTCAAACACCTCAATTCTATGACTTCACACACCTCCATTCTATGACTTCACACACCTCCATTCTGTGACTTCAAACACCTCCATTCTATGATTTCAGACACCTCCATTATATGATTTCAAACACCTCCATTCTAAGACTTCACACACCTCCATTCTATGACTTCACTCACCTCCATTCTGAATTCACACACCTCCATTCTGTGACTTCTCACACCTCCATTCTGACTTCACACACCTCCATTCTATGACTTCACTCACCTCCATTCTGAATTCACACACCTCCATTCTGTGACTTCTCACACCTCCATTCTGACTTCACACACCTCCATTCCATGACTTCACACACCTCCATTCTATGAGTTCACACACCTCCATTCTATGAGTTCACACACCTTCATTTTGACTTCACACACCTCCATTCTATGACTTCACACACCTTCATTCTTACTTCACAAACATCCATTCTATGACTTCACACACCTCCATTATATGACTTCATAAACCTCCCTTCTGTGACTTCACACACCTCCATTCTGAGTTCACACACCTCCATTCTGTCACTTCACACACCCCCATTTTGACTTCACACATCTCCATTCTATGACTTCACACACTTCAATTCTATGACTTCACATACCTCCATTCTGTGACTTCACACACCTCCATTGTGAGTTCACACACCTCCATTCTGTGATTCACACACCTCCATTCTGTGACTTCACACACCTCCATTCTATGACTTCACACACCTCCATTCTATGACTTTACACACCTCCATTCTATGAATTCACACACCTCCATTCTGTGACTTCACACACCTACATTCTATGACTTCATACACCTTCATTCTTACTTCACAAACATCCATTCTATGACTTCACACACCTCCATTATATGACTTCATAAACCTCCATTCTGTGACTTCACACACCTCCATTCTGAGTTCACACAACTCCATTCTGTGACTTCACACACCTCCATTTTACGTCACACACCTCCAATCTCTGACTTCACACACTTCAATTCTATGACTTCACACACCTCCATTCTGTGACTTCACACACCTCCATTTTGAGTTCACACACCTCCATTCTGTGACTTCACACACCTCCATTCTGTGATTTCACACACCTCCATTCTATGACTTCACACACCTCCATTCTATGACTTCACAAACCTCCATTCTATGAATTCACACACCTCCATTCTGTGACTTCACACACCTACATTGTATGACTTCACACACCTCCATTCTTTGACTTCACCTACCTCCATTCTGAGTTCACACCCCTCCATTCTGTGACTTCACACACCTTCATTCTGTGACTTCACACACCTCCATTCTATGACTTCACACACCTCCATTCTATGACTTCACACAGCTCCATTCTGTGATTTCACACACCTCCATTCTATGACTTCACACACCTCCAGTGTGATCTCACACACCACGATTCTATGATTTCACACACTTCCATTTTGACTTCACACACCTCCATTCTATGCCTTCACTCACTGCCATTCTGACTTCACACAGCTTCATTCAGAGACTTCACAAACCTCCATTCTATGATTTCACACACCTCCATACTATGACTTCACACACGTCCATCTATGACTTCACACACCTCCATTCTGACTTCACACACCTCCATTGTATGACTTCACACACCTCCATTCTGTGCCTTCACACACCTCCATTCTATGACTTCACACACTTCCATTGTGACGTCACACACCTCCATTCTATGAGTTAACACATCTCCATTCTATGACTTCACACACCTCCATTCTGACTTCACACACCTCCATTCTATGACTTCATAGACCTCGAATGTGACTTCACTCACCTCCACTCTATGACTTCACACTCCTCCATTCTATGACTTCCCACACCTCCTTTCTATGACTTCACCCAACTCCATTCAGCGACTTCCCACCTCCATTCTGACTTCACACACCTCCATTCTGTGACTTTACATACCTCCATTCTATGACTTCACACACCTCCATTCTATGACTTCACACACCTCCATTCTTTGACTTCACACACCACTATTCTATGACTTCACACACCTTCATTCTTACTTCACAAACATCCATTCTATGACTTCACACACCTCCATTCTACGACTTCACACACCTCCATTATGTGACTTTACAAACCTCCATTCTGTGTTCACACACCTCAATTCTGTGACTTCACACACCTCCAATCTGACTTCACACACCTCCATTCTATGACTTCACACACCTCCATTCTATGACTTCACACACCTCCATTCTGTGACTTCACACACCTCCATTCTGTGACTTCACACAGCTCCATTCTATGACTTCACACAACTCCATTCTGTGACGTCACACACCTCAATTCTTTGACTTCACACACCTTCATTCTTATTTCACAAACATCCATTCTATGACTTCACACACATACATTCTATCATTTCACACACCTCCATTTTGTGACTTCACACACCTCCATTCTATGATTTCACACACCTCCATTGTGACTTCACACACCTCCATTCTATGAGTTCACACACCTCCATTCTGACTTCAAACACCTCCATTCTATGACTTCACACACCTCCATTCTGACTTCACACAGTCCATTCTGTGAGTTCACAAAACTCCTTTCTATAATTTCACACACCTCCATACTATGACTTCCCACACCTCCATCTATGACTTCACACACCTCCATTCTGAGTTCACATACCTCCATTCTGTGAATTCACCCACATCCATTTGTGACTTCCCACACCACCTTTTTGACTTCACCTACCTCCATTCTGAGTTCACACCCCTCCATTCTGTGACTTCACACACCTTCATTCTGTGACTTCACACACCTCCATTCTATGACTTCACACACCTCCATTCTATGACTTCACACAGCTCCATTCTGTGATTTCACACACTTCCATTCTATGACTTCACACACCTCCAGTGTGATCTCACACACCACGATTCTATGATTTCACACACTTCCATTTTGACTTCACACACCTCCATTCTATGCCTTCACTCACTGCCATTCTGACTTCACACAGCTTCATTCTGAGACTTCACAAACCTCCATTCTATGATTTCACACACCTCCATACTATGACTTCACACACGTCCATCTATGACTTCACACACCTCCATTCTGACTTCACACACCTCCATTGTATGACTTCACACACCTCCATTCTGTGCCTTCACACACCTCCATTCTATGACTTCACACACTTCCATTGTGACGTCACACACCTCCATTCTATGAGTTAACACATCTCCATTCTATGACTTCACACACCTCCATTCTGACTTCACACACCTCCATTCTATGACTTTATAGACCTCGAATGTGACTTCACTCACCTCCACTCTATGACTTCACACTCCTCCATTCTATGACTTACCACACCTCCTTTCTATGACTTCACCCAACTCCATTCAGCGACTTCCCACCTCCATTCTGACTTCACACACCTCCATTCTGTGACTTTACATACCTCCATTCTATGACTTCACACACCTCCATTCTATGACTTCACACACCTCCATTCTTTGACTTCACACACCACTATTCTATGACTTCACACACCTTCATTCTTACTTCACAAACATCCATTCTATGACTTCACACACCTCCATTCTACGACTTCACACACCTCCATTATGTGACTTTACAAACCTCCATTCTGTGTTCACACACCTCAATTCTGTGACTTCACACACCTCCAATCTGACTTCACACACCTCCATTCTATGACTTCACACACCTCCATTCTATGACTTCACACACCTCCATTCTGTGACTTCACACACCTCCATTCTGTGACTTCACACAGCTCCATTCTATGACTTCACACAACTCCATTCTGTGACGTCACACACCTCAATTCTTTGACTTCACACACCTTCATTCTTACTTCACAAACATCCATTCTATGACTTCACACACATACATTCTATCATTTCACACACCTCCATTTTGTGACTTCACACACCTCCATTCTATGATTTCACACACCTCCATTGTGACTTCACACACCTCCATTCTATGAGTTCACACACCTCCATTCTGACTTCAAACACCTCCATTCTATGACTTCACACACCTCCATTCTGACTTCACACAGTCCATTCTGTGAGTTCACAAAACTCCTTTCTATAATTTCACACACCTCCATACTATGACTTCCCACACCTCCATCTATGACTTCACACACCTCCATTCTGAGTTCACATACCTCCATTCTGTGACTTCACACACCTCCATTTGTGACTTCCCACACCACCTTTTTGACTTCACATTCCTCCGTTTTGACTTCACACACTTCCAATCTGTGACTTCACACACCTCCATTCTGTGACTTCACACACCTCTATTGTTTGACTTCACACACCTCCATTCTTTGAGTTCACACACCTCCATTCCATGACTTCACACCTCCAATCTATGAGTTCACACACCTCCATTCTATGAGTTCACACACCTTAATTTTGACTTCACACACCTCCATTCTGTGACTTCACACACACTCAGTCTTACTTTAGAAACATCCATTCTATGACTTCACACACCTCCATTATATGACTTCATAAACCTCCCTTCTGTGACTTCACACACCTCCATTCTGTGACTTCACACACCTCCATTTTGACTTCACACACCTCCATTCTATGACTTCACACACTTCAATTCTATGACTTCACACACCTCCATTCTGTGTCTTCACACACCTCCATTGTGAGTTCACACACATCCATTCTGTGACTTCAAACACCTCCAATCTGTGACTTCACACACCTCCATTCTTTGACTTCACCTAATTCCATTCTGAGTTCACACCCCTCCATTCTGTGACTTCACACACCTTCATTCTGTGACTTCACACACCTCCATTCTATGACTTCACACACCTCCATTCTATGACTTCACACAGCTCCATTCTGTGATTTCACACACCTCCATTCTATGACTTCACACACCTCCATTGTGACCTCACACACCACGATTCTATGATTTCACACACTTCCATTTTGATTTCACACACCTCCATTCTATGCCTTCACTCACTGCCATTCTGACTTCACACAGCTTCATTCTGAGACTTCACAAACCTCCATTCTATGATTTCACACACCTCCATACTATGACTTCACACACGTCCATCTATGACTTCAAACACCTCCATTCTGACTTCACACACATCCATTGAATGACTTCAAACACCTCCATTCTGTGACTTCACACACCTCCATTCTATGACTTCACACACTTCCATTGTGTCGTCACACACCTCCATTCTAGGAGTTAACACATTTCCATTCTACGACTTCACACACCTCCATTATGTGACTTTACAAACCTCCATTCTGTGTTCACACACCTCAATTCTGTGACTTCACACACCTCCAATCTGACTTCACACACCTCCATTCTATGACTTCACACACCTCCATTCTATGACTTCACACACCTCCATTCTGTGACTTCACACACCTCCATTCTGTGACTTCACACAGCTCCATTCTATGACTTCACACAACTCCATTCTGTGACGTCACACACCTCAATTCTTTGACTTCACACACCTTCATTCTTACTTCACAAACATCCATTCTATGACTTCACACACATACATTCTATCATTTCACACACCTCCATTTTGTGACTTCACACACCTCCATTCTATGATTTCACACACCTCCATTGTGACTTCACACACCTCCATTCTATGAGTTCACACACCTCCATTCTGACTTCAAACACCTCCATTCTATGACTTCACACACCTCCATTCTGACTTCACACAGTCCATTCTGTGAGTTCACAAAACTCCTTTCTATAATTTCACACACCTCCATACTATGACTTCCCACACCTCCATCTATGACTTCACACACCTCCATTCTGAGTTCACATACCTCCATTCTGTGACTTCACACACCTCCATTTGTGACTTCCCACACCACCTTTTTGACTTCACATTCCTCCGTTTTGACTTCACACACTTCCAATCTGTGACTTCACACACCTCCATTCTGTGACTTCACACACCTCTATTGTTTGACTTCACACACCTCCATTCTTTGAGTTCACACACCTCCATTCCATGACTTCACACCTCCAATCTATGAGTTCACACACCTCCATTCTATGAGTTCACACACCTTAATTTTGACTTCACACACCTCCATTCTGTGACTTCACACACACTCAGTCTTACTTTAGAAACATCCATTCTATGACTTCACACACCTCCATTATATGACTTCATAAACCTCCCTTCTGTGACTTCACACACCTCCATTCTGTGACTTCACACACCTCCATTTTGACTTCACACACCTCCATTCTATGACTTCACACACTTCAATTCTATGACTTCACACACCTCCATTCTGTGTCTTCACACACCTCCATTGTGAGTTCACACACATCCATTCTGTGACTTCAAACACCTCCAATCTGTGACTTCACACACCTCCATTCTTTGACTTCACCTACTTCCATTCTGAGTTCACACCCCTCCATTCTGTGACTTCACACACCTTCATTCTGTGACTTCACACACCTCCATTCTATGACTTCACACACCTCCATTCTATGACTTCACACACCTCCATTCTGTGATTTCACACACCTCCATTCTATGACTTCACACACCTCCATTGTGACCTCACACACCACGATTCTATGATTTCACACACTTCCATTTTGATTTCACACACCTCCATTCTATGCCTTCACTCACTGCCATTCTGACTTCACACAGCTTCATTCTGAGACTTCACAAACCTCCATTCTATGATTTCACACACCTCCATACTATGACTTCACACACGTCCATCTATGACTTCAAACACCTCCATTCTGACTTCACACACCTCCATTGAATGACTTCAAACACCTCCATTCTGTGACTTCACACACCTCCATTCTATGACTTCACACACTTCCATTGTGTCGTCACACACCTCCATTCTAGGAGTTAACACATCTCCATTCTATGACTTCACACACCTCCATTCTGACTTCACACACCTCCATTCTATGACTTCACAGACCTCGAATGTGACTTCACTCACCTCCACTCTATGACTTCACACACCTCCATTCTATGACTTCCCACACCTCCTTTCTATGACTTCACCCATCTCCATTCAGCGACTTCACACCTCCGTTCTGACTTCACACACCTCCATTCTGTGACTTCACACACCTCCATTCAATGTCTTCACACACCTCCATTCTATGACTTCACACACCTCCATTCTTTGACTTCACATACCACTATTCTATGACTTCACACACCTTCATTCTTACTTCACAAACATCCATTCTATGACTTCACACACCTCCATTCTACGACTTCACACACCTCCATTATGTGACTTCACAAACCTCCATTCTGTGCTCACACACCTCAATTCTGTGACTTCACACACCTCCAATCTGACTTCACACACTTCCATTCTATGACTTCACACACCTCCATTCTATGACTTCACACACCTCCATTCTGTGACTTCACACACCTCCCTTCTGTGACTTCACACAGCTCCATTCTATGACTTCACACAACTCCATCCTGTGACGTCACACACCTCAATTCTTTGACTTCACACACCTTCATTCTTACTTCACAAACATCCATTCTATGACTTCACACACATACATTCTATCATTTCACATACCTCCATTTTGTGACTTCACACACCTCCATTCTATGATTTCACACACCTCCATTGTGACTTCACACACCTCCATTCTATGAGTTCACACACCTCCATTCTGACTTCACACACCTCCATTCTATGACTTCACACACCTCCATTCTGACTTCACACAGTCCATTCTGTGAGTTCACAAAACTCCTTTCTATAATTTCACACACCTCCATACTATGACTTCCCACACCTCCATCTATGACTTCCCACACCTCCATTCTGAGTTCACATACCTCCATTCTGTGACTTCACACACCTCAATTTGTGACTTCCCACACCACCTTTTTGACTTCGCACTCCTCCGTTTTGACTTCACACACTTCCAATCTGTGACTTCACACACCTCCATTCTGTGACTTCACACACCTCTATTGTTTGACTTCACACACCTCCATTCTTTGACTTCACACACCTCCATTCCATGACTTCACACCTCCAATCTATGAGTTCACACACCTCCATTCTATGAGTTCACACACCTTAATTTTTACTTCACTCACATCCATTCTATGACTTCACACACATTCAGTCTTACTTTAGAAACATCCATTCTATGACTTCACACACCTCCATTGTATGTCTGCACAAACCTCCATTCTGTGACTTCACACACCTCCATTCTGCGATTTCACACACCTCCATTCTATGAATTCACACACCTCCATTCTATGACTTCACTCACCTCCATTCTGAATTCACACACCTCCATTCTGTGACTTCACACAGCTCCATTCTATGACTTCACACAACTCCATTCTGTGACGTCACACACCTCAATTCTTTGACTTCACACACCTTCATTCTTACTTCACAAACATCCATTCTATGACTTCACACACATACATTCTATCATTTCACACACCTCCATTCTGACTTCACACAGCTCCATTCTGTGACTTCGCAAAACTCCATTCTATGATTTCACACACCTCCATTCTATGACTTCACACACATCCATTCTATGACTTCACACACCTCCATTCTTTGCCTTCACACACCTCTATTCTATGACTTCACACACCTTCATTCTTTCTTCACAAACATCCATTCTATGACTTCACACACATCCATTCTATGACTGCACACACATCCATTATGTGACTTCACAAACCTCCATTCTGTGTTCACACACCTCAATTCTGTGACTTCACACACCTCCATTCTGACTTCACACACCTCCATTCTGTGACTTCACACACCTCCATTCTATGACTTCACACACCTGCATTCTGTGACTTCACCCACCTCCATTCTATGACTTCACACACCTCCATTGTGATTTCACACACCTCCGTTCTATGAGTTCACACACCTCCATTCTGATTTCAAACACCTCAATTCTATGACTTCACACACCTCCATTCTGACTTCACACACCTCCATTCTGTGACTTCAAACACCTCCATTCTATGATTTCAGACACCTCCATTGTATGATTTCACACACCTCCATTCTATGACTTCACACACCTCCATTCTATGACTTCACTCACCTCCATTCTGAATTCACACACCTCCATTCTGTGACTTCAGACAGCTCCATTCTATGACTTCACACAACTCCATTCTATGACTTCACACACATACATTCTATCATTTCACACACCTCCATTTTGTGACTTCACCCACCTCCATTCTGTGATTTCACACACCTCCATTGTGACTTCACACACCTCCATTCTATGACTTCACAGACCTCGAATGTGACTTCACTCACCTCCATTCTATGACTTCACTCACCTCCATTCTGAATTCACACACCTCCATTCTGTGACTTCTCACACCTCCATTCTGACTTCACACACCTCCATTCTATGACTTCACTCACCTCCATTCTGAATTCACACACCTCCATTCTGTGACTTCTCACACCTCCATTCTGACTTCACACACCTCCATTCCATGACTTCACACACCTCCATTCTATGAGTTCACACACCTCCATTCTATGACTTCACACACCTTCATTTTGACTTCACACACCTCCATTCTATGACTTCACACACCTTCATTCTTACTTCACAAACATCCATTCTATGACTTCACACACCTCCACTATATGACTTCATAAACCTCCCTTCTGTGACTTCACACACCTCCATTCTGAGTTCACACACCTCCATTCTGTGACTTCACACACCTCTATTGTGAGTTCAAACACCTCCATTCTGTGACTTCACACACCTCCATTCTGTGATTTCACACACCTCCATTCTATGAATTCACACACCTCCATTCTATGACTTCACACACCTCAATTCTGTGACTTCACACACATCCATTCTATGAATTCACACACATCCATTTTGACTTCACACACTTCTATTCTATGACTTCACACACCTCCATTCTGACTTCACACAGCTCCATTCTGTGACTTCGCAAAACTCCATTCTATGATTTCACACACCTCCATTCTATGACTTCACACACATCCATTCTATGACTTCACACACCTCCATTCTTTGCCTTCACACACCTCTATTCTATGACTTCACACACCTTCATTCTTTCTTCACAAACATCCATTCTATGACTTCACACACATCCATTCTATGACTACACATACATCCATTATGTGACTTCACAAACCTCCATTCTCTGTTCACACACCTCAATTCTGTGACTTCACACACCTCCATTCTGACTTCACACACCTCCATTCTATGACTTCACACACCTCCATTCTATGACTTCACACACTTGCATTCTGTGACTTCACCCACCTCCATTCTATGACTTCACACACCTCCATTGTGATTTCACACACCTCCGTTCTATGAGTTCACACACCTCCATTCTGATTTCAAACACCTCCATTCTATGACTTCACACACCTCCATTCTGTGACTTCACACACCTCCATTCTGTGACTTCACACAGCTCCATTCTATGACTTCACACAACTCCATCCTGTGACGTCACACACCTCAATTCTTTGACTTCACACACCTTCATTCTTACTTCACAAACATCCATTCTATGACTTCACACACATAGATTCTATCATTTCACATACCTCCATTTTGTGACTTCACACACCTCCATTCTATGATTTCACACACCTCCATTGTGACTTCACACACCTCCATTCTATGAGTTCACACACCTCCATTCTGACTTCACACACCTCCATTCTATGACTTCACACACCTCCATTCTGACTTCACACAGTCCATTCTGTGAGTTCACAAAACTCCTTTCTATAATTTCACACACCTCCATACTATGACTTCCCACACCTCCATCTATGACTTCACACACCTCCATTCTGAGTTCACATACCTCCATTCTGTGACTTCACACACCTCAATTTGTGACTTCCCACACCACCTTTTTGACTTCGCACTCCTCCGTTTTGACTTCACACACTTCCAATCTGTGACTTCACACACCTCCATTCTGTGACTTCACACACCTCTATTGTTTGACTTCACACACCTCCATTCTTTGACTTCACACACCTCCATTCCATGACTTCACACCTCCAATCTATGAGTTCACACACCTCCATTCTATGAGTTCACACACCTTAATTTTTACTTCACTCACATCCATTCTATGACTTCACACACATTCAGTCTTACTTTAGAAACATCCATTCTATGACTTCACACACCTCCATTGTATGTCTTCACAAACCTCCATTCTGTGACTTCACACACCTCCATTCTGCGATTTCACACACCTCCATTCTATGAATTCACACACCTCCATTCTATGACTTCACTCACCTCCATTCTGAATTCACACACCTCCATTCTGTGACTTCACACAGCTCCATTCTATGACTTCACACAACTCCATTCTGTGACGTCACACACCTCAATTCTTTGACTTCACACACCTTCATTCTTACTTCACAAACATCCATTCTATGACTTCACACACATACATTCTATCATTTCACACACCTCCATTCTGACTTCACACAGCTCCATTCTGTGACTTCGCAAAACTCCATTCTATGATTTCACACACCTCCATTCTATGACTTCACACACATCCATTCTATGACTTCACACACCTCCATTCTTTGCCTTCACACACCTCTATTCTATGACTTCACACACCTTCATTCTTTCTTTACAAACATCCATTCTATGACTTCACACACATCCATTCTATGACTGCACACACATCCATTATGTGACTTCACAAACCTCCATTCTGTGTTCACACACCTCAATTCTGTGACTTCACACACCTCCATTCTGACTTCACACACCTCCATTCTGTGACTTCACACACCTCCATTCTATGACTTCACACACCTGCATTCTGTGACTTCACCCACCTCCATTCTATGACTTCACACACCTCCATTGTGATTTCACACACCTCCGTTCTATGAGTTCACACACCTCCATTCTGATTTCAAACACCTCAATTCTATGACTTCACACACCTCCATTCTGACTTCACACACCTCCATTCTGTGACTTCAAACACCTCCATTCTATGATTTCAGACACCTCCATTGTATGATTTCACACACCTCCATTCTATGACTTCACACACCTCCATTCTATGACTTCACTCACCTCCATTCTGAATTCACACACCTCCATTCTGTGACTTCAGACAGCTCCATTCTATGACTTCACACAACTCCATTCTATGACTTCACACACATACATTCTATCATTTCACACACCTCCATTTTGTGACTTCACACACCTCCATTCTGTGATTTCACACACCTCCATTGTGACTTCACACACCTCCATTCTATGACTTCACAGACCTCGAATGTGACTTCACTCACCTCCATTCTATGACTTCACTCACCTCCATTCTGAATTCACACACCTCCATTCTGTGACTTCTCACACCTCCATTCTGACTTCACACACCTCCATTCTATGACTTCACTCACCTCCATTCTGAATTCACACACCTCCATTCTGTGACTTCTCACACCTCCATTCTGACTTCACACACCTCCATTCCATGACTTCACACACCTCCATTCTATGAGTTCACACACCTCCATTCTATGACTTCACACACCTTCATTTTGACTTCACACACCTCCATTCTATGACTTCACACACCTTCATTCTTACTTCACAAACATCCATTCTATGACTTCACACACCTCCACTATATGACTTCATAAACCTCCCTTCTGTGACTTCACACACCTCCATTCTGAGTTCACACACCTCCATTCTGTGACTTCACACACCTCTATTGTGAGTTCAAACACCTCCATTCTGTGACTTCACACACCTCCATTCTGTGATTTCACACACCTCCATTCTATGAATTCACACACCTCCATTCTATGACTTCACACACCTCAATTCTGTGACTTCACACACATCCATTCTATGAATTCACACACATCCATTTTGACTTCACACACTTCTATTCTATGACTTCACACACCTCCATTCTGACTTCACACAGCTCCATTCTGTGACTTCGCAAAACTCCATTCTATGATTTCACACACCTCCATTCTATGACTTCACACACATCCATTCTATGACTTCACACACCTCCATTCTTTGCCTTCACACACCTCTATTCTATGACTTCACACACCTTCATTCTTTCTTCACAAACATCCATTCTATGACTTCACACACATCCATTCTATGACTACACATACATCCATTATGTGACTTCACAAACCTCCATTCTGTGTTCACACACCTCAATTCTGTGACTTCACACACCTCCATTCTGACTTCACACACCTCCGTTCTATGACTTCACACACCTCCATTCTATGACTTCACACACTTGCATTCTGTGACTTCACCCACCTCCATTCTATGACTTCACACACCTCCATTGTGATTTCACACACCTCCGTTCTATGAGTTCACACACCTCCATTCTGATTTCAAACACCTCCATTCTATGACTTCACACACCTCCATTCTGACTTCACACAGTCCATTCTGTGAGTTCACAAAACTCCTTTCTATAATTTCACACACCTCTATACTATGACTTCCCACACCTCCATCTATGACTTCACACACCTCCATTCTGAGTTCACATACCTCCATTCTGTGACTTCACCCATCTCCATTTGTGACTTCCCACACCCCCTTTTTGACTTCACACTCCTCCGTTTTGACTTCACACACTTCCAATCTGTGAGTTCACACACCTCCATTCTGTGACTTCACACACCTCTATTGTTTGACTTCACACACCTCCATTCTTTGAGTTCACACACCTCCATTCCATGACTTCACACCTCCAATCTATGAGTTCACACACCTACATTCTATGAGTTCACACACCTTAATTTTGACTTCACACACCGCCATTCTATGACTTCACACACATTCAGTTTTACTTTAGAAACATCCATTCTATGACTTCACACACCTCCATTATATGACTTCATAAACCTCCCTTCTGTGACTTCACACACCTCCATTCTGTGACTTCACACACCTCCATTGTGAGTTCACACACATCCATTCTGTGACTTCAAACACCTCCAATCTGTGACTTCACACACCTCCATTCTATGACTTCACACACCTCCATTCTATGACTTCACACACCTCCATTCTATGAATTCACACACCTCCATTCTGTGACTTCACACACCTACATTCTATGACTTCACACACCTCCATTCTTTGACTTCACCTACCTCCATTCTGAGTTCACACCCCTCCATTCTGTGACTTCACACACCTTCATTCTGTGACTTCACACACCTCCATTCTATGACTTCACACACCTCCATTCTATGACTTCACACACCTCCATTCTGTGATTTCACACACCTCCATTCTATGACTTCACACACCCCCATTGTGACCTCACACACCACGATTCTATGATTTCACACACTTCCATTTTGATTTCACACACCTCCATTCTATGCCTTCACTCACTGCCATTCTGACTTCACACAGCTTCATTCTGAGACTTCACAAACCTCCATTCTATGATTTCACACACCTCCATACTGTGACTTCACACGTCCATCTATGACTTCAAACACCTCCATTCTGACTTCACACACCTCCATTGAATGACTTCACACACCTCCATTCTGTGCCTTCACACACCTCCATTCTATGACTTCACACACTTCCATTGTGACGTCACACACCTCCATTCTAGGAGTTAACACATCTCCATTCTATGACTTCACACACCTCCATTCTGACTTCACACACCTCCATTCTATGACTTCACAGACCTCGAATGTGACTTCACTCCCCTCCACTCTATGACTTCACACACCTCCATTCTATGACTTCCCACACCTCCTTTCTATGACTTCACCCAACTTCATTCAGCGACTTCACACCTCCATTCTGACTTCACACACATCCATTCTGTGACTTCACACACCTCCATTCAATGTCTTCACACACCTCCATTCTATGACTTCACACACCTCCATTCTTTGACTTCACATACCACTATTCTATGACTTCACACACCTTCATTCTTACTTCACAAACATCCATTCTATGACTTCACACACCTCCATTCTACGACTTCACACACCTCCATTATGTGACTTCACAAACCTCCATTCTGTGTTCACACACCTCAATTCTGTGACTTCACACACCACCAATCTGACTTCACACACCTCCATTCTATGACTTCACACACCTCCATTCTATGACTTCACACACCTCCATTCTGTGACTTCACACACCTCCATTCTGTGACTTCACACAGCTCCATTCTATGACTTCACACACCTCCATTCTGTGACGTCACACACCTCAATTCTTTGACTTCACACACCTTCATTCTTACTTCACAAACATCCATTCTATGACTTCACACACATACATTCTATCATTTCACACACCTCCATTTTGTGACTTCACACACCTCCATTCTATGATTTCACACACCTCCATTGTGACTTCACACACCTCCATTCTATGAGTTCACACACCTCCATTCTGACTTCACACACCTCCATTCTATGACTTCACACACCTCCATTCTGACTTCACACAGTCCATTCTGTGAGTTCACAAAACTCCTTTCTATAATTTCACACACCTCCATACTATGACTTCCCACACCTCCATCTATGACTTCCCACACCTCCATTCTGAGTTCATATACCTCCATTCTGTGACTTCACACACCTCAATTTGGACTTCCCACACCACCTTTTTGACTTCGCACTCCTCCGTTTTGACTTCACACACTTCCAATCTGTGACTTCACACACCTCCATTCTGTGACTTCACACACCTCTATTGTTTGACTTCACACACCTCCATTCTTTGACTTCACACACCTCCATTCCATGACTTCACACCTCCAATCTATGAGTTCACACACCTCCATTCTATGAGTTCACACACCTTAATTTTTACTTCACACACATCCATTCTATGACTTCACACACATTCAGTCTTACTTTAGAAACATCCATTCTATGACTTCACACACCTCCATTGTATGTCTTCACAAACCTCCATTCTGTGACTTCACACACCTCCATTCTGCGATTTCACACACCTCCATTCTATGAATTCACATACCTCCATTCTATGACTTCACACACCTCAATTCTGTGACTTCACACACATCCATTCTATGACTTCACACACCTCCATTCTATGACTTCACACACTTCCATTCTATGACTTCACACACCTCCATTCTGTGACTTCACACACCTCTATTGTGAGTTCAAACACCTCCATTCTGTGACTTCACACACCTCCATTCTGTGATTTCACACACCTCCATTCTATGAATTCACACACCTCCATTCTATGACTTCACACACCTCAATTCTGTGACTTCACACACATCCATTCTATGACTTCACACACCTCCATTTTGACTTCACACACTTCTATTCTATGACTTCACACACCTCCATTCTGACTTCACACAGCTCCATTCTGTGACTTCGCAAAACTCCATTCTATGATTTCACACACCTCCATTCTATGACTTCACACACATCCATTCTATGACTTCACACACCTCCATTCTTTGCCTTCACACACCTCTATTCTATGACTTCACACACCTTCATTCTTTCTTCACAAACATCCATTCTATGACTTCACACACATCCATTCTATGACTGCACACACATCCATTATGTGACTTCAAAAACCTCCATTCTGTGTTCACACACCTCAATTCTGTGACTTCACAAACCTCCATTCTGACTTCACACACCTCCATTCTATGACTTCACACACCTCCATTCTATGACTTCACACACCTGCATTCTGTGACTTCACCCACCTCCATTCTATGACTTCACACACCTCCATTGTGATTTCACACACCTCCGTTCTATGAGTTCACACACCTCCATTCTGATTTCAAACACCTCAATTCTATGACTTCACACACCTCCATTCTGACTTCACACACCTCCATTCTGTGACTTCAAACACCTCCATTCTATGATTTCAGACACCTCCATTGTATGATTTCACACACCTCCATTCTATGACTTCACACACCTCCATTCTATGCCTTCACTCACCTCCATTCTGAATTCACACACCTCCATTCTGTGACTTCACACAGCTCCATTCTATGACTTCACACAACTCCATTCTGTGACGTCACACACCTCAATTCTTTGACTTCACACACCTTCATTCTTACTTCACAAACATCCATTCTATGACTTCACACACATACATTCTATCATTTCACACACCTCCATTCTGACTTCACACAGCTCCATTCTGTGACTTCGCAAAACTCCATTCTATGATTTCACACACCTCCATTCTATGACTTCACACACATCCATTCTATGACTTCACACACCTCCATTCTTTGCCTTCACACACCTCTATTCTATGACTTCACACACCTTCATTCTTTCTTCACAAACATCCATTCTATGACTTCACACACATCCATTCTATGACTGCACACACATCCAATATGTGACTTCACAAACCTCCATTCTGTGTTCACACACCTCAATTCTGTGACTTCACACACCTCCATTCTGACTTCACACACCTCCATTCTATGACTTCACACACCTCCATTCTATGACTTCACTCACCTCCATTCTGAATTCACACACCTCCATTCTGTGACTTCACACAGCTCCATTCTATGACTTCACACAACTCCATTCTGTGACGTCACACACCTCAATTCTTTGACTTCACACACCTTCATTCTTACTTCACAAACATCCATTCTATGACTTCACACACATACATTCTATCATTTCACACACCTCCATTTTGTGACTTCACACACCTCCATTCTGTGATTTCACACACCTCCATTGTGACTTCACACACCTCCATTCTATGAGTTCACACACCTCCATTCTGACTTCAGACACCTCCATTCTATGACTTCACTCACCTCCATTCTGAATTCACACCCCTCCATTCTGTGACTTCTCACACCTCCATTCTGACTTCACACACCTCCATTCTATGATTTCACTCACCTCCATTCTGAATTCACACACCTCCATTCTGTGACTTCTCACACCTCCATTCTGACTTCACACACCTCCATTCCATGACTTCACACACCTCCATTCTATGAGTTCACACACCTCCATTCTATGAGTTCACACACCTTCATTTTGACTTCACACACCTCCATTCTATGACTTCACACACCTTCATTCTTGCTTCACAAACATCCATTCTATGACTTCACACACCTCCACTATATGACTTCATAAACCTCCCTTCTGTGACTTCACACACCTCCATTCTGAGTTCACACACCTCCATTCTGTGACTTCACACACCTCCATTTTGACTTCACACACCTCCATTCTATGACTTCACACACTTCAATTCTATGACTTCACACACCTCCATTCTGTGACTTCACACACCTCCATTGTGAGTTCACACACTTCCATTCTGTGACTTCACACACCTCCATTCTGTGTCTTCACACACCTCCATTCTATGACTTCACACACCTCCATTCTATGACTTCACACACCTCCATTCTATGAATTCACACCCCTCCATTCTGTGACTTCACACACCTACATTCTATGACTTCACACACCTCCATTCTTTGACTTCACCTACCTCCATTCTGAGTTCACACCCCTCCATTCTGTGACTTCACACACCTTCATTCTGTGACTTCACACACCTCCATTCTAGGACTTCACACACCTTCATTCTATGACTTCACACACCTCCATTCTGTGATTTCACACACCTCCATTCTATGACTTCACACACCTCCATTGTGACCTCACACACCACGATTCTATGATTTCACACACTTCCATTTTGACTTCACACACCTCCATTCTATGCCTTCACTCACTGCCATTCTGACTTCACACAGCTTCATTCTGAGCCTTCACAAACCTCCATTCTATGATTTCACACACCTCCATACTATGACTTCACACACGTCCATCTATGACTTCACACACCTCCATTGTACGACTTCACACACCTCCATTCTGTGACTTCACACACCTCCATTCTATTACTTCACACACTTCCATTGTGACTTCACACACCTCCATTCTATGAGTTAACACATCTCCATTCTATGACTTCACACACCTCCATTCTATGACTTCTCACACCTCCATTGACTTCTCACACCTCCATTCTGATTTCACACACCTCCATTCCATGACTTCACACACCTCCATTCTATGAGTTCACACACCTCCATTCTATGAGTTCACACACCTTCATTCCATGACTTCACACACCTCCATTCTATGACTTCACACACCTCCATTCTGACTTCACACACCTCCATTCTATGACTTCACACACCTCCGTTTTGACTTCAGACACTTCCAATCTGTGACTTCACACACCTCCATTCTGTGACTTCACACACCTCTATTGTTTGACTTCACACACCTCCATTCTTTGACTTCACACTCCTCCATTCTATGAGTTCACACACCTTAATTTTGACTTCACATACCTCCATTCTATGACTTCACACACATTCACTCTTACTTTAGATACATCCATTCTATGACTTCACACACCTCCATTGTATGTCTTCACAAATCTCCATTCTGTGATTTCACACACCTCAATTCTGTGACTTCACACGTCCATTCTGACTTCACAAACATCCATTCTATGACTTCACACACATACATTCTATCATTTCACACACCTCCATTCTATGACTTCAAACACCTCCATTATGTGACTTCACAAACCTTCATTCTGTGTTCAACACCTCAATTCTGTGACTTCACACACCACCAATCTGACTTCACACACCTCCATTCTATGACTTCACACACCTCCATTCTATGACTTCACACACCTCCATTCTGTGACTTCACACACCTCCATTCTGTGACTTCACACAGCTCCATTCTATGACTTCACACACCTCCATTCTGTGACGTCACACACCTCAATTCTTTGACTTCACACACCTTCATTCTTACTTCACAAACATCCATTCTATGACTTCACACACATACATTCTATCATTTCACACACCTCCATTTTGTGACTTCACACACCTCCATTCTATGATTTCACACACCTCCATTGTGACTTCACACACCTCCATTCTATGAGTTCACACACCTCCATTCTGACTTCACACACCTCCATTCTATGACTTCACACACCTCCATTCTGACTTCACACAGTCCATTCTGTGAGTTCACAAAACTCCTTTCTATAATTTCACACACCTCCATACTATGACTTCCCACACCTCCATCTATGACTTCCCACACCTCCATTCTGAGTTCATATACCTCCATTCTGTGACTTCACACACCTCAATTTGGACTTCCCACACCACCTTTTTGACTTCGCACTCCTCCGTTTTGACTTCACACACTTCCAATCTGTGACTTCACACACCTCCATTCTGTGACTTCACACACCTCTATTGTTTGACTTCACACACCTCCATTCTTTGACTTCACACACCTCCATTCCATGACTTCACACCTCCAATCTATGAGTTCACACACCTCCATTCTATGAGTTCACACACCTTAATTTTTACTTCACACACATCCATTCTATGACTTCACACACATTCAGTCTTACTTTAGAAACATCCATTCTATGACTTCACACACCTCCATTGTATGTCTTCACAAACCTCCATTCTGTGACTTCACACACCTCCATTCTGCGATTTCACACACCTCCATTCTATGAATTCACATACCTCCATTCTATGACTTCACACACCTCAATTCTGTGACTTCACACACATCCATTCTATGACTTCACACACCTCCATTCTATGACTTCACACACTTCCATTCTATGACTTCACACACCTCCATTCTGTGACTTCACACACCTCTATTGTGAGTTCAAACACCTCCATTCTGTGACTTCACACACCTCCATTCTGTGATTTCACACACCTCCATTCTATGAATTCACACACCTCCATTCTATGACTTCACACACCTCAATTCTGTGACTTCACACACATCCATTCTATGACTTCACACACCTCCATTTTGACTTCACACACTTCTATTCTATGACTTCACACACCTCCATTCTGACTTCACACAGCTCCATTCTGTGACTTCGCAAAACTCCATTCTATGATTTCACACACCTCCATTCTATGACTTCACACACATCCATTCTATGACTTCACACACCTCCATTCTTTGCCTTCACACACCTCTATTCTATGACTTCACACACCTTCATTCTTTCTTCACAAACATCCATTCTATGACTTCACACACATCCATTCTATGACTGCACACACATCCATTATGTGACTTCAAAAACCTCCATTCTGTGTTCACACACCTCAATTCTGTGACTTCACAAACCTCCATTCTGACTTCACACACCTCCATTCTATGACTTCACACACCTCCATTCTATGACTTCACACACCTGCATTCTGTGACTTCACCCACCTCCATTCTATGACTTCACACACCTCCATTGTGATTTCACACACCTCCGTTCTATGAGTTCACACACCTCCATTCTGATTTCAAACACCTCAATTCTATGACTTCACACACCTCCATTCTGACTTCACACACCTCCATTCTGTGACTTCAAACACCTCCATTCTATGATTTCAGACACCTCCATTGTATGATTTCACACACCTCCATTCTATGACTTCACACACCTCCATTCTATGCCTTCACTCACCTCCATTCTGAATTCACACACCTCCATTCTGTGACTTCACACAGCTCCATTCTATGACTTCACACAACTCCATTCTGTGACGTCACACACCTCAATTCTTTGACTTCACACACCTTCATTCTTACTTCACAAACATCCATTCTATGACTTCACACACATACATTCTATCATTTCACACACCTCCATTCTGACTTCACACAGCTCCATTCTGTGACTTCGCAAAACTCCATTCTATGATTTCACACACCTCCATTCTATGACTTCACACACATCCATTCTATGACTTCACACACCTCCATTCTTTGCCTTCACACACCTCTATTCTATGACTTCACACACCTTCATTCTTTCTTCACAAACATCCATTCTATGACTTCACACACATCCATTCTATGACTGCACACACATCCAATATGTGACTTCACAAACCTCCATTCTGTGTTCACACACCTCAATTCTGTGACTTCACACACCTCCATTCTGACTTCACACACCTCCATTCTATGACTTCACACACCTCCATTCTATGACTTCACTCACCTCCATTCTGAATTCACACACCTCCATTCTGTGACTTCACACAGCTCCATTCTATGACTTCACACAACTCCATTCTGTGACGTCACACACCTCAATTCTTTGACTTCACACACCTTCATTCTTACTTCACAAACATCCATTCTATGACTTCACACACATACATTCTATCATTTCACACACCTCCATTTTGTGACTTCACACACCTCCATTCTGTGATTTCACACACCTCCATTGTGACTTCACACACCTCCATTCTATGAGTTCACACACCTCCATTCTGACTTCAGACACCTCCATTCTATGACTTCACTCACCTCCATTCTGAATTCACACCCCTCCATTCTGTGACTTCTCACACCTCCATTCTGACTTCACACACCTCCATTCTATGATTTCACTCACCTCCATTCTGAATTCACACACCTCCATTCTGTGACTTCTCACACCTCCATTCTGACTTCACACACCTCCATTCCATGACTTCACACACCTCCATTCTATGAGTTCACACACCTCCATTCTATGAGTTCACACACCTTCATTTTGACTTCACACACCTCCATTCTATGACTTCACACACCTTCATTCTTGCTTCACAAACATCCATTCTATGACTTCACACACCTCCACTATATGACTTCATAAACCTCCCTTCTGTGACTTCACACACCTCCATTCTGAGTTCACACACCTCCATTCTGTGACTTCACACACCTCCATTTTGACTTCACACACCTCCATTCTATGACTTCACACACTTCAATTCTATGACTTCACACACCTCCATTCTGTGACTTCACACACCTCCATTGTGAGTTCACACACTTCCATTCTGTGACTTCACACACCTCCATTCTGTGTCTTCACACACCTCCATTCTATGACTTCACACACCTCCATTCTATGACTTCACACACCTCCATTCTATGAATTCACACCCCTCCATTCTGTGACTTCACACACCTACATTCTATGACTTCACACACCTCCATTCTTTGACTTCACCTACCTCCATTCTGAGTTCACACCCCTCCATTCTGTGACTTCACACACCTTCATTCTGTGACTTCACACACCTCCATTCTAGGACTTCACACACCTTCATTCTATGACTTCACACACCTCCATTCTGTGATTTCACACACCTCCATTCTATGACTTCACACACCTCCATTGTGACCTCACACACCACGATTCTATGATTTCACACACTTCCATTTTGACTTCACACACCTCCATTCTATGCCTTCACTCACTGCCATTCTGACTTCACACAGCTTCATTCTGAGCCTTCACAAACCTCCATTCTATGATTTCACACACCTCCATACTATGACTTCACACACGTCCATCTATGACTTCACACACCTCCATTGTACGACTTCACACACCTCCATTCTGTGACTTCACACACCTCCATTCTATTACTTCACACACTTCCATTGTGACTTCACACACCTCCATTCTATGAGTTAACACATCTCCATTCTATGACTTCACACACCTCCATTCTATGACTTCTCACACCTCCATTGACTTCTCACACCTCCATTCTGATTTCACACACCTCCATTCCATGACTTCACACACCTCCATTCTATGAGTTCACACACCTCCATTCTATGAGTTCACACACCTTCATTCCATGACTTCACACACCTCCATTCTATGACTTCACACACCTCCATTCTGACTTCACACACCTCCATTCTATGACTTCACACACCTCCGTTTTGACTTCAGACACTTCCAATCTGTGACTTCACACACCTCCATTCTGTGACTTCACACACCTCTATTGTTTGACTTCACACACCTCCATTCTTTGACTTCACACTCCTCCATTCTATGAGTTCACACACCTTAATTTTGACTTCACATACCTCCATTCTATGACTTCACACACATTCACTCTTACTTTAGATACATCCATTCTATGACTTCACACACCTCCATTGTATGTCTTCACAAATCTCCATTCTGTGATTTCACACACCTCAATTCTGTGACTTCACACGTCCATTCTGACTTCACAAACATCCATTCTATGACTTCACACACATACATTCTATCATTTCACACACCTCCATTTTGTGACTTCACACACCTCCATTCTATGATTTCACACACCTCCATTGTGACTTCACACACCTCCATTCTATGAGTTCACACACCTCCATTCTGACTTCACACACCTCCATTCTATGACTTCACACACCTCCATTCTGACTTCACACAGTCCATTCTGTGAGTTCACAAAACTCCTTTCTATAATTTCACACACCTCCATACTATGACTTCCCACACCTCCATCTATGACTTCCCACACCTCCATTCTGAGTTCATATACCTCCATTCTGTGACTTCACACACCTCAATTTGGACTTCCCACACCACCTTTTTGACTTCGCACTCCTCCGTTTTGACTTCACACACTTCCAATCTTTGACTTCACACACCTCCATTCTGTGACTTCACACACCTCTATTGTTTGACTTCACACACCTCCATTCTTTGACTTCACACACCTCCATTCCATGACTTCACACCTCCAATCTATGAGTTCACACACCTCCATTCTATGAGTTCACACACCTTAATTTTTACTTCACACACATCCATTCTATGACTTCACACACATTCAGTCTTACTTTAGAAACATCCATTCTATGACTTCACACACCTCCATTGTATGTCTTCACAAACCTCCATTCTGTGACTTCACACACCTCCATTCTGCGATTTCACACACCTCCATTCTATGAATTCACATACCTCCATTCTATGACTTCACACACCTCAATTCTGTGACTTCACACACATCCATTCTATGACTTCACACACCTCCATTCTATGACTTCACACACTTCCATTCTATGACTTCACACACCTCCATTCTGTGACTTCACACACCTCTATTGTGAGTTCAAACACCTCCATTCTGTGACTTCACACACCTCCATTCTGTGATTTCACACACCTCCATTCTATGAATTCACACACCTCCATTCTATGACTTCACACACCTCAATTCTGTGACTTCACACACATCCATTCTATGACTTCACACACCTCCATTTTGACTTCACACACTTCTATTCTATGACTTCACACACCTCCATTCTGACTTCACACAGCTCCATTCTGTGACTTCGCAAAACTCCATTCTATGATTTCACACACCTCCATTCTATGACTTCACACACATCCATTCTATGACTTCACACACCTCCATTCTTTGCCTTCACACACCTCTATTCTATGACTTCACACACCTTCATTCTTTCTTCAAAAACATCCATTCTATGACTTCACACACATCCATTCTATGACTGCACACACATCCATTATGTGACTTCACAAACCTCCATTCTGTGTTCACACACCTCAATTCTGTGACTTCACACACCTCCATTCTGACTTCACACACCTCCATTCTATGACTTCACACACCTCCATTCTATGACTTCACACACCTGCATTCTGTGACTTCACCCACCTCCATTCTATGACTTCACACACCTCCATTGTGATTTCACACACCTCCGTTCTATGAGTTCACACACCTCCATTCTGATTTCAAACACCTCAATTCTATGACTTCACACACCTCCATTCTGACTTCACACACCTCCATTCTGTGACTTCAAACACCTCCATTCTATGATTTCAGACACCTCCATTGTATGATTTCACACACCTCCATTCTATGACTTCACACACCTCCATTCTATGACTTCACTCACCTCCATTCTGAATTCACACACCTCCATTCTGTGACTTCACACAGCTCCATTCTATGACTTCACACAACTCCATTCTGTGACCTCACACACCTCAATTCTTTGACTTCACACACCTTCATTCTTACTTCACAAACATCCATTCTATGACTTCACACACATACATTCTATCATTTCACACACCTCCATTCTGACTTCACACAGCTCCATTCTGTGACTTCGCAAAACTCCATTCTATGATTTCACACACCTCCATTCTATGACTTCACACACATCCATTCTATGACTTCACACACCTCCATTCTTTGCCTTCACACACCTCTATTCTATGACTTCACACACCTTCATTCTTTCTTCACAAACATCCATTCTATGACTTCACACACATCCATTCTATGACTGCACACACATCCATTATGTGACTTCACATACCTCCATTCTGTGTTCACACACCTCAATTCTGTGACTTCACACACCTCCATTCTGACTTCACACACCTCCATTCTATGACTTCACACACCTCCATTCTATGACTTCACTCACCTCCATTCTGAATTCACACACCTCCATTCTGTGACTTCACACAGCTCCATTCTATGACTTCACACAACTCCATTCTGTGACGTCACACACCTCAATTCTTTGACTTCACACACCTTCATTCTTACTTCACAAACATCCATTCTATGACTTCACACACATACATTCTATCATTTCACACACCTCCATTTTGTGACTTCACACACCTCCATTCTGTGATTTCACACACCTCCATTGTGACTTCACACACCTCCATTCTATGAGTTCACACACCTCCATTCTGACTTCAGACACCTCCATTCTATGACTTCACTCACCTCCATTCTGAATTCACACCCCTCCATTCTGTGACTTCTCACACCTCCATTCTGACTTCACACACCTCCATTCTATGATTTCACTCACCTCCATTCTGAATTCACACACCTCCATTCTGTGACTTCTCACACCTCCATTCTGACTTCACACACCTCCATTCCATGACTTCACACACCTCCATTCTATGAGTTCACACACCTCCATTCTATGAGTTCACACACCTTCATTTTGAATTCACACACCTCCATTCTATGACTTCACACACCTTCATTCTTACTTCACAAACATCCATTCTATGACTTCACACACCTCCACTATATGACTTCATAAACCTCCCTTCTGTGACTTCACACACCTCCATTCTGAGTTCACACACCTCCATTCTGTGACTTCACACACCTCCATTTTGACTTCACACACCTCCATTCTATGACTTCACACACTTCAATTCTATGACTTCACACACCTCCATTCTGTGACTTCACACACCTCCATTGTGAGTTCACACACTTCCATTCTGTGACTTCACACACATCCATTCTGTGTCTTCACACACCTCCATTCTATGACTTCACACACCTGCATTCTATGACTTCACACACCTCCATTCTATGAATTCACACCCCTCCATTCTGTGACTTCACACACCTACATTCTATGACTTCACACACCTCCATTCTTTGACTTCACCTACCTCCATTCTGAGTTCACACCCCTCCATTCTGTGACTTCACACACCTTCATTCTGTGACTTCACACACCTCCATTCTAGGACTTCACACACCTTCATTCTATGACTTCACACACCTCCATTCTGTGATTTCACACACCTCCATTCTATGACTTCACACACCTCCATTGTGACCTCACACACCACGATTCTATGATTTCACAGACTTCCATTTTGACTTCACACACCTCCATTCTATGCCTTCACTCACTGCCATTCTGACTTCACACAGCTTCATTCTGAGCCTTCACAAACCTCCATTCTATGATTTCACACACCTCCATACTATGACTTCACACACGTCCATCTATGACTTCACACACCTCCATTGTACGACTTCACACACCTCCATTCTGTGACTTCACACACCTCCATTCTATTACTTCACACACTTCCATTGTGACTTCACACACCTCCATTCTATGAGTTAACACATCTCCATTCTATGACTTCACACACCTCCATTCTATGACTTCTCACACCTCCATTGACTTCTCACACCTCCATTCTGATTTCACACACCTCCATTCCATGACTTCACACACCTCCATCCTATGAGTTCACACACCTCCATTCTATGAGTTCACACACCTTCATTCCATGACTTCACACACCTCCATTCTATGACTTCACACACCTCCATTCTGACTTCACACACCTCCATTCTATGACTTCACACACCTCCGTTTTGACTTCAGACACTTCCAATCTGTGACTTCACACACCTCCATTCTGTGACTTCACACACCTCTATTGTTTGACTTCACACACCTCCATTCTTTGACTTCACACACCTCCATTCTATGAGTTCACACACCTTAATTTTGACTTCACATACCTCCATTCTATGACTTCACACACATTCACTCTTACTTTAGATACATCCATTCTATGACTTCACACACCTCCATTCTATGACTTCACACACCTCCATTCTGTGACTTCACACACCTCCATTCTGTGATTTCACACACCTCCATTCTATGAATTCACACACCTCCATTCTGTGACTTCACCCACCTCAATTCTATGACTTCACACACCTCCATTCTATGACTTCAAACACCTCCATTATGTGACTTCACAAACCTTCATTCTGTGTTCAACACCTCAATTCTGTGACTTCACACACCTCCAATCTGACTTCACACACCTCCATTCTATGACTTCACACACCTCCATTCTATGACTTCACACACCTCCATTCTGTGACTTCACACACCTCCATTTGTGACTTCACACACCAACATTTTGACTTCACACACCTCCGTTTTGACTTCAGACACTTCCAATCTGTGACTTCACACACCTCCATTCTGTGACTTCACACACCTCTATTGTTTGACTTCACACACCTCCACTCATTGACTTCACACACCTCCATTCTATGAGTTCACACACCTTAATTTTGACTTCACACACCTCCATTCTAGGACTTCACACACATTCACTCTTACTTTAGATACATCCATTCTATGACTTCACACACCTCCATTGTATGTCTTCACAAACCATCATTCTGTGATTTCACACACCTCAATTCTGTGACTTCACACGTCCATTCTGACTTCACACACCTCCATTCTATGACTTCACACACTTCCATTCTATGACTTCACACACCTCCATTCTGTGACTTCACACACCTATATTGTGAGTTCAAACACCTCCATTCTGTGACTTCACACACCTCCATTCTGTGATTTCACACACCTCCATTCTTTGACTTCACCTACCTCCATTCTGAGTTCACACCCCTCCATTCTGTGACTTCACACACCTTCATTCTGTGACTTCACACACCTCCATTCTGTGACTTCACACACCTCCATTCTATGACTTCACACAGCTCCATTCTGTGATTTCACACACCTCCATTCTATGACTTCACACACCTCCAGTGTGATCTCACACACCACGATTCTATGATTTCACAGACTTCCATTTTGACTTCACACACCTCCATTCTATGCCTTCACTCACTGCCATTCTGACTTCACACAGCTTCATTCTGAGCCTTCACAAACCTCCATTCTATGATTTCACACACCTCCATACTATGACTTCACACACGTCCATCTATGACTTCACACACCTCCATTGTACGACTTCACACACCTCCATTCTGTGACTTCACACACCTCCATTCTATTACTTCACACACTTCCATTGTGACTTCACACACCTCCATTCTATGAGTTAACACATCTCCATTCTATGACTTCACACACCTCCATTCTATGACTTCTCACACCTCCATTGACTTCTCACACCTCCATTCTGATTTCACACACCTCCATTCCATGACTTCACACACCTCCATTCTATGAGTTCACACACCTCCATTCTATGAGTTCACACACCTTCATTCCATGACTTCACACACCTCCATTCTATGACTTCACACACCTCCATTCTGACTTCACACACCTCCATTCTATGACTTCACACACCTCCGTTTTGACTTCAGACACTTCCAATCTGTGACTTCACACACCTCCATTCTGTGACTTCACACACCTCTATTGTTTGACTTCACACACCTCCATTCTTTGACTTCACACACCTCCATTCTATGAGTTCACACACCTTAATTTTGACTTCACATACCTCCATTCTATGACTTCCCACACATTCACTCTTACTTTAGATACATCCATTCTATGACTTCACACACCTCCATTCTATGACTTCACACACCTCCATTCTGTGACTTCACACACCTCCATTCTGTGATTTCACACACCTCCATTCTATGAATTCACACACCTCCATTCTGTGACTTCACCCACCTCAATTCTATGACTTCACACACCTCCATTCTATGACTTCAAACACCTCCATTATGTGACTTCACAAACCTTCATTCTGTGTTCAACACCTCAATTCTGTGACTTCACACACCTCCAATCTGACTTCACACACCTCCATTCTATGACTTCACACACCTCCATTCTATGACTTCACACACCTCCATTCTGTGACTTCACACACCTCCATTTGTGACTTCACACACCAACATTTTGACTTCACACACCTCCGTTTTGACTTCAGACACTTCCAATCTGTGACTTCACACACCTCCATTCTGTGACTTCACACACCTCTATTGTTTGACTTCACACACCTCCACTCATTGACTTCACACACCTCCATTCTATGAGTTCACACACCTTAATTTTGACTTCACACACCTCCATTCTAGGACTTCACACACATTCACTCTTACTTTAGATACATCCATTCTATGACTTCACACACCTCCATTGTATGTCTTCACAAACCATCATTCTGTGATTTCACACACCTCAATTCTGTGACTTCACACGTCCATTCTGACTTCACACACCTCCATTCTATGACTTCACACACTTCCATTCTATGACTTCACACACCTCCATTCTGTGACTTCACACACCTATATTGTGAGTTCAAACACCTCCATTCTGTGACTTCACACACCTCCATTCTGTGATTTCACACACCTCCATTCTTTGACTTCACCTACCTCCATTCTGAGTTCACACCCCTCCATTCTGTGACTTCACACACCTTCATTCTGTGACTTCACACACCTCCATTCTGTGACTTCACACACCTCCATTCTATGACTTCACACAGCTCCATTCTGTGATTTCACACACCTCCATTCTATGACTTCACACACCTCCAGTGTGATCTCACACACCACGATTCTATGATTTCACACACTTCCATTTTGACTTCACACACCTCCATTCTATGCCTTCACTCACTGCCATTCTGACTTCACACAGCTTCATTCTGAGCCTTCACAAACCTCCATTCTATGATTTCACACACCTCCATACTATGACTTCACACACGTCCATCTATGACTTCACACACGTCCATTCTGACTTCTCACACCTCCATTGTATGACTTCACACACCTCCATTCTGTGCCTTCACACACCTCCATTCTATGACTTCACACACTTCCATTGTGACGTCACACACCTCCATTCTATGAGTTAACACATCTCCATTCTATGACTTCACACACCTCCATTCTGACTTCACACACCTCCATTCTATGACTTCATAGACCTCGAATGTGACTTCACTCACCTCCACTCTATGACTTCACACTCCTCCATTCTATGACTTCCCACACCTCCTTTCTATGACTTCACCCAACTCCATTCAGCGACTTCCCACCTCCATTCTGACTTCACACACCTCCATTCTGTGACTTTACATACCTCCATTCTATGACTTCACACACCTCCATTCTATGACTTCACACACCTCCATTCTTTGACTTCACACACCACTATTCTATGACTTCACACACCTTCATTCTTACTTCACAAACATCCATTCTATGACTTCACACACCTCCATTCTACGACTTAACATACCTCCATTATGTGACTTTACAAACCTCCATTCTGTGTTCACACACCTCAATTCTGTGACTTCACACACCTCCAATCTGACTTCACACACCTCCATTCTATGACTTCACACACCTCCATTCTATGACTTCACACACCTCCATTCTCTGACTTCACACACCTCCATTCTGTGACTTCACACAGCTCCATTCTATGACTTCACACAACTCCATTCTGTGACGTCACACACCTCAATTCTTTGACTTCACACACCTTCATTCTTACTTCACAAACATCCATTCTATGACTTCACACACATACATTCTATCATTTCACACACCTCCATTTTGTGACTTCACACACCTCCATTCTATGATTTCACACACCTCCATTGTGACTTCACACACCTCCATTCTATGAGTTCACACAACTCCTTTCTGACTTCAAACACCTCCATTCTATGACTTCACACACCTCCATTCTGACTTCACACAGTCCATTCTGTGAGTTCACAAAACTCCTTTCTATAATTTCACACACCTCCATACTATGACTTCCCACACCTCCATCTATGACTTCACACACCTCCATTCTGAGTTCACATACCTCCATTCTGTGACTTCACACACCTCCATTTGTGACTTCCCACACCACCTTTTTGACTTCACACTCCTCCGTTTTGACTTCACACACTTCCAATCTGTGACTTCACACACCTCCATTCTGTGACTTCACACACCTCTATTGTTTGACTTCACACACCTCCATTCTTTCAGTTCACACACCTCCATTCCATGACTTCACACCTCCAATCTATGAGTTCACACACCTCCATTCTATGAGTTCACACACCTTAATTTTGACTTCACACACCTCCATTCTATGACTTCACACACATTCAGTCTTACTTTAGAAACATCCAATCTATGACTTCACACACCTCCATTATATGACTTCATAAACTTCCCTTCTGTGACTTCACACACCTCCATTCTGTGACTTCACACACCTCAATTTTGACTTCACACACCTCCATTCTATGACTTCACACACTTCAATTCTATGACTTCACACACCTCCATTCTGTGTCTTCACACACCTCCATTGTGAGTTCACACACATCCATTCTGTGACTTCAAACACCTCCAATCTGTGACTTCACACACCTCCATTCTATGACTTCACACACCACCATCCTATGACTTCACACACCTCCATTCTATGACTTCACCTACCTCCATTCTGAGTTCACACCCCTCCATTCTGTGACTTCACACACCTTCATTCTGTGACTTCACACACCTCCATTCTATGACTTCACACACCTCCATTCTATGACTTCACACACCTCCATTCTTTGACTTCACCTACCTCCATTCTGAGTTCACACCCCTCCATTCTGTGACTTCACACACCTTCATTCTGTGACTTCACACACCTCCATTCTATGACTTCACACACCTCCATTCTATGACTTCACACACCTCCATTGTGACCTCACACACCACGATTCTATGATTTCACACACTTCCATTTTGATTTCACACACCTCCATTCTATGCCTTCACTCACTGCCATTCTGACTTCACACAGCTTCATTCTGAGACTTCACAAACCTCCATTCTATGATTTCACACACCTCCATACTATGACTTCACACACGTCCATCTATGACTTCAAACACCTCCATTCTGACTTCACACACCTCCATTGAATGACTTCAAACACCTCCATTCTGTGACTTCACACACCTCCATTCTATGACTTAACACACTTCCATTGTGACGTCACACACCTCCATTCTAGGAGTTAACACATCTCCATTCTATGACTTCACACACCTCCATTCTGACTTCACACACCTCCATTCTATGACTTCACAGACCTCGAATGTGACTTCACTCCCCTCCACTCTATGACTTCACACACCTCCATTCTATGACTTCCCACACCTCCTTTCTATGACTTCACCCAACTCCATTCAGCGACTTCACACCTCCGTTCTGACTTCACACACCTCCATTCTGTGACTTCACACACCTCCATTCAATTTCTTCACACACCTCCATTCTATGACTTCACACACCTCCATTCTTTGACTTCACATACCACTATTCTATGACTTCACACACCTTCATTCTTACTTCACAAACATCCATTCTATGACTTCACACACCTCCATTCTACGACTTCACACACCTCCATTATGTGACTTCACACACCTCCATTCTGTGACTTCACACACCTCCAATCTGACTTCACACACTTCCATTCTATGACTTCACACACCTCCATTCTATGACTTCACACACCTCCATTCTGTGACTTCACACACCTCCATTCTGTGACTTCACACAGCTCCATTCGATGACTTCACACAACTCCATTCTTACTTCACAAACATCCATTCTATGACTTCACACACATACATTCTATCATTTCACACACCTCCATTTTGTGACTTCACACACCTCCATTCTATGATTTCACACACCTCAATTGTGACTTCACACACCTCCATTCTATGAGTTCACACACCTCCATTCTGACTTCACACACCTCCATTCTATGACTTCACACACCTCCATTCTGACTTCACACAGTCCATTCTGTGAGTTCACAAAACTCCTTTCTATAATTTCACACACCTCCATACTATGACTTCCCACACCTCCATCTATGACTTCCCACACCTCCATTCTGAGTTCACATACCTCCATTCTGTGACTTCACACACCTCAATTTGTGACTTCCCACACCACCTTTTTGACTTCGCACTCCTCCGTTTTGACTTCACACACTTCCAATCTGTGACTTCACACACCTCCATTCTGTGACTTCACACACCTCTATTGTTTACTTCACACACCTCCATTCTTTGACTTCACACACCTCCATTCCATGACTTCACACCTCCAATCTATGAGTTCGCACACCTCCATTCTATGAGTTCACACACCTTAATTTTTACTTCACTCACATCCATTCTATGACTTCACACACATTCAGTCTTACTTTAGAAACATCCATTCTATGACTTCACACACCTCCATTGTATGTCTTCACAAACCTCCATTCTGTGACTTCACACACCTCCATTCTGCGATTTCACACACCTCCATTCTATGAATTCACATACCTCCATTCTATGACTTCACACACCTCAGTTCTGTGACTTCACACACATCCATTCTATGACTTCACACACCTCCATTCTATGACTTCACACACTTCCATTCTATGACTTCACACACCTCCATTCTGTGACTTCACACACCTCTATTGTGAGTTCAAACACCTCCATTCTGTGACTTCACACACCTCCATTCTGTGATTTCACACACCTCCATTCTATGAATTCACACACCTCCATTCTATGACTTCACACACCTCAATTCTGTGACTTCACACACATCCATTCTATGACTTCACACACCTCCATTTTGACTTCACACACTTCTATTCTATGACTTCACACACCTCCATTCTGACTTCACACAGCTCCATTCTGTGACTTCGCAAAACTCCATTCTATGATTTCACACACCTCCATTCTATGACTTCACACACATCCATTCTATGACTTCACACACCTCCATTCTTTGCCTTCACACACCTCTATTCTATGACTTCACACACCTTCATTCTTTCTTCACAAACATCCATTCGATGACTTCACACACATCCATTCTATGACTGCACACACATCCATTATGTGACTTCACAAACCTCCATTCTGTGTTCACACACCTCAATTCTGTGACTTCACACACCTCCATTCTGACTTCACACACCTCCATTCTATGACTTCACACACCTCCATTCTATGGCTTCACACACCTGCATTCTGTGACTTCACCCACCTCCATTCTATGACTTCACACACCTCCATTGTGATTTCACACACCTCCGTTCTATGAGTTCAGACACCTCCATTCTGATTTCAAACACCTCAATTCTATGACTTCACACACCTCCATTCTGACTTCACACACCTCCATTCTGTCACTTCAAACACCTCCATTCTATGATTTCAGACACCTCCATTGAATGATTTCACACACCTCCACTCTATGACTTCACACACCTCCATTCTATGACTTCACTCACCTCCATTCTGAATTCACACACCTCCATTCTGTGACTTCACACAGCTCCATTCTATGACTTCACACAACTCCATTCTGTGACGTCATACACCTCAATTCTTTGACTTCACACACCTTCACTCTTACTTCACAAACATCCATTCTATGACTTCACACACATACATTCTATCATTTCACACACCTCCATTCTGACTTCACACAGCTCCATTCTGTGACTTCGCAAAACTCCATTCTATGATTTCACACACCTCCATTCTATGACTTCACACACATCCATTCTATGACTTCACACACCTCCATTCTTTGCCTTCACACACCTCTATTCTATGACTTCACACACCTTCATTCTTTCTTCACAAACATCCATTCGATGACTTCACACACATCCATTCTATGACTGCACACACATCCATTATGTGACTTCACAAACCTCCATTCTGTGTTCACACACCTCAATTCTGTGACTTCACACACCTCCATTCTGACTTCACACACCTCCATTCTGTGACTTCACACACCTCCATTCTATGACTTCACACACCTGCATTCTGTGACTTCACCCACCTCCATTCTATGACTTCACACACCTCCATTGTGATTTCACACACCTCCGTTCTATGAGTTCACACACCTCCATTCTGATTTCAAACACCTCAATTCTATGACTTCACACACCTCCATTCTGACTTCACACACCTCCATTCTGTGACTTCAAACACCTCCATTCTATGATTTCAGACACCTCCATTGTATGATTTCACACACCTCCATTCTCTGACTTCACACACCTCCATTCTATGACTTCACTCACCTCCATTCTGAATTCACACACCTCCATTCTGTGACTTCACACAGCTCCATTCTATGACTTCACACAACTCCATTCTGTGACGTCACACACCTCAATTCTTTGACTTCACACAACTTCATTCTTACTTCACAAACATCCATTCTATGACTTCACACACATACATTCTATCATTTCACACACCTCCATTTTGTGACTTCACACACCTCCATTCTGTGATTTCACACACCTCCATTGTGACTTCACACACCTCCATTCTATGAGTTCACACACCTCCATTCTGACTTCAGACACCTCCATTCTATGACTTCACTCACCTCCATTCTGAATTCACATCCCTCCATTCTGTGACTTCTCACACCTCCATTCTGACTTCACACACCTCCATTCTATGACTTCACTCACCTCCATTCTGAATTCACACACCTCCATTCTGTGACTTCTCACACCTCCATTCTGACTTCACACACCTCCATTCCATGACTTCACACACCTCCATTCTATGAGTTCCCACACCTCCATTCTATGAGTTCACACACCTTCATTTTGACTTCACACACCTCCATTCTATGACTTCACACACCTTCATTCTTACTTCACAAACATCAATTCTATGACTTCACACACCTCCACTATATGACTTCATAAACCTCCCTTCTGTGACTTCACACACCTCCATTCTGAGTTCACACACCTCCATTCTGTGACTTCACACACCTCCATTTTGACTTCACACACCTCCATTCTATGACTTCACACACTTCAATTCTATGACTTCACACACCTCCATTCTGTGACTTCACACACCTCCATTGTGAGTTCACACACTTCCATTCTGTGACTTCACACACATCCATTCTGTGTCTTCACACACCTCCATTCTATGACTTCACACACCTGCATTCTATGACTTCACACACCTCCATTCTATGAATTCACACCCCTCCATTCTGTGACTTCACACACCTACATTCTATGACTTCACACACCTCCATTCTTTGACTTCACCTACCTCCATTCTGAGTTCACACCCCTCCATTCTGTGACTTCACACACCTTCATTCTGTGACTTCACACACCTCCATTCTAGGACTTCACACACCTTCATTCTATGACTTCACACACCTCCATTCTGTGATTTCACACACCTCCATTCTATGACTTCACACACCTCCATTGTGACCTCACACACCACGATTCTATGATTTCAAACACTTCCATTTGGACTTCACACACCTCCATTCTATGCCTTCACTCACTGCCATTCTGACTTCACACAGCTTCATTCTGAGCCTTCACAAACCTCCATTCTATGATTTCACACACCTCCATACTATGACTTCACACACGTCCATCTATGACTTCACACACCTCCATTGTACGACTTCACACACCTCCATTCTGTGACTTCACACACCTCCATTCTATTACTTCACACACTTCCATTGTGACTTCACACACCTCCATTCTATGAGTTAACACATCTCCATTCTATGACTTCACACACCTCCATTCTGACTTCACACACCTCCATTCTATGACTTCATAGACCTCGAATGTGACTTCACTCACCTCCACTCTATGACTTCACATTCCTCCGTTCTATGACTTCACACACCTCCATTCTATGACTTCTCACACCTCCATTGACTTCACACACCTCCATTCTATGACTTCACTCACCTCCATTCTGAATTCACACACCTCCATTCTGTGACTTCTCACACCTCCATTCTGATTTCACACACCTCCATTCCATGACTTCACACACCTCCATTCTATGAGTTCACACACCTCCATTCTATGAGTTCACACACCTTCATTTTGACTTCACACACCTCCATTCTATGACTTCACACACCTTCATTCTTACTTCACAAACATCCATTCTATGACTTCACACACCTCCATTATATGACTTCATAAACCTCCCTTCTGTGACATCACACACCTCCATTCTGAGTTCACACACCTCCATTCTGTGACTTCACACACCTCCATTTGTGACTTCACACACCAACTTTTTGACTTCACACACCTCCGTTTTGACTTCAGACACTTCCAATCTGTGACTTCACACACCTCCATTCTGTGACTTCACACACCTCTATTGTTTGACTTCACACACCTCCATTCTTTGACTTCACACACCTCCATTCTATGAGTTCACACACCTTAATTTTGACTTCACACACCTCCATTCTAGGACTTCACACACATTCACTCTTACTTTAGATACATCCATTCTATGACTTCACACACCTCCATTGTATGTCTTCACAAACCTCCATTCTGTGATTTCACACACCTCAATTCTGTGACTTCACACGTCCATTCTGACTTCACACACCTCCATTCTATGACTTCACACACTTCCATTCTATGACTTCACACACCTCCATTCTGTGACTTCACACACCTCTATTGTGAGTGCAAACACCTCCATTCTGTGACTTCACACACCTCCATTCTGTGATTTCACACACCTCCATTCTATGAATTCACACACCTCCATTCTGTGACTTCACTCACCTCAATTCTATGACTTCACACACCTCCATTCTATGACTTCAAACACCTCCATTATGTGACTTCACAAACCTTCAATCTGTGTTCAACACCTCAATTCTGTGACTTCACACACCTCCAATCTGACTTCACACACCTCCATTCTATGACTTCACACACCTCCATTCTATGACTTCACACACCTCCATTCTGTGACTTCACACACCTCCATTCTAGACTTCACACACCTTCATTCTTACTTCACAAACATCCATTCTATGACTTCACACACATACATTCTATCATTTCACACACCTCCATTTTGTGACTTCACACACCTCCATTCTATGATTTCACACACCTCCATTGTGACTTCACACACCTCCATTCTATGAGTTCACACACCTCCATTCTGACTTCACACACCTCCATTCTATGACTTCACACACCTCCATTCTGACTTCACACAGTCCATTCTGTGAGTTCACAAAACTCCTTTCTATAATTTCACACACCTCCATACTATGACTTCCCACACCTCCATCTATGACTTCACACACCTCCATTCTGAGTTCACATACCTCCATTCTGTGACTTCACACACCTCCATTTGTGACTTCCCACACCACCTTTTTGACTTCACACTCCTCCGTTTTGACTTCACACACTTCCAATCTGTGACTTCACACACCTCCATTCTGTGACTTCACACACCTCTATTGTTTGACTTCACACACCTCCATTCTTTGAGTTCACACACCTCCATTCCATGACTTCACACCTCCAATCTATGAGTTCACACACCTCCATTCTATGAGTTCACACACCTTAATTTTGACTTCACACACCGCCATTCTATGACTTCACACACATTCAGTCTTACTTTAGAAACATCCATTCTATGACTTCACACACCTCCATTATATGACTTCATAAACCTCCCTTCTGTGACTTCACACACCTCCATTCTGTGACTTCACACACCTCCATTGTGAGTTCACACACATCCATTCTGTGACTTCAAACACCTCCAATCTGTGACTTCACACACCTCCATTCTATGACTTCACACACCTCCATTCTATGACTTCACACACCTCCATTCTATGAATTCACACACCTCCATTCTGTGACTTCACACACCTACATTCTATGACTTCACACACCTCCATTCTTTGACTTCACCTACCTCCACTCTGAGTTCACACCCCTCCATTCTGTGACTTCACACACCTTCATTCTGTGACTTCACACACCTCCATTCTATGACTTCACACACCTCCATTCTATGACTTCACACACCTCCATTCTGTGGTTTCACACACCTCCATTCTATGACTTCACACACCTCCATTGTGACCTCACACACCACGATTCTATGATTTCACACACTTCCATTTTGATTTCACACACCTCCATTCTATGCCTTCACTCACTGCCATTCTGACTTCACACAGCTTCATTCTGAGACTTCACAAACCTCCATTCTATGATTTCACACACCTCCATACTATGACTTCACACACGTCCATCTATGACTTCAAACACCTCCATTCTGACTTCACACACCTCCATTGAATGACTTCACACACCTCCATTCTGTGCCTTCACACACCTCCATTCTATGACTTCACACACTTCCATTGTGACGTCACACACCTCCATTCTAGGAGTTAACACATCTCCATTCTATGACTTCAAACACCTCCATTCTGACTTCACACACCTCCATTCTATGACTTCACAGACCTCGAATGTGACTTCACTCCCCTCCACTCTATGACTTCACACACCTCCATTCTATGACTTCCCACACCTCCTTTCTATGACTTCACCCAACTCCATTCAGCGACTTCACACCTCCGTTCTGACTTCACACACATCCATTCTGTGACTTCACACACCTCCATTCAATGTTTTCACACACCTCCATTCTAAGACTTCACAAACCTCCATTCTAAGACTTCACAAACCTCCATTCTTTGACTTCACATACCACTATTCTATGACTTCACACACCTTCATTCTTACTTCACAAACATCCATTCTATGACTTCACACACCTCCATTCTACGACTTCACACACCTCCATTATGTGACTTCACAAACCTACATTCTGTGTTCACACACCTCAATTCTGTGACTTCACACACCTCCATTCTGACTTCACACACCTCCATTCTGTGACTTCACACACCTCCATTCTATGACTTCACACACCTGCATTCTGTGACTTCACCCACCTCCATTCTATGACTTCACACACCTCCATTGTGATTTCACACACCTCCGTTCTATGAGTTCACACACCTCCATTCTGATTTCAAACAGCCCAATTCTATGACTTCACACACCTCCATTCTGACTTCACACACCTCCATTCTGTGACTTCAAACACCTCCATTCTATGATTTCAGACACCTCCATTTTATGATTTCACACACCTCCATTCTATGACTTCACACACCTCCATTCTATGACTTCACTCACCTCCATTCTGAATTCACACACCTCCACTCTGTGACTTCACACAGCTCCATTCTATGACTTCACACAACTCCATTCTGTGACGTCACACACCTCAATTCTTTGACTTCACACACCTTCATTCTTACTTCACAAACATCCATTCTATGACTTCACACACATACATTCTATCATTTCACACACCTCCATTTTGTGACTTCACACACCTCCATTCTGTGATTTCACACACCTCCATTGTGACTTCACACACCTCCATTCTATGAGTTCACACACCTCCATTCTGACTTCAGACACCTCCATTCTATGACTTCACTCACCTCCATTCTGAATTCACACCCCTCCATTCTGTGACTTCTCACACCTCCATTCTGACTTCACACACCTCCATTCTATGACTTCACTCACCTCCATTCTGAATTCACACACCTCCATTCTGTGACTTCTCACACCTCCATTCTGACTTCACACACCTCCATTCCATGACTTCACACACCTCCATTCTATGAGTTCACACACCTCCATTCTATGACTTCACACACCTTCATTTTGACTTCACACACCTCCATTCTATGACTTCACACACCTTCATTCTTACTTCACAAACATCCATTCTATGACTTCACACACCTCCACTATATGACTTCATAAACCTCCCTTCTGTGACTTCACACACCTCCATTCTGAGTTCACACACCTCCATTCTGTGACTTCACACACCTCCATTTTGACTTCACACACCTCCATTCTATGACTTCACACACTTCAATTCTATGACTTCACACACCTCCATTCTGTGACTTCACACACCTCCATTGTGAGTTCACACACTACCATTCTCTGACTTCACACACCTCCATTCTGTGTCTTCACACACCTCCATTCTATGACTTCACACACCTCCATTCTATGACTTCACACACCTCCATTCTATGAATTCACACCCCTCCATTCTGTGACTTCACACACCTACATTCTATGACTTCACACACCTCCATTCTTTGACTTCACCTACCTCCATTCTGAGTTCACACCCCTCCATTCTGTGACTTCACACACCTTCATTCTGTGACTTCACACACCTCCATTCTAGGACTTCACACACCTTCATTCTATGACTTCACACATCTCCATTCTGTGATTTCACACCCCTCCATTCTATGACTTCACACACCTCCATTGTGACCTCACACACCACGATTCTATGATTTCACACACTTCCATTTTGACTTCACACACCTCCATTCTATGCCTTCACTCACTGCCATTCTGACTTCACACAGCTTCATTCTGAGCCTTCACAAACCTCCATTCTATGATTTCACACACCTCCGTACTATGACTTCACACACGTCCATCTATGACTTCACACACCTCCATTGTACGACTTCACACACCTCCATTCTGTGACTTCACACACCTCCATTCTATTACTTCACACACTTCCATTGTGACTTCACACACCTCCATTCTATGAGTTAACACATCTCCATTCTATGACTTCACACACCTCCATTCTGACTTCACACACCTCCATTCTATGACTTCATAGACCTCGAATGTGACTTCACTCACCTCCACTCTATGACTTCACATTCCTCCATTCTATGACTTCACTCACCTCCATTCTATGACTTCTCACACCTCCATTGACTTCACACACCTCCATTCTTTGACTTCACTCAACTCCATTCTGAATTCACACACCTCCATTCTGTGACTTCTCACACCTCCATTCTGATTTCACACACCTCCATTCCATGACTTCACACACCTCCATTCTATGAGTTCACACACCTCCATTCTATGAGTTCATACACCTTAATTTTGACTTCACACACCGCCATTCTATGACTTCACACACATTCAGTCTTACTTTAGAAACATCCATTCTATGACTTCACACACCTCCATTATATGACTTCATAAACCTCCCTTCTGTGACTTCACACACCTCCATTCTGTGACTTCACACACCTCCATTGTGAGTTCACACACATCCATTCTGTGACTTCAAACACCTCCAATCTGTGACTTCACACACCTCCATTCTATGACTTCACACACCTCCATTCTATGACTTCACACACCTCCATTCTATGAATTCACACACCTCCATTCTGTGACTTCACACACCTACATTCTATGACTTCACACACCTCCATTCTTTGACTTCACCTACCTCCATTCTGAGTTCACACCCCTCCATTCTGTGACTTCACACACCTTCATTCTGTGACTTCACACACCTCCATTCTATGACTTCACACACCTCCAATCTATGACTTCACACACCTCCATTCTGTGATTTCACACACCTCCATTCTATGACTTCACACACCACCATTGTGACCTCACACACCACGATTCTATGATTTCACACACTTCCATTTTGATTTCACACACCTCCATTCTATGCCTTCACTCACTGCCATTCTGACTTCACACAGCTTCATTCTGAGACTTCACAAACCTCCATTCTATGATTTCACACACCTCCATACTATGACTTCACACACGTCCATCTATGACTTCAAACACCTCCATTCTGACTTCACACACCTCCATTGAATGACTTCACACACCTCCATTCTGTGCCTTCACACACCTCCATTCTATGACTTCACACACTTCCATTGTGACGTCACACACCTCCATTCTAGGAGTTAACACATCTCCAATCTATGACTTCAAACACCTCCATTCTGACTTCACACACCTCCATTATATGACTTCACAGACCTCGAATGTGACTTCACTCCCCTCCACTCTATGACTTCACACACCTCCATTCTATGACTTCCCACACCTCCTTTCTATGACTTCACCCAACTCCATTCAGCGACTTCACACCTCCGTTCTGACTTCACACACATCCATTCTGTGACTTCACACACCTCCATTCAATGTTTTCACACACCTCCATTCTATGACTTCACACACCTCCATTCTTTGACTTCACATACCACTATTCTATGACTTCACACACCTTCATTCTTACTTCACAAACATCCATTCTATGACTTCACACACCTCCATTCTACGACTTCACACACCTCCATTATGTGACTTCACAAACCTCCATTCTGTGTTCACACACCTCAATTCTGTGACTTCACACACCTCCATTCTGACTTCACACACCTCCATTCTGTGACTTCACACACCTCCATTCTATGACTTCACACACCTGCATTCTGTGACTTCACCCACCTCCATTCTATGACTTCACACACCTCCATTGTGATTTCACACACCTCCGTTCTATGAGTTCACACACCTCCATTCTGATTTCAAACACCTCAATTCTATGACTTCACACACCTCCATTCTGACTTCACACACCTCCATTCTGTGACTTCAAACACCTCCATTCTATGATTTCAGACACCTCGATTGTATGATTTCACACACGTCCATTCTATGACTTCACACACCTCCATTCTATGACTTCACTCACCTCCATTCTGAATTCACACACCTCCATTCTGTGACTTCACACAGCTCCATTCTATGACTTCACACAACTCCACTCTGTGACGTCACACACCTCAATTCTTTGACTTCACACACCTTCATTCTTACTTCACAAACATCCATTCTATGACTTCACACACATACATTCTATCATTTCACACACCTCCATTTTGTGACTTCACACACCTCCATTCTGTGATTTCACACACCTCCATTGTGACTTCACACACCTCCATTCTATGAGTTCACACACCTCCATTCTGACTTCAGACACCTCCATTCTATGACTTCACTCACCTCCATTCTGAATTCACACCCCTCCATTCTGTGACTTCTCACACCTCCATTCTGACTTCACACACCTCCATTCTATGACTTCACTCACCTCCATTCTGAATTCACACACCTCCATTCTGTGACTTCTCACACCTCCATTCTGACTTCACACACCTCCATTCCATGACTTCACACACATCCATTCTATGAGTTCACACACCTCCATTCTATGACTTCACACACCTTCATTTTGACTTCACACACCTCCATTCTATGACTTCACACACCTTCATTCTTACTTCACAAACATCCATTCTATGACTTCACACACCTCCACTATATGACTTCATAAACCTCCCTTCTGTGACTTCACACACCTCCATTCTGAGTTCACACACCTCCATTCTGTGACTTCACACACCTCCATTTTGACTTCACACACCTCCATTCTATGACTTCACACACTTCAATTCTATGACTTCACACACCTCCATTCTGTGACTTCACACACCTCCATTGTGAGTTCACACACTACCATTCTCTGACTTCACACACCTCCATTCTGTGTCTTCACACACCTCCATTCTATGACTTCACACACCTCCATTCTATGACTTCACACACCTCCATTCTATGAATTCACACCCCTCCATTCTGTGACTTCACACACCTACATTCTATGACTTCACACACCTCAATTCTTTGACTTCACCTACCTCCATTCTGAGTTCACACCCCTCCATTCTGTGACTTCACACACCTTCATTCTGTGACTTCACACACCTCCATTCTAGGACTTCACACACCTTCATTCTATGACTTCACACACCTCCATTCTGTGATTTCACACCCCTCCATTCTATGACTTCACACACCTCCATTGTGACCTCACACACCACGATTCTATGATTTCACACACTTCCATTTTGACTTCACACACCTCCATTCTATGCCTTCACTCACTGCCATTCTGACTTCACACAGCTTCATTCTGAGCCTTCACAAACCTCCATTCTATGATTTCACACACCTCCGTACTATGACTTCACACACGTCCATCTATGACTTCACACACCTCCATTGTACGACTTCACACACCTCCATTCTGTGACTTCACACACCTCCATTCTATTACTTCACACACTTCCATTGTGACTTCACACACCTCCATTCTATGAGTTAACACATCTCCATTCTATGACTTCACACACCTCCATTCTGACTTCACACACCTCCATTGTATGACTTCATAGACCTCGAATGTGACTTCACTCACCTCCACTCTATGACTTCACATTCCTCCATTCTATGACTTCACACACCTCCATTCTATGACTTCTCACACCTCCATTGACTTCACACACCTCCATTCTATGACTTCACTCACCTCCATTCTGAATTCACACACCTCCATTCTGTGACTTCTCACACCTCCATTCTGATTTCACACACCTCCATTCCATGACTTCACACACCTCCATTCTATGAGTTCACACACCTCCATTCTATGAGTTCACACACCTTCATTTTGACTTCACACACCTCCATTCTATGACTTCACACACCTTCATTCTTACTTCACACACATCCATTCTATGACTTCACACACCTCCATTATATGACTTCATAAACCTCCCTTCTGTGACTTCACACACCTCCATTTGTGACTTCACACACCAACTTTTTGACTTCACACACCTCCGTTTTGACTTCAGACACTTCCAATCTGTGACTTCACACACCTCCATTCTGTGACTTCACACACCTCTATTGTTTGACTTCACACACCTCCATTCTTTGACTTCACACACCTCCATTCTATGAGTTCACACACCTTAATTTTGACTTCACACACCTCCATTCTAGGACTTCACACACATTCACTCTTACTTTAGATACATCCATTCTATGACTTCACACACCTCCATTGTATGTCTTCACAAACCTCCATTCTGTGATTTCACACACCTCAATTCTGTGACTTCACACGTCCATTCTGACTTCACACACCTCCATTCTATGACTTCACACACTTCCATTCTATGACTTCACACACCTCCATTCTGTGACTTCACACACCTCTATTGTGAGTTCAAACACCTCCATTCTGTGACTTCACACACCTCCATTCTGTGATTTCACACACCTCCATTCTATGAATTCACACACCTCCATTCTGTGACTTCACTCACCTCAATTCTATGACTTCACACACCTCCATTCTATGACTTCAAACACCTCCATTATGTGACTTCACAAACCTTCATTCTGTGTTCAACACCTCAATTCTATGACTTCACACACCTCCAATCTGACTTCACACACCTCCATTCTATGACTTCACACACCTCCATTCTATGACTTCACACAACTCCATTCTATGACTTCACACACCTCCATTCTAGACTTCACACACCTTCATTCTTACTTCACAAACATCCATTCTATGACTTCACACACATACATTCTATCATTTCACACACCTCCATTTTGTGACTTCACACACCTCCATTCTATGATTTCACACACCTCCATTGTGACTTCACACACCTCCATTCTATGAGTTCACACACCTCCATTCTGACTTCACACACCTCCATTCTATGACTTCACACACCTCCATTCTGACTTCACACAGTCCATTCTGTGAGTTCACAAAACTCCTTTCTATAATTTCACACACCTCCATACTATGACTTCCCACACCTCCATCTATGACTTCACACACCTCCATTCTGAGTTCACATACCTCCATTCTGTGACTTCACACACCTCCATTTGTGACTTCCCACACCACCTTTTTGACTTCACACTCCTCCGTTTTGACTTCACACACTTCCAATCTGTGACTTCACACACCTCCATTCTGTGACTTCACACACCTCTATTGTTTGACTTCACACACCTCCATTCTTTGAGTTCACACACCTCCATTCCATCACTTCACACCTCCAATCTATGAGTTCACACACCTCCATTCTATGAGTTCACACACCTTAATATTGACTTCACACACCGCCATTCTATGACTTCACACACATTCAGTCTTACTTTAGAAACATCCATTCTACGACTTCACACACCTCCATTATATGACTTCATAAACCTCCCTTCTGTGACTTCACACACCTCCATTCTGTGACTTCACACACCTCAATTGTGAGTTCACACACATCCATTCTGTGACTTCAAACACTTCCAATCTGTGACTTCACACACCTCCATTCTATGACTTCACACACCTCCATTCTATGACTTCACACACCTCCATTCTATGAATTCACACACCTCCATTCTGTGACTTCACACACCTACATTCTATGACTTCACACACCTCCATTCTTTGACTTCACCTACCTCCATTCTGAGTTCACACCCCTCCATTCTGTGACTTCACACACCTTCATTCTGTGACTTCACACACCTCCATTCTATGACTTCACACACCTCCATTCTATGACTTCACACACCTCCATTCTATGACTTCACACACCTCCATTGTGACCTCACACTCCACGATTCTATGATTATACACACTTCCATTTTGATTTCACACACCTCCATTCTATGCCTTCACTCACTGCCATTCTGACTTCACACAGCTTCATTCTGAGACTTCACAAACCTCCATTCTATGATTTCACACACCTCCATACTATGACTTCACACACGTCCATCTATGACTTCAAACACCTCCATTCTGACTTCACACACCTCCATTGAATGACTTCACACACCTCATTCTGTGACTTCACACACCTCCATTCTATGACTTCACACACTTCCATTGTGACGTCACACACCTCCATTCTAGGAGTTAACACATCTCCATTCTATGACTTCACACACCTCCATTCTGACTTCACACACCTCCATTCTATGACTTCACAGACCTCGAATGTGACTTCACTCCCCTCCACTCTATGACTTCACACACCTCCATTCTATGACTTCCCACACCTCCTTTCTATGACTTCACCCAACTCCATTCAGCGACTTCACACCTCCGTTCTGACTTCACACACATCCATTCTGTGACTTCACACACCTCCATTCAATGTCTTCACACACCTCCATTCTATGACTTCACACACCTCCATTCTTTGACTTCACATACCACTATTCTATGACTTCACACACCTGCATTCTTACTTCACAAACATCCATTCTATGACTTCACACACCTCCATTCTACGAATTCACACACCTCCATTATGTGACTTCACAAACCTCCATTCTGTGTTCACACACCTCAATTCTGTGACTTCACACACCACCAATCTTACTTCACACACCTCCATTCTATGACTTCACACACCTCCATTCTATGACTTCACACACCTCCATTCTGTGACTTCACACACCTCCATTCTGTGACTTCACACAGCTCCATTCTATGACTTCCACAACTCCATTCTGTGACGTCACACACCTCAATTCTTTGACTTCACACACCTTCATTCTTACTTCACAAACATCCATTCTATGACTTCACACACATACATTCTATCATTTCACACACCTCCATTTTGTGACTTCACACACCTCCATTCTATGATTTCACACACCTCCATTGTGACTTCACACACCTCCATTCTATGAGTTCACACATCTCCATTCTGACTTCACACACCTCCATTCTATGACTTCACACACCTCCATTCTGACTTCACACAGTCCATTCTGTGAGTTCACAAAACTCCTTTCTATAATTTCACACACCTCCATACTATGACTTCCCACACCTCCATCTATGACTTCACACACCTCCATTCTGAGTTCACATACCTCCATTCTGTGACTTCTCACACCTCAATTTGGACTTCCCACACCACCTTTTTGACTTCGCACTCCTCCGTTTTGACTTCACACACTTCCAATCTGTGACTTCACACACCTCCATTCTGTGACTTCACACACCTCTATTGTTTGACTTCACACACCTCCATTCTTTGACTTCACACACCTCCATTCCATGACTTCACACCTCCAATCTATGAGTTCACACACCTCCATTCTATGAGTTCACACACCTTAATTTTTACTTCACACACATCCATTCTATGACTTCACACACATTCAGTCTTACTTTACAAACATCCATTCTATGACTTCACACACCTCCATTGTATGTCTTCACAAACCTCCATTCTGTGACTTCACACACCTCCATTCTGCGATTTCACGCACCTCCATTCTATGAATTCACATACCTCCATTCTATGACTTCACACACCTCAGTTCTGTGACTTCACACACATCCATTCTATGACTTCACACACCTCCATTCTATGACTTCACACACTTCCATTCTGTGACTTCACACACCTCCATTCTGTGACTTCACACACCTCTATTGTGAGTTCAAACACCTCCATTCTGTGACTTCACACACCTCCATTCTGTGATTGCACACACCTCCATTCTATGAATTCACACACCTCCATTCTATGACTTCACACACCTCAATTCTGTGACTTCACACACATCCATTCTATGACTTCACACACCTCCATTTTGACTTCACACACTTCTATTCTATGACTTCACACACCTCCATTCTGACTTCACACAGCTCCATTCTGTGACTTCGCAAAACTCCATTCTATGATTTCACACACCTCCATTCTATGACTTCACACACATCCATTCTATGACTTCACACACCTCCATTCTTTGCCTTCACACACCTCTATTCTATGACTTCACACACCTTCATTCTTTCTTCACAAACATCCATTCTATGACTTCACACACATCCATTCTATGACTGCACACACATCCATTATGTGACTTCACAAACCTCCATTCTGTGTTCACACACCTCAATTGTGTGACTTCACACACCTCCATTCTGACTTCACACACCTCCATTCTATGACTTCACACACCTCCATTCTATGACTTCACACACCTGCATTCTGTGACTTCACCCACCTCCATTCTATGACTTCACACACCTCCATTGTGATTTCACACACCTCCGTTCTATGAGTTCACACACCTCCATTCTGATTTCAAACACCTCCATTCTATGACTTCACACACCTCCATTCTGACTTCACACAGTCCATTCTGTGAGTTCACAAAACTCCTTTCTATAATTTCACACACCTCCATACTATGACTTCCCACACCTCCATCTATGACTTCACACACCTCCATTCTGAGTTCACATACCTCCATTCTGTGACTTCACCCACCTCCATTTGTGACTTCCCATACCACCTTTTTGACTTCACACTCCTCCGTTTTGACTTCACACACTTCCAATCTGTGACTTCACACACCTCCATTCTGTGACTTCACACACCTCTATTGTTTGACTTCACACACCTCCATTCTTTGAGTTCACACACCTCCATTCCATGACTTCACACCTCCAATCTATGAGTTCACACACCTCCATTCTATGAGTTCACACACCTTAATTTTGACTTCACACACCGCCATTCTATGACTTCACACACATTCAGTCTTACTTTAGAAACATCCATTCTATGACTTCACACACCTCCATTATATGACTTCATAAACCTCCCTTCTGTGACTTCACACACCTCCATTCTGTGACTTCACACACCTCCATTGTGAGTTCACACACCTCCATTCTGTGACTTCAAACACCTCCAATCTGTGACTTCACACACCTCCATTCTATGATTTCACACACCTCCATTCTATGACTTCACACACCTCCATTCTATGAATTCACACACCTCCATTCTATGACTTCACACACCTACATTCTATGACTTCACACACCTCCATTCTTTGACTTCACCTACCTCCATTCTGAGTTCACACCCCTCCATTCTGTGACTTCACACACCTTCATTCTGTGACTTCACACACCTCCATTCTATGACTTCACACACCTCCATTCTATGACTTCACACACCTCCATTCTGTGATTTCACACACCTCCATTCTATGACTTCACACACCTCCATTGTGACCTCACACACCACGATTCTATGATTTCACACACTTCCATTTTGATTTCACACACCTCCATTCTATGCCTTCACTCACTGCCATTCTGACTTCACACAGCTTCATTCTGAGACTTCACAAACCTCCATTCTATGATTTCACACACATCCATACTATGACTACACACACGTCCATCTATGACTTCAAACACCTCCATTCTGACTTCACACACCTCCATTGAATGACTTCAAACACCTCCATTCTGTGACTTCACACACCTCCATTCTATGACTTCACACACTTCCATTGTGACGTCACACACCTCCATTCTAGGAGTTAACACATCTCCATTCTATGACTTCACATACCTCCATTCTGACTTCACACACCTCCATTCTATGACTTCACAGACCTCGAATGTGACTTCACTCCCCTCCACTCTATGACTTCACACACCTCCATTCTATGACTTCCCACACCTCCTTTCTATGACTTCACCCAACTCCATTCAGCGACTTCACACCTCCGTTCTGACTTCACACACATCCATTCTGTGACTTCACACACCTCCATTCAATGTCTTCACACACCTCCATTCTATGACTTCACACACCTCCATTCTTTGACTTCACATACCACTATTCTATGACTTCACACACCTTCATTCTTACTTCACAAACATCCATTCTATGACTTCACACACCTCCATTCTACGACTTCACACACCTCCATTATGTGACTTCACAAACCTCCATTCTGTGTTCACACACCTCAATTCTGTGACTTCACACACCTCCAATCTGACTTCACACACTTCCATTCTATGACTTCACACACCTCCAATCTATGACTTCACACACCTCCATTCTGTGACTTCACACACCTCCATTCTGTGACTTCACACAGCTCCATTCTATGACTTCACACAACTCCATTCTGTGACGTCACACACCTCAATTCTTTGACTTCACACACCTTCATTCTTACTTCACAAACATCCATTCTATGACTTCACACACATACATTCTATCATTTCACACACCTCCATTTTGTGACTTCACACACCTCCATTCTATGATTTCACACACCTCCATTGTGACTTCACACACCTCCATTCTATGAGTTCACACACCTCCATTCTGACTTCACACACCTCCATTCTATGACTTCACACACCTCCATTCTGACTTCACACAGTCCATTCTGTGAGTTCACAAAACTCCTTTCTATAATTTCACACACCTCCATACTATGACTTCCCACACCTCCATCTATGACTTCCCACACCTCCATTCTGAGTTCACATACCTCCATTCTGTGATTTCACACACCCTAATTTGTGACTTCCCACACCACCTTTTTGACTTCGCACTCCTCCGTTTTGACTTCACACACTTCCAATCTGTGACTTCACACACCTCCATTCTGTGACTTCACACACCTCTATTGTTTGACTTCACACACCTCCATTCTTTGAGTTCACACACCTCCATTCCATGACTTCACACCTCCAATCTATGAGTTCGCACACCTCCATTCTATGAGTTCACACACCTTAATTTTTACTTCACTCACATCCATTCTATGACTTCACACACATTCAGTCTTACTTTAGAAACATCCATTCTATGACTTCACACACCTCCATTGTATGTCTTCACAAACCTCCATTCTGTGACTTCACACACCTCCATTCTGCGATTTCACACACCTCCATTCTATGAATTCACATACCTCCATTCTATGACTTCACACACCTCAGTTCTGTGACTTCACACACATCCATTCTATGACTTCACACACCTCCATTCTATGACTTCACACACTTCCATTCTGTGACTTCACACACCTCCATTCTGTGACTTCACACACCTCTATTGTGAGTTCAAACACCTCCATTCTGTGACTGCACACACCTCCATTCTGTGATTGCACACACCTCCATTCTATGAATTCACACACCTCCATTCTATGACTTCACACACCTCAATTCTGTGACTTCACACACATCCATTCTATGACTTCCCACACCTCCATTTTGACTTCACACACTTCTATTCTATGACTTCACACACCTCCATTCTGACTTCACACAGCTCCATTCTGTGACTTCGCAAAACTCCATTCTATGATTTCACACACCTCCATTCTATGACTTCACACACATCCATTCTATGACTTCACACACCTCCATTCTTTGCCTTCAAACACCTCTATTCTATGACTTCACACACCTTCATTCTTTCTTCACAAACATCCATTCTATGACTTCACACACATCCATTCTATGACTGCACACACATCCATTATGTGACTTCACAAACCTCCATTCTGTGTTAACACACCTCAATTCTGTGACTTCACACACCTCCATTCTGACTTCACACACCTCCATTCTATGACTTCACACACCTCCATTCTATGACTTCACACACCTGCATTCTGTGACTTCACCCACCTCCATTCTATGACTTCACACACCTCCATTGTGATTTCACACACCTCCGTTCTATGAGTTCACACACCTCCATTCTGATTTCAAACACCTCCATTCTATGACTTCACACACCTCCATTCTGACTTCACACAGTCCATTCTGTGAGTTCACAAAACTCCTTTCTATAATTTCACACACCTCCATACTATGACTTCCCACACCTCCATCTATGACTTCACACACCTCCATTCTGAGTTCACATACCTCCATTCTGTGACTTCACCCACCTCCATTTGTGACTTCCCACACCACCTTTTTGACTTCACACTCCTCCGTTTTGACTTCACACACTTCCAATCTGTGACTTCACACACCTCCATTCTGTGACTTCACATACCTCTATTGTTTGACTTCACACACCTCCAATCTTTGAGTTCACACACCTCCATTCCATGACTTCACACCTCCAATCTATGAGTTCACACACCTCCATTCTATGAGTTCACACACCTTAATTTTGACTTCACACACCGAAATTCTATGACTTCACACACTTTCAGTCTTACTTTAGAAACATCCATTCTATGACTTCACACACCTCCATTATATGACTTCATAAACCTCCCTTCTGTGACTTCACACACCTCCATTCTGTGACTTCACACACCTCCATTGTGAGTTCACACACATCCATTCTGTGACTTCAAACACCTCCAATCTGTGACTTCACACACCTCCATTCTATGACTTCACACACCTCCATTCTATGACTTCACACACCTCCATTCTATGAATTCACACACCTCCATTCTGTGACTTCACACACCTACATTCTATGACTTCACACACCTCCATTCTTTGACTTCACCTACCTCCATTCTGAGTTCACACCCCTCCATTCTGTGACTTCACACACCTTCATTCTGTGACTTCACACACCTCCATTCTATGACTTCACACACCTCCATTCTATGACTTCACACACCTCCATTCTGTGATTTCACACACCTCCATTCTATGACTTCACACACCTCCATTGTGACCTCACACACCACGATTCTATGATTTCACACACTTCCATTTTGATTTCACACACCTCCATTCTATGCCTTCACTCACTGCCATTCTGACTTCACACAGCTTCATTCTGAGACTTCACAAACCTCCATTCTATGATTTCACACACCTCCATACTATGACTTCACACACGTCCATCTATGACTTCACACACCTCCATTCTGACTTCACACATCTCCATTGTATGACTTCACACACCTCCATTCTGTGCCTTCACACACCTCCATTCTATGACTTCACACACCTCCATTGTGACCTCACACACCACGATTCTATGATTTCACACACTTCCATTTTGATTTCACACACCTCCATTCTATGCCTTCACTCACTGCCATTCTGACTTCACACAGCATCATTCTGAGACTTCACAAACCTCCATTCTATGATTTCACACACATCCATACTATGACTACACACACGTCCATCTATGACTTCAAACACCTCCATTCTGACTTCACACACCTCCATTGAATGACTTCAAACACCTCCATTCTGTGACTTCACACACCTCCATTCTATGACTTCACACACTTCCATTGTGACGTCACACACCTCCATTCTAGGAGTTAACACATCTCCATTCTATGACTTCACACACCTCCATTCTGACTTCACACACCTCCATTCTATGACTTCACAGACCTCGAATGTGACTTCACTCCCCTCCACTCTATGACTTCACACACCTCCATTCTATGACTTCCCACACCTCCTTTCTATGACTTCACCCAACTCCATTCAGCGACTTCACACCTCCGTTCTGACTTCACACACATCCATTCTGTGACTTCACACACCTCCATTCAATGTCTTCACACACCTCCATTCTATGACTTCACACACCTCCATTCTTTGACTTCACATACCACTATTCTATGACTTCACACACCTTCATTCTTACTTCACAAACATCCATTCTATGACTTCACACACCTCCATTCTACGACTTCACACACCTCCATTATGTGACTTCACAAACCTCCATTCTGTGTTCACACACCTCAATTCTGTGACTTCACACACCTCCAATCTGACTTCACACACTTCCATTCTATGACTTCACACACCTCCAATCTATGACTTCACACACCTCCATTCTGTGACTTCACACACCTCCATTCTGTGACTTCACACAGCTCCATTCTATGACTTCACACAACTCCATTCTTTGACGTCACACACCTCAATTCTTTGACTTCACACACCTTCATTCTTACTTCACAAACATCCATTCTATGACTTCACACACATACATTCTATCATTTCACACACCTCCATTTTGTGACTTCACACACCTCCATTCTATGATTTCACACACCTCCATTGTGACTTCACACACCTCCATTCTATGAGTTCACACACCTCCATTCTGACTTCACACACCTCCATTCTATGACTTCACACACCTCCATTCTGACTTCACACAGTCCATTCTGTGAGTTCACAAAACTCCTTTCTATAATTTCACACACCTCCATACTATGACTTCCCACACCTCCATCTATGACTTCACACACCTCCATTCTGAGTTCACATACCTCCATTCTGTGATTTCACACACCTCAATTTGTGACTTCCCACACCACCTTTTTGACTTCGCACTCCTCCGTTTTGACTTCACACACTTCCAATCTGTGACTTCACACATCTCCATTCTGTGACTTCACACACCTCCATTGTTTGACTTCACACACCTCCATTCTTTGACTTCACACACCTCCATTCCATGACTTCACACCTCCAATCTATGAGTTCGCACACCTCCATTCTATGAGTTCACACACCTTAATTTTTACTTCACTCACATCCATTCTATGACTTCACACACATTCAGTCTTACTTTAGAAACATCCATTCTATGACTTCACACACCTCCATTGTATGTCTTCACAAACCTCCATTCTGTGACTTCACACACCTCCATTCTGCGATTTCACACACCTCCATTCTATGAATTCACATACCTCCATTCTATGACTTCACACACCTCAGTTCTGTGACTTCACACACATCCATTCTATGACTTCACACACCTCCATTCTATGACTTCACACACTTCCATTCTATGACTTCACACACCTCCATTCTGTGACTTCACACACCTCTATTGTGAGTTCAAACACCTCCATTCTGTGACTTCACACACCTCCATTCTGTGATTTCACACACCTCCATTCTATGAATTCACACACCTCCATTCTATGACTTCACACACCTCAATTCTGTGACTTCACACACATCCATTCTATGACTTCCCACACCTCCATTTTGACTTCACACACTTCTATTCTATGACTTCACACACCTCCATTCTGACTTCACACAGCTCCATTCTGTGACTTCGCAAAACTCCATTCTATGATTTCACACACCTCCATTCTATGACTTCACAAACATCCATTCTATGACTTCACACACCTAAATTCTTTGCCTTCACACACCTCTATTCTGTGACTTCACACACCTTCATTCTTTCTTCACAAACATCCATTCTATGACTTCACACACATCCATTCTATGACTGCACACACATCCATTATGTGACTTCACAAACCTCCATTCTGTGTTCACACACCTCAATTCTGTGACTTCACACACCTCCATTCTGACTTCACACACCTCCATTCTATGACTTCACACACCTCCATTCTATGACTTCACACACCTGCATTCTGTGACTTCACCCACCTCCATTCTATGACTTCACACACCTCCATTGTGATTTCACACACCTCCGTTCTATGAGTTCACACACCTCCATTCTGATTTCAAACACCTCAATTCTATGACTTCACACACCTCCATTCTGACTTCACACACCTCCATTCTGTGACTTCAAACACCTCCATTCTATGATTTCAGACACCTCCATTGTATGATTTCACACACCTCCATTCTATGACTTCACACACCTCCATTCTATGACTTCACTCACCTCCATTCTGAATTCACACACCTCCATTCTGTGACTTCACACAGCTCCATTCTATGACTTCATACAGCTCCATTCTGTGACGTCACACACCTCAATTCTTTGACTTCACACACCTTCATTCTTACTTCACAAACATCCATTCTATGACTTCACACACATACATTCTATCATTTCACACACCTCCATTCTGACTTCACACAGCTCCATTCTGTGACTTCGCAAAACTCCATTCTATGATTTCACACACCTCCATTCTATGACTTCACACACATCCATTCTATGACTTCACACACCTCCATTCTTTGCCTTCACACACCTCTATTCTATGACTTCACACACCTTCATTCTTTCTTCACAAACATCCATTCTATGACTTCACACACATCCATTCTATGACTGCACACACATCCATTATGTGACTTCACAAACCTCCATTCTGTGTTCACACACCTCAATTCTGTGACTTCACACACCTCCATTCTGACTTCACACACCTCCATTCTGTGACTTCACACACCTCCATTCTATGACTTCACACACCTGCATTCTGTGACTTCACCCACCTCCATTCTATGACTTCACACACCTTCATTGTGATTTCACACACCTCCGTTCTATGAGTTCACACACCTCCATTCTGATTTCAAACACCTCAATTCTATGACTTCACACACCTCCATTCTGACTTCACACACCTCCATTCTGTGACTTCAAACACCTCCATTCTATGATTTCAGACACCTCCATTGTATGATTTCACACACCTCCATTCTATGACTTCACACACCTCCATTCTATGACTTCACTCACCTCCATTCTGGATTCACACACCTCCATTCTGTGACTTCACACAGCTCCATTCTATGACTTCACACAACTCCATTCTGTGACGTCACACACCTCAATTCTTTGACTTCACACACCTTCATTTTTACTTCACAAACATCCATTCTATGACTTCACACACATACATTGTATCATTTCACACACCTCCATTTTGTGACTTCACACACCTCCATTCTGTGATTTCACACACCTCCATTGTGACTTCACACACCTCCATTCTATGAGTTCACACACCTCCATTCTGACTTCAGACACCTCCATTCTATGACTTCACTCACCTCCATTCTGAATTCACACCCCTCCATTCTGTGACTTCTCACACCTCCATTCTGACTTCACACACCTCCATTCTATGACTTCACTCACCTCCATTCTGAATTCACACACCTCCATTCTGTGACTTCTCACACCTCCATTCTGACTTCACACACCTCCATTCCATGACTTCACACACCTCCATTCTATGAGTTCACACACCTCCATTCTATGACTTCACACACCTTCATTTTGACTTCACACACCTCCATTCTATGACTTCACACACCTTCATTCTTACTTCACAAACATCCATTCTATGACTTCACACACCTCCACTATATGACTTCATAAACCTCCCTTCTGTGACTTCACACACCTCCATTCTGAGTTCACACACCTCCATTCTGTGACTTCACACACCTGTATTGTGAGTTCAAACACCTCCATTCTGTGACTTCACACACCTCCATTCTGTGATTGCACACACCTCCATTCTATGAATTCACACACCTCCATTCTGTGACTTCACACACCTCCATTGTGAGTTCACACACTTCCATTCTGTGACTTCACACACCTCCATTCTGTGTCTTCACACACCTCCATTCTATGACTTCACACACCTGCATTCTATGACTTCACACACCTCCATTCTATGAATTCACACCCCTCCATTCTGTGACTTCACACACCTCCATTCTATGACTTCACACACTTCCATTCTATGACTTCACACACCTCCATTCTGTGACTTCACACACCTCTAAGGTGAGTTCAAACACCTCCATTCTGTGACTTCACACACCTCCATTCTGTGATTTCACACACCTCCATTCTATGAATTCACACACCTCCATTCTATGACTTCACACACCTCAATTCTGTGACTTCACACACATCCATTCTATGACTTCCCACACCTCCATTTTGACTTCACACACTTCTATTCTATGACTTCACACACCTCCATTATGACTTCACACAGCTCCATTCTGTGACTTCGCAAAACTCCATTCTATGATTTCACACACCTCCATTCTATGACTTCACACACATCCATTCTATGACTTCACACACCTCCTTTCTTTGCCTTCACACACCTCTATTCTATGACTTCACACACCTTCATTCTTTCTTCACAAACATCCATTCTATGACTTCACACACATCCATTCTATGACTGCACACACATCCATTATGTGACTTCACAAACCTTCATTCTGTGTTCACACACCTCAATTCTGTGACTTCACACACCTCCATTCTGACTTCACACACCTCCATTCTATGACTTCACACACCTCCATTCTATGACTTCACACACCTGCATTCTGTGACTTCACCCACCTCCATTCTATGACTTCACACACCTCCATTGTGATTTCACACACCTCCGTTCTATGAGTTCACACACCTCCATTCTGATTTCAAACACCTCAATTCTATGACTTCACACACCTCCATTCTGACTTCACACACCTCCATTCTGTGACTTCAAACACCTCCATTCTATGATTTCAGACACCTCCATTGTATGATTTCTCACACCTCCATTCTATGCCTTCACACACCTACATTCTATGACTTCACTCACCTCCATTCTGAATTCACACACCTCCATTCTGTGACTTCACACAGCTCCATTCTATGACTTCACACAACTCCATTCTGTGACGTCACACACCTCAATTCTTTGACTTCACACACCTTCATTCTTACTTCACAAACATCCATTCTATGACTTCACACACATACATTCTATCATTTCACACACCTCCATTCTGACTTCACACAGCTCCATTCTGTGACTTCGCAAAACTCCATTCTATGATTTCACACACCTCCATTCTATGACTTCACACACATCCATTCTATGACTTCACACACCTCCATTCTTTGCCTTCACACACCTCTATTCTATGACTTCACACACCTTCATTCTTTCTTCACAAACATCCATTCTATGACTGCACACACATCCATTATGTGACTTCACAAACCTCCATTCTGTGTTCACACACCTCAATTCTGTGACTTCACACACCTCCATTCTGACTTCACACACCTCCATTCTATGACTTCACACACCTCCATTCCATGACTTCACACACCTGCATTCTGTGACTTCACCCACCTCCATTCTATGACTTCACACACCTCCATTGTGATTTCACACACCTCCGTTCTATGAGTTCACACACCTCCATTCTGATTTCAAACACCTCAATTCTATGACTTCACACACCTCCATTCTGACTTCACACACCTCCATTCTGTGACTTCAAACACCTCCATTCTATGATTTCAGACACCTCCATTGTATGATTTCACACACCTCCATTCTATGACTTCACACACCTCCATTCTATGACTTCACTCACCTCCATTCTGAATTCACACACCTCCATTCTGTGACTTCACACAGCTCCATTCTATGACTTCACACAACTCCATTCTGTGACGTCACACAGCTCAATTCTTTGACTTCACACACCTTCATTCTTACTTCACAAACATCCTTTCTATGACTTCACACACATACATTCTATCATTTCACACACCTCCATTTTGTGACTTCACACACCTCCATTCTGTGATTTCACACACCTCCATTGTGACTTCACACACCTCCATTCTATGAGTTCACACACCTCCATTCTGACTTCAGACACCTCCATTCTATGACTTCACTCACCTCCATTCTGAATTTACACCCCTCCATTTTGTGACTTCTCACACCTCCATTCTGACTTCACACACCTCCATTCTATGACTTCACTCACCTCCATTCTGAATTCACACACCTCCATTCTGTGACTGCTCACACCTCCATTCTGACTTCACACACCTCCATTCCATGACTTCACACACCCCTATTCTATGAGTTCACACACCTCCATTCTATGACTTCACACACCTTCATTTTCACTTCACACACCTCCATTCTATGACTTCACACACCTTCATTCTTACTTCACAAACGTCCATTCTATGACTTCACACACCTCCACTATATGACTTCATAAACCTCCCTTCTGTGACTTCACACACCTCCATTCTGAGTTCACACACCTCCATTCTGTGACTTCACACACCTCCATTTTGACTTCACACACCTCCATTCTCTGACTTCACACACTTCCATTTTTTGACTTCACACACCTCCATTCTGTGACTTCACACACCTCCATTGTGAGTTCACACACTTCCATTCTGTGACTTCACACACCTCCATTCTGTGTCTTCACACACCTCCATTCTATGACTTCACACACCTGCATTCTGTGACTTCACACACCTCCATTCTATGAATTCAAACCCCTCCATTCTGTGACTTCACACACCTACATTCTATGACTTCACACACCTCCATTCTTTGACTTCACCTACCTCCATTCTGAGTTCACACCCCTCCATTCTGTGACTTCACACACCTTCATTCTGTGACTTCACACACCTCCATTCTAGGACTTCACACAGCTTCATTCTATGACTTCACACACCTCCATTCTGTGATTTCACACACCTCCATTCTATGACTTCACACACCTCCATTGTGACCTCACACACCACGATGCTATGATTTCACACACTTCCATTTGGACTTCACACACCTCCATTCTATGCCTTCACTCACTGCCATTCTGACTTCACACAGCTTCATTCTGAGCCTTCACAAACCTCCATTCTATGATTTCACACACCTCCATACTATGACTTCACACACGTCCATCTATGACTTCACACACCTCCATTGTACGACTTCACACACCTCCATTCTGTGACTTCACAAACCTCCATTCTATTACTTCACACACTTCCATTGTGACTTCACACACCTCCATTCTATGAGTTAACACATCTCCATTCTATGACTTCACACACCTCCATTCTGACTTCACACACCTCCATTCTATGACTTCATAGACCTCGAATGTGACTTCACTCACCTCCACTCTATGACTTCACATTCCTCCATTCTATGACTTCACACACCTCCATTCTATGACTTCACTCACCTCCATTCTGAATTCACACACCTCCAATCTGTGACTTCTCACACCTCCATTCTGATTTCACACACCTCCATTCCATGACTTCACACACCTCCATTCTATGAGTTCACACACCTCCATATTATGAGTTCACACACCTTCATTTTGACTTCACACACCTCCATTCTATGACTTCACACACCTTCATTCTTACTTCACAAACATCCATTCTATGACTTCACACACCTCCATTATATGACTTCATAAACCTCCCTTCTGTGACATCACACACCTCCATTCTGAGTTCACACACCTCCATTCTGTGACTTCACACACCTCCATTTGTGACTTCACACACCAACTTTTTGACTTCACACACCTTCGTTTTGACTTCAGACACTTCCAATCTGTGACTTCACACACCTCCATTCTGTTACTTCACACACCTCTATTGTTTGAATTCACACACCTCCATTCTTTGACTTCACACACCTCCATTCTATGAGTTCACACACCTTAATTTTGACTTCACACACCTCCATTCTATGACTTCACACACATTCACTCTTACTTTAGATACATCCATTCTATGACTTCACACACCTCCATTGTATGTCTTCACAAACCTCCATTCTGTGATTTCACACACCTCAATTCTGTGACTTCACACGTCCATTCTGACTTCACACACCTCCATTCTATGACTTCACACACTTCCATTCTATGACTTCACACACCTCCATTCTGTGACTTCACACACCTCTATTGTGAGTTCAAACACCTCCATTCTGTGACTTCACACACCTCCATTCTGTGATTTCACACACCTCCATTCTATGAATTCACACACCTCCATTCTGTGACTTCACCCACCTCAATTCTATGACTTCACACACCTCCATTCTATGACTTCAAACACCTCCATTATGTGACTTCACAAACCTTCATTCTGTGTTCAACACCTCAATTCTGTGACTTCACACACCTCCAATCTGACTTCACACACCTCCATTCTATGACTTCACACACCTCCATTCTATGACTTCACACACCTCCATTCTGTGACTTCACACACCTCCATTCTGGACTTCACACACCTTCATTCTTACTTCACAAACATCCATTCTATGACTTCACACACATACATTCTATCATTTCACACACCTCCATTTTGTGACTTCACACACCTCCATTCTATGATTTCACACACCTCCATTGTGACTTCACACACCTCCATTCTATGAGTTCACACACCTCCATTCTGACTTCACACACCTCCATTCTATGACTTCACACACCTCCATTGTGACTTCACACTGTCCATTCTGTGAGTTCACAAAACTCCTTTCTATAATTTCACACACCTCCATACTATGACTTCCCACACCTCCATCTATGACTTCACACACCTCCATTCTGAGTTCACATACCTCCATTCTGTGACTTCACACACCTCCATTCTTTGACTTCACACACCTCCATTCTATGAGTTCACACACCTTAATTTTGACTTCACACACCTCCATTCTATGACTTCACACACATTCACTCTTACTTTAGAAACATCCATTCTATGACTTCACACACCTCCATTGTATGTCTTCACAAACCTCCATTCTGTGACTTCACACACCTCAATTCTGTGACTTCACACGTCCATTCTGACTTCACACACCTCCAATCTATGACTTCACAAACTTCCATTCTATGACTTCACACACCTCCATTCTGTGACTTCACACACCTCCGTTCTGTGATTTCACACACCTCCATTCTATGAATTCACACACCTCCATTCTATGACTTCACACACCTCAATTCTGTGACTTCACACACATCCACTCTATGACTTCACACACCTCAATTCTATGACTTCACACACTTCCATTCTATGACTTCACACACCTCCATTCTGTGACTTCACACACCTCTATTGTGAGTTCAAACACCTCCATTCTGTGACTTCACACACCTCCATTCTGTGATTTCACACACCTCCACTCTATGAATTCACACACCTCCATTCTATGACTTCACACACCTCAATTCTGTGACTTCACACACATCCATTCTATGACTTCACACACCTCCATTTTGACTTCACACACTTCTATTCTATGACTTCACACACCTCCATTCTGACTTCACACAGCTCCATTCTGTGACTTCACAAAACTCCATTTTATGATTTCACACACCTCCATACTATGACTTCACACACCTACATCTATGACTTCACACACCTCCTTCTATGACTTCACACACCTCCATTCTGAGTTCACACACCTCCATTCTGTGACTTCACAGAACTCCATTCGGACTTCACTCACCTCCATTGTATGACTTCACACACCTCCATTCTGTGACTTCACACACCTCCATTCTATGACTTCACACACTTCCATTGTGACGTCACACACCTCCATTCTATGAGTTCACATATCTCCATTCTATGACTTCACACACCTCCATTCTTAATTCACACACCTCCATTCTATGACTTCACAGACCTCGAATCTTTGACTTCACTCACCTCCACTCTACGACTTCACACTCCTCCATTCTATGACTTCCCACACCTCCTTTCTATGACTTCAACCACCTCCATTCTGCGATTTCACACCTCCATTCTGACTTCACACACCTCTATTCTGTGACTTCACACACCTCCATTCTGAATTGACACATCTCCATCCTGTGACTTTACACACCTCCATTCTGACTTCACAACGCTCCATTCTATGACTTCACACAACTCCATACTGTGACGTCACACACCTCCATTCTATGACTTCACACACCTTCATTCTTACTTCAAAAACATCCATTCTATGACTTCACACACCTCCATTCTATGACTTCACACACCTCCATTTTGTGACTTCACACACCTCCATTCTATGATTTCACACACCTCCATTGTGACTTCACACACGTCCATAATATGAGTTCACACACCTCCATTCTGAGTTCACACACCTCCATTCTATGACTTCACACTCCTCCATTCTGGCTTCACACAGCTCCATTCTGTGACTCAACAAAAATCCATTCTATGATTTCACACACCTCCATACTATGACTTCACACACCTCCATCTATGACTTCACACACCTCCATTCTGAGTTCACACACCTCCATTCTGTGACTTCACACACCTCCATTCTGACTTCACACACCTCCATTCTATGACTTCACACACCTCCATTCTATGACTTCACACACCTGCATTCTGTGACTTCGCACACCTCCATTCTATGAGTTCACACACTTCCTTTGTGATTTCACACACCTCCGTTCTATGAGTTCACACACCTCCATTCTGATTTCAAACACCTCAATTCTATGACTTCACACACCTCCATTCTGACTTCTCCCACCTCCATTCGGTGACTTCAAACACCTCCATTCTATGATTTCACACACCTTCATTGTGTGACTTCACACACCTCCATTCTTTGACTTCACACACCTCCATTCTGTGACTTCACACACCTCCATTCTGACTTCACACACCTCCATTCTGTGACTTCAAACACCTCCATTCTATGATTTCAGACACCTCCATTGTATGATTTCACACACCTCCATTCTATGACTTCACACACCTCCATTCTATGACTTCACTCACCTCCATTCTGAATTCACATCCCTCCATTCTGTGACTTCTCACACCTCCATTCTGACTTCACACACCTCCATTCTATGACTTCACTCACCTCCATTCTGAATTCACACACCTCCATTCTGTGACTTCTCACACCTCCATTCTGACTTCACACACCTCCATTCCATGACTTAACACACCTCCATTCTATGAGTTCACACACCTCCATTCTATGAGTTCACACACCTTCATTTTGACTTCACACACCTCCATTCTATGACTTCATAACCCTTCATTCTTACTTCACAAACATCCATTCTATGACTTCACACACCTCCATTATATGACTTCATAAACCTCCCTTCTGTGACTTCACACACGTCCATTCTGAGTTCACACACCTCCATTCTGTGACTTCACACACCTCCATTTTGACTTCACACACCTCCAGTCTATGACTTCACACACTTCAATTCTATGACTTCACACACCTCCATTCTGTGACTTCACACACCTCCATTGTGAGTTCACACACCTCCATTCTGTGACTTCACACACCTCCATTCTGTGACTTCACACACCTCCATTCTATGACTTCACACACCTCCATTCTATGACTTCACACACCTCCATTCTATGAATTCACACCCCTCCATTCTGTGACTTCACACACCTACATTCTATGACTTCACACACCTCCATCCTTTGACTTCACCTACCTCCATTCTGAGTTCACACCCCTCCATTCTGTGACTTCACACACCTTCATTCTGTGACTTCACACACCTACATTCTATGACTTCACACACCTCCATTCTATGACTTCACACAGCTCCATTCTGTGATTTCACACACCTCCATTCTATGACTTCACACACCTCCAGTGTGACCTCACACACCACGATTCTATGATTTCACACACTTCCATTTTGACTTCACACACCTCCAATCTATGCCTTCACTCACTGCCATTCTGACTTCACACAGCTTCATTCTGAGACTTCACAAACCTCCATTCTATGATTTCACACACCTCCATACTATGACTTCACACACGTCCATCTATGACTTCACACACCTCCATTCTGACTTCACACACCTCCATTGTATGACTTCACACACCTCCATTCTGTGCCTTCACACACCTCCATTCTATGACTTCACACACTTCCATTGTGACGTCACCCACTTCCATTCTATGAGTTAACACACCTCCATTCTATGAGTTCACACACCTCCATTCTGACTTCACACACCTCCATTCTGTGACTTCACACACCTCCATTCTGTGACTTCACAGAACTCCATTCGGACTTCACTCACCTCCATTGTATGACTTCACACACCTCCATTCTGTGACTTCACACACCTCCATTCTATGACTTCACACACTTCCATTGTGACGTCACACACTTCCATTCTATGAGTTCACATATCTCCATTCTATGACTTCACACACCTCCATTCTTAATTCACACACCTCCATTCTATGACTTCACAGACCTCGTATCTTTGACTTCACTCACCTCCACTCTACGACTTCACACTCCTCCATTCTATGACTTCCCACACCTCCTTTCTATGACTTCAACCACCTCCATTCTGCGATTTCACACCTCCATTCTGACTTCACACACCTCTATTCTGTGACTTCACACACCTCCATTCTGAATTGACACATCTCCATCCTGTGACTTTACACACCTCCATTCTGACTTCACAACGCTCCATTCTATGACTTCACACAACTCCATACTGTGACGTCACACACCTCCATTCTATGACTTCACACACCTTCATTCTTACTTCAAAAACATCCATTCTATGACTACACACACCTCCATTCTATGACTTCACACACCTCCATTTTGTGACTTCACACACCTCCATTCTATGATTTCACACACCTCCATTGTGACTTCACACACGTCCATAATACGAGTTCACACACCTCCATTCTGAGTTCACACACCTCCATTCTATGACTTCACACTCCTCCATTCTGGCTTCACACAGCTCCATTCTGTGACTCAACAAAAATCCATTCTATGATTTCACACACCTCCATACTATGACTTCACACACCTCCATCTATGACTTCACACACCTCCATTCTGAGTTCACACACCTCCATTCTGTGACTTCACACACCTCCATTTTGACTTCACACACCTCCATTCTATGACTTCACACACCTCCATTCTATGACTTCACACACCTGCATTCTGTGACTTCGCACACCTCCATTCTATGAGTTCACACACTTCCTTTGTGATTTCACACACCTCCGTTCTATGAGTTCACACACCTCCATTCTGATTTCAAACACCTCAATTCTATGACTTCACACACCTCCATTCTGACTTCACACACCTCCATTCTGTGACTTCAAACACCTCCATTCTATGATTTCAGACACCTCCATTGTATGATTTCACACACCTCCATTCTATGACTTCACACACCTCCATTCTATGACTTCACTCACCTCCATTCTGAATTCACACACCTCCATTCTGTGACTTCTCACACCTCCATTCTGACTTCACACACCTCCATTCTATGACTTCACTCACCTCCATTCTGAATTCACACACCTCCATTCTGTGACTTCTCACACCTCCATTCTGACTTCACACACCTCCATTCCATGACTTCACACACCTCCATTCTATGAGTTCACACACCTCCATTCTATGAGTTCACACACCTTCATTTTGACTTCACACACCTCCATTCTATGACTTCATAACCCTTCATTCTTACTTCACAAACATCCATTCTATGACTTCACACACCTCCATTATATGACTTCATAAACCTCCCTTCTGTGACTTCACACACCTCCATTCTGAGTTCACACACCTCCATTCTGTGACTTCACACACCTCCATTTTGACTTCACACACCTCCAGTCTATGACTTCACACACTTCAATTCTATGACTTCACACACCTCCATTCTGTGACTTCACACACCTCCATTGTGAGTTCACACACCTCCATTCTGTGACTTCACACACCTCCATTCTGTGACTTCACACACCTCCATTCTATGACTTCACACACCTCCATTCTATGACTTCACACACCTCCATTCTATGAATTCACACCCCTCCATTCTGTGACTTCACACACCTACATTCTATGACTTCACACACCTCCATCCTTTGACTTCACCTACCTCCATTCTGAGTTCACACCCCTCCATTCTGTGACTTCACACACCTTCATTCTGTGACTTCACACATTACATTCTATGACTTCACACACCTCCATTCTATGACTTCACACAGCTCCATTCTGTGATTTCACACACCTCCATTCTATGACTTCACACACCTCCAGTGTGACCTCACACACCACGATTCTATGATTTCACACACTTCCATTTTGACTTTACACACCTCCAATCTATGCCTTCACTCACTGCCATTCTGACTTCACACAGCTTCATTCTGAGACTTCACAAACCTCCATTCTATGATTTCACACACCTCCATACTATGACTTCACACACGTCCATCTATGACTTCACACACCTCCATTCTGACTTCACACACCTCCATTGTATGACTTCACACACCTCCATTCTGTGCCTTCACACACCTCCATTCTATGACTTCACACACTTCCATTGTGACGTCACCCACTTCCATTCTATGAGTTAACACACCTCCATTCTATGAGTTCACACACCTCCATTCTGACTTCACACACCTCCATTCTGTGACTTCACACACCTCCATTCTGTGACTTCACAGAACTCCATTCGGACTTCACTCACCTCCATTGTATGACTTCACACACCTCCATTCTGTGACTTCACACACCTCCATTCTATGACTTCACACACTTCCATTGTGACGTCACACACCTCCATTCTATGACTTCACACACCTCCATTCTATGAATTCACACACCTCCATTCTGTGACTTCACAGAACTCCATTCGGACTTCACTCACCTCCATTGTATGACTTCACACACCTCCATTCTGTGACTTCACACACCTCCATTCTGACTTCACACACCTCCATTCTATGACCTCACACACCTCCATTCTATGACTTCACACACCTCCATTCTATGAATTCACACACCTCCATTCTGTGACTTCACACACCTACATTCTATGACTTCACACACCTCCATTCTTTGACTTCACCTACCTCCATTCTGAGTTCACACCCCTCCATTCTGTGACTTCACACACCTTCATTCTGTGACTTCACACACCTACATTCTATGACTTCACACACCTCCATTCTATGACTTCACACAGCTCCATTGTGTGATTTCACACACCTCCATTCTATGACTTCACACACCTCCAGTGTGACCTCACACACCACGATTCTATGATTTCACACACTTCCATTTTGACTTCACACACCTCCAATCTATGCCTTCACTCACTGCCATTCTGACTTCACACAGCTTCATTCTGAGACTTCACAAACCTCCATTCTATGATTTCACACACCTCCATACTATGACTTCACACACGTCCATCTATGACTTCACACACCTCCATTCTGACTTCACACACCTCCATTGTATGACTTCACACACCTCCATTCTGTGACTTCACACACCTCCATTCTATGACTTCACACACTTCCATTGTGACGTCACACACCTCCATTCTATGAGTTCACATATCTCCATTCTACGACTTCACACACCTCCATTCTTAATTCACACACCTCCATTCTATGACTTCACAGACCTCGTATCTTTGACTTCACTCACCTCCACTCTACGACTTCACACACCTCCATTCTATGACTTCCCACACCTCCTTTCTATGACTTCAACCACCTCCATTCTGCGATTTCACACCTCCATTCTGACTTCACACACCTCTATTCTGTGACTTCACACACCTCCATTCTGAATTGACACATCTCCATCCTGTGACTTTACACACCTCCATTCTGACTTCACAACGCTCCATTCTATGACTTCACACAACTCCATACTGTGACGTCACACACCTCCATTCTATGACTTCACACACCTTCATTCTTACTTCAAAAACATCCATTCTATGACTTCACACACCTCCATTCTATGACTTCACACACCTCCATTTTGTGACTTCACACACCTCCATTCTATGATTTCACACACCTCCATTGTGACTTCACACACGTCCATAATATGAGTTCACACACCTCCATTCTGAGTTCACACACCTCCATTCTATGACTTCACACTCCTCCATTCTGGCTTCACACAGCTCCATTCTGTGACTCAACAAAAATCCATTCTATGATTTCACACACCTCCATACTATGACTTCACACACCTCCATCTATGACTTCACACACCTCCATTCTGAGTTCACACACCTCCATTCTGTGACTTCACACACCTCCATTCTGACTTCACACACCTCCATTCTATGACTTCACACACCTCCATTCTATGACTTCACACACCTGCATTCTGTGACTTCGCACACCTCCATTCTATGAGTTCACACACTTCCTTTGTGATTTCACACACCTCCGTTCTATGAGTTCACACACCTCCATTCTGATTTCAAACACCTCAATTCTATGACTTCACACACCTCCATTCTGACTTCACACACCTCCATTCTGTGACTTCAAACACCTCCATTCTATGATTTCAGACACCTCCCTTGTATGATTTCACACACCTCCATTCTATGACTTCACACACCTCCATTCTATGACTTCACTCACCTACATTCTGAATTCACACACCTCCATTCTGTGACTTCTCACACCTCCATTCTGACTTCACACACCTCCATTCTATGACTTCACTCACCTCCATTCTGAATTCACACACCTCCATTCTGTGACTTCTCACACCTCCATTCTGACTTCACACACCTCCATTCCATGACTTCACACACCTCCATTCTATGAGTTCACACACCTCCATTCTATGAGTTCACACACCTTCATTTTGACTTCACACACCTCCATTCTATGACTTCATAACCCTTCATTCTTACTTCACAAACATCCATTCTATGACTTCACACACCTCCATTATATGACTTCATAAACCTCCCTTCTGTGACTTCACACACCTCCATTCTGAGTTCACACACCTCCATTCTGTGACTTCACACACCTCCATTTTGACTTCACACACCTCCAGTCTATGACTTCACACACTTCAATTCTATGACTTCACACACCTCCATTCTGTGACTTCACACACCTCCATTGTGAGTTCACACACCTCCATTCTGTGACTTCACACACCTCCATTCTGTGACTTCACACACCTCCATTCTATGACTTCACACACCTCCATTCTATGACTTCACACACCTCCATTCTATGAATTCACACCCCTCCATTCTGTGACTTCACACACCTACATTCTATGACTTCACACACCTCCATCCTTTGACTTCACCTACCTCCATTCTGAGTTCACACCCCTCCATTCTGTGACTTCACACACCTTCATTCTGTGACTTCACACACCTACATTCTATGACTTCACACACCTCCATTCTATGACTTCACACAGCTCCATTCTGTGATTTCACACACCTCCATTCTATGACTTCACACACCTCCAGTGTGACCTCACACACCACGATTCTATGATTTCACACACTTCCATTTTGACTTCAAACACCTCCAATCTATGCCTTCACTCACTGCCATTCTGACTTCACACACCTCCATTGTATGACTTCACACACCTCCATTCTGTGCCTTCACACACCTCCATTCTATGACTTCACACACTTCCATTGTGACGTCACCCACTTCCATTCTATGAGTTAACACATCTCCATTCTATGACTTCACACACCTCCATTCTGACTTCACACACCTCCATTCTGTGACTTCACACAACTCCATTCTGGACTTCACACACCTTCATTCTTACTTCACAAACATCCATTCTATGACTTCACACACATACATTCTATCATTTCACACACCTCCATTTTGTGACTTCACACACCTCCATTCTATGATTTCACACACCTCCATTGTGACTTCACACACCTCCATTCTATGAGTTCACACACCTCCATTCTGACTTCACACACCTCCATTCTATGACTTCACACACCTCCATTGTGACTTCACACTGTCCATTCTGTGAGTTCACAAAACTCCTTTGTATAATTTCACACACCTCCATACTATGACTTCCCACACCTCCATCTATGACTTCACACACCTCCATTCTGAGTTCACATACCTCCATTCTGTGACTTCACACACCTCCATTCTTTGACTTCACACACCTCCATTCTATGAGTTCACACACCTTAATTTTGACTTCACACACCTCCATTCTATGACTTCACACACATTCACTCTGACTTTAGAAACATCCATTCTATGACTTCACACACCTCTATTGTATGTCTTCACAAACCTCCATTCTGTGACTTCACACACCTCAATTCTGTGACTTCACACGTCCATTCTGACTTCACACACCTCCATTCTATGACTTCACACACTTCCATTCTATGACTTCCCACACCTCCATTCTGTGACTTCACACACCTCTATTGTGAGTTCAAACACCTCCATTCTGTGACTTCACACACCTCCATTCTGTGATTTCACACACCTCCATTCTATGAATTCACACACCTCCATTCTATGACTTCACACACCTCAATTCTGTGACTTCACACACATCCATTCTATGACTTCACACACCTCAATTCTATGACTTCACACACTTCCATTCTATGACTTCACACACCTCCATTCTGTGACTTCACACACCTCTATTGTGAGTTCAAACACCTCCATTCTGTGACTTCACACACCTCCATTCTGTGATTTCACACACCTCCACTCTATGAATTCACACAACTCCATTCTATGACTTCACACACCTCAATTCTGTGACTTCACACACATCCATTCTATGACTTCACACACCTCCATTTTGATTTCACACACTTCTATTCTATGACTTCACACACCTCCATTCTGACTTCACACAGCTCCATTCTGTGACTTCACAAAACTCCATTTTATGATTTCACACACCTCCATACTATGACTTCACACACCTACATCTATGACTTCACACACCTCCTTCTATGACTTCACACACCTCCATTCTGAGTTCACACCCCTCCATTCTGTGACTTCACACACCTTCATTCTGTGACTTCACACACCTACATTCTATGACTTCACACACCTCCATTCTATGACTTCACACAGCTCCATTCTGTGATTTCACACACCTCCATTCTATGACTTCACACACCTCCAGTGTGACCTCACACACCACGATTCTATGATTTCACACACTTCCATTTTGACTTCACACACCTCCAATCTATGCCTTCACTCACTGCCATTCTGACTTCACACAGCTTCATTCTGAGACTTCACAAACCTCCATTCTATGATTTCACACACCTCCATACTATGACTTCACACACGTCCATCTATGACTTCACACACCTCCATTCTGACTTCACACACCTCCATTGTATGACTTCACACACCTCCATTCTGTGCCTTCACACACCTCCATTCTATGACTTCACACACTTCCATTGTGACGTCACCCACTTCCATTCTATGAGTTAACACATCTCCATTCTATGACTTAACACACCTCCGTTCTGACTTCACACACATCCATTCTGTGACTTCACACACCTCCATTCTGGACTTCACACACCTTCATTCTTACTTCACAAACATCCATTCTTTGACTTCACACACATACATTCTATCATTTCACACACCTCCATTTTGTGACTTCACACACCTCCATTCTATGATTTCACACACCTCCATTGTGACTTCACACACCTCCATTGTATGAGTTCACACACCTCCATTCTGACTTCACACACCTCCATTCTATGACTTCACACACCTCCATTGTGACTTCACACTGTCCATTCTGTGAGTTCACAAAACTCCTTTCTATAATTTCACACACCTCCATACTATGACTTCCCACACCTCCATCTATGACTTCACACACCTCCATTCTGAGTTCACATACCTCCATTCTGTGACTTCACACACCTCCATTCTTTGACTTCACACACCTCCATTCTATGAGTTCACACACCTTAATTTTGACTTCACACACCTCCATTCTATGACTTCACACACATTCACTCTTACTTTAGAAACATCCATTCTATGACTTCACACACCTCCATTGTATGTCTTCACAAACCTCCATTCTGTGACTTCACACACCTCAATTCTGTGACTTCACACACGTCCATCTATGACTTCACACACCTCCATTCTGACTTCACACACCTCCATTGTATGACTTCACACACCTCCATTCTGTGCCTTCACACACCTCCATTCTATGACTTCACACACTTCCATTGTGACGTCACCCACTTCCATTCTATGAGTTAACACATCTCCATTCTATGACTTAACACACCTCCCTTCTGACTTCACACACCTCCATTCTGTGACTTCACACACCTCCATTCTGGACTTCACACACCTTTATTCTTACTTCACAAACATCCATTCTATGATTTCACACACATACATTCTATCATTTCACACACCTCCATTTTGTGACTTCACACACCTCCATTCTATGATTGCACACACCTCCATTGTGACTACACACACCTCCATTCTATGAGTTCACACACCTCCATTCTGACTTCACACACCTCCATTCTATGACTTCACACACCTCCATTGTGACTTCACACTGTCCATTCTGTGAGTTCACAAAACTCCTTTCTATAATTTCACACACCTCCATACTATGACTTCCCACACCTCCATCTATGACTTCACACACCTCCATTCTGAGTTCACATACCTCCATTCTGTGACTTCACACACCTCCATTCTTTGACTCCACACACCTCCATTCTATGAGTTCACACACCTTAATTTTGACTTCACACACCTCCATTCTATGACTTCACACACATTCACTCTTACTTTAGAAACATCCATTCTATGACTTCACACACCTCCATTGTATGTCTTCACAAACCTCCATTCTGTGACTTCACACACCTCAATTCTGTGACTTCACACGTCCATTCTGACTTCACACACCTCCATTCTATGACTTCACACACTTCCATTCTATGACTTCACACACCTCCATTCTGTGACTTCACACACCTCTATTGTGAGTTCAAACACCTCCATTCTGTGACTTCACACACCTCCATTCTGTGATTTCACACACCTCCATTCTATGAATTCACACACCTCCATTCTATGACTTCACACACCTCAATTCTGTGACTTCACACACATCCATTCTATGACTTCACACACCTCAATTCTATGACTTCACACACTTCCATTCTATGACTTCACACACCTCCATTCTGTGACTTCACACACCTCTATTGTGAGTTCAAACACCTCCATTCTGTGACTTCACACACCTCCATTCTGTGATTTCACACACCTCCACTCTATGAATTCACACACCTCCATTCTATGACTTCAAACACCTCAATTCTGTGACTTCACACACATCCATTCTATGACTTCACACACCTCCATTTTGATTTCACACACTTCTATTCTATGACTTCACACACCTCCATTCTGACTTCACACAGCTCCATTCTGTGACTTCACAAAACTCCATTTTATGATTTCACACACCTCCATACTATGACTTCACACACCTACATCTATGACTTCACACACCTCCTTCTATGACTTCACACACCTCCATTCTGATTTCACACACCTCCATTCTGTGACTTCACAGAACTCCATTCGGACTTCACTCACCTCCATTGTATGACTTCACACACCTCCATTCTGTGACTTCACACACCTCCATTCTATGACTTCACACACTTCCATTGTGACGTCACACACCTCCATTCTATGAGTTCACATATCTCCATTCTATGACTTCACACACCTCCATTCTTAATTCACACACCTCCATTCTATGACGTCACAGACCTCGTATCTTTGACTTCACTCACCTCCACTCTACGACTTCACACTCCTCCATTCTATGACTTCCCACACCTCCTTTCTATGACTTCAACCACCTCCATTCTGCGATTTCACACCTCCATTCTGACTTCACACACCTCTATTCTGTGACTTCACACACCTCCATTCTGAATTGACACACCTCCATCCTGTGACTTTACACACCTCCATTCTGACTTCACAACGCTCCATTCTATGACTTCACACAACTCCATACTGTGACGTCACACACCTCCATTCTATGACTTCACACACCTTCATTCTTACTTCAAAAACATCCATTCTATGACTTCACACACCTCCATTCTATGACTTCACACACCTCCATTTTGTGACTTCACACACCTCCATTCTATGATTTCACACACCTCCATTGTGACTTCACACACGTCCATAATATGAGTTCACACACCTCCATTCTGAGTTCACACACCTCCATTCTATGACTTCACACTCCTCCATTCTGGCTTCACACAGCTCCATTCTGTGACTCAACAAAAATCCATTCTATGATTTCACACACCTCCATACTATGACTTCACACACCTCCATCTATGACTTCACACACCTCCATTCTGAGTTCACACACCTCCATTCTGTGACTTCACACACCTCCATTTTGACTTCACACACCTCCATTCTATGACTTCACACACCTCCATTCTATGACTTCACACACCTGCATTCTGTGACTTCGCACACCTCCATTCTATGAGTTCACACACTTCCTTTGTGATTTCACACACCTCCGTTCTATGAGTTCACACACCTCCATTCTGATTTCAAACACCTCAATTCTATGACTTCACACACCTCCATTCTGACTTCACACACCTCCATTCTGTGACTTCAAACACCTCCATTCTATGATTTCAGACACCTCCATTGTATGATTTCACACACCTCCGTTCTATGACTTCACACACCTCCATTCTATGACTTCACTCACCTCCATTCTGAATTCACACACCTCCATTCTGTGACTTCTCACACCTCCATTCTGACTTCACACACCTCCATTCTATGACTTCACTCACCTCCATTCTGAATTCACACACCTCCATTCTGTGACTTCTCACACCTCCATTCTGACTTCACACACCTCCATTCCATGACTTCACACACCTCCATTCTATGAGTTCACACACCTCCATTCTATGAGTTCACACACCTTCATTTTGACTTCACACACCTCCATTCTATGACTTCATAACCCTTCATTCTTACTTCACAAACATCCATTCTATGACTTCACACACCTCCATTATATGACTTCATAAACCTCCCTTCTGTGACTTCACACACCTCCATTCTGAGTTCACACACCTCCATTCTGTGACTTCACACACCTCCATTTTGACTTCACACACCTCCAGTCTATGACTTCACACACTTCAATTCTATGACTTCACACACCTCCATTCTGTGACTTCACACACCTCCATTGTGAGTTCACACACCTCCATTCTGTGACTTCACACCCCTCCATTCTGTGACTTCACACACCTCCATTCTATGACTTCACACACCTCCATTCTATGACTTCACACACCTCCATTCTATGAATTCACACACCTCCATTCTGTGACTTCACACACCTCCATTCTATGAATTCACACGCCTCCATTCTGTGACTTCACACACCTCCATTCTGAGTTCACACCCCTCCATTCTGTGACTTCACACACCTTCATTCTGTGACTTCACACACCTCCATTCTATGACTTCACACACCTCCATTGTATGCCTTCACAAACCTCCATTCTGTGACTTCACACACCTCAATTCTGTGACTTCACACGTCTATTCTGACTTCACACACCTCCATTCTATGACTTCACACACTTCCATTCTATGACTTCACACACCTCCATTCTGTGACTTCACACACCTCTATTGTGAGTTCAAACACCTCCATTCTGTGACTTTACACACCTCCATTCTGTGATTTCACACACCTCCATTATATGAATTCACACACCTCCATTCTATGACTTCACACACCTCAATTCTGTGACTTCACACACATCCATTCTATGACTTCACACACCTCTATTCTATGACTTCACACACTTCCATTCTATGACTTCACACACCTCCATTCTATGACTTCACTCACCTCCACTCTACGACTTCACACTCCTCCATTCTATGACTTCCCACACCTCCTTTCTATGACTTCAACCACCTCCATTCTGCGATTTCACACCTCCATTATGACTTCACACACCTCTATTCTGTGACTTCACACACCTCCATTCTGAATTGACACACCTCCATCCTGTGACTTTACACACCTCCATTCTGACTTCACAACGCTCCATTCTATGACTTCACACAACTGCATACTGTGACGTCACACACCTCCATTCTATGACTTCACACACCTTCATTCTTACTTCAAAAACATCCATTCTATGACTTCACACACCTCCATTCTATGACTTCACACACCTCCATTTTGTGACTTCACACACCTCCATTCTATGATTTCACACACCTCCATTGTGACTTCACACACGTCCATAATATGAGTTCACACACCTCCATTCTGAGTTCACACACCTCCATTCTATGACTTCACACTCCTCCATTCTGGCTTCACACAGCTCCATTCTGTGACTCAACAAAAATCCATTCTATGATTTCACACACCTCCATACTATGACTTCACACACCTCCATCTATGACTTCACACACCTCCATTCTGAGTTCACACACCTCCATTCTGTGACTTCACACACCTCCATTTTGACTTCACACACCTCCATTCTATGACTTCACACACCTCCATTCTATGACTTCACACACCTGCATTCTGTGACTTCGCACACCTCCATTCTATGAGTTCACACACTTCCTTTGTGATTTCACACACCTCCGTTCTATGAGTTCACACACCTCCATTCTGATTTCAAACACCTCAATTCTATGACTTCACACACCTCCATTCTGACTTCACACACCTCCATTCTGTGACTTCAAACACCTCCATTCTATGATTTCAGACACCTCCATTGTATGATTTCACACACCTCCGTTCTATGACTTCACACACCTCCATTCTATGACTTCACTCACCTCCATTCTGAATTCACACACCTCCATTCTGTGACTTCTCACACCTCCATTCTGACTTCACACACCTCCATTCTATGACTTCACTCACCTCCATTCTGAATTCACACACCTCCATTCTGTGACTTCTCACACCTCCATTCTGACTTCACACACCTCCATTCCATGACTTCACACACCTCCATTCTATGAGTTCACACACCTCCATTCTATGAGTTCACACACCTTCATTTTGACTTCACACACCTCCATTCTATGACTTCATAACCCTTCATTCTTACTTCACAAACATCCATTCTATGACTTCACACACCTCCATTATATGACTTCATAAACCTCCCTTCTGTGACTTCACACACCTCCATTCTGAGTTCACACACTTCAATTCTATGACTTCACACACCTCCATTCTGTGACTTCACACACCTCCATTGTGAGTTCACACACCTCCATTCTGTGACTTCACACACCTCCATTCTGTGACTTCACACACCTCCATTCTATGACTTCACACACCTCCATTCTATAACTTCACACACCTCCATTCTATGAATTCACACACCTCCATTCTGTGACTTCACACACCTCCATTCTATGAATTCACACACCTCCATTCTGTGACTTCACACACCTCCATTCTGAGTTCACACCCCTCCATTCTGTGACTTCACACACCTTCATTCTGTGACTTCACACACCTCCATTCTATGACTTCACACACCTCCATTGTATGCCTTCACAAACCTCCATTCTGTGACTTCACACACCTCAATTCTGTGACTTCACACGTCTATTCTGACTTCACACACCTCCATTCTATGACTTCACACACTTCCATTCTATGACTTCACACACCTCCATTCTGTGACTTCACACACCTCTATTGTGAGTTCAAACACCTCCATTCTGTGACTTTACACACCTCCATTCTGTGATTTCACACACCTCCATTCTATGAATTCACACACCTCCATTCTATGACTTCACACACCTCAATTCTGTGACTTCACACACATCCATTCTATGACTTCACACACCTCCATTCTATGACTTCACACACTTCCATTCTATGACTTCACACACCTCCATTCTATGACTTCACACACCTCCATTCTGTGCCTTCACACACCTCCATTCTATGACTTCACACACTTCCATTGTGACGTCACACACCTCCATTCTATGAGTTCACACATCTCCATTCTATGACTTCACTCACCTCCATTCTGACTTCACACACCTCCATTCTATGACTTCATAGACCTCGAATGTGACTTCACTCACCTCCACTCTATGACTTCACACTCCTCCATTCTATGACTTCCCACACCTCCTTTCTATGACTTCACCCAACTCCATTCAGCGACTTCCCACCTCCATTGTGACTTCACACACCTCCATTCTGTGACTTTACATACCTCCATTCTATGACTTCACACCTCCATTCTATGACTTCACACACCTCCATTCTTTGACTTCACACACCACTATTCTATGACTTCACACACCTTCATTCTTACTTCACAAACATCCATTCTATGACTTCACACACCTCCGTTCTACGACTTCACACACCTCCATTATGTGACTTCACAAACCTCCATTCTGTGTTCACACACCTCAATTCTGTGACTTCACACACCTCCAATCTGACTTCACACACCTCCATTCTATGACTTCACACACCTCCCTTCTATGATTTCACACACCTCCATTCTGTGACTTCACACAACTCCATTCTGTGACGTCACACACCTCAATTCTTTGACTTCACACACCTTCATTCTTACTTCACAAACATCCATTCTATGACTTCACACACCTCAATTCTGTGACTTCACACACATCCATTCTATGACTTCACACACCTCCATTTTGACTTCACACACTTCTATTCTATGACTTCACACACCTCAATTCTGACTTCACACAGCTCCATTCTGTGACTTCACAAAACTCCATTCTATGATTTCACACACCTCCATTCAATGACTTCACACACATCCATTCTATGACTTCACACATCTCCATTCTTTGCCTTCACACACCTCTATTCTATGACTTCACACACCTTCATTCTTTCTTCACAAACATCTATTCTATGACTTCACACACATCCATTCTATGACTGCACATACATCCATTATGTGACTTCACAAACCTCCATTCTGTGTTCACACACCTCAATTCTGTGACTTCACACACCTCCATTCTGACTTCACACACCTCCATTCTATGACTTCACACACCTCCATTCTATGACTTCACACACCTGCATTCTGTGACTTCACACACCTCCATTCTATGACTTCACACACCTCCATTGTGATTTCACACACCGCCGTTGTATGAGTTCACACACCTCCATTCTGATTTCAAACACCTCAATTCTATGACTTCACACACCTCCATTCTGACTTCACACACTTCCATTCTGTGACTTCAAACACCTCCATTCTATGATTTCAGACACCTCCATTGTATGATTTCACACACCTCCATTCTATGACTTCACACACCTCCATTCTATGACTTCACTCACCTCCATTCTGAATTCACACACCTCCATTCTGTGACTTCCCACACCTCCATTCTATGATTTCACACACCTCCATTCTGTGACTTCACACACCTCCATTCTGTGACTTCACACAGCTCCATTCTATGACTTCACACAACTCCATTCTGTGACGTAACACACCTCCATTCCATGACTTCACACACCTTCATTCTTACTTCACAAACATCCATTCTATGACTTCACACACATACATTCTATCATTTCACACACCTCCATTTTGTGACTTCACACACCTCCATTCTATGATTTCACACACCTCCATTGTGACTTCACACACCTCCATTCTATGACTTCACACACCTCCATTCTGACTTCTCACAGTCCATTCTGTGAGTTCACAAAACTCCTTTCTATAATTTCACACACCTCCATACTATGACTTCCCACACCTCCATCTATGACTTCACACACCTCCATTCTGAGTTCACATACCTCCATTCTGTGACTTCACACACCTCCATTTGTGACTTCCCACACCACCTTTTTGACTTCACACTCCTCCGTTTTGACTTCACACACTTCCAATCTGTGACTTCACACACCTCCATTCTGTGACTTCGCACACCTCTATTGTTTGAATTCACGCACCTCCATTCTTTGACTTCCACACCTCCATTCCATGACTTCACACCTACAATCTATGAGTTCACACACCTCCATTCTATGAGTTCACACACCTTAATTTTGACTTCACACACCTCCATTCTATGACTTCACACACATTCAGTGTTACTTTAGAAACATCCATTCTATGACTTCACACACCTCCATTGTATGTCTTCACAAACCTCCATTCTGTGACTTCACACACCTCAATTCTGTGACTTCACACGTCCATTCTGACTTCACACACCTCCATTCTATGACTTCACACACTTCCATTCTATGACTTCACACACCTCCATTCTGTGACTTCACACACCTCCATTGTGAGTTCACACACCTCCATTCTGTGACTTCACACACCTCCATTCTGTGACTTCACACACCTCCATTCTATGACTTCACACACCTCCATTCTATGACTTCACACACCTCCATTCTATGAATTCACACACCTCCATTCTGTGACTTCACACACCTCCATTCTATGAATTCACACACCTCCATTCTGTGACTTCACACACCTCCATTCTGAGTTCACACCCCTCCATTCTGTGACTTCACACACCTTCATTCTGTGACTTCACACACCTCCATTCTATGACTTCACACACCTCCATTGTATGCCTTCACAAACCTCCATTCTGTGACTTCACACACCTCAATTCTGTGACTTCACACGTCTATTCTGACTTCACACACCTCCATTCTATGACTTCACACACTTCCATTCTATGACTTCACACACCTCCATTCTGTGACTTCACACACCTCTATTGTGAGTTCAAACACCTCCATTCTGTGACTTTACACACCTCCATTCTGTGATTTCACACACCTCCATTCTATGAATTCACACACCTCCATTCTATGACTTCACACACCTCAATTCTGTGACTTCACACACATCCATTCTATGACTTCACACACCTCCATTCTATGACTTCACACACTTCCATTCTATGACTTCACACACCTCCATTCTATGACTTCACACACCTCCATTCTGTGCCTTCACACACCTCCATTCTATGACTTCACACACTTCCATTGTGACGTCACACACCTCCATTCTATGAGTTCACACATCTCCATTCTATGACTTCACTCACCTCCATTCTGACTTCACACACCTCCATTCTATGACTTCATAGACCTCGAATGTGACTTCACTCACCTCCACTCTATGACTTCACACTCCTCCATTCTATGACTTCCCACACCTCCTTTCTATGACTTCACCCAACTCCATTCAGCGACTTCCCACCTCCATTGTGACTTCACACACCTCCATTCTGTGACTTTACATACCTCCATTCTATGACTTCACACCTCCATTCTATGACTTCACACACCTCCATTCTTTGACTTCACACACCACTATTCTATGACTTCACACACCTTCATTCTTACTTCACAAACATCCATTCTATGACTTCACACACCTCCGTTCTACGACTTCACACACCTCCATTATGTGACTTCACAAACCTCCATTCTGTGTTCACACACCTCAATTCTGTGACTTCACACACCTCCAATCTGACTTCACACACCTCCATTCTATGACTTCACACACCTCCCTTCTATGATTTCACACACCTCCATTCTGTGACTTCACACAACTCCATTCTGTGACGTCACACACCTCAATTCTTTGACTTCACACACCTTCATTCTTACTTCACAAACATCCATTCTATGACTTCACACACCTCAATTCTGTGACTTCACACACATCCATTCTATGACTTCACACACCTCCATTTTGACTTCACACACTTCTATTCTATGACTTCACACACCTCAATTCTGACTTCACACAGCTCCATTCTGTGACTTCACAAAACTCCATTCTATGATTTCACACACCTCCATTCAATGACTTCACACACATCCATTCTATGACTTCACACATCTCCATTCTTTGCCTTTACACACCTCTATTCTATGACTTCACACACCTTCATTCTTTCTTCACAAACATCCATTCTATGACTTCACACACATCCATTCTATGACTGCACATACATCCATTATGTGACTTCACAAACCTCCATTCTGTGTTCACACACCTCAATTCTGTGACTTCACACACCTCCATTCTGACTTCACACACCTCCATTCTATGACTTCACACACCTCCATTCTATGACTTCACACACCTGCATTCTGTGACTTCACACACCTCCATTCTATGACTTCACACACCTCCATTGTGATTTCACACACCGCCGTTGTATGAGTTCACACACCTCCATTCTGATTTCAAACACCTCAATTCTATGACTTCACACACCTCCATTCTGACTTCACACACTTCCATTCTGTGACTTCAAACACCTCCATTCTATGATTTCAGACACCTCCATTGTATGATTTCACACACCTCCATTCTATGACTTCACACACCTCCATTCTATGACTTCACTCACCTCCATTCTGAATTCACACACCTCCATTCTGTGACTTCCCACACCTCCATTCTATGATTTCACACACCTCCATTCTGTGACTTCACACACCTCCATTCTGTGACTTCACACAGCTCCATTCTATGACTTCACACAACTCCATTCTGTGACGTAACACACCTCCATTCCATGACTTCACACACCTTCATTCTTACTTCACAAACATCCATTCTATGACTTCACACACATACATTCTATCATTTCACACACCTCCATTTTGTGACTTCACACACCTCCATTCTATGATTTCACACACCTCCATTGTGACTTCACACACCTCCATTCTATGACTTCACACACCTCCATTCTGACTTCTCACAGTCCATTCTGTGAGTTCACAAAACTCCTTTCTATAATTTCACACACCTCCATACTATGACTTCCCACACCTCCATCTATGACTTCACACACCTCCATTCTGAGTTCACATACCTCCATTCTGTGACTTCACACACCTCCATTTGTGACTTCCCACACCACCTTTTTGACTTCACACTCCTCCGTTTTGACTTCACACACTTCCAATCTGTGACTTCACACACCTCCATTCTGTGACTTCGCACACCTCTATTGTTTGAATTCACGCACCTCCATTCTTTGACTTCCACACCTCCATTCCATGACTTCACACCTACAATCTATGAGTTCACACACCTCCATTCTATGAGTTCACACACCTTAATTTTGACTTCACACACCTCCATTCTATGACTTCACACACATTCAGTGTTACTTTAGAAACATCCATTCTATGACTTCACACACCTCCATTGTATGTCTTCACAAACCTCCATTCTGTGACTTCACACACCTCAATTCTGTGACTTCACACGTCCATTCTGACTTCACACACCTCCATTCTATGACTTCACACACTTCCATTCTATGACTTCACACACCTCCATTCTGTGACTTCACACACCTCTATTGTGAGTTCAAACACCTCCATTCTGTGACTTCACACACCTCCATTCTGTGTTTTCACACACCTCCAGTCTATGAATTCACACACGTCCATTCTATGACTTCACACACCTCCATTCTGTGACTTCACACACCTCTATTGTGAGTTCAAACACCTCCATTCTGTGACTTCACACACCTCCATTCTGTGTTTTCACACACCTCCATTCTATGACTTCACACACCTCCATTCTATGACTTCACACACTTCCATTCTATGACTTCACACAACTCCATTCTGACTTCACACAGCTCCATTCTGTGACTTCACAAAACTCCATTCTATGATTTCACACACCTCCATTCTATGACTTCACACACCTCCATTCTTTGCCTTCACACACCTCTATTCTATGACTTCACACACCTTTATTCTTTCTTCACAAACATCCATTCTATGACTTCACGCACATCCATTCTATGACTTCACACACATCCATTATGTGACTTCACAAACCTCCATTCTGTGTTCACACACGGCATTTCTGTGACTTCACACACCTCCGTTCTATGAGTTCACACACCTCCATTCTGATTTCAAACACCTCAATTCTATGACTTCACACACCTCCATTCTATGACTTCACACACCTCCATTCTGTGACTTCAAACACCTCCATTCTATGATTTCAGACACCTCCTATGTATGATTTCACAAACCTCCATTCTATGACTTCACACACCTCCATTCTATGACTTCTCACACCTCCATTGACTTCACACACCTCCATTCTATGACTTCACTCACCTCCATTCTGAATTCACACACCTCCATTCTGTGACTTCTCACACCTCCATTCTGATTTCACACACCTCCATACCATGACTTCAGACACCTCCATTCTATGAGTTCACACACCTCCATTCTATGAGTTCACACACCTTCATTTTGACTTCACACACCTCCATTCTATGACTTCACACACCTTCATTCTTACTTCACAAACATCCATTCTATGACTTCACACACCTCCATTATATGACTTCATAAACCTCCCTTCTGTGACATCACACACCTCCATTCTGAGTTCACACACCTCCATTCTCTGACTTCACACACCTCCATTTTGACTTCACACACCTCCATTCTATGACTTCACACACTTCAATTCTATGACTTCACACAGCTCCATTCTGTGACTTCACACACCTCCATTGTGAGTTCACACACCTCCATTCTGTGACTTCACACACCTCAATTCTGTGACTTCACACACATCCATTCTATGACTTCACACACCTCAATTCTATGACTTCACACACTTCCATTCTATGACTTCACACACCTCCATTCTGTGACTTCACACACCTCTATTGTGAGTTCAAACACCTCCATTCTGTGACTTCACACACCTCCATTCTGTGATTTCACACACCTCCACTCTATGAATTCCCACACCTCCATTCTATGACTTCACACACATCAATTCTGTGACTTCACACACATCCATTCTATGACTTCACACACCTCCATTTTGATTTCACACACTTCTATTCTATGACTTCACACACCTCCATTCTGACTTCACACAGCTCCATTCTGTGACTTCACAAAACTCCATTTTATGATTTCACACACCTCCATACTATGACTTCACACACCTACATCTATGACTTCACACACCTCCTTCTATGACTTCACACACCTCCATTCTGAGTTCACACACCTCCATTCTGTGACTTCACAGAACTCCATTCGGACTTCACTCACCTCCATTGTATGACTTCACACACCTCCATTCTGATTTCACACACCTCCATACCATGACTTCAGACACCTCCATTCTATGAGTTCACACACATTCAGTGTTACTTTAGAAACATCCATTCTATGACTTCACACACCTCCATTCTATGACTTCACACACATTCAGTGTTACTTTAGAAACATCCATTCTATGACTTCACACACCTCCATTGTATGTCTTCACAAACCTCCATTCTGTGACTTCACACACCTCAATTCTGTGACTTCACACGTCCATTCTGACTTCACACACCTCCATTCTATGACTTCACACACTTCCATTCTATGACTTCACACACCTCCATTCTGTGACTTCACACACCTCTATTGTGAGTTCAAACACCTCCATTCTGTGACTTCACACACCTCCATTCTGTGTTTTCACACACCTCCAGTCTATGAATTCACACACGTCCATTCTATGACTTCACACACCTCAATTCTGTGACTTCACACACATCCATTCTATGACTTCACACACCTCCATTCTATGACTTCACACACTTCCATTCTATGACTTCACACAACTCCATTCTGACTTCACAGAGCTCCATTCTGTGACTTCACAAAACTCCATTCTATGATTTCACACACCTCCATTCTATGACTTCACACACCTCCATTCTTTGCCTTCACACACCTCTATTCTATGACTTCACACACCTTTATTCTTTCTTCACAAACATCCATTCTATGACTTCACGCACATCCATTCTATGACTTCACACACATCCATTATGTGACTTCACAAACCTCCATTCTGTGTTCACACACGGCATTTCTGTGACTTCACACACCTCCGTTCTATGAGTTCACACACCTCCATTCTGATTTCAAACACCTCAATTCTATGACTTCACACACCTCCATTCTATGACTTCACACACCTCCATTCTGTGACTTCAAACACCTCCATTCTATGATTTCAGACACCTCCTATGTATGATTTCACAAACCTCCATTCTATGACTTCACACACCTCCATTCTATGACTTCTCACACCTCCATTGACTTCACACACCTCCATTCTATGACTTCACTCACCTCCATTCTGAATTCACACACCTCCATTCTGTGACTTCTCACACCTCCATTCTGATTTCACACACCTCCATACCATGACTTCAGACACCTCCATTCTATGAGTTCACACACCTCCATTCTATGAGTTCACACACCTTCATTTTGACTTCACACACCTCCATTCTATGACTTCACACACCTTCATTCTTACTTCACAAACATCCATTCTATGACTTCACACACCTCCATTATATGACTTCATAAACCTCCCTTCTGTGACATCACACACCTCCATTCTGAGTTCACACACCTCCATTCTCTGACTTCACACACCTCCATTTTGACTTCACACACCTCCATTCTATGACTTCACACACTTCAATTCTATGACTTCACACAGCTCCATTCTGTGACTTCACACACCTCCATTGTGAGTTCACACACCTCCATTCTGTGACTTCACACACCTCAATTCTGTGACTTCACACACATCCATTCTATGACTTCACACACCTCAATTCTATGACTTCACACACTTCCATTCTATGACTTCACACACCTCCATTCTGTGACTTCACACACCTCTATTGTGAGTTCAAACACCTCCATTCTGTGACTTCACACACCTCCATTCTGTGATTTCACACACCTCCACTCTATGAATTCCCACACCTCCATTCTATGACTTCACACACATCAATTCTGTGACTTCACACACATCCATTCTATGACTTCACACACCTCCATTTTGATTTCACACACTTCTATTCTATGACTTCACACACCTCCATTCTGACTTCACACAGCTCCATTCTGTGACTTCACAAAACTCCATTTTATGATTTCACACACCTCCATACTATGACTTCACACACCTACATCTATGACTTCACACACCTCCTTCTATGACTTCACACACCTCCATTCTGAGTTCACACACCTCCATTCTGTGACTTCACAGAACTCCATTCGGACTTCACTCACCTCCATTGTATGACTTCACACACCTCCATTCTGTGACTTCACACACCTCCATTCTATGACTTCACACACTTCCATTGTGACGTCACACACCTCCATTCTATGAGTTCACATATCTCCATTCTATGACTTCACACACCTCCATTCTTAATTCACACACCTCCATTCTATGACGTCACAGACCTCGTATCTTTGACTTCACTCACCTCCACTCTACGAATTCACACTCCTCCATTCTATGACTTCCCACACCTCCTTTCTATGACTTCAACCACCTCCATTCTGCGATTTCACACCTCCATTCTGACTTCACACACCTCTATTCTGTGACTTCACACACCTCCATTCTGAATTGACACACCTCCATCCTGTGACTTTACACACCTCCATTCTGACTTCACAACGCTCCATTCTATGACTTCACACAACTCCATACTGTGACGTCACACACCTCCATTCTATGACTTCACACACCTTCATTCTTACTTCAAAAACATCCATTCTATGACTTCACACACCTCCATTCTATGACTTCACACACCTCCATTTTGTGACTTCACACACCTCCATTCTATGATTTCACACACCTCCATTGTGACTTCACACACGTCCATAATATGAGTTCACACACCTCCATTCTGAGTTCACACACCTCCATTCTTTGACTTCACACTCCTCCATTCTGGCTTCACACAGCTCCATTCTGTGACTCAACAAAAATCCATTCTATGATTTCACACACCTCCATACTATGACTTCACACACCTCCATCTATGACTTCACACACCTCCATTCTGAGTTCACACACCTCCATTCTGTGACTTCACACACCTCCATTTTGACTTCACACACCTCCATTCTATGACTTCACACACCTCCATTCTATGACTTCACACACCTGCATTCTGTGACTTCGCACACCTCCATTCTATGAGTTCACACACTTCCTTTGTGATTTCACACACCTCCGTTCTATGAGTTCACACACCTCCATTCTGATTTCAAACACCTCAATTCTATGACTTCACACACCTCCATTCTGACTTCACACACCTCCATTCTGTGACTTCAAACACCTCCATTCTATGATTTCAGACACCTCCATTGTATGATTTCACACACCTCCGTTCTATGACTTCACACACCTCCATTCTATGACTTCACTCACCTCCATTCTGAATTCACACACCTCCATTCTGTGACTTCTCACACCTCCATTCTGACTTCACACACCTCCATTCTATGACTTCACTCACCTCCATTCTGAATTCACACACCTCCATTCTGTGACTTCTCACACCTCCATTCTGACTTCACACACCTCCATTCCATGACTTCACACACCTCCATTCTATGAGTTCACACACCTCCATTCTATGAGTTCACACACCTTCATTTTGACTTCACACACCTCCATTCTATGACTTCATAACCCTTCATTCTTACTTCACAAACATCCATTCTATGACTTCACACACCTCCATTATATGACTTCATAAACCTCCCTTCTGTGACTTCACACACCTCCATTCTGAGTTCACACACCTCCATTCTGTGACTTCACACACCTCCATTTTGACTTCACACACCTCCAGTCTATGACTTCACACACTTCAATTCTATGACTTCACACACCTCCATTCTGTGACTTCACACACCTCCATTGTGAGTTCACACACCTCCATTCTGTGACTTCACACACCTCCATTCTGTGACTTCACACACCTCCATTCTATGACTTCACACACCTCCATTCTATGACTTCACACACCTCCATTCTATGAATTCACACACGTCCATTCTGTGACTTCACACACCTCCATTCTATGAATTCACACACCTCCATTCTGTGACTTCACACACCTCCATTCTGAGTTCACACCCCTCCATTCTGTGACTTCACACACCTTCATTCTGTGACTTCACACACCTCCATTCTATGACTTCACACACCTCCATTGTATGCCTTCACAAACCTCCATTCTGTGACTTCACACACCTCAATTCTGTGACTTCACACGTCTATTCTGACTTCACACACCTCCATTCTATGAATTCACACACTTCCATTCTATGACTTCACACACCTCCATTCTGTGACTTCACACACCTCTATTGTGAGTTCAAACACCTCCATTCTGTGACTTTACACACCTCCATTCTGTGATTTCACACACCTCCATTCTATGAATTCACACACCTCCATTCTATGACTTCACACACCTCAATTCTGTGACTTCACACACATCCATTCTATGACTTCACACACCTCCATTCTATGACTTCACACACTTCCATTCTATGACTTCACACACCTCCATTTTATGACTTCACACACCTCCATTCTGTGCCTTCACACACCTCCATTCTATGACTTCACACACTTCCATTGTGACGTCACACACCTCCATTCTATGAGTTCACACATCTCCATTCTATGACTTCACTCACCTCCATTCTGACTTCACACACCTCAATTCTATGACTTCATACACCTCGAATGTGACTTCACTCACCTCCACTCTATGACTTCACACTCCTCCATTCTATGACTTCCCACACCTCCTTTCTATGACTTCACCCAACTCCATTCAGCGACTTCCCACCTCCATTCTGACTTCACACACCTCCATTCTGTGACTTTACATACCTCCATTCTATGACTTCACACACCTCCATTCTATGACTTCACACACCTCCATTCTTTGACTTCACACACCACTATTCTATGACTTCACACACCTTCATTCTTACTTCACAAACATCCATTCTATGACTTCACACACCTCCGTTCTACGACTTCACACACCTCCATTATGTGACTTCACAAACCTCCATTCTGTGTTCACACACCACAATTCTGTGACTTCACACACCTCCAATCTGACTTCACACACCTCCATTCTATGACTTCACACACCTCCCTTCTATGACTTCACACACCTCCATTCTGTGACTTCACACACCTCCATTCTGTGACGTCACACACCTCAATTCTTTGACTTCACACACCTTCATTCTTACTTCACAAACATCCATTCTATGACTTCACACACCTCAATTCTGTGACTTCACACACATCCATTCTATGACTTCACACACCTCCATTTTGACTTCACACACTTCTATTCTATGACTTCACACACCTCAATTCTGACTTCACACAGCTCCATTCTGTGACTTCACAAAACTCCATTCTATGATTTCACACACCTCCATTCTATGACTTCACACACATCCATTCTATGACTTCACACATATCCATTCTTTGCCTTCACACACCTCTATTCTATGACTTCACACACCTTCATTCTTTCTTCACAAACATCCATTCTATGACTTCACACACATCCATTCTATGACTGCACATACATCCATTATGTGACTTCACAAACCTCCATTCTGTGTTCACACACCTCAATTCTGTGACTTCACACACCTCCATTCTGACTTCACACACCTCCATTCTATGACTTCACACACCTCCATTCTATGACTTCACACACCTGCATTCTGTGACTTCACACACCTCCATTCTATGACTTCACACACCTCCATTGTGATTTCACACACCGCCGTTGTATGAGTTCACACACCTCCATTCTGATTTCAAACACCTCAATTCTATGACTTCACACACCTCCATTCTGACTTCTCACAGTCCATTCTGTGAGTTCACAAAACTCCTTTCTATAATTTCACACTCCTCCATACTATGACTTCCCACACCTCCATCTATGACTTCACACACCTCCGTTCTGAGTTCACATACCTCCATTCTGTGACTTCACACACCTCCATTTGTGACTTCCCACACCACCTTTTTTACTTCACACTCCTCCGTTTTGACTTCACACACTTCCAATCTGTGACTTCACACACCTCCATTCTGTGACTTCGCACACCTCTATTGTTTGAATTCACGCACCTCCATTCTTTGACTTCACACACCTCCATTCCATGACTTCACACCTCCAATCTATGAGTTCACACACCTCCATTCTATGAGTTCACACACCTTAATTTTGACTTCACACACCTCCATTCTATGACTTCACACACATTCAGTGTTACTTTAGAAACATCCATTCTATGACTTCACACACCTCCATTGTATGTCTTCACAAACCTCCATTCTGTGACTTCACACACCTCAATTCTGTGACTTCACACGTCCATTCTGACTTCACACACCTCCATTCTATGACTTCACACACTTCCATTCTATGACTTCACACACCTCCATTCTGTGACTTCACACACCTCTATTGTGAGTTCAAACACCTCCATTCTGTGACTTCACACACCTCCATTCTGTGTTTTCACACACCTCCAGTCTATGAATTCACACACGTCCATTCTATGACTTCACACACCTCAATTCTGTGACTTCACACACATCCATTCTATGACTTCACACACCTCCATTCTATGACTTCACACACTTCCATTCTATGACTTCACACAACTCCATTCTGTGACTTCACACACCTCTATTGTGAGTTCAAACACCTCCATTCTGTGACTTCACACACCTCCATTCTGTGATTTCACACACTTCCATTCTATGAATTCACACACGTCCATTCTATGACTTCACACACCTCAATTCTGTGACTTCACACACATCCATTCTATGACTTCACACACCTCCATTTTGACTTCACACACTTCTATTCTATGACTTCACACACCTCCATTCTGACTTCACACAGCTCCATTCTGTGACTTCACAAAACTCCATTCTATGATTTCACACACCTCCATTCTATGACTTCACACACCTCCATTCTTTGCCTTCACACACCTCTATTCTATGACTTCACACACCTTCATTCTTTCTTCACAAACATCCATTCTATGACTTCACGCACATCCATTCTATGACTTCACACACATCCATTATGTGACTTCACAAACCTCCATTCTGTGTTCACACACGGCAATTCTGTGACTTCACATACCTCCGTTCTATGAGTTCACACACCTCCATTCTGATTTCAAACACCTCAATTCTATGACTTCACACACCTCCATTCTATGACTTCACACACCTCCATTCTGTGACTTCAAACACCTCCATTCTATGATTTCAGACACCTCCATTGTATGATTTCACACACCTCCATTCTATGACTTCACACACCTCCATTCTATGACTTCTCACACCTCCATTGACTTCACACACCTCCATTCTATGACTTCACTCACCTCCATTCTGAATTCACACACCTCCATTCTGTGACTTGTCACACCTCCATTCTGATTTCACACACCTCCATTCCATGACTTCACACACCTCCATTCTATGAGTTCACACAACTCCATTCTATGAGTTCACACACCTTCATTTTGACTTCACACACCTCCATTCTATGACTTCACACACCTTCATTCTTACTTCACAAACATCCATTCTATGACTTCACACACCTCCATTATATGACTTCATAAACCTCCCTTCTGTGACATCACACACCTCCATTCTGAGTTCACACACCTCCATTCTGTGACTTCACACACCTACATTTTGACTTCACACACCTCCATTCTATGACTTCACACACTTCAATTCTTTGACTTCACACACCTCCATTCTGTGACTTCACACACCTCCATTGTGAGTTCACACACCTCCATTCTGTGACTTCACACACCTCCATTCTGTGACTTCACACACCTCCATTCTGTGACTTCACACACCTCCATTCTATGACTTCACACACCTCCATTCTATGAATTCACACACCTCCATTCTGTGACTTCACACACCTACATTCTATGACTTCACACACCTCCATTCTTTGACTTCACCTACCTCCATTCTGAGTTCACACCCCTCCATTCTGTGACTTCACACACCTTCATTCTGTGACTTCACACACCTCCATTTTGACTTCACACACTTCTATTCTATGACTTCACACACCTCCATTCTGACTTCACACAGCTCCATTCTGTGACTTCACAAAAATTCATTCTATGATTTCACACACCTCCATTCTATGACTTCACACACATACATTCTATGACTTCACACACCCCCATTCTGTGATTTCACACACCTCCATTCTATGACTTCACACACCTCCATTGTGACCTTACACACCACGATTCTATGATTTCACACACTTCCATTTTGACTTCACACTCCTCCAGTCTATGCCTTCACCCACTGCCATTCTGACTTCACACAGCTTCTTTCTGAGACTTCACAAACCTCCATTCTATGATTTCACACACCTCCATACTATGACTTCACACACGTCCATCTATGACTTCACACACCTCCAATGTATGACTTCACACACCTCCATTCTGTGACTTCACACACCTCCATTCTATGACTTCACACACTTCCATTGTGACGTCACACACCTCCATTCTATGAGTTAACACATCTCCATTCTATGACTTCACACACCTCAATTCTGTCTTCACACACCTCCATTCTATGACTTCATAGACCTCGAATGTTACTTCACTCACCTCCACTCTATGACTTCACACTCCTCCATTCTATGACTTCCCACACCTCCTTTCTATGACTTCACCCAACTCATTCAGCGACTTCACACCTCCCTTCTGATTTCACACACCTCCATTCTGTGACTTCACACACCTCCATTCTATGACTTCACACACCTCCATTCTATGACTTCACAGACCTCCATTATGTGACTTCACAAACCTCCATTCTGTGTTCACACACCTCAATTCTGTGACTTCACACACCTCCAATCTGACTTCACACACCTCCATTCTATGACTTAACACACCTCCATTCTATGACTTCACACACCTCCATTCTGTGACTTCACACACCTCCATTCTGTGACTTCACACAGCTCCATTCTATGCCTTCACACAACTCCATTCTGTGACGTCACACACCTCCATTCTGTGATTTCACACGCCTCCCTTCCGTGACTTCACCCACCTCCAATCTATGACTTCACACACCTACATTTTATGACGTCACACACCTCCATTTTGACTTCACACACCTCCATTATGTGACTCCACACACCTTCCTTCTGTGACTTCATACACCTCCATTCTATGACTTCACACACTTCCATTCTATAACGTCACACACCGCCATACCGTGACTTCACACACCTGCATTGTGAGTTCACAAACCTCCATTCTGTGACCTCACACACCTCCATTCTGCGATTTCACACAACTCCATTCTGAGATGTCACACCTCCATTCTATGACTTCACACAACTCCATTCTGTGACTTCACACATCTCCATTCTTAGTTCACACACCTCCATTCTGTGACTTCACACACCTCCATTCTGTGACTTCACACACCTCCATTTTATGACTTCACACACCTCAATTCTGTGACTTCACAAACCTCCATTATATGATTTCACACACCTCCATCTATGACTTCACACACCTCCATTTTATGACGTCACACACCTCCATTTTGACTTCTCACACCTCCATTATGTGACTTCACACACCTCTCTTCTGTGACTTCACACACCTCCATTCTATGACTTCACATACCTTCATACGATGACTTCACACACCTCCATTCTGTGACTTCACACACCTCCATTCTGAGTTCACAAACCGCCATTCTGTGACTTCACAATCCTCTATTCTATGATTTCACACACCTCCATTCTATGATTTCTCACACCTCCATTTTTTGGACGTCACACACCTCCATTTTGACTTCACACACTTCCATTCTGTGACTTCACACACCTCCATTCTATGACTTCACACTCTTCCATTGGGACGTCACACACCTCCATTCTATGAGTTCACAGACCTTCATTCTATGACGTCACACACCTTCATTCGACTTCACAAACCTCCATTCTATGACTTCACCGACCTCGAATCTGTGACTTCACTCACCTCCAATCTATGACTTCACACTCCTCCATTCTATGACTTCCCACACCTCCTTTCTATGACTTCACACCTCCATTCTGACTTCACACAACTCCATTATGTGACTTCACACACCTCCATTATAGGACGTCACACAACTCCGTTCTATGGCTTTACACACCTCCATTCTATGACTTCACACACCTCCATTCTGTGACTTCACACACCTCCATTCTATGACTTCACACACCTTCATTCTTACTTCACAAACATATATTCTATGACTTCACACACCTCCATTCTATGACTTCACACACCTCCATTCTGTGACTTCACCCACCTCCATTCTGTGACTTCCCACACCTCCATTCTCCGACTTCACACCCCTCCAATTTGACTTCACATACCTCCATTCTATGACTTGACACACCTCCATACTGTGACTTCACAAACCTCCATTCTATGATTTCAAACACCTCCAATCTATGACTTCACACACCTACATTTTATGACGTCACACACCTCCATTTTGACTTCACACACCTCCATTATGTGACTCCACACACCTCCCTTCTGTGACTTCACACACCTCCATTCTATGACTTCACACACCATCATTGTATGACTTCACACACCTCCATTCTATGACTTCACACACTTCCATTCCATGATTTCACATACCTCCATGCTATGACTTCACACACCTCCATTCTGTGACTTCACACACCTCCGTTCTATGACTTCACACACCTCCATTCTGTGACTTCACAAACCTTCATTCTATGATTTCACACACCTCCATTCTATGACTTCACACACCTCCATTCTTTGACTTCACACACCTCCATTCTGTGACTTCACACACCTCCATTCTATGACTTCACACAGCTCCATTCTGTGACATCACACACCTCCATTTTCCGACTTCACACACCTCCATTCTATGACTTCACACATCCATTTTGACTCACACAACTCCAATATATAACTTCAAACACCTCAATTCTGTGACTTCACACACCTCCATTCTATGAATTCATACCCGTCCATTCTGTGACTTCACACACTTCCATTCTTTGACTTCACACACCTCCATTCTGTGACTTCACACACCTCCATTCTATGACTTCACACACCTCCATTCTGTGACTTCACAAACCTTCATTCTATGATTTCACACACCTCCATTCTATGACTTCACACACCTCCATTCTTTGACTTCACACACCTCCATTCTGTGACTTCACACACCTCCATTCTGTGACTTCACACAGCTCCATTCTGTGACATCACACCCCTCCATTCTCCGACTTCACACACCTCCATTCTATGACTTCACACATCCATTTTGACTTCACACAACTCCAATATATAACTTCAAACACCACAATTCTGTGACTTCACACACCTCCATTTTATGAATTCATACCCGTCCATTCTGTGATTTCACACACTTCCATTCTTTGACTTCACACACCTCCATTCTGTGACTTCACCCACCTCCATTCTGTGACTTCCCACACCTCCATTCTCAAACTTCACACCCCTCCAATTTGACTTCACCTACCTCCATTCTATGACTTCACACACCTCCATTCTGTGACTTCACAAACCTCCATTCTATGAATTCACACACCTCCAATCTATGACTTCACACACCTACATTTTATGACGTCACACACCTCCATTTTGACTTCACACCCCTCCATTATGTGACTCCACACACCTCCCTTCTGTGAATTCACACACCTCCATTCTATGACTTCACACACCTTCATTGTATGACTTCACACACCTCCATTCTATGACTTCACACACTTCCATTCTATGATTTCACATACCTCCATGCTATGACTTCACACACCTCCATTCTTTGACTTCACACACCTCCATTCTATGACTTCACACACCTCCATTCTGTGACTTCACACACCTCCATTCTATGATTTCACACACCTCCATTCTATGACTTCACACACCTCCATTTTAGGACATCACACTCCTCCATTTTGACTTCACACACCTCCATTCTGTGACTTCACACACCTCCATTCTATGACTTCACACACCTCCATTCTGACTTCACACACCTCCATTCTATGACTTCACAGACCTCGAATCTGTGACTTCACTCACCTCCACTCTATGACTTCACACTCCTCCATTCTCTGACTTCCCACACCTCCTTTCTATGACTTCACCCACCTCTATTCTATGACTTCACACCTCCATTCTGACTTCACACACCTCCATTCTGTGACTTCACACACCTCCATTATATGATATCACACACCTCCATTCTATGACTTCACACACCTCCATTCTATGACTTCACACACTTCCATTGTGACGTCACACAACTCCATTCTATGAGTTCACACACCTCCATTCTGACTTCACACACCTCCATTCTATGACTTCACACACCTCCATTCTGACTTCACACACCTCTATTCTATGACTTCGCACACCTCCATTCTGATATCAAACACCTCCATTCTATGACTTCACAGACCTTGAATCTGTGACTTCACTCGCCTGCATTCTATGACTTTACATTCCTCCATTCTATGACTTCCCACACCTGTTTCTGTGACTTCACACAACTTCATTTTTACTTCAGAAACATCCATTCTATGACTTCACAAACCACCATTCTATGACTTCACAAACCTCCATTCTGTGACTTCACACATCTCCATTCTGAGTTCACACAACTCCATTCGGTGACTTCACACATCTCCATTCTGACTTCACACACCTCCATTCTGTGACTTTACACACTTCCATTCTATGACTTCACATACCTCCATTCTATGACTTCACACAGCTCCATTGTGTGACTACACAAAACTCCATTCTATGACCTCACACACCCTCATTCTATGGTTTCAAACACCTCCATTCTATGAATTCACACATCCATTTTGACTTTACATACCTCCAATATATGACTTCAAACACCTCAATTCTGTGACTTCACATACCTCCATTCTATGAATTCACACATCCATTTTGACTTCACACACCTTCTATATATGAATTCAAACACCTCAATTCTGTGACTTCACACACCTCCATTCTATGAGTTCATACCATCCATTCTGTGACTTCACACACCTCCATTCTATGACTTCACATACCTCCATTCTATGACTTCACAAACTTCCATTCTGTGACTTCCCACACCTCCAATCTGTGACTTCACACACCTCCATTCTATGACTTCACACACCTCCATTCTATAACTTCACACACCTCCATTCTGACTTCACACACCTCCATTCTATGACTTCATACACCTCCATTCTATGACTTCACACACCTCCATTCTGACTTCACACACCTCCATTCTATGACTTTGCACACCTCTATTCTGACTTCACACACCTCCATTCTGTGACTTCACACACCTCCCTTCGATGACTTCACACACCTACATTGTTTGACTTCACACACAACCATTTTGACTTCACACCTCCATTCTGTGACTCCACATACTTACATTTGTGACTTCTCACACCACCTTTTTGACTTCACACATCTCCATTCTGTGACTTCACACACCTCCATTCTGTGACTTCACACACCTCCATTCTGTGATTTCACACACCTCCCTTCCGTGACTTCACCCACCTCCATTCTATGACTTCACACACCTCCATTCTATGCCTATACACACTTCCATTCTATGACTTCACACACCTCCATTCTATGACTTCACACACCTCCATTCTATGACTTCCCACACCTGCATTCTGACTTCACACACCTCCATTTATGACTTCACACATCTTCTTTCTGTAACTTCCCACACTTCCAATGTTTGACTTCAAAAACCTCCATTCCATGACTTCACACACCTCCATTCTATGAGTTCACACACCTCCATTCTATGACTTCACACACCTCCATTTTGACTTCACACACCTACATTCTGTGACTTCACACACCTCCATTTGTGACTTCACACACCACCATTTTGATTTCACATACCACCATTCTGTGACTTCACACACCTCCATTCTTTGACTTCACACACCTCCGTTTTGACTTCACACACTTCCATTCTGTGACTTCACACACCTCTATTCTGTGTTCACACACCTTCATTTTGTGACTTCACAAACCTCTATTCTATGATTTCACACACCTCCATTTTAGGACGTCACACACCTCCATTTTGACTTCACACACTTTCATTCTGTGACTTCACACACCTCCATTCTATGATTTCACATACCTTCATGCGATGACTTCACACACCTCCATTCTGTGACTTCCCACACCTCCATTCTGAGTTCACACACCTCCATTCTGTGACTTCCCAAACCTCTATTCTATGATTTCCCACACCTCCATTCTATGACTTCACACACCTCCATTTTAGGACGTCACACACCTCCATTTTAACTTCACACACCTCCATTATGTGACTCCACACACCTCGCTTCTGTGACTTCACACACCTCCATTCTATGACTTCACACACTTCCATTCTATGACTTCACACACCGCCATTCCGTGACTTCACACACCTGCATTGTGAGTTCACACACCTCCATTCTGTGACCTCACACACCTCCATTCTGCGATTTCACACACCTCCATTCTAAGAAGTCACACCTCCATTCTATGAATTCACACACCTCCATTCTGTGATTTCACACACCTCAATTCTATGACTTCACACAACTCCATTCTGTGACTTCACACATCTCCATTCTGAGTTCACACACCTCCATTCTGTGACTTCACACACCTCCATTCTGTGACTTCACACACCTCCATTCTATGACTTCACACACCTCAATTCTGTGACTTCACCTACCTCCATTCTATGACTTCACAAACCTCCATTCTGTGACTTCACACACCTCCATTCTTTGACTTCACAAACCTCCATTCTATGATTTCACACACCTCCAATCTATGACTTCACACACCTCCATTTTATGACGTCACACACCTCCATTTTGACTTCTCACACCTCCATTATGTGACTTCACACACCTCTCTTCTCTGACTTCACACACCTCCATTCTATGACTTCACACACATTCATTGTATCACTTCGCACACCTCCATTCTATGACTTCACACACTTCCATTCTATGGTTTCACATACCTTCATACGATGACTTCACACACCTCCATTCTGTGCCTTCACACACCTCCATTCTGAGTTCACACACCTCCATTCTGTGACTTCACAAACCTCTATTCTATGATTTCACACACCTCCATTCTATGACTTCTCACACCTCCATTTTAGGACGTCACACACCTCCATTTTGACTTCACACACTTCCATTCTGTGACTTCACACACCTCCATTGTATGACTTCACACACTTCCATTGGGACGTCACACACCTCCATTCTATGAGTTCACACACCTACATTCTATGACTTCACACACCTTCATTCGACTTCTCACACCTCCATTCTATGACTTCACAGACCTCGAATCTGTGACTTCACTCACCTCCAATCTATGACTTCACACTCCTCCATTCTATGACATCCCACACCTCCTTTCTATGACTTCACACCTCCATTCTGACTTCACACACCTCCATTATGTGACTTCACACACCTCCATTATATGACGTCAAACAACTCCGTTCTATGACTTCACACACCTCCATTCTATGACTTCACACACCTCCATTCTGTGACTTCACACACCTCCATTCTATGACTTCACACACCTTCATTCTTACTTCACAAACATATATTCTATGACTTCACACACCTCCATTCTATGACTTCACACACCTCCATTCTGTGACTTCACACACCTCCATTCTGTGACTTCACACACCTCCATTCTGTGACTTCACACAGCTCCATTCTGTGACTTCACACGCCTCCATTCTCCAACTTCACACATCTCCATTCTATGACTTCACACATCCATTTTGACTTCACACACCTCCAATATATAACTTCAAACACCTCAATTCTGTGACTTCACACACCTCCATTCTATGAAATCATACCCGTCCATTCTGTGACTTCACCCACCTCCATTCTGTGACTTCCCACACCTCCATTCTCCGACTTCACACCCCTCCAATTTGACTTCACATACCTCCATTCTATGACTTCACACACCTCCATTCTGTGACTTCACAAACCTCCATTCTATGATTTCACACACCTCCAATCTATGACTTCACACACCTACATTTTATGACGTCACACACCTCCATTTTGACTTCACACACCTCCATTATGTGACTCCACACACCTCCATTCTGTGACTTTACACACCTCCATTCTATGACTTCACACACGTCCATTCTCTGACGTCACACACCGCCATTCCGTGACTTCACACACCTGCATTGTGAGTTCACACACCTCCATTCTGTGACCTCACACACCTCCATTCTCCGACTTCCCACACCTCCATTCTATGACTTCACACATCCATTTTGACTTCACACAACTCCAATATATAACTTCAAACACCTCAATTCTGTGACTTCACACACCTCCATTCTATGAATTCATACCCGTCCATTCTGTGACTTCACACACCTCCATTCTTTGACTTCACACACCTCCATTCTGTGACTTCACCCACCTCCATTCTGTGACTTCCCACACCTCCATTCTCCGACTTCACACCCCTCCAATTTGACTTCACAAAACTCCATTCTATGACTTCACACACCTCCATTCTGTGACTTCACAAACCTCCATTCTATGATTTCACACACCTCCAATCTATCACTTCACACACCTACATTTTATGACATCACACACCTCCATTTTGACTTCACACACCTCCATTCTGTGACTTCACAAACCTTCATTCTATGATTTCACACACCTCCATTCTATGACTTCACACACCTCCATTCTTTGACTTCACACACCTACATTCTGTGACTTCACACACCTCCATTCTGTGACTTCACACAGCTCCATTCTGTGACTTCACGCACCTCCATTCTCCGACTTCACACACCTCCATTCTTTGACTTCACACATCCATTTTGACTTCACACAACTCCAATATATAACTTCAAACACCTCAATTCCGTGACTTCACACAACTCCATTCTATGAATTCATACCCGTCCATTCTCTGACTTCACACACCTCCATTCTTTGACTTCACACACCCCCATTCTGTGACTTCACCCACCTCCATTCTGTGACTTCCCACACCTCCATTCTCCGACTTCACACCCCTCCAATTTGACTTCACATACCTCCATTCTATGACTTCACACACCTCCATTCTGTGACTTCACAAACCTCCATTCTATGATTTCACACACCTCCAATCTATCACTTCACACACCTACATTTTATGACATCACACACCTCCATTTTGACTTCACACACCTCCATTATGTGACTCCACACACCTCCCTTCTATGACTTCACACACCTCCATTTTACGACTTCAGACACCTTCCTTGTATGACTTCACACACCTCCATTCTATGACTTCACACACTTCCAATCTATGATTTCACATACCTCCATGCTTTCATTTCACACACCTCCATTCTGTGACTTCACACACCTCCAGTCTATGACTTCACACACCTCCATTCTGTGACTTCACAAACCTTCATTCTAAGATTTCACACACCTCCATTCTATGACTTCACACACCTCCATTTTGACTTCACACAACTCCAATATATAACTTCAAACACCTCAATTCCGTGACTTCACACACCTCAATTCTGTGACTTCACAAACCTTCATTATGAATTCACACACCTCCATTCTATGACTTCACGCACCTCCATTTTAGGACATTACACACCTCCATTTTGACTTCACACACCTCCATTCTGTGACTTCACACACTTCCATACTATGAATTCACACATTTCCATTGTGACGTCACACACCTCTATTCTATGAGTTCACACACCTCCATTCTATGACTTCACACACCTCCATTCTGACTTCACACACCTCCTTCTATGACTTCACAGACCTCGAATCTGTGACTTCACTCATCTCCAATCTATGACTTCACAGTCCTCCATTCTCTGACTTCCCACACCTCCTTTCTATGACTTCACCCACCTCTATTCTATAACTTCACACCTCCATTCTGACTTCACACACCTCCATTCTGTGATTTCACACACCTCCATTATATGATATCACACACCTCCATTCTATGACTTCACACACTTCCATTCTATGAGTTCACACACCTCCATTCTGACTTCACACACCTCCATTCTATGACTTCACACACCTCCATTCTGACTTCACACACCTCTATTCTATGACTGTGCACACCTCCATTCTGATATCAAACACCTCCATTCTATGACTTCACAGACCTCGAATCTGTGACTTCACTCGCCTGCATTCTTTGACTTTACATTCCTCCATTCTATGACTTCCCACACCTGTTTCTATGACTTCACACACCTTCATTTTTACTTCAGAAACATCCATTCTATGACTTCACACACCTCCATTCTATGACTTCACAAACCTCCATTCTGTGACTTCACACATCTCCATTCTGAGTTCACACAACTCCATTCGGTGACTTCACACATCTCCATTCTAACTTCACACACCTCCAGTCTATGACTTCACACACATCCATTCTATGACTTCACACACCTCTATTCTGTGACTTCACAAATCTCCATTCTGAGTTCACACACCTCCATTCTGTGACTTCACACACCTCCATTCTCTGACTTCACACACCTCCATTGTGTGACTGCACACACTTCCATTCTATGACTTCATAAACCTCCCTTTTATAATTTCACACACCTCCATTCTGTGACTTCACACACCTCCATTCTATGACCACACACACCCTCATTCTATGATTTCACACACCTCCATTCTATGATTTCACACATCCGTTTTGACTTCACACACCTCTAATATATGACTTCAAACACCTCAATTCTGTGACTTCAAACACCTCCATTCTATGACTTCACACACTTCCATTCTATGACTTCACACACCTCCATTTTATAACTTCACACACCTCCATTCTATGACTTCACACACCTCCATTCTCAGTTTACACACCTCCATTCTATGACTTCACACACCTCCATTTTTTGACGTCACACCTGTATTCTATGACTTCATACAACTTCATTCTTACTTTACAAACATCCATTCTATAACTTCACACACCTCCATTCTATGACTTCAAAAAGCTCCATTGTGTGATTCTCACACCTCCATTCTGTGACTTCACACACCTCTCTTCTGTGACTTCACACACCTCCATTCTATGACTTCACACACCTTCATTGTATGACTTCGCACACCTCCATTCTATGACTTCACACACTTCCATTCTCTGACGTCACACACCGCCATTCCGTGACTTCACACACCTGCATTGTGAGTTCACACACCTCCATTCTGTGACCTCACACACCTCCATTCTCCGACTTCACACACCTCCATTCTATGACTTCACACATCCATTTTGACTTCACACAACTCCAATATATAACTTCAAACACCTCAATTCTGTGACTTCACACACCTCCATTCTATGAATTCATACCCGTCCATTCTGTGACTTCACACACCTCCATTCTTTGACTTCACACACCTCCATTCTGTGACTTCACCCACCTCCATTCTGTGACTTCCCACACCTCCATTCTCCGACTTCACACCCCTCCAATTTGACTTCACAAAACTCCATTCTATGACTTCACACACCTCCATTCTGTGACTTCACAAACCTCCATTCTATGATTTCACACACCTCCAATCTATCACTTCACACACCTACATTATATGACATCACACACCTCCATTTTGACTTCACACACCTCCATTCTGTGACTTCACAAACCTTCATTCTATGATTTCACACACCTCCATTCTATGACTTCACACACCTCCATTCTTTGACTTCACACACCTATATTCTGTGACTTCACACACCTCCATTCTGTGACTTCACACAGCTCCATTCTGTGACTTCACGCACCTCCATTCTCCGACTTCACACACCTCCATTCTTTGACTTCACACATCCATTTTGACTTCACACACCTTCTATATATGAATTCAAACACCTCAATTCTGTGACTTCACACACCTCCATTCTATGAGTTCATACCATCCATTCTGTGACTTCACACACCTCCATTCTATGACTTCACATACCTCCATTCTATGACTTCACAAACTTCCATTCTGTGACTTCCCACACCTCCAATCTGTGACTTCACACACCTCCATTCTATGACTTCACACACCTCCATTCTATGACTTTGCACACCTCTATTCTGACTTCACACACCTCCATTCTGTGACTTCACACACCTCCCTTCGATGACTTCACACACCTACATTGTTTGACTTCACACACAACCATTTTGACTTCACACCTCCATTCTGTGACTCCACATACTTACATTTGTGACTTCTCACACCACCTTTTTGACTTCACACATCTCCATTCTGTGACTTCACACACCTCCATTCTGTGACTTCACACACCTCCATTCTGTGATTTCACACACCTCCCTTCCGTGACTTCACCCACCTCCATTCTATGACTTCACACACCTCCATTCTATGCCTATACACACTTCCATTCTATGACTTCACACACCTCCATTCTATGACTTCACACACCTCCATTCTATGACTTCCCACACCTGCATTCTGACTTCACACACCTCCATTTATGACTTCACACATCTTCTTTCTGTAACTTCCCACACTTCCAATGTTTGACTTCAAAAACCTCCATTCCATGACTTCACACACCTCCATTCTATGAGTTCACACACCTCCATTCTATGACTTCACACACCTCCATTTTGACTTCACACACCTACATTCTGTGACTTCACACACCTCCATTTGTGACTTCACACACCACCATTTTGATTTCACATACCACCATTCTGTGACTTCACACACCTCCATTCTTTGACTTCACACACCTCCGTTTTGACTTCACACACTTCCATTCTGTGACTTCACACACCTCTATTCTGTGTTCACACACCTTCATTTTGTGACTTCACAAACCTCTATTCTATGATTTCACACACCTCCATTTTAGGACGTCACACACCTCCATTTTGACTTCACACACTTTCATTCTGTGACTTCACACACCTCCATTCTATGATTTCACATACCTTCATGCGATGACTTCACACACCTCCATTCTGTGACTTCCCACACCTCCATTCTGAGTTCACACACCTCCATTCTGTGACTTCCCAAACCTCTATTCTATGATTTCCCACACCTCCATTCTATGACTTCACACACCTCCATTTTAGGACGTCACACACCTCCATTTTAACTTCACACACCTCCATTATGTGACTCCACACACCTCGCTTCTGTGACTTCACACACCTCCATTCTATGACTTCACACACTTCCATTCTATGACTTCACACACCGCCATTCCGTGACTTCACACACCTGCATTGTGAGTTCACACACCTCCATTCTGTGACCTCACACACCTCCATTCTGCGATTTCACACACCTCCATTCTAAGAAGTCACACCTCCATTCTATGAATTCACACACCTCCATTCTGTGATTTCACACACCTCAATTCTATGACTTCACACAACTCCATTCTGTGACTTCACACATCTCCATTCTGAGTTCACACACCTCCATTCTGTGACTTCACACACCTCCATTCTGTGACTTCACACACCTCCATTCTATGACTTCACACACCTCAATTCTGTGACTTCACCTACCTCCATTCTATGACTTCACAAACCTCCATTCTGTGACTTCACACACCTCCATTCTTTGACTTCACAAACCTCCATTCTATGATTTCACACACCTCCAATCTATGACTTCACACACCTCCATTTTATGACGTCACACACCTCCATTTTGACTTCTCACACCTCCATTATGTGACTTCACACACCTCTCTTCTCTGACTTCACACACCTCCATTCTATGACTTCACACACATTCATTGTATCACTTCGCACACCTCCATTCTATGACTTCACACACTTCCATTCTATGGTTTCACATACCTTCATACGATGACTTCACACACCTCCATTCTGTGCCTTCACACACCTCCATTCTGAGTTCACACACCTCCATTCTGTGACTTCACAAACCTCTATTCTATGATTTCACACACCTCCATTCTATGACTTCTCACACCTCCATTTTAGGACGTCACACACCTCCATTTTGACTTCACACACTTCCATTCTGTGACTTCACACACCTCCATTGTATGACTTCACACACTTCCATTGGGACGTCACACACCTCCATTCTATGAGTTCACACACCTACATTCTATGACTTCACACACCTTCATTCGACTTCTCACACCTCCATTCTATGACTTCACAGACCTCGAATCTGTGACTTCACTCACCTCCAATCTATGACTTCACACTCCTCCATTCTATGACATCCCACACCTCCTTTCTATGACTTCACACCTCCATTCTGACTTCACACACCTCCATTATGTGACTTCACACACCTCCATTATATGACGTCAAACAACTCCGTTCTATGACTTCACACACCTCCATTCTATGACTTCACACACCTCCATTCTGTGACTTCACACACCTCCATTCTATGACTTCACACACCTTCATTCTTACTTCACAAACATATATTCTATGACTTCACACACCTCCATTCTATGACTTCACACACCTCCATTCTGTGACTTCACACACCTCCATTCTGTGACTTCACACACCTCCATTCTGTGACTTCACACAGCTCCATTCTGTGACTTCACACACCTCCATTCTCCAACTTCACACATCTCCATTCTATGACTTCACACATCCATTTTGACTTCACACACCTCCAATATATAACTTCAAACACCTCAATTCTGTGACTTCACACACCTCCATTCTATGAAATCATACCCGTCCATTCTGTGACTTCACCCACCTCCATTCTGTGACTTCCCACACCTCCATTCTCCGACTTCACACCCCTCCAATTTGACTTCACATACCTCCATTCTATGACTTCACACACCTCCATTCTGTGACTTCACAAACCTCCATTCTATGATTTCACACACCTCCAATCTATGACTTCACACACCTACATTTTATGACGTCACACACCTCCATTTTGACTTCACACACCTCCATTATGTGACTCCACACACCTCCCTTCTGTGACTTTACACACCTCCATTCTATGACTTCACACACGTCCATTCTCTGACGTCACACACCGCCATTCCGTGACTTCACACACCTGCATTGTGAGTTCACACACCTCCATTCTGTGACCTCACACACCTCCATTCTCCGACTTCCCACACCTCCATTCTATGACTTCACACATCCATTTTGACTTCACACAACTCCAATATATAACTTCAAACACCTCAATTCTGTGACTTCACACACCTCCATTCTATGAATTCATACCCGTCCATTCTGTGACTTCACACACCTCCATTCTTTGACTTCACACACCTCCATTCTGTGACTTCACCCACCTCCATTCTGTGACTTCCCACACCTCCATTCTCCGACTTCACACCCCTCCAATTTGACTTCACAAAACTCCATTCTATGACTTCACACACCTCCATTCTGTGACTTCACAAACCTCCATTCTATGATTTCACACACCTCCAATCTATCACTTCACACACCTACATTTTATGACATCACACACCTCCATTTTGACTTCACACACCTCCATTCTGTGACTTCACAAACCTTCATTCTATGATTTCACACACCTCCATTCTATGACTTCACACACCTCCATTCTTTGACTTCACACACCTACATTCTGTGACTTCACACACCTCCATTCTGTGAATTCACACAGCTCCATTCTGTGACTTCACGCACCTCCATTCTCCGACTTCACACACCTCCATTCTTTGACTTCACACATCCATTTTGACTTCACACAACTCCAATATATAACTTCAAACACCTCAATTCCGTGACTTCACACAACTCCATTCTATGAATTCATACCCGTCCATTCTCTGACTTCACACACCTCCATTCTTTGACTTCACACACCCCCATTCTGTGACTTCACCCACCTCCATTCTGTGACTTCCCACACCTCCATTCTCCGACTTCACACCCCTCCAATTTGACTTCACATACCTCCATTCTATGACTTCACACACCTCCATTCTGTGACTTCACAAACCTCCATTCTATGATTTCACACACCTCCAATCTATCACTTCACACACCTACATTTTATGACATCACACACCTCCATTTTGACTTCACACACCTCCATTATGTGACTCCACACACCTCCCTTCTATGACTTCACACACCTCCATTTTACGACTTCAGACACCTTCATTGTATGACTTCACACACCTCCATTCTATGACTTCACACACTTCCAATCTATGATTTCACATACCTCCATGCTTTCATTTCACACACCTCCATTCTGTGACTTCACACACCTCCAGTCTATGACTTCACACACCTCCATTCTGTGACTTCACAAACCTTCATTCTAAGATTTCACACACCTCCATTCTATGACTTCACACACCTCCATTTTGACTTCACACAACTCCAATATATAACTTCAAACACCTCAATTCCGTGACTTCACACACCTCAATTCTGTGACTTCACAAACCTTCATTATGAATTCACACACCTCCATTCTATGACTTCACGCACCTCCATTTTAGGACATTACACACCTCCATTTTGACTTCACACACCTCCATTCTGTGACTTCACACACTTCCATACTATGAATTCACACATTTCCATTGTGACGTCACACACCTCTATTCTATGAGTTCACACACCTCCATTCTATGACTTCACACACCTCCATTCTGACTTCACACACCTCCTTCTATGACTTCACAGACCTCGAATCTGTGACTTCACTCATCTCCAATCTATGACTTCACAGTCCTCCATTCTCTGACTTCCCACACCTCCTTTCTATGACTTCACCCACCTCTATTCTATAACTTCACACCTCCATTCTGACTTCACACACCTCCATTCTGTGATTTCACACACCTCCATTATATGATATCACACACCTCCATTCTATGACTTCACACACTTCCATTCTATGAGTTCACACACCTCCATTCTGACTTCACACACCTCCATTCTATGACTTCACACACCTCCATTCTGACTTCACACACCTCTATTCTATGACTGTGCACACCTCCATTCTGATATCAAACACCTCCATTCTATGACTTCACAGACCTCGAATCTGTGACTTCACTCGCCTGCATTCTTTGACTTTACATTCCTCCATTCTATGACTTCCCACACCTGTTTCTATGACTTCACACACCTTCATTTTTACTTCAGAAACATCCATTCTATGACTTCACACACCTCCATTCTATGACTTCACAAACCTCCATTCTGTGACTTCACACATCTCCATTCTGAGTTCACACAACTCCATTCGGTGACTTCACACATCTCCATTCTAACTTCACACACCTCCAGTCTATGACTTCACACACATCCATTCTATGACTTCACACACCTCTATTCTGTGACTTCACAAATCTCCATTCTGAGTTCACACACCTCCATTCTGTGACTTCACACACCTCCATTCTCTGACTTCACACACCTCCATTGTGTGACTGCACACACTTCCATTCTATGACTTCATAAACCTCCCTTTTATAATTTCACACACCTCCATTCTGTGACTTCACACACCTCCATTCTATGACCACACACACCCTCATTCTATGATTTCACACACCTCCATTCTATGATTTCACACATCCGTTTTGACTTCACACACCTCTAATATATGACTTCAAACACCTCAATTCTGTGACTTCAAACACCTCCATTCTATGACTTCACACACTTCCATTCTATGACTTCACACACCTCCATTTTATAACTTCACACACCTCCATTCTATGACTTCACACACCTCCATTCTCAGTTTACACACCTCCATTCTATGACTTCACACACCTCCATTTTTTGACGTCACACCTGTATTCTATGACTTCATACAACTTCATTCTTACTTTACAAACATCCATTCTATAACTTCACACACCTCCATTCTATGACTTCAAAAAGCTCCATTGTGTGATTCTCACACCTCCATTCTGTGACTTCACACACCTCTCTTCTGTGACTTCACACACCTCCATTCTATGACTTCACACACCTTCATTGTATGACTTCGCACACCTCCATTCTATGACTTCACACACTTCCATTCTCTGACGTCACACACCGCCATTCCGTGACTTCACACACCTGCATTGTGAGTTCACACACCTCCATTCTGTGACCTCACACACCTCCATTCTCCGACTTCACACACCTCCATTCTATGACTTCACACATCCATTTTGACTTCACACAACTCCAATATATAACTTCAAACACCTCAATTCTGTGACTTCACACACCTCCATTCTATGAATTCATACCCGTCCATTCTGTGACTTCACACACCTCCATTCTTTGACTTCACACACCTCCATTCTGTGACTTCACCCACCTCCATTCTGTGACTTCCCACACCTCCATTCTCCGACTTCACACCCCTCCAATTTGACTTCACAAAACTCCATTCTATGACTTCACACACCTCCATTCTGTGACTTCACAAACCTCCATTCTATGATTTCACACACCTCCAATCTATCACTTCACACACCTACATTATATGACATCACACACCTCCATTTTGACTTCACACACCTCCATTCTGTGACTTCACAAACCTTCATTCTATGATTTCACACACCTCCATTCTATGACTTCACACACCTCCATTCTTTGACTTCACACACCTATATTCTGTGACTTCACACACCTCCATTCTGTGACTTCACACAGCTCCATTCTGTGACTTCACGCACCTCCATTCTCCGACTTCACACACCTCCATTCTTTGACTTCACACATCCATTTTGACTTCACACACCTTCTATATATGAATTCAAACACCTCAATTCTGTGACTTCACACACCTCCATTCTATGAGTTCATACCATCCATTCTGTGACTTCACACACCTCCATTCTATGACTTCACATACCTCCATTCTATGACTTCACAAACTTCCATTCTGTGACTTCCCACACCTCCAATCTGTGACTTCACACACCTCCATTCTATGACTTCACACACCTCCATTCTATGACTTTGCACACCTCTATTCTGACTTCACACACCTCCATTCTGTGACTTCACACACCTCCCTTCGATGACTTCACACACCTACATTGTTTGACTTCACACACAACCATTTTGACTTCACACCTCCATTCTGTGACTCCACATACTTACATTTGTGACTTCTCACACCACCTTTTTGACTTCACACATCTCCATTCTGTGACTTCACACACCTCCATTCTGTGACTTCACACACCTCCATTCTGTGATTTCACACACCTCCCTTCCGTGACTTCACCCACCTCCATTCTATGACTTCACACACCTCCATTCTATGCCTATACACACTTCCATTCTATGACTTCACACACCTCCATTCTATGACTTCACACACCTCCATTCTATGACTTCCCACACCTGCATTCTGACTTCACACACCTCCATTTATGACTTCACACATCTTCTTTCTGTAACTTCCCACACTTCCAATGTTTGACTTCAAAAACCTCCATTCCATGACTTCACACACCTCCATTCTATGAGTTCACACACCTCCATTCTATGACTTCACACACCTCCATTTTGACTTCACACACCTACATTCTGTGACTTCACACACCTCCATTTGTGACTTCACACACCACCATTTTGATTTCACATACCACCATTCTGTGACTTCACACACCTCCATTCTTTGACTTCACACACCTCCGTTTTGACTTCACACACTTCCATTCTGTGACTTCACACACCTCTATTCTGTGTTCACACACCTTCATTTTGTGACTTCACAAACCTCTATTCTATGATTTCACACACCTCCATTTTAGGACGTCACACACCTCCATTTTGACTTCACACACTTTCATTCTGTGACTTCACACACCTCCATTCTATGATTTCACATACCTTCATGCGATGACTTCACACACCTCCATTCTGTGACTTCCCACACCTCCATTCTGAGTTCACACACCTCCATTCTGTGACTTCCCAAACCTCTATTCTATGATTTCCCACACCTCCATTCTATGACTTCACACACCTCCATTTTAGGACGTCACACACCTCCATTTTAACTTCACACACCTCCATTATGTGACTCCACACACCTCGCTTCTGTGACTTCACACACCTCCATTCTATGACTTCACACACTTCCATTCTATGACTTCACACACCGCCATTCCGTGACTTCACACACCTGCATTGTGAGTTCACACACCTCCATTCTGTGACCTCACACACCTCCATTCTGCGATTTCACACACCTCCATTCTAAGAAGTCACACCTCCATTCTAGGAATTCACACACCTCCATTCTGTGATTTCACACACCTCAATTCTATGACTTCACACAACTCCATTCTGTGACTTCACACATCTCCATTCTGAGTTCACACACCTCCATTCTGTGACTTCACACACCTCCATTCTGTGACTTCACACACCTCCATTCTATGACTTCACACACCTCAATTCTGTGACTTCACCTACCTCCATTCTATGACTTCACAAACCTCCATTCTGTGACTTCACACACCTCCATTCTTTGACTTCACAAACCTCCATTCTATGATTTCACACACCTCCAATCTATGACTTCACACACCTCCATTTTATGACGTCACACACCTCCATTTTGACTTCTCACACCTCCATTATGTGACTTCACACACCTCTCTTCTCTGACTTCACACACCTCCATTCTATGACTTCACACACATTCATTGTATCACTTCGCACACCTCCATTCTATGACTTCACACACTTCCATTCTATGGTTTCACATACCTTCATACGATGACTTCACACACCTCCATTCTGTGCCTTCACACACCTCCATTCTGAGTTCACACACCTCCATTCTGTGACTTCACAAACCTCTATTCTATGATTTCACACACCTCCATTCTATGACTTCTCACACCTCCATTTTAGGACGTCACACACCTCCATTTTGACTTCACACACTTCCATTCTGTGACTTCACACACCTCCATTGTATGACTTCACACACTTCCATTGGGACGTCACACACCTCCATTCTATGAGTTCACACACCTACATCTATGACTTCACACACCTTCATTCGACTTCTCACACCTCCATTCTATGACTTCACAGACCTCGAATCTGTGACTTCACTCACCTCCAATCTATGACTTCACACTCCTCCATTCTATGACATCCCACACCTCCTTTCTATGACTTCACACCTCCATTCTGACTTCACACACCTCCATTATGTGACTTCACACACCTCCATTATATGACGTCAAACAACTCCGTTCTATGACTTCACACACCTCCATTCTATGACTTCACACACCTCCATTCTGTGACTTCACACACCTCCATTCTATGACTTCACACACCTTCATTCTTACTTCACAAACATATATTCTATGACTTCACACACCTCCATTCTATGACTTCACACACCTCCATTCTGTGACTTCACACACCTCCATTCTGTGACTTCACACACCTCCATTCTGTGACTTCACACACCTCCATTCTGTGACTTCACACACCTCCATTCTATGACTTCACACATCCATTTTGACTTCACACACCTCCAATATATAACTTCAAACACCTCAATTCTGTGACTTCACACACCTCCATTCTATGAAATCATACCCGTCCATTCTGTGACTTCACCCACCTCCATTCTGTGACTTCCCACACCTCCATTCTCCGACTTCACACCCCTCCAATTTGACTTCACATACCTCCATTCTATGACTTCACACACCTCCATTCTGTGACTTCACAAACCTCCATTCTATGATTTCACACACCTCCAATCTATGACTTCACACACCTACATTTTATGACGTCACACACCTCCATTTTGACTTCACACACCTCCATTATGTGACTCCACACACCTCCCTTCTGTGACTTTACACACCTCCATTCTATGACTTCACACACGTCCATTCTCTGACGTCACACACCGCCATTCCGTGACTTCACACACCTGCATTGTGAGTTCACACACCTCCATTCTGTGACCTCACACACCTCCATTCTCCGACTTCCCACACCTCCATTCTATGACTTCACACATCCATTTTGACTTCACACAACTCCAATATATAACTTCAAACACCTCAATTCTGTGACTTCACACACCTCCATTCTATGAATTCATACCCGTCCATTCTGTGACTTCACACACCTCCATTCTTTGACTTCACACACCTCCATTCTGTGACTTCACCCACCTCCATTCTGTGACTTCCCACACCTCCATTCTCCGACTTCACACCCCTCCAATTTGACTTCACAAAACTCCATTCTATGACTTCACACACCTCCATTCTGTGACTTCACAAACCTCCATTCTATGATTTCACACACCTCCAATCTATCACTTCACACACCTACATTTTATGACATCACACACCTCCATTTTGACTTCACACACCTCCATTCTGTGACTTCACAAACCTTCATTCTATGATTTCACACACCTCCATTCTATGACTTCACACACCTCCATTCTTTGACTTCACACACCTACATTCTGTGACTTCACACACCTCCATTCTGTGAATTCACACAGCTCCATTCTGTGACTTCACGCACCTCCATTCTCCGACTTCACACACCTCCATTCTTTGACTTCACACATCCATTTTGACTTCACACAACTCCAATATATAACTTCAAACACCTCAATTCCGTGACTTCACACAACTCCATTCTATGAATTCATACCCGTCCATTCTCTGACTTCACACACCTCCATTCTTTGACTTCAAACACCCCCATTCTGTGACTTCACCCACCTCCATTCTGTGACTTCCCACACCTCCATTCTCCGACTTCACACCCCTCCAATTTGACTTCACATACCTCCATTCTATGACTTCACACACCTCCATTCTGTGACTTCACAAACCTCCATTCTATGATTTCACACACCTCCAATCTATCACTTCACACACCTACATTTTATGACATCACACACCTCCATTTTGACTTCACACACCTCCATTATGTGACTCCACACACCTCCCTTCTATGACTTCACACACCTCCATTTTACGACTTCAGACACCTTCATTGTATGACTTCACACACCTCCATTCTATGACTTCACACACTTCCAATCTATGATTTCACATACCTCCATGCTTTCATTTCACACACCTCCATTCTGTGACTTCACACACCTCCAGTCTATGACTTCACACACCTCCATTCTGTGACTTCACAAACCTTCATTCTAAGATTTCACACACCTCCATTCTATGACTTCACACACCTCCATTTTGACTTCACACAACTCCAATATATAACTTCAAACACCTCAATTCCGTGACTTCACACACCTCAATTCTGTGACTTCACAAACCTTCATTATGAATTCACACACCTCCATTCTATGACTTCACGCACCTCCATTTTAGGACATTACACACCTCCATTTTGACTTCACACACCTCCATTCTGTGACTTCACACACTTCCATACTATGAATTCACACATTTCCATTGTGACGTCACACACCTCTATTCTATGAGTTCACACACCTCCATTCTATGACTTCACACACCTCCATTCTGACTTCACACACCTCCTTCTATGACTTCACAGACCTCGAATCTGTGACTTCACTCATCTCCAATCTATGACTTCACAGTCCTCCATTCTCTGACTTCCCACACCTCCTTTCTATGACTTCACCCACCTCTATTCTATAACTTCACACCTCCATTCTGACTTCACACACCTCCATTCTGTGATTTCACACACCTCCATTATATGATATCACACACCTCCATTCTATGACTTCACACACTTCCATTCTATGAGTTCACACACCTCCATTCTGACTTCACACACCTCCATTCTATGACTTCACACACCTCCATTCTGACTTCACACACCTCTATTCTATGACTGTGCACACCTCCATTCTGATATCAAACACCTCCATTCTATGACTTCACAGACCTCGAATCTGTGACTTCACTCGCCTGCATTCTTTGACTTTACATTCCTCCATTCTATGACTTCCCACACCTGTTTCTATGACTTCACACACCTTCATTTTTACTTCAGAAACATCCATTCTATGACTTCACACACCTCCATTCTATGACTTCACAAACCTCCATTCTGTGACTTCACACATCTCCATTCTGAGTTCACACAACTCCATTCGGTGACTTCACACATCTCCATTCTAACTTCACACACCTCCAGTCTATGACTTCACACACATCCATTCTATGACTTCACACACCTCTATTCTGTGACTTCACAAATCTCCATTCTGAGTTCACACACCTCCATTCTGTGACTTCACACACCTCCATTCTCTGACTTCACACACCTCCATTGTGTGACTGCACACACTTCCATTCTATGACTTCATAAACCTCCCTTTTATAATTTCACACACCTCCATTCTGTGACTTCACACACCTCCATTCTATGACCACACACACCCTCATTCTATGATTTCACACACCTCCATTCTATGATTTCACACATCCGTTTTGACTTCACACACCTCTAATATATGACTTCAAACACCTCAATTCTGTGACTTCAAACACCTCCATTCTATGACTTCACACACTTCCATTCTATGACTTCACACACCTCCATTTTATAACTTCACACACCTCCATTCTATGACTTCACACACCTCCATTCTCAGTTTACACACCTCCATTCTATGACTTCACACACCTCCATTTTTTGACGTCACACCTGTATTCTATGACTTCATACAACTTCATTCTTACTTTACAAACATCCATTCTATAACTTCACACACCTCCATTCTATGACTTCAAAAAGCTCCATTGTGTGATTCTCACACCTCCATTCTGTGACTTCACACACCTCTCTTCTGTGACTTCACACACCTCCATTCTATGACTTCACACACCTTCATTGTATGACTTCGCACACCTCCATTCTATGACTTCACACACTTCCATTCTCTGACGTCACACACCGCCATTCCGTGACTTCACACACCTGCATTGTGAGTTCACACACCTCCATTCTGTGACCTCACACACCTCCATTCTCCGACTTCACACACCTCCATTCTATGACTTCACACATCCATTTTGACTTCACACAACTCCAATATATAACTTCAAACACCTCAATTCTGTGACTTCACACACCTCCATTCTATGAATTCATACCCGTCCATTCTGTGACTTCACACACCTCCATTCTTTGACTTCACACACCTCCATTCTGTGACTTCACCCACCTCCATTCTGTGACTTCCCACACCTCCATTCTCCGACTTCACACCCCTCCAATTTGACTTCACAAAACTCCATTCTATGACTTCACACACCTCCATTCTGTGACTTCACAAACCTCCATTCTATGATTTCACACACCTCCAATCTATCACTTCACACACCTACATTATATGACATCACACACCTCCATTTTGACTTCACACACCTCCATTCTGTGACTTCACAAACCTTCATTCTATGATTTCACACACCTCCATTCTATGACTTCACACACCTCCATTCTTTGACTTCACACACCTATATTCTGTGACTTCACACACCTCCATTCTGTGACTTCACACAGCTCCATTCTGTGACTTCACGCACCTCCATTCTCCGACTTCACACACCTCCATTCTTTGACTTCACACATCCATTTTGACTTCACACACCTTCTATATATGAATTCAAACACCTCAATTCTGTGACTTCACACACCTCCATTCTATGAGTTCATACCATCCATTCTGTGACTTCACACACCTCCATTCTATGACTTCACATACCTCCATTCTATGACTTCACAAACTTCCATTCTGTGACTTCCCACACCTCCAATCTGTGACTTCACACACCTCCATTCTATGACTTCACACACCTCCATTCTATGACTTTGCACACCTCTATTCTGACTTCACACACCTCCATTCTGTGACTTCACACACCTCCCTTCGATGACTTCACACACCTACATTGTTTGACTTCACACACAACCATTTTGACTTCACACCTCCATTCTGTGACTCCACATACTTACATTTGTGACTTCTCACACCACCTTTTTGACTTCACACATCTCCATTCTGTGACTTCACACACCTCCATTCTGTGACTTCACACACCTCCATTCTGTGATTTCACACACCTCCCTTCCGTGACTTCACCCACCTCCATTCTATGACTTCACACACCTCCATTCTATGCCTATACACACTTCCATTCTATGACTTCACACACCTCCATTCTATGACTTCACACACCTCCATTCTATGACTTCCCACACCTGCATTCTGACTTCACACACCTCCATTTATGACTTCACACATCTTCTTTCTGTAACTTCCCACACTTCCAATGTTTGACTTCAAAAACCTCCATTCCATGACTTCACACACCTCCATTCTATGAGTTCACACACCTCCATTCTATGACTTCACACACCTCCATTTTGACTTCACACACCTACATTCTGTGACTTCACACACCTCCATTTGTGACTTCACACACCACCATTTTGATTTCACATACCACCATTCTGTGACTTCACACACCTCCATTCTTTGACTTCACACACCTCCGTTTTGACTTCACACACTTCCATTCTGTGACTTCACACACCTCTATTCTGTGTTCACACACCTTCATTTTGTGACTTCACAAACCTCTATTCTATGATTTCACACACCTCCATTTTAGGACGTCACACACCTCCATTTTGACTTCACACACTTTCATTCTGTGACTTCACACACCTCCATTCTATGATTTCACATACCTTCATGCGATGACTTCACACACCTCCATTCTGTGACTTCCCACACCTCCATTCTGAGTTCACACACCTCCATTCTGTGACTTCCCAAACCTCTATTCTATGATTTCCCACACCTCCATTCTATGACTTCACACACCTCCATTTTAGGACGTCACACACCTCCATTTTAACTTCACACACCTCCATTATGTGACTCCACACACCTCGCTTCTGTGACTTCACACACCTCCATTCTATGACTTCACACACTTCCATTCTATGACTTCACACACCGCCATTCCGTGACTTCACACACCTGCATTGTGAGTTCACACACCTCCATTCTGTGACCTCACACACCTCCATTCTGCGATTTCACACACCTCCATTCTAAGAAGTCACACCTCCATTCTAGGAATTCACACACCTCCATTCTGTGATTTCACACACCTCAATTCTATGACTTCACACAACTCCATTCTGTGACTTCACACATCTCCATTCTGAGTTCACACACCTCCATTCTGTGACTTCACACACCTCCATTCTGTGACTTCACACACCTCCATTCTATGACTTCACACACCTCAATTCTGTGACTTCACCTACCTCCATTCTATGACTTCACAAACCTCCATTCTGTGACTTCACACACCTCCATTCTTTGACTTCACAAACCTCCATTCTATGATTTCACACACCTCCAATCTATGACTTCACACACCTCCATTTTATGACGTCACACACCTCCATTTTGACTTCTCACACCTCCATTATGTGACTTCACACACCTCTCTTCTCTGACTTCACACACCTCCATTCTATGACTTCACACACATTCATTGTATCACTTCGCACACCTCCATTCTATGACTTCACACACTTCCATTCTATGGTTTCACATACCTTCATACGATGACTTCACACACCTCCAGTCTGTGCCTTCACACACCTCCATTCTGAGTTCACACACCTCCATTCTGTGACTTCACAAACCTCTATTCTATGATTTCACACACCTCCATTCTATGACTTCTCACACCTCCATTTTAGGACGTCACACACCTCCATTTTGACTTCACACACTTCCATTCTGTGACTTCACACACCTCCATTGTATGACTTCACACACTTCCATTGGGACGTCACACACCTCCATTCTATGAGTTCACACACCTACATCTATGACTTCACACACCTTCATTCGACTTCTCACACCTCCATTCTATGACTTCACAGACCTCGAATCTGTGACTTCACTCACCTCCAATCTATGACTTCACACTCCTCCATTCTATGACATCCCACACCTCCTTTCTATGACTTCACACCTCCATTCTGACTTCACACACCTCCATTATGTGACTTCACACACCTCCATTATATGACGTCAAACAACTCCGTTCTATGACTTCACACACCTCCATTCTATGACTTCACACACCTCCATTCTGTGACTTCACACACCTCCATTCTATGACTTCACACACCTTCATTCTTACTTCACAAACATATATTCTATGACTTCACACACCTCCATTCTATGACTTCACACACCTCCATTCTGTGACTTCACACACCTCCATTCTGTGACTTCACACACCTCCATTCTGTGACTTCACACAGCTCCATTCTGTGACTTCACACACCTCCATTCTCCAACTTCACACATCTCCATTCTATGACTTCACACATCCATTTTGACTTCACACACCTCCAATATATAACTTCAAACACCTCAATTCTGTGACTTCACACACCTCCATTCTATGAAATCATACCCGTCCATTCTGTGACTTCACCCACCTCCATTCTGTGACTTCCCACACCTCCATTCTCCGACTTCACACCCCTCCAATTTGACTTCACATACCTCCATTCTATGACTTCACACACCTCCATTCTGTGACTTCACAAACCTCCATTCTATGATTTCACACACCTCCAATCTATGACTTCACACACCTACATTTTATGACGTCACACACCTCCATTTTGACTTCACACACCTCCATTCTGTGACTCCACACACCTCCCTTCTGTGACTTTACACACCTCCATTCTATGACTTCACACACTTCCATTCTCTGACGTCACACACCGCCATTCCGTGACTTCACACACCTGCATTGTGAGTTCACACACCTCCATTCTGTGACCTCACACACCTCCATTCTCCGACTTCCCACACCTCCATTCTATGAATTCACACATCCATTTTGACTTCACACAACTCCAATATATAACTTCAAACACCTCAATTCTGTGACTTCACACACCTCCATTCTATGAATTCATACCCGTCCATTCTGTGACTTCACACACCTCCATTCTTTGACTTCACACACCTCCATTCTGTGACTTCACCCACCTCCATTCTGTGACTTCCCACACCTCCATTCTCCGACTTCACACCCCTCCAATTTGACTTCACAAAACTCCATTCTATGACTTCACACACCTCCATTCTGTGACTTCACAAACCTCCATTCTATGATTTCACACACCTCCAATCTATCACTTCACACACCTACATTTTATGACATCACACACCTCCATTTTGACTTCACACACCTCCATTCTGTGACTTCACAAACCTTCATTCTATGATTTCACACACCTCCATTCTATGACTTCACACACCTCCATTCTTTGACTTCACACACCTACATTCTGTGACTTCACACACCTCCATTCTGTGACTTCACACAGCTCCATTCTGTGACTTCACGCACCTCCATTCTCCGACTTCACACACCTCCATTCTTTGACTTCACACATCCATTTTGACTTCACACAACTCCAATATATAACTTCAAACACCTCAATTCCGTGACTTCACACAACTCCATTCTATGAATTCATACCCGTCCATTCTCTGACTTCAAACACCTCCATTCTTTGAATTCACACACCCCCATTCTGTGACTTCACCCACCTCCATTCTGTGACTTCCCACACCTCCATTCTCCGACTTCACACCCCTCCAATTTGACTTCACATACCTCCATTCTATGACTTCACACACCTCCATTCTGTGACTTCACAAACCTCCATTCTATGATTTCACACACCTCCAATCTATCACTTCACACACCTACATTTTATGACATCACACACCTCCATTTTGACTTCACACACCTCCATTATGTGACTCCACACACCTCCCTTCTATGACTTCACACACCTCCATTCTATGACTTCACACACTTCCAATCTATGATTTCACATACCTCCATGCTTTCATTTCACACACCTCCATTCTGTGACTTCACACACCTCCAGTCTATGACTTCACACACCTCCATTCTGTGACTTCACAAACCTTCATTCTAAGATTTCACACACCTCCATTCTATGACTTCACACACCTCCATTTTGACTTCACACAACTCCAATATATAACTTCAAACACCTCAATTCCGTGACTTCACACACCTCAATTCTGTGACTTCACAAACCTTCATTATGAATTCACACACCTCCATTCTATGACTTCACGCACCTCCATTTTAGGACATTACACACCTCCATTTTGACTTCACACACCTCCATTCTGTGACTTCACACACTTCCATACTATGAATTCACACATTTCCATTGTGACGTCACACACCTCTATTCTATGAGTTCACACACCTCCATTCTATGACTTCACACACCTCCATTCTGACTTCACACACCTCCTTCTATGACTTCACAGACCTCGAATCTGTGACTTCACTCATCTCCACTCTATGACTTCACAGTCCTCCATTCTCTGACTTCCCACACCTCCTTTCTATGACTTCACCCACCTCTATTCTATAACTTCACACCTCCATTCTGACTTCACACACCTCCATTCTGTGATTTCACACACCTCCATTATATGATATCACACACCTCCATTCTATGACTTCACACACTTCCATTCTATGAGTTCACACACCTCCATTCTGACTTCACACACCTCCATTCTATGACTTCACACACCTCCATTCTGACTTCACACACCTCTATTCTATGACTTTGCACACCTCCATTCTGATATCAAACACCTCCATTCTATGACTTCACAGACCTCGAATCTGTGACTTCACTCGCCTGCATCCTTTGACTTTACATTCCTCCATTCTATGACTTCCCACACCTGTTTCTATGACTTCACACACCTTCATTTTTACTTCAGAAACATCCATTCTATGACTTCACACACCTCCATTCTATGACTTCACAAACCTCCATTCTGTGACTTCACACATCTCCATTCTGAGTTCACACAACTCCATTCGGTGACTTCACACATCTCCATTCTAACTTCACACACCTCCAGTCTATGACTTCACACACATCCATTCTATGACTTCACACACCTCTATTCTGTGACTTCACAAATCTCCATTCTGAGTTCACACACCTCCATTCTGTGACTTCACACACCTCCATTCTCTGACTTCACACACCTCCATTGTGTGACTGCACACACTTCCATTCTATGACTTCATAAACCTCCCTTTTATAATTTCACACACCTCCATTCTGTGACTTCACACACCTCCATTCTATGACCACACACACCCTCATTCTATGATTTCACACACCTCCATTCTATGATTTCACACATCCGTTTTGACTTCACACACCTCTAATATATGACTTCAAACACCTCAATTCTGTGACTTCAAACACCTCCATTCTATGACTTCACACACTTCCATTCTATGACTTCACACACCTCCATTTTATAACTTCACACACCTCCATTCTATGACTTCACACACCTCCATTCTCAGTTTACACACCTCCATTCTATGACTTCACACACCTCCATTTTTTGACGTCACACCTTTATTCTATGACTTCATACAACTTCATTCTTACTTTACAAACATCCATTCTATAACTTCACACACCTCCATTCTATGACTTCAAAAAGCTCCATTGTGTGATTCTCACACCTCCATTCTGTGACTTCACACACCTCTCTTCTGTGACTTCACACACCTCCATTCTATGACTTCACACACCTTCATTGTATGACTTCGCACACCTCCATTCTATGACTTCACACACTTCCATTCTCTGACGTCACACACCGCCATTCCGTGACTTCACACACCTGCATTGTGAGTTCACACACCTCCATTCTGTGACCTCACACACCTCCATTCTCCGACTTCACACACCTCCATTCTATGACTTCACACATCCATTTTGACTTCACACAACTCCAATATATAACTTCAAACACCTCAATTCTGTGACTTCACACACCTCCATTCTATGAATTCATACCCGTCCATTCTGTGACTTCACACACCTCCATTCTTTGACTTCACACACCTCCATTCAGTGACTTCACCCACCTCCATTCTGTGACTTCCCACACCTCCATTCTCCGACTTCACACCCCTCCAATTTGACTTCACAAAACTCCATTCTATGACTTCACACACCTCCATTCTGTGACTTCACAAACCTCCATTCTATGATTTCACACACCTCCAATCTATCACTTCACACACCTACATTATATGACATCACACACCTCCATTTTGACTTCACACACCTCCATTCTGTGACTTCACAAACCTTCATTCTATGATTTCACACACCTCCATTCTATGACTTCACACACCTCCATTCTTTGACTTCACACACCTATATTCTGTGACTTCACACACCTCCATTCTGTGACTTCACACAGCTCCATTCTGTGACTTCACGCACCTCCATTCTCCGACTTCACACACCTCCATTCTTTGACTTCACACATCCATTTTGACTTCACACACCTTCTATATATGAATTCAAACACCTCAATTCTGTGACTTCACACACCTCCATTCTATGAGTTCATACCATCCATTCTGTGACTTCACACACCTCCATTCTATGACTTCACATACCTCCATTCTATGACTTCACAAACTTCCATTCTGTGACTTCCCACACCTCCAATCTGTGACTTCACACACCTCCATTCTATGACTTCACACACCTCCATTCTATAACTTCACACACCTCCATTCTGACTTCACACACCTCCATTCTATGACTTCATACACCTCCATTCTATGACTTCACACACCTCCATTCTGACTTCACACACCTCCATTCTATGACTTTGCACACCTCTATTCTGACTTCACACACCTCCATTCTGTGACTTCACACACCTCCCTTCGATGACTTCACACACCTACATTGTTTGACTTCACACACAACCATTTTGACTTCACACCTCCATTCTGTGACTCCACATACTTACATTTGTGACTTCTCACACCACCTTTTTGACTTCACACATCTCCATTCTGTGACTTCACACACCTCCATTCTGTGACTTCACACACCTCCATTCTGTGATTTCACACACCTCCCTTCCGTGACTTCACCCACCTCCATTCTATGACTTCACACACCTCCATTCTATGCCTATACACACTTCCATTCTATGACTTCACACACCTCCATTTATGACTTCACACACCTCCATTCTGTGACTTCACAAACCTCCATTCTATGATTTCACACACCTCCAATCTATCACTTCACACACCTACATTTTATGACATCACACACCTCCATTTTGACTTCACACACCTCCATTATGTGACTCCACACACCTCCCTTCTATGACTTCACACACCTCCATTCTATGACTTCACACACTTCCAATCTATGATTTCACATACCTCCATGCTTTCATTTCACACACCTCCATTCTGTGACTTCACACACCTCCAGTCTATGACTTCACACACCTCCATTCTGTGACTTCACAAACCTTCATTCTAAGATTTCACACACCTCCATTCTATGACTTCACACACCTCCATTTTGACTTCACACAACTCCAATATATAACTTCAAACACCTCAATTCCTTGACTTCACACACCTCAATTCTGTGACTTCACAAACCTTCATTATGAATTCACACACCTCCATTCTATGACTTCACGCACCTCCATTTTAGGACATTACACACCTCCATTTTGACTTCACACACCTCCATTCTGTGACTTCACACACTTCCATACTATGAATTCACACATTTGCATTGTGACGTCACACACCTCTATTCTATGAGTTCACACACCTCAATTCTATGACTTCACACACCTCCATTCTGACTTCACACACCTCCTTCTATGACTTCACAGACCTCGAATCTGTGACTTCACTCATCTCCACTCTATGACTTCACAGTCCTCCATTCTCTGACTTCCCACACCTCCTTTCTATGACTTCACCCACCTCTATTCTATAACTTCACACCTCCATTCTGACTTCACACACCTCCATTCTGTGATTTCACACACCTCCATTATATGATATCACACACCTCCATTCTATGACTTCACACACTTCCATTCTATGAGTTCACACACCTCCATTCTGACTTCACACACCTCCATTCTATGACTTCACACACCTCCATTCTGACTTCACACACCTCTATTCTATGACTTTGCACACCTCCATTCTGATATCAAACACCTCCATTCTATGACTTCACAGACCTCGAATCTGTGACTTCACTCGCCTGCATCCTTTGACTTTACATTCCTCCATTCTATGACTTCCCACACCTGTTTCTATGACTTCACACACCTTCATTTTTACTTCAGAAACATCCATTCTATGACTTCACACACCTCCATTCTATGACTTCACAAACCTCCATTCTGTGACTTCACACATCTCCATTCTGAGTTCACACAACTCCATTCGGTGACTTCACACATCTCCATTCTAACTTCACACACCTCCAGTCTATGACTTCACACACATCCATTCTATGACTTCACACACCTCTATTCTGTGACTTCACAAATCTCCATTCTGAGTTCACACACCTCCATTCTGTGACTTCACACACCTCCATTCTCTGACTTCACACACCTCCATTGTGTGACTGCACACACTTCCATTCTATGACTTCATAAACCTCCCTTTTATAATTTCACACACCTCCATTCTGTGACTTCACACACCTCCATTCTATGACCACACACACCCTCATTCTATGATTTCACACACCTCCATTCTATGATTTCACACATCCGTTTTGACTTCACACACCTCTAATATATGACTTCAAACACCTCAATTCTGTGACTTCAAACACCTCCATTCTATGACTTCACACACTTCCATTCTATGACTTCACACACCTCCATTTTATAACTTCACACACCTCCATTCTATGACTTCACACACCTCCATTCTCAGTTTACACACCTCCATTCTATGACTTCACACACCTCCATTTTTTGACGTCACACCTGTATTCTATGACTTCATACAACTTCATTCTTACTTTACAAACATCCATTCTATAACTTCACACACCTCCATTCTATGACTTCAAAAAGCTCCATTGTGTGATTCTCACACCTCCATTCTGTGACTTCACACACCTCTCTTCTGTGACTTCACACACCTCCATTCTATGACTTCACACACCTTCATTGTATGACTTCGCACACCTCCATTCTATGACTTCACACACTTCCATTCTCTGACGTCACACACCGCCATTCCGTGACTTCACACACCTGCATTGTGAGTTCACACACCTCCATTCTGTGACCTCACACACCTCCATTCTCCGACTTCACACACCTCCATTCTATGACTTCACACATCCATTTTGACTTCACACAACTCCAATATATAACTTCAAACACCTCAATTCTGTGACTTCACACACCTCCATTCTATGAATTCATACCCGTCCATTCTGTGACTTCACACACCTCCATTCTTTGACTTCACACACCTCCATTCAGTGACTTCACCCACCTCCATTCTGTGACTTCCCACACCTCCATTCTCCGACTTCACACCCCTCCAATTTGACTTCACAAAACTCCATTCTATGACTTCACACACCTCCATTCTGTGACTTCACAAACCTCCATTCTATGATTTCACACACCTCCAATCTATCACTTCACACACCTACATTATATGACATCACACACCTCCATTTTGACTTCACACACCTCCATTCTGTGACTTCACAAACCTTCATTCTATGATTTCACACACCTCCATTCTATGACTTCACACACCTCCATTCTTTGACTTCACACACCTATATTCTGTGACTTCACACACCTCCATTCTGTGACTTCACACAGCTCCATTCTGTGACTTCACGCACCTCCATTCTCCGACTTCACACACCTCCATTCTTTGACTTCACACATCCATTTTGACTTCACACACCTTCTATATATGAATTCAAACACCTCAATTCTGTGACTTCACACACCTCCATTCTATGAGTTCATACCATCCATTCTGTGACTTCACACACCTCCATTCTATGACTTCACATACCTCCATTCTATGACTTCACAAACTTCCATTCTGTGACTTCCCACACCTCCAATCTGTGACTTCACACACCTCCATTCTATGACTTCACACACCTCCATTCTATAACTTCACACACCTCCATTCTGACTTCACACACCTCCATTCTATGACTTCATACACCTCCATTCTATGACTTCACACACCTCCATTCTGACTTCACACACCTCCATTCTATGACTTTGCACACCTCTATTCTGACTTCACACACCTCCATTCTGTGACTTCACACACCTCCCTTCGATGACTTCACACACCTACATTGTTTGACTTCACACACAACCATTTTGACTTCACACCTCCATTCTGTGACTCCACATACTTACATTTGTGACTTCTCACACCACCTTTTTGACTTCACACATCTCCATTCTGTGACTTCACACACCTCCATTCTGTGACTTCACACACCTCCATTCTGTGATTTCACACACCTCCCTTCCGTGACTTCACCCACCTCCATTCTATGACTTCACACACCTCCATTCTATGCCTATACACACTTCCATTCTATGACTTCACACACCTCCATTCTATGACTTCACACACCTCCATTCTATGACTTCCCACACCTGCATTCTGACTTCACACACCTCCATTTATGACTTCACACATCTTCTTTCTGTAACTTCCCACACTTCCAATGTTTGACTTCAAAAACCTCCATTCCATGACTTCACACACCTCCATTCTATGAGTTCACACACCTCCATTCTATGACTTCACACACCTCCATTTTGACTTCACACACCTACATTCTGTGACTTCACACACCTCCATTTGTGACTTCACACACCACCATTTTGATTTCACATACCACCATTCTGTGACTTCACACACCTCCATTCTTTGACTTCACACACCTCCGTTTTGACTTCACACACTTCCATTCTGTGACTTCACACACCTCTATTCTGTGTTCACACACCTTCATTTTGTGACTTCACAAACCTCTATTCTATGATTTCACACACCTCCATTTTAGGACGTCACACACCTCCATTTTGACTTCACACACTTTCATTCTGTGACTTCACACACCTCCATTCTATGATTTCACATACCTTCATGCGATGACTTCACACACCTCCATTCTGTGACTTCCCACACCTCCATTCTGAGTTCACACACCTCCATTCTGTGACTTCCCAAACCTCTATTCTATGATTTCCCACACCTCCATTCTATGACTTCACACACCTCCATTTTAGGACGTCACACACCTCCATTTTAACTTCACACACCTCCATTATGTGACTCCACACACCTCGCTTCTGTGACTTCACACACCTCCATTCTATGACTTCACACACTTCCATTCTATGACTTCACACACCGCCATTCCGTGACTTCACACACCTGCATTGTGAGTTCACACACCTCCATTCTGTGACCTCACACACCTCCATTCTGCGATTTCACACACCTCCATTCTAAGAAGTCACACCTCCATTCTAGGAATTCACACACCTCCATTCTGTGATTTCACACACCTCAATTCTATGACTTCACACAACTCCATTCTGTGACTTCACACATCTCCATTCTGAGTTCACACACCTCCATTCTGTGACTTCACACACCTCCATTCTGTGACTTCACACACCTCCATTCTATGACTTCACACACCTCAATTCTGTGACTTCACCTACCTCCATTCTATGACTTCACAAACCTCCATTCTGTGACTTCACACACCTCCATTCTTTGACTTCACAAACCTCCATTCTATGATTTCACACACCTCCAATCTATGACTTCACACACCTCCATTTTATGACGTCACACACCTCCATTTTGACTTCTCACACTTCCATTATGTGACTTCACACACCTCTCTTCTCTGACTTCACACACCTCCATTCTATGACTTCACACACATTCATTGTATCACTTCGCACACCTCCATTCTATGACTTCACACACTTCCATTCTATGGTTTCACATACCTTCATACGATGACTTCACACACCTCCATTCTGTGCCTTCACACACCTCCATTCTGAGTTCACACACCTCCATTCTGTGACTTCACAAACCTCTATTCTATGATTTCACACACCTCCATTCTATGACTTCTCACACCTCCATTTTAGGACGTCACACACCTCCATTTTGACTTCACACACTTCCATTCTGTGACTTCACACACCTCCATTGTATGACTTCACACACTTCCATTGGGACGTCACACACCTCCATTCTATGAGTTCACACACCTACATTCTATGACTTCACACACCTTCATTCGACTTCTCACACCTCCATTCTATGACTTCACAGACCTCGAATCTGTGACTTCACTCACCTCCAATCTATGACTTCACACTCCTCCATTCTATGACATCCCACACCTCCTTTCTATGACTTCACACCTCCATTCTGACTTCACACACCTCCATTATGTGACTTCACACACCTCCATTATATGACGTCAAACAACTCCGTTCTATGACTTCACACACCTCCATTCTATGACTTCACACACCTCCATTCTGTGACTTCACACACCTCCATTCTATGACTTCACACACCTTCATTCTTACTTCACAAACATATATTCTATGACTTCACACACCTCCATTCTATGACTTCACACACCTCCATTCTGTGACTTCACACACCTCCATTCTGTGACTTCACACACCTCCATTCTGTGACTTCACACAGCTCCATTCTGTGACTTCACACACCTCCATTCTCCAACTTCACACATCTCCATTCTATGACTTCACACATCCATTTTGACTTCACACACCTCCAATATATAACTTCAAACACCTCAATTCTGTGACTTCACACACCTCCATTCTATGAAATCATACCCGTCCATTCTGTGACTTCACCCACCTCCATTCTGTGACTTCCCACACCTCCATTCTCCGACTTCACACCCCTCCAATTTGACTTCACATACCTCCATTCTATGACTTCACACACCTCCATTCTGTGACTTCACAAACCTCCATTCTATGATTTCACACACCTCCAATCTATGACTTCACACACCTACATTTTATGACGTCACACACCTCCATTTTGACTTCACACACCTCCATTATGTGACTCCACACACCTCCCTTCTGTGACTTTACACACCTCCATTCTATGACTTCACACACTTCCATTCTCTGACGTCACACACCGCCATTCCGTGACTTCACACACCTGCATTGTGAGTTCACACACCTCCATTCTGTGACCTCACACACCTCCATTCTCCGACTTCCCACACCTCCATTCTATGACTTCACACATCCATTTTGACTTCACACAACTCCAATATATAACTTCAAACACCTCAATTCTGTGACTTCACACACCTCCATTCTATGAATTCATACCCGTCCATTCTGTGACTTCACACACCTCCATTCTTTGACTTCACACACCTCCATTCTGTGACTTCACCCACCTCCATTCTGTGACTTCCCACACCTCCATTCTCCGACTTCACACCCCTCCAATTTGACTTCACAAAACTCCATTCTATGACTTCACACACCTCCATTCTGTGACTTCACAAACCTCCATTCTATGATTTCACACACCTCCAATCTATCACTTCACACACCTACATTTTATGACATCACACACCTCCATTTTGACTTCACACACCTCCATTCTGTGACTTCACAAACCTTCATTCTATGATTTCACACACCTCCATTCTATGACTTCACACACCTCCATTCTTTGACTTCACACACCTACATTCTGTGACTTCACACACCTCCATTCTGTGACTTCACACAGCTCCATTCTGTGACTTCACGCACCTCCATTCTCCGACTTCACACACCTCCATTCTTTGACTTCACACATCCATTTTGACTTCACACAACTCCAATATATAACTTCAAACACCTCAATTCCGTGACTTCACACAACTCCATTCTATGAATTCATACCCGTCCATTCTCTGACTTCACACACCTCCATTCTTTGACTTCACACACCCCCATTCTGTGACTTCACCCACCTCCATTCTGTGACTTCCCACACCTCCATTCTCCGACTTCACACCCCTCCAATTTGACTTCACATACCTCCATTCTATGACTTCACACACCTCCATTCTGTGACTTCACAAACCTCCATTCTATGATTTCACACACCTCCAATCTATCACTTCACACACCTACATTTTATGACATCACACACCTCCATTTTGACTTCACACACCTCCATTATGTGACTCCACACACCTCCCTTCTATGACTTCACACACCTCCATTTTACGACTTCAGACACCTTCATTGTATGACTTCACACACCTCCATTCTATGACTTCACACACTTCCAATCTATGATTTCACATACCTCCATGCTTTCATTTCACACACCTCCATTCTGTGACTTCACACACCTCCAGTCTATGACTTCACACACCTCCATTCTGTGACTTCACAAACCTTCATTCTAAGATTTCACACACCTCCATTCTATGACTTCACACACCTCCATTTTGACTTCACACAACTCCAATATATAACTTCAAACACCTCAATTCCGTGACTTCACACACCTCAATTCTGTGACTTCACAAACCTTCATTATGAATTCACACACCTCCATTCTATGACTTCACACACCTCCATTCTGACTTCACACACCTCCTTCTATGACTTCACAGACCTCGAATCTGTGACTTCACTCATCTCCACTCTATGACTTCACAGTCCTCCATTCTCTGACTTCCCACACCTCCTTTCTATGACTTCACCCACCTCTATTCTATAACTTCACACCTCCATTCTGACTTCACACACCTCCATTCTGTGATTTCACACACCTCCATTATATGATATCACACACCTCCATTCTATGACTTCACACACTTCCATTCTATGAGTTCACACACCTCCATTCTGACTTCACACACCTCCATTCTATGACTTCACACACCTCCATTCTGACTTCACACACCTCTATTCTATGACTTTGCACACCTCCATTCTGATATCAAACACCTCCATTCTATGACTTCACAGACCTCGAATCTGTGACTTCACTCGCCTGCATTCTTTGACTTTACATTCCTCCATTCTATGACTTCCCACACCTGTTTCTATGACTTCACACACCTTCATTTTTACTTCAGAAACATCCATTCTATGACTTCACACACCTCCATTCTATGACTTCACAAACCTCCATTCTGTGACTTCACACATCTCCATTCTGAGTTCACACAACTCCATTCGGTGACTTCACACATCTCCATTCTAACTTCACACACCTCCAGTCTATGACTTCACACACATCCATTCTATGACTTCACACACCTCTATTCTGTGACTTCACAAATCTCCATTCTGAGTTCACACACCTCCATTCTGTGACTTCACACACCTCCATTCTCTGACTTCACACACCTCCATTGTGTGACTGCACACACTTCCATTCTATGACTTCATAAACCTCCCTTTTATAATTTCACACACCTCCATTCTGTGACTTCACACACCTCCATTCTATGACCACACACACCCTCATTCTATGATTTCACACACCTCCATTCTATGATTTCACACATCCGTTTTGACTTCACACACCTCTAATATATGACTTCAAACACCTCAATTCTGTGACTTCAAACACCTCCATTCTATGACTTCACACACTTCCATTCTATGACTTCACACACCTCCATTTTATAACTTCACACACCTCCATTCTATGACTTCACACACCTCCATTCTCAGTTTACACACCTCCATTCTATGACTTCACACACCTCCATTTTTTGACGTCACACCTTTATTCTATGACTTCATACAACTTCATTCTTACTTTACAAACATCCATTCTATAACTTCACACACCTCCATTCTATGACTTCAAAAAGCTCCATTGTGTGATTCTCACACCTCCATTCTGTGACTTCACACACCTCTCTTCTGTGACTTCACACACCTCCATTCTATGACTTCACACACCTTCATTGTATGACTTCGCACACCTCCATTCTATGACTTCACACACTTCCATTCTCTGACGTCACACACCGCCATTCCGTGACTTCACACACCTGCATTGTGAGTTCACACACCTCCATTCTGTGACCTCACACACCTCCATTCTCCGACTTCACACACCTCCATTCTATGACTTCACACATCCATTTTGACTTCACACAACTCCAATATATAACTTCAAACACCTCAATTCTGTGACTTCACACACCTCCATTCTATGAATTCATACCCGTCCATTCTGTGACTTCACACACCTCCATTCTTTGACTTCACACACCTCCATTCTGTGACTTCACCCACCTCCATTCTGTGACTTCCCACACCTCCATTCTCCGACTTCACACCCCTCCAATTTGACTTCACAAAACTCCATTCTATGACTTCACACACCTCCATTCTGTGACTTCACAAACCTCCATTCTATGATTTCACACACCTCCAATCTATCACTTCACACACCTACATTATATGACATCACACACCTCCATTTTGACTTCACACACCTCCATTCTGTGACTTCACAAACCTTCATTCTATGATTTCACACACCTCCATTCTATGACTTCACACACCTCCATTCTTTGACTTCACACACCTATATTCTGTGACTTCACACACCTCCATTCTGTGACTTCACACAGCTCCATTCTGTGACTTCACGCACCTCCATTCTCCGACTTCACACACCTCCATTCTTTGACTTCACACATCCATTTTGACTTCACACAACTCCAATATATAACTTCAAACACCTCAATTCCGTGACTTCACACAACTCCATTCTATGAATTCATACCCGTCCATTCTCTGACTTCACACACCTCCATTCTTTGACTTCACACACCCCCATTCTGTGACTTCACCCACCTCCATTCTGTGACTTCCCACACCTCCATTCTCCGACTTCACACCCCTCCAATTTGACTTCACATACCTCCATTCTATGACTTCACACACCTCCATTCTGTGACTTCACAAACCTCCATTCTATGATTTCACACACCTCCAATCTATCACTTCACACACCTACATTTTATGACATCACACACCTCCATTTTGACTTCACACACCTCCATTATGTGACTCCACACACCTCCCTTCTATGACTTCACACACCTCCATTCTACGACTTCACACACCTTCATTGTATGACTTCACACACCTCCATTCTATGACTTCACACACTTCCAATCTATGATTTCACATACCTCCATGCTTTGATTTCACACACCTCCATTCTGTGACTTCACACACCTCCAGTCTATGACTTCACACACCTCCATTCTGTGACTTCACAAACCTTCATTCTAAGATTTCACACACCTCCATTCTATGACTTCACACACCTCCATTTTGACTTCACACAACTCCAATATATAACTTCAAACACCTCAATTCCGTGACTTCACACACCTCAATTCTGTGACTTCACAAACCTTCATTATGAATTCACACACCTCCATTCTATGACTTCACGCACCTCCATTTTAGGACATTACACACCTCCATTTTGACTTCACACACCTCCATTCTGTGACTTCACACACCTCCATACTGTGAATTCACACATTTCCATTGTGACGTCACACACCTCTATTCTATGAGTTCACACACCTCCATTCTATGACTTCACACACCTCCATTCTGACTTCACACACCTCCTTCTATGACTTCACAGACCTCGAATCTGTGACTTCACTCATCTCCACTCTATGACTTCACAGTCCTCCATTCTCTGACTTCCCACACCTCCTTTCTATGACTTCACCCACCTCTATTCTATAACTTCACACCTCCATTCTGACTTCACACACCTCCATTCTGTGATTTCACACACCTCCATTATAGGATATCACACACCTCCATTCTATGACTTCACACACTTCCATTCTATGAGTTCACACACCTCCATTCTGACTTCACACACCTCCATTCTATGACTTCACACACCTCCATTCTGACTTCACACACCTCTATTCTATGACTTTGCACACCTCCATTCTGATATCAAACACCTCCATTCTATGACTTCACAGACCTCGAATCTGTGACTTCACTCGCCTGCATTCTATGACTTTACATTCCTCCATTCTATGACTACCCACACCTGTTTCTATGACTTCACACACCTTCATTTTTACTTCAGAAACATCCATTCTATGACTTCACACACCTCCATTCTATGACTTCACAAACCTCCATTCTGTGACTTCACACATCTCCATTCTGAGTTCACACAACTCCATTCGGTGACTTCACACATCTCCATTCTAACTTCACACACCTGCAGTCTATGACTTCACACACTTCCATTCTATGACTTCACACACCTCTATTCTGTGACTTCACAAATCTCCATTCTGAGTTCACACACCTCCATTCTGTGACTTCACACACCTCCATTCTCTGACTTCACACACCTCCATTGTGTGACTGCACACACTTCCATTCTATGACTTCATAAACCTCCCTTTTATAATTTCACACACCTCCATTCTGTGACTTCACACACCTCCATTCTATGACCACACACACCCTCATTCTATGATTTCACACACCTCCATTCTATGATTTCACACATCCATTTTGACTTCACACACCTCTAATATATGACTTCAAACACCTCAATTCTGTGACTTCAAACACCTCCATTCTATGACTTCACACACTTCCATTCTATGACTTCACACACCTCCATTTTATAACTTCACACACCTCCATTCTATGACTTCACACACCTCCATTCTCAGTTTACACACCTCCATTCTATGACTTCACACACCTCCATTTTTTGACGTCACACCTTTATTCTATGACTTCATACAACTTCATTCTTACTTTACAAACATCCATTCTATAACTTCACACACCTCCATTCTATGACTTCAAAAAGCTCCATTGTGTGATTCTCACACCTCCATTCTGTGACTTCACACACCTCTCTTCTGTGACTTCACACACCTCCATTCTATGACTTCACAAACCTTCATTGTATGACTTCGCACACCTCCATTCTATGACTTCACACACTTCCATTCTATTATTTCACATACCTTCATACGATGACTTCACACACCTCCATTCTGTGCCTTCACACACCTACATTCTGAGTTCACACACCTCCATTCTGTGACTTCACAAACCTTTATTCTATGATTTCACACACCTCCATTCTATGACTTCTCACACCTCCATTTTAGGACGTCACGCACCTCCATTTTGACTTCACACACTTCCTTTCTGTGACTTCACACACCTCCATTCTATGACTTCACACACTTCCATTGGCACGTCACACACCTCCATTCTAAGAGTTCACACATCTACATTCTATGACTTCACACACCTTCATTCGACTTCACACACCTCCATTCTATGACTTCACAGACCTCGAATCTGTGACTTCACTCACCTCCAATCTATGACTTCACACTCATCCATTCTATGACTTCCAACACCTCCTTTCTATGACTTCACACCTCCATTCTGACTTCACACTCCTCCATTATGTGACTTCACACACCTCCATTATATGACGTCACACAACTCCGTTGTATGACTTCACACACCTCCATTCTATGACTTCACACACCTCCATTCTTTGACTTCACACACCTATATTCTGTGACTTCACACACCTCCATTCTGTGACTTCACACAGCTCCATTCTGTGACTTCACGCACCTCCATTCTCCGACTTCACACACCTCCATTCTTTGACTTCACACATCCATTTTGACTTCACACAACTCCAATATATAACTTCAAACACCTCAATTCCGTGACTTCACACAACTCCATTCTATGAATTCATACCCGTCCATTCTCTGACTTCACACACCTCCATTCTTTGACTTCACACACCCCCATTCTGTGACTTCACCCACCTCCATTCTGTGACTTCCCACACCTCCATTCTCCGACTTCACACCCCTCCAATTTGACTTCACATACCTCCATTCTATGACTTCACACACCTCCATTCTGTGACTTCACAAACCTCCATTCTATGATTTCACACACCTCCAATCTATCACTTCACACACCTACATTTTATGACATCACACACCTCCATTTTGACTTCACACACCTCCATTATGTGACTCCACACACCTCCCTTCTATGACTTCACACACCTCCATTCTACGACTTCACACACCTTCATTGTATGACTTCACACACCTCCATTCTATGACTTCACACACTTCCAATCTATGATTTCACATACCTCCATGCTTTGATTTCACACACCTCCATTCTGTGACTTCACACACCTCCAGTCTATGACTTCACACACCTCCATTCTGTGACTTCACAAACCTTCATTCTAAGATTTCACACACCTCCATTCTATGACTTCACACACCTCCATTTTGACTTCACACAACTCCAATATATAACTTCAAACACCTCAATTCCGTGACTTCACACACCTCAATTCTGTGACTTCACAAACCTTCATTATGAATTCACACACCTCCATTCTATGACTTCACGCACCTCCATTTTAGGACATTACACACCTCCATTTTGACTTCACACACCTCCATTCTGTGACTTCACACACCTCCATACTGTGAATTCACACATTTCCATTGTGACGTCACACACCTCTATTCTATGAGTTCACACACCTCCATTCTATGACTTCACACACCTCCATTCTGACTTCACACACCTCCTTCTATGACTTCACAGACCTCGAATCTGTGACTTCACTCATCTCCACTCTATGACTTCACAGTCCTCCATTCTCTGACTTCCCACACCTCCTTTCTATGACTTCACCCACCTCTATTCTATAACTTCACACCTCCATTCTGACTTCACACACCTCCATTCTGTGATTTCACACACCTCCATTATAGGATATCACACACCTCCATTCTATGACTTCACACACTTCCATTCTATGAGTTCACACACCTCCATTCTGACTTCACACACCTCCATTCTATGACTTCACACACCTCCATTCTGACTTCACACACCTCTATTCTATGACTTTGCACACCTCCATTCTGATATCAAACACCTCCATTCTATGACTTCACAGACCTCGAATCTGTGACTTCACTCGCCTGCATTCTATGACTTTACATTCCTCCATTCTATGACTACCCACACCTGTTTCTATGACTTCACACACCTTCATTTTTACTTCAGAAACATCCATTCTATGACTTCACACACCTCCATTCTATGACTTCACAAACCTCCATTCTGTGACTTCACACATCTCCATTCTGAGTTCACACAACTCCATTCGGTGACTTCACACATCTCCATTCTAACTTCACACACCTGCAGTCTATGACTTCACACACTTCCATTCTATGACTTCACACACCTCTATTCTGTGACTTCACAAATCTCCATTCTGAGTTCACACACCTCCATTCTGTGACTTCACACACCTCCATTCTCTGACTTCACACACCTCCATTGTGTGACTGCACACACTTCCATTCTATGACTTCATAAACCTCCCTTTTATAATTTCACACACCTCCATTCTGTGACTTCACACACCTCCATTCTATGACCACACACACCCTCATTCTATGATTTCACACACCTCCATTCTATGATTTCACACATCCATTTTGACTTCACACACCTCTAATATATGACTTCAAACACCTCAATTCTGTGACTTCAAACACCTCCATTCTATGACTTCACACACTTCCATTCTATGACTTCACACACCTCCATTTTATAACTTCACACACCTCCATTCTATGACTTCACACACCTCCATTCTCAGTTTACACACCTCCATTCTATGACTTCACACACCTCCATTTTTTGACGTCACACCTTTATTCTATGACTTCATACAACTTCATTCTTACTTTACAAACATCCATTCTATAACTTCACACACCTCCATTCTATGACTTCAAAAAGCTCCATTGTGTGATTCTCACACCTCCATTCTGTGACTTCACACACCTCTCTTCTGTGACTTCACACACCTCCATTCTATGACTTCACAAACCTTCATTGTATGACTTCGCACACCTCCATTCTATGACTTCACACACTTCCATTCTATTATTTCACATACCTTCATACGATGACTTCACACACCTCCATTCTGTGCCTTCACACACCTACATTCTGAGTTCACACACCTCCATTCTGTGACTTCACAAACCTTTATTCTATGATTTCACACACCTCCATTCTATGACTTCTCACACCTCCATTTTAGGACGTCACGCACCTCCATTTTGACTTCACACACTTCCTTTCTGTGACTTCACACACCTCCATTCTATGACTTCACACACTTCCATTGGCACGTCACACACCTCCATTCTAAGAGTTCACACATCTACATTCTATGACTTCACACACCTTCATTCGACTTCACACACCTCCATTCTATGACTTCACAGACCTCGAATCTGTGACTTCACTCACCTCCAATCTATGACTTCACACTCATCCATTCTATGACTTCCAACACCTCCTTTCTATGACTTCACACCTCCATTCTGACTTCACACTCCTCCATTATGTGACTTCACACACCTCCATTATATGACGTCACACAACTCCGTTGTATGACTTCACACACCTCCATTCTATGACTTCACACACCTCTATTCTGTGACTTCACACACCTCCATTCTATGACTTCACACACCTTCATTCTTACTTCACAAACATACATTCTATGACTTCACACACCTCCATTCTATGACTTCACACAGCTCCATTCTTTGACTTCACACACCTCCATTCTGTGACTTCACACACCTCCATTCTGTGACTTCACACACCTCCATTCTGTGACTTCACACAGCTCCATTCTGTGACTTCACACACCTCCATTCTCCGACTTCAAACACCTCCATTCTATGACTTCACACATCCATTTTGACTTCACACACCTCCAATATATAACTTCAAACACCTCAATTCTGTGCCTTCACACACCTCCATTCTATGAAATCATACCCGTCCATTCTGTGACTTCACCCACCTCCATTCTTTGACTTCAGACACCTCCATTCTTTGACTTCACCCACCTCCATTCTGTGACTTCCCACACCTCCATTCTCCGACTTCACACCCCTCCAATTTGACTTCACATACCTCCATTCTATGACTTCACACACCTCCATTCTGTGACTTCACAAACCTCCATTCTATGATTTCACACACCTCCAATCTATGACTTCACACACCTACAGTATATGACGTCACACACCTCCATTTTGACTTCACACACCTCCATTATATGACTCCACACACCTCCATTCTGTGACTTCACACACCTCCATTCTATGATTTCACACACTTCCTTTCTATGACTTCACCCACCGCCATTCCGTGACTTCACACACCTGCATTGTGAGTTCACACACCTCCATTCTGTGACCTCACACACATCCATTGTGCGATTTCACACACCTCCATTCTGAGATGTCACACCTCCATTCTATGAATTCACACACCTCCATTCTGTGATTTCACACACCTCAATTCTATGACTTCACACAACTCCATTCTGTGACTTCACACATCTCCATTCTGAGTTCACACACCTCCATTCTGTGACTTCACACACCTCCATTCTGTGACTTCACACACCTCCATTCCATGACTTCACACACCTCCATTCTGTTACTTCACAAACCTCCATTCTATGATTTCACACACCTCCAATCTATGACTTCACACACCTCCATTTTATGACGTCACACACCTCCATTTTGACTTCTCACACCTCCATTATGTGACTTCACACACCTCTCTTCTGTGACTTCACACACTTCCATTCTATGATTTCACATACCTTCATACGATGACTTCACACACCTCCATTCTGTGACTTCACAAACCTCCATTCTGAGTTCTCACACCGCCATTCTGTGACTTCACAAACCTCTATTCTATGATTTCACACACCTCCATTCTATGACTTCTCACAACTCCATTTTAGGACGTCACACACATCCATTTTGACTTCACACACTTCCTTTCTGTGACTTCACACACCTCCATTCTATGACTTCACACACTTCCATTGGCACGTCACACACCTCCATTCTATGAGTTCACACACCTACATTCTACGACTTCACACACCTTCATTCGACTTCACACACCTCCATTCTATGACTTCACAGACCTCGAATCTGTGACTTCACTCACCTCCAATCTATGACTTCACACTCCTCCATTCTATGACTTCCAAGACCTCCTTTCTATGACTTCACACCTCCATTCTGACTTCACACTCCTCCATTATGTGACTTCACACACCTCCATTATATGACGTCACAGAACTCCGTTCTATGATTTCACACACCTCCATTCTATGACTTCACACACCTCTATTCTGTGACTTCACACACCTCCATTCTATGACTTCACACACCTTCATTCTTACTTCACAAACATACATTCTATGACTTCACACACCTCCATTCTATGACTTCACACACCTCCATTCTTTGACTTCACACACCTCCATTCTGTGACTTCACACACCTCCATTCTGTGACTTCACACAGCTCCATTCTGTGACTTCACACAGCTCCATTCTGTGACTTCACACACCTCCATTCTCCGACTTCAAACACCTCCATTCTATGACTTCACACATCCATTTTGACTTCACACACCTCCAATATATAACTTCAAACACCTCAATTCTGTGCCTTCACACACCTCCATTCTATGAAATCATACCCGTCCATTCTGTGACTTCACACACCTCCATTCTTTGACTTCAGACACCTCCATTCTGTGACTTCACCCACCTCCATTCTGTGACTTCCCACACCTCCATTCTCCGACTTCACATCCCTCCAATTTGACTTCACATACCTCCATTCTATGACTTCACACACCTCCATTCTGTGACTTCACAAACCTCCATTCTATGATTTCACACACCTCCAATCTATGACTTCACACACCTACATTATATGACGTCACACACCTCCATTTTGACTTCACACACCTCCATTATGTGACTCCACACACCTCCATTCTGTGACTTCACACACCGCCATTCCGTGACTTCACACACCTGCATTGTGAGTTCACACACCTCCATTCTGTGACCTCACACACCTCCATTGTGCGATTTCACACACCTCCATTCTGAGATGTCACACCTCCATTCTATGAATTCACACACCTCCATTCTGTGATTTCACACACCTCAATTCTATGACTTCACACAACTCCATTCTGTGACTTCACACATCTCCATTCTGAGTTCACACACCTCCATTCTGTGACTTCACACACCTCCATTCTGTGACTTCACACACCTCCATTCCATGACGTCACACACCTCCATTCTGTGACTTCACAAACCTCCATTCTATGATTTCACACACCTCCAATCTATGACTTCACACACCTCCATTTTATGACGTCACACACCTCCATTTTGACTTCTCACACCTCCATTATGTGACTTCACACACCTCTCTTCTGTGACTTCACACACTTCCATTCTATGATTTTACATACCTTCAAACGATGACTTCACACACCTCCATTCTGTGACTTCACACACCTCCATTCTGAGTTCTCACACCGCCATTCTGTGACTTCACAAACCTCTATTCTATGATTTCACACACCTCCATTCTATGACTTCTCACACCTCCTTTTTAGGACGTCACACACCTCCATTTTGGCTTCACACACTTCCATTCTGTGACTTCACACACCTCCATTCTATGACTTCACACACTTCCATTGGGACGTCACACACCTCCATTCTATGAGTTCACACACCTACATTCTATGACTTCACACACCTTCATTCGACTTCACACACCTCCATTCTATGACTTCACAGACCTCGAATCTGTGACTTCACTCACCTCCAATCTATGACTTCACACTCCTCCATTCTATGACTTCCCACACCTCCTTTCTATGACTTCACACCTCCATTCTGACTTCACACACCTCCATTATGTGACTTCACACACCTCCATTATGTGACTTCACACACCTCCATTATATGACGTCACACAACTCCGTTCTATGACTTCACACACCTCCATTCTATGACTTCACACACCTCCATTCTGTGACTTCACACACCTCCATTCTATGACTTCACACACTTTCATTCTTACTTCACAAACATACATTCTATGACTTCACACACCTCCATTCTATGACTTCACACAGCTCCATTCTTTGACTTCACACACCTCCATTCTGTGACTTCACACACCTCCATTCTGTGACTTCACACACCTCCATTCTGTGACTTCACACAGCTCCATTCTGTGACTTCACACACCTCCATTCTCCGACTTCAAACACCTCCATTCTATGACTTCACACAACCATTTTGACTTCACACACCTCCAATATATAACTTCAAACACCTCAATTCTGTGACTTCACACACCTCCATTCTATGAAATCATACCCGTCCATTCTGTGACTTCACACACCTCCATTCTTTGACTTCAGACACCTCCATTCTGTGACTTCACCCACCTCCATTCTGTGACTTCCCACACCTCCATTCTCCGACTTCACACCCCTCCAATTTGACTTCACATACCTCCATTCTATGACTTCACACACCTCCATTCTGTGACTTCACAAACCTCCATTCTATGATTTCACACACCTCCAATCTATGACTTCACACACCTACAGTATATGACGTCACACACCTCCATTTTGACTTCACACACCTCCATTATATGACTCCACACACCTCCATTCTGTGACTTCACACACCTCCATTCTATGATTTCACACACTTCCTTTCTATGACTTCACCCACCGCCATTCCGTGACTTCACACACCTGCATTGTGAGTTCACACACCTCCATTCTGTGACCTCACACACCTCCATTGTGCGATTTCACACACCTCCATTCTGAGATGTCACACCTCCATTCTATGAATTCACACACCTCCATTCTGTGATTTCACACACCTCAATTCTATGACTTCACACAACTCCATTCTGTGACTTCACACATCTCCATTCTGAGTTCACACACCTCCATTCTGTGACTTCACACACCTCCATTCTGTGACTTCACACACCTCCATTCCATGACTTCACACACCTCCATTCTGTTACTTCACAAACCTCCATTCTATGATTTCACACACCTCCAATCTATGACTTCACACACCTCCATTTTATGACGTCACACACCTCCATTTTGACTTCTCACACCTCCATTATGTGACTTCACACACCTCTCTTCTGTGACTTCACACACTTCCATTCTATGATTTCACATACCTTCATACGATGACTTCACACACCTCCATTCTGTGACTTCACAAACCTCCATTCTGAGTTCTCACACCGCCATTCTGTGACTTCACAAACCTCTATTCTATGATTTCACACACCTCCATTCTATGACTTCTCACAACTCCATTTTAGGACGTCACACACATCCATTTTGACTTCACACACTTCCTTTCTGTGACTTCACACACCTCCATTCTATGACTTCACACACTTCCATTGGCACGTCACACACCTCCATTCTATGAGTTCACACACCTACATTCTATGACTTCACACACCTTCATTCGACTTCACACACCTCCATTCTATGACTTCACAGACCTCGAATCTGTGACTTCACTCACCTCCAATCTATGACTTCACACTCCTCCATTCTATGACTTCCCACACCTCCTTTCTATGACTTCACACCTCCATTCTGACTTCACACACCTCCATTATGTGACTTCACACACCTCCATTATGTGACTTCACACACCTCCATTATATGACGTCACACAACTCCGTTCTATGACTTCACACACCTCCATTCTATGACTTCACACACCTCCATTCTGTGACTTCACACACCTCCATTCTATGACTTCACACACTTTCATTCTTACTTCACAAACATATATTCTATGACTTCACACACCTCCATTCTATGACTTCACACACCTCCATTCTTTGACTTCACACACCTACATTCTGTGATTTCACACACCTCCATTCTGTGACATCACACAGCTCCATTCTGTGACTACACACACCTCCATTCTCCGACTTCACACACCTCCATTCTATGACTTCACACATCCATTTTGACTTCACACAACTCCAATATATAACTTCAAACACCTCAATTCTGTGACTTCACACACCTCCATTCTATGAATTCATACCCGTCCATTCTGTGAATTCACACACCTCCATTCTTTGACTTCAAACACCTCCATTCTGTGACTTCACCCACCTCCATTCTGTGACTTCCCACACCTCCATTCTCCGACTTCACACCCCTCCAATTTGACTTCACATACTTCCATTCTATGACCTCACACACCTCCATTCTGTGACTTCACAAACCTCCATTCTATGATTTCACACACCTCCAATCTATGACTTCACACACCTACATTTTATGACGTCACACACCTCCATTTTGACTTCACACACCTCCATTATGTGACTCCACATACCTCCCTTCTGTGACTTCACACACCTCCATTCTATGACTTCACACACCTTCATTGTATGATTTCACACACCTCCATTCTATGACTTCACACACTTCCATTCTATGATTTCACATACCTCCATGCTATGACTTCACACACCTCCATTCTGTGACTTCACACACCCCCATTCTGTGACTTCACACACCTCAATTCTGTGACTTCACAAACCTTCATTCTATGATTTCACACACCTCCATTTTATGACTTCACACACCCCCATTTTAGGACATCACACACCTCCATTTGGACTTCACACACCTCCATTCTGTGACTTCACACACCTCCATACTATGAATTCACACACTTCCATTGTGACGTCACGCACCTCTATTCTATGAGTTCACACACCTCCATTCTATGACTTCACACACCTCCATTCTGACTTCACACACCTCCATTCTATGACTTCACAGACCTCGAATCTGTGACTTCACTCACCTCCACTCTATGCCTTCACACTCCTCCATTCTCTGACTTCCCACACCTCCTTTCTATGACTTCACCCACCTCTATTCTATGACTTCACACCTCCATTCTGTCTTCACACACCTCCATTCTGTGACATCACACACCTCCATTATATGATATCAGACACCTCCATTCTATGAGTTCATACACCTCCATTCTATGACTTCACACACCTCCATTCTGTGACTTCACACACCTCAATTCTATGACTTCACACACCTCCATTCTTTGATTTCCCACACCTCCATTCTGAGTTTACACACCTCCATTCTATGATTTCACACTCCTCCATTCTTTGAGGTCACACACCTCCATTCTATGACTTCACACAACTTCATTCTTACTTTACAAACATCCATTCTATAACTTCACACACCTCCATTCTATGACTTCAAATACCTACATTCTGTGACTTCACAAATCTCCATTCTATGACTTCACACACCTCCATTCTGTGACTTCTCACACCTCCATTCTATGACTTCACACACCTCCATTCTGAATTCACACAGCTCCATTCTTTGACTTCACACACCTCCATTCTGAATTCACACAGCTCCATTCTCTGACTTCTCAAAACTCCATTCTATGATTTCACACACCTCCATACTATGACTTCACACAACTCCATCTATGACTTCACATACCTGCATTCTGACATCACACACCTACATTCTATGACTTCACAGACCTCGAATCTGTGACTTAACTCACCTACATTCTATGACTTCACACTCCTCCATTCTATGACTTCACAGACTTCCTTTCTATGACTTCACACACCTCCATTCTTTGACTTCACCCACCTCCATTCCATGACTTCCCACACATCCATTCTATGACTTCACACACCTCCATTCTATGAGTTCACACACCTCCATTCTTTGACTTCACACACCTCCATTTTGACTTCACACACCTACATTCTGTGACTTCACACACCTCCATTTGTGAATTCACACACAACAATTATGATTTCACACACCTCCATTCTGTGACTTCACACACCTCCATTCTTTGACTTCACACACCTCCGTTTTGACTTCACACACTTCAATTCTGGGACTTCACAGACCTCCATTCTGTGACTTCACACACCACCATTGTTTGACTTCACACACCTCCATTCTTTGACTTCACACATCTCCATTCCACGACTTCACACAACTCCATTCTATGTGTTCAGAAACATCCATTCTATGAGTTCACACACCACAATTGTGGCTTCACACACCTCCATTCTATGACTTCACACACCTTCATTCTTTATTCAGAAACATCCATTCTATGACTTCACACACCTCCATTCTATGACTTCAAAAACCTCTATTCTGTGACTTCACACACCTCCATTCTGAGTTCACACACCTCCATTCATTGACTTCACACACCTCCATTCTGACTTCACGCACCTCCATTCTATGTCTTTACACACTTCCATTCTATGACTTCACACACCTCCATTCTGTAACTTCACACACCTCCATTCTGTGCCTTCACACACCTTAATTCTATGACTTCACACACCTCCATTCTATGACTTCACACACCTCTATTCTATGATTTCACACATCCTTTTTGACTTCACACACATAAAATATATAACTTCAAACACCTCAATTCTGTGCCTTCACACACCTCCATTCTATGAAATCATACCCGTCCATTCTGTGACTTCACACACCTCCATTCTTTGACTTCAGACACCTCCATTCTGTGACTTCACCCACCTCCATTCTGTGACTTCCCACACCTCCATTCTCCGACTTCACACCCCTCCAATTTGACTTCACATACCTCCATTCTATGACTTCACACACCTCCATTCTATGACTTCACAAACCTCCATTCTATGATTTCACACACCTCCAATCTATGACTTCACACACCTACATTATATGACGTCACACACCTCCATTTTGACTTCACACACCTCCATTATGTGACTCCACACACCTCCATTCTGTGACTTCACACACCTCCATTCTATGATTTCACACACTTCCATTCTATGACTTCACCCACCGCCATTCCGAGACTTCACACACCTGCATTGTGAGTTCACACACCTCCATTCTGTGACCTCACACACCTCCATTGTGCGATTTCACACACCTCCATTCTGAGATGTCACACCTCCATTCTATGAATTCACACACCTCCATTCTGTGATTTCACACACCTCAATTCTATGACTTCACACAACTCCATTCTGTGACTTCACACATCTCCATTCTGAGTTCACACACCTCCATTCTGTGACTTCACACACCTCCATTCTGTGACTTCACACACCTCCATTCCATGACGTCACACACCTCCATTCTGTGACTTCACAAACCTCCATTCTATGATTTCACACACCTCCAATCTATGACTTCACACACCTCCATTTTATGACGTCACACACCTCCATTTTGACTTCTCACACCTCCATTATGTGACTTCACACACCTCTCTTCTGTGACTTCACACACTTCCATTCTATGATTTTACATACCTTCAAACGATGACTTCACACACCTCCATTCTGTGACTTCACACACCTCCATTCTGAGTTCTCACACCGCCATTCTGTGACTTCACAAACCTCTATTCTATGATTTCACACACCTCCATTCTATGACTTCTCACACCTCCTTTTTAGGACGTCACACACCTCCATTTTGGCTTCACACACTTCCATTCTGTGACTTCACACACCTCCATTCTATGACTTCACACACTTCCATTGGGACGTCACACACCTCCATTCTATGAGTTCACACACCTACATTCTATGACTTCACACACCTTCATTCGACTTCACACACCTCCATTATATGACTTCACAGACCTCGAATCTGTGACTTCACTCACCTCCAATCTATGACTTCACACTCCTCCATTCTATGACTTCCCACACCTCCTTTCTATGACTTCACACCTCCATTCTGACTTCACACACCTCCATTATGTGACTTCACACACCTCCATTATGTGACTTCACACACCTCCATTATATGACGTCACACAACTCCGTTCTATGACTTCACACACCTCCATTCTATGACTTCACACACCTCCATTCTGTGACTTCACACACCTCCATTCTATGACTTCACACACTTTCATTCTTACTTCACAAACATATATTCTATGACTTCACACACCTCCATTCTATGACTTCACACACCTCCATTCTTTGACTTCACACACCTACATTCTGTGATTTCACACACCTCCATTCTGTGACATCACACAGCTCCATTCTGTGACTACACACACCTCCATTCTCCGACTTCACACACCTCCATTCTATGACTTCACACATCCATTTTGACTTCACACAACTCCAATATATAACTTCAAACACCTCAATTCTGTGACTTCACACACCTCCATTCTATGAATTCATACCCGTCCATTCTGTGACTTCACACACCTCCATTCTTTGACTTCAAACACCTCCATTCTGTGACTTCACCCACCTCCATTCTGTGACTTCCCACACCTCCATTCTCCGACTTCACACCCCTCCAATTTGACTTCACATACCTCCATTCTATGACCTCACACACCTCCATTCTGTGACTTCACAAACCTCCATTCTATGATTTCACACACCTCCAATCTATGACTTCACACACCTACATTTTATGACGTCACACACCTCAATTTTGACTTCACACACCTCCATTATGTGACTCCACATACCTCCCTTCTGTGACTTCACACACCTCCATTCTATGACTTCACACACCTTCATTGTATGATTTCACACACCTCCATTCTATGACTTCACACACTTCCATTCTATGATTTCACATACCTCCATGCTATGACTTCACACACCTCCATTCTGTGACTTCACACACCCCCATTCTGTGACTTCACACACCTCAATTCTGTGACTTCACAAACCTTCATTCTATGATTTCACACACCTCCATTTTATGACTTCACACACCCCCATTTTAGGACATCACACACCTCCATTTGGACTTCACACACCTCCATTCTGTGACTTCACACACCTCCATACTATGAATTCACACACTTCCATTGTGACGTCACGCACCTCTATTCTATGAGTTCACACACCTCCATTCTATGACTTCACACACCTCCATTCTGACTTCACACACCTCCATTCTATGACTTCACAGACCTCGAATCTGTGACTTCACTCACCTCCACTCTATGCCTTCACACTCCTCCATTCTCTGACTTCCCACACCTCCTTTCTATGACTTCACCCACCTCTATTCTATGACTTCACACCTCCATTCTGTCTTCACACACCTCCATTCTGTGACATCACACACCTCCATTATATGATATCAGACACCTCCATTCTATGACTTCATACACCTCCATTCTATGACTTCACACACCTCCATTCTGTGACTTCACACACTTCAATTCTATGACTTCACACACCTCCATTCTTTGATTTCCCACACCTCCATTCTGAGTTTACACACCTCCATTGTATGATTTCACACTCCTCCATTCTTTGAGGTCACACACCTCCATTCTATGACTTCACACAACTTCATTCTTACTTTACAAACATCCATTCTATAACTTCACACACCTCCATTCTATGACTTCAAATACCTACATTCTGTGACTTCACAAATCTCCATTCTATGACTTCACACACCTCCATTCTGTGACTTCTCACACCTCCATTCTATGACTTCACACACCTCCATTCTGAATTCACACAGCTCCATTCTTTGACTTCACACACCTCCATTCTGAATTCACACAGCTCCATTCTCTGACTTCTCAAAACTCCATTCTATGATTTCACACACCTCCATACTATGACTTCACACAACTCCATCTATGACTTCACATACCTGCATTCTGACATCACACACCTACATTCTATGACTTCACAGACCTCGAATCTGTGACTTAACTCACCTACATTCTATGACTTCACACTCCTCCATTCTATGACTTCACAGACTTCCTTTCTATGACTTCACACACCTCCATTCTTTGACTTCACCCACCTCCATTCCATGACTTCCCACACATCCATTCTATGACTTCACACACCTCCATTCTATGAGTTCACACACCTCCATTCTTTGACTTCACACACCTCCATTTTGACTTCACACACCTACATTCTGTGACTTCACACACCTCCATTTGTGACTTCACACACAACAATTATGATTTCACACACCTCCATTCTGTGACTTCACACACCTCCATTCTTTGACTTCACACACCTCCGTTTTGACTTCACACACTTCAATTCTGGGACTTCACAGACCTCCATTCTGTGACTTCACACACCACCATTGTTTGACTTCACACACCTCCATTCTTTGACTTCACACATCTCCATTCCACGACTTCACACAACTCCTTTCTATGTGTTCAGAAACATCCATTCTATGAGTTCACACACCACAATTGTGGCTTCACACACCTCCATTCTATGACTTCACACACCTTCATTCTTTATTCAGAAACATCCATTCTATGACTTCACACACCTCCATTCTATGACTTCAAAAACCTCTATTCTGTGACTTCACACACCTCCATTCTGAGTTCACACACCTCCATTCATTGACTTCACACACCTCCATTCTGACTTCACGCACCTCCATTCTATGTCTTTACACACTTCCATTCTATGACTTCACACACCTCCATTCTGTGACTTCACACACCTCCATTCTGTGCCTTCACACACCTTAATTCTATGACTTCACACACCTCCATTCTATGACTTCACACACCTCTATTCTATGATTTCACACATCCTTTTTGACTTCACACACATAAAATATATGACTTGAAACCCCTCAATTCTATGACTTCACACACCTCCTTCTATGACTTCATACCCGTCCATTCTGTGAATTCACACCCCTCCATTCTATGACTTCACACACCTCCATTCTGACTTCACCCACCTCCATTCTGTGACTTCACACACCTCTATTCTCCTACTTCACACCCCTCCAATTTGACTTCACATACCTCCATTCTATGACTTCACGAACCTCCATTCCGTGACGTCACCCAACTCCATTCTGTGACTTCACAAACCTCCATTCTATAATTTCACACACCTCCATTCTATGACTTCACACACCTCCAGTTTACGACTTCACACACCTCCATTTTGACTTCACACACCTCCATTATGTGACTTCACACACCTCCCTTCTGTGTCTTCACACACCTCCATTCTATGACTTCACACACCTTCATTCTGTGAGTTCACACACCTGCATTGTGAGTTCACACACCTCCATTCTGTGACCTCACACACCTCCATTGTGCGATTTCACACACCTCCATTCTGAGATGTCACACCTCCATTCTATGAATTCACACACCTCCATTCTGTGATTTCACACACCTCAATTCTATGACTTCACACAACTCCATTCTGTGACTTCAAACATCTCCGTTCTGAGTTCACACACCTACATTCTGTGACTTCACACACCTCCATTCTGTGACTTCACACACCTCCATTCCATGACTTCACACACCTCCATTCTGTGACTTCACAAACCTCCATTCTATGATTTCACACACCTCCAATCTATGACTTCACACACCTCCATTTTAAGACGTCACACACCTCCATTTTGACTTCTCACACCTCCATTATGTGACTTCACACACCTCTCTTCTGTGACTTCACACACTTCCATTCTATGATTTCACATACCTTCATACGATGACTTCACACACCTCCATTCTGTGACTTCACAAACCTCCATTCTGAGTTCTCACACCGCCATTCTGTGACTTCACAAACCTCTATTCTATGATTTCACACACCTCCATTCTATGACTTCTCACAACTCCATTTTAGGACGTCACACACATCCATTTTGACTTCACACACTTCCTTTCTGTGACTTCACACACCTCCATTCTATGACTTCACACACTTCCATTGGCACGTCACACACCTCCATTCTATGAGTTCACACACCTACATTCTATGACTTCACACACCTTCATTCGACTTCACACACCTCCATTCTATGACTTCACAGACCTCGAATCTGTGACTTCACTCACCTCCAATCTATGACTTCACACTCCTCCATTCTATGACTTCCAACACCTCCTTTCTATGACTTCACACCTCCATTCTGACTTCACACTCCTCCATTATGTGACTTCACACACCTCCATTATATGACGTCACACAATTCCTTTCTATGACTTCACACACCTCCATTCTATGACTTCACACACCTCCATTCTGTGACTTCACACACCTCCATTCCATGACGTCACACACCTACATTCTGTGACTTCACAAACCTCCATTCTATGATTTCACACACCTCCAATCTATGACTTCACACACCTCCATTTTATGACGTCACACACCTCCATTTTGACTTCTCACACCTCCATTAGGTGACTTCACACACCTCTCTTCTGTGACTTCACACACTTCCATTCTATGATTTTACATACCTTCAAACGATGACTTCAAACACCTCCATTCTGTGACTTCACACACCTCCATTCTGAGTTCTCACACCGCCATTCTGTGACTTCACAAACCTCTATTCTATGATTTCACACACCTCCATTCTATGACTTCTCACACCTCCTTTTTAGGACGTCACACACCTCCATTTTGGCTTCACACACTTCCATTCTGTGACTTCACACACCTCCATTCTATGACTTCACACACTTCCATTGGGACGTCACACACCTCCATTCTATGAGTTCACACACCTACATTCTATGACTTCACACACCTTCATTCGACTTCACACACCTCCATTCTATGACTTCACAGACCTCGAATCTGTGACTTCACTCACCTCCAATCTATGACTTCACACTCCTCCATTCTATGACTTCCCACACCTCCTTTCTATGACTTCACACCTCCATTCTGACTTCACACACCTCCATTATGTGACTTCACACACCTCCATTATGTGACTTCACACACCTCCATTATATGACGTCACACAACTCCGTTCTATGACTTCACACACCTCCATTCTATGACTTCACACACCTCCATTCTGTGACTTCACACACCTCCATTCTATGACTTCACACACCTTCATTCTTACTTCACAAACATATATTCTATGACTTCACACACCTCCATTCTATGACTTCACACACCTCCATTCTTTGACTTCACACACCTACATTCTGTGATTTCACACACCTCCATTCTGTGACATCACACAGCTCCATTCTGTGACTACACACACCTCCATTCTCCGACTTCACAAACCTCCATTCTATGACTTCACACATCCATTTTGACTTCACACAACTCCAATATATAACTTCAAACACCTCAATTCTGTGACTTCACACACCTCCATTCTATGAATTCATACCCGTCCATTCTGTGACTTCACACACCTCCATTCTTTGACTTCAAACACCTCCATTCTGTGACTTCACCCACCTCCATTCTGTGACTTCCCACACCTCCATTCTCCGACTTCACACCCCTCCCATTTGACTTCACATACCTCCATTCTATGACCTCACACACCTCCATTCTGTGACTTCACAAACCTCCATTCTATGATTTCACACACCTCCAATCTATGACTTCACACACCTACATTTTATGACGTCACACACCTCCATTTTGACTTCACACACCTCCATTATGTGACTCCACATACCTCCCTTCTGTGACTTCACACACCTCCATTCTATGACTTCACACACCTTCATTGTATGATTTCACACACCTCCATTCTATGACTTCACACACTTCCATTCTATGATTTCACATACCTCCATGCTATGACTTCACACACCTCCATTCTGTGACTTCAGACACCCCCATTCTGTGACTTCACACACCTCAATTCTGTGACTTCACAAACCTTCATTCTATGATTTCACACACCTCCATTTTATGACTTCACACACCCCCATTTTAGGACATCACACACCTCCATTTGGACTTCACACACCTCCATTCTGTGACTTCACACACCTCCATACTATGAATTCACACACTTCCATTGTGACGTCACGCACCTCTATTCTATGAGTTCACACACCTCCATTCTATGACTTCACACACCTCCATTCTGACTTCACACACCTCCATTCTATGACTTCACAGACCTCGAATCTGTGACTTCACTCACCTCCACTCTATGCCTTCACACTCCTCCATTCTCTGACTTCCCACACCTCCTTTCTATGACTTCACCCACCTCTATTCTATGACTTCACACCTCCATTCTGTCTTCACACACCTCCATTCTGTGACATCACACACCTCCATTATATGATATCAGACACCTCCATTCTATGACTTCATACACCTCCATTCTATGACTTCACACACCTCCAATCTGTGACTTCACACACCTCAATTCTATGACTTCACACACCTCCATTCTTTGATTTCCCACACCTCCATTCTGAGTTTACACACCTCCATTCTATGATTTCACACTCCTCCATTCTTTGACGTCACACACCTCCATTCTATGACTTCACACAACTTCATTCTTACTTTACAAACCTCCATTCTATAACTTCACACACCTCCATTCTATGACTTCAAATACCTCCATTCTGTGACTTCACAAATCTCCATTCTATGACTTCACACACCTCCATTCTGTGACTTCTCACACCTCCATTCTATGACTTCACACACCTCCATTCTGAATTCACACAGCTCCATTCTTTGACTTCACACACCTCCATTCTGAATTCACACAGCTCCATTCTCTGACTTCTCAAAACTCCATTCTATGATTTCACACACCTCCATACTATGACTTCACACAACTCCATCTATGACTTCACATACCTGCATTCTGACATCACACACCTACATTCTATGACTTCACAGACCTCGAATCTGTGACTTAACTCACCTACATTCTATGACTTCACACTCCTCCATTCTATGACTTCACAGACTTCCTTTCTATGACTTCACACACCTCCATTCTTTGACTTCACCCACCTCCATTCCATGACTTCCCACACATCCATTCTATGACTTCACACACCTCCATTCTATGAGTTCACACACCTCCATTCTTTGACTTCACACACCTCCATTTTGACTTCACACACCTACATTCTGTGACTTCACACACCTCCATTTGTGACTTCACACACAACAATTATGATTTCACACACCTCCATTCTGTGACATCACAGACCTCCATTCTTTGACTTCACACACCTCCGTTTTGACTTCACACACTTCAATTCTGGGACTTCACAGACCTCCATTCTGTGACTTCACACACCACCATTGTTTGACTTCACACACCTCCATTCTTTGACTTCACACATCTCCATTCCACGACTTCACACAACTCCATTCTATGTGTTCAGAAACATCCATTCTATGAGTTCACACACCACAATTTTGTCTTCACACACCTCCATTCTATGACTTCACACACCTTCATTCTTTATTCAGAAACATCCATTCTATGACTTCACACACCTCCATTCTATGACTTCAAAAACCTCTATTCTGTGACTTCACACACCTCCATTCTGAGTTCACACACCTCCATTCATTGACTTCACACACCTCCATTCTGACTTCACGCACCTCCATTCTATGTCTTTACACACTTCCATTCTATGACTTCACACACCTCCATTCTGTGACTTCACACACCTCCATTCTGTGCCTTCACACACCTTAATTCTATGACTTCACACACCTCCATTCTATGACTTCACACACCTCTATTCTATGATTTCACACATCCATTTTGACTTCACACACATAAAATATATGACTTGAAACACCTCAATTCTATGACTTCACACACCTCCTTCTATGACTTCATACCCGTCCATTCTGTGAATTCACACCCCTCCATTCTATGACTTCACACACCTCCATTCTGACTTCACCCACCTCCATTCTGTGACTTCACACACCTCTATTCTCCTACTTCACACCCCTCCAATTTGACTTCACATACCTCCATTCTATGACTTCACGAACCTCCATTCCGTGACGTCACCCAACTCCATTCTGTGACTTCACAAACCTCCATTCTATAATTTCACACACCTCCATTCTATGACTTCACACACCTCCAGTTTACGACGTCACACACCTCCATTTTGACTTCACACACCTCCATTATGTGACTTCACACACCTCCCTTCTGTGTCTTCACACACCTCCATTCTATGACTTCACACACCTTCATTCTGTGACTTCACACACCTGCATTGTGAGTTCACACACCTCCATTCTGTGACCTCACACACCTCCATTGTGCGATTTCACACACCTCCATTCTGAGATGTCACACCTCCAATCTATGAATTCACACACCTCCATTCTGTGATTTCACACACCTCAATTCTATGACTTCACACAACTCCATTCTGTGACTTCACACACCTCCATTCCATGACTTCACACACCTCCATTCTGTTACTTCACAAACCTCCATTCTATGATTTCACACACCTCCAATCTATGACTTCACACACCTCCATTTTATGACGTCACACACCTCCATTTTGACTTCTCACACCTCCATTATGTGACTTCACACACCTCTCTTCTGTGACTTCACACACTTCCATTCTATGATTTTACATACCTTCAAACGATGACTTCACACACCTCCATTCTGTGACTTCACACACCTCCATTCTGAGTTCTCACACCGCCATTCTGTGACTTCACAAACCTCTATTCTATGATTTCACACACCTCCATTCTATGACTTCTCACACCTCCTTTTTAGGACGTCACACACCTCCATTTTGGCTTCACACACTTCCATTCTGTGACTTCACACACCTCCATTCTATGACTTCACACACTTCCATTGGGACGTCACACACCTCCATTCTATGAGTTCACACACCTACATTCTATGACTTCACACACCTTCATTCGACTTCACACACCTCAATTCTATGACTTCACAGACCTCGAATCTGTGACTTCACTCACCTCCAATCTATGACTTCACACTCCTCCATTCTATGACTTCCCACACCTCCTTTCTATGACTTCACACCTCCATTCTGACTTCACACACCTCCATTATGTGACTTCACACACCTCCATTATGTGACTTCACACACCTCCATTATATGACGTCACACAACTCCGTTCTATGACTTCACACACCTCCATTCTATGACTTCACACACCTCCATTCTGTGACTTCACACACCTCCATTCTATGACTTCACACACCTTCATTCTTACTTCACAAACATATATTCTATGACTTCACACACCTCCATTCTATGACTTCACACACCTCCATTCTTTGACTTCACACACCTACATTCTGTGATTTCACACACCTCCATTCTGTGACATCACACAGCTCCATTCTGTGACTACACACACCTCCATTCTCCGACTTCACACACCTCCATTCTATGACTTCACACACCTTCATTCTGTGACTTCACACACCTGCATTGTGAGTTCACACACCTCCATTCTGTGACCTCACACACCTCCATTGTGCGATTTCACACACCTCCATTCTGAGATGTCACACCTCCAATCTATGAATTCACACACCTCCATTCTGTGATTTCACACACCTCAATTCTATGACTTCACACAACTCCATTCTGTGACTTCACACACCTCCATTCCATGACTTCACACACCTCCATTCTGTTACTTCACAAACCTCCATTCTATGATTTCACACACCTCCAATCTATGACTTCACACACCTCCATTTTATGACGTCACACACCTCCATTTTGACTTCTCACACCTCCATTATGTGACTTCACACACCTCTCTTCTGTGACTTCACACACTTCCATTCTATGATTTTACATACCTTCAAACGATGACTTCACACACCTCCATTCTGTGACTTCACACACCTCCATTCTGAGTTCTCACACCGCCATTCTGTGACTTCACAAACCTCTATTCTATGATTTCACACACCTCCATTCTATGACTTCTCACACCTCCTTTTTAGGACGTCACACACCTCCATTTTGGCTTCACACACTTCCATTCTGTGACTTCACACACCTCCATTCTATGACTTCACACACTTCCATTGGGACGTCACACACCTCCATTCTATGAGTTCACACACCTACATTCTATGACTTCACACACCTTCATTCGACTTCACACACCTCAATTCTATGACTTCACAGACCTCGAATCTGTGACTTCACTCACCTCCAATCTATGACTTCACACTCCTCCATTCTATGACTTCCCACACCTCCTTTCTATGACTTCACACCTCCATTCTGACTTCACACACCTCCATTATGTGACTTCACACACCTCCATTATGTGACTTCACACACCTCCATTATATGACGTCACACAACTCCGTTCTATGACTTCACACACCTCCATTCTATGACTTCACACACCTCCATTCTGTGACTTCACACACCTCCATTCTATGACTTCACACACCTTCATTCTTACTTCACAAACATATATTCTATGACTTCACACACCTCCATTCTATGACTTCACACACCTCCATTCTTTGACTTCACACACCTACATTCTGTGATTTCACACACCTCCATTCTGTGACATCACACAGCTCCATTCTGTGACTACACACACCTCCATTCTCCGACTTCACACACCTCCATTCTATGACTTCACACATCCATTTTGACTTCACACAACTCCAACATATAACTTCAAACACCTCAATTCTGTGACTTCACACACCTCCATTCTATGAATTCATACCCGTCCATTCTGTGACTTCACACACCTCCATTCTTTGACTTCAAACACCTCCATTCTGTGACTTCACCCACCTCCATTCTGTGACTTCCCACACCTCCATTCTCCGACTTCACACCCCTCCCATTTGACTTCACATACCTCCATTCTATGACCTCACACACCTCCATTCTGTGACTTCACAAACCTCCATTCTATGATTTCACACACCTCCAATCTATGACTTCACACACCTACATTTTATGACGTCACACACCTCCATTTTGACTTCACACACCTCCATTATGTGACTCCACATACCTCCCTTCTGTGACTTCACACACCTCCATTCTATGACTTCACACACCTTCATTGTATGATTTCACACACCTCCATTCTATGACTTCACACACTTCCATTCTATGATTTCACATACCTCCATGCTATGACTTCACACACCTCCATTCTGTGACTTCACACACCCCCATTCTGTGACTTCACACACCTCAATTCTGTGACTTCACAAACCTTCATTCTATGATTTCACACACCTCCATTTTATGACTTCACACACCCCCATTTTAGGACATCACACACCTCCATTTGGACTTCACACACCTCCATTCTGTGACTTCACACACCTCCATACTATGAATTCACACACTTCCATTGTGACGTCACGCACCTCTATTCTATGAGTTCACACACCTCCATTCTATGACTTCACACACCTCCATTCTGACTTCACACACCTCCATTCTATGACTTCACAGACCTCGAATCTGTGACTTCACTCACCTCCACTCTATGCCTTCACACTCCTCCATTCTCTGACTTCCCACACCTCCTTTCTATGACTTCACCCACCTCTATTCTATGACTTCACACCTCCATTCTGTCTTCACACACCTCCATTCTGTGACATCACACACCTCCATTATATGATATCAGACACCTCCATTCTATGAGTTCATACACCTCCATTCTATGACTTCACACACCTCCATTCTGTGACTTCACACACCTCAATTCTATGACTTCACACACCTCCATTCTTTGATTTCCCACACCTCCATTCTGAGTTTACACACCTCCATTCTATGATTTCACACTCCTCCATTCTTTGAGGTCACACACCTCCATTCTATGACTTCACACAACTTCATTCTTACTTTACAAACATCCATTCTATAACTTCACACACCTCCATTCTATGACTTCAAATACCTACATTCTGTGACTTCACAAATCTCCATTCTATGACTTCACACACCTCCATTCTGTGACTTCTCACACCTCCATTCTATGACTTCACACACCTCCATTCTGAATTCACACAGCTCCATTCTTTGACTTCACACACCTCCATTCTGAATTCACACAGCTCCATTCTCTGACTTCTCAAAACTCCATTCTATGATTTCACACACCTCCATACTATGACTTCACACAACTCCATCTATGACTTCACATACCTGCATTCTGACATCACACACCTACATTCTATGACTTCACAGACCTCGAATCTGTGACTTAACTCACCTACATTCTATGACTTCACACTCCTCCATTCTATGACTTCACAGACTTCCTTTCTATGACTTCACACACCTCCATTCTTTGACTTCACCCACCTCCATTCCATGACTTCCCACACATCCATTCTATGACTTCACACACCTCCATTCTATGAGTTCACACACCTCCATTCTTTGACTTCACACACCTCCATTTTGACTTCACACACCTACATTCTGTGACTTCACACACCTCCATTTGTGACTTCACACATAACAATTATGATTTCACACACCTCCATTCTGTGACATCACACACCTCCATTCTTTGACTTCACACACCTCCGTTTTGACTTCAGACACTTCAATTCTGGGACTTCACAGACCTCCATTCTGTGACTTCACACACCACCATTGTTTGACTTCACACACCTCCATTCTTTGACTTCACACATCTCCATTCCACGACTTCACACAACTCCATTCTATGTGTTCAGAAACATCCATTCTATGAGTTCACACACCACAATTTTGTCTTCACACACCTCCATTCTATGACTTCACACACCTTCATTCTTTATTCAGAAACATCCATTCTATGACTTCACACACCTCCATTCTATGACTTCAAAAACCTCTATTCTGTGACTTCACACACCTCCATTCTGAGTTCACACACCTCCATTCATTGACTTCACACACCTCCATTCTGACTTCACGCACCTCCATTCTATGTCTTTACACACTTCCATTCTATGACTTCACACACCTCCATTCTGTGACTTCACACACCTCCATTCTGTGCCTTCACACACCTTAATTCTATGACTTCACACACCTCCATTCTATGACTTCACACACCTCTATTCTATGATTTCACACATCCATTTTGACTTCACACACATAAAATATATGACTTGAAACACCTCAATTCTATGACTTCACACACCTCCTTCTATGACTTCATACCCGTCCATTCTGTGAATTCACACCCCTCCATTCTATGACTTCACACACCTCCATTCTGACTTCACCCACCTCCATTCTGTGACTTCACACACCTCTATTCTCCTACTTCACACCCCTCCAATTTGACTTCACATACCTCCATTCTATGACTTCACGAACCTCCATTCCGTGACGTCACCCAACTCCATTCTGTGACTTCACAAACCTCCATTCTATAATTTCACACACCTCCATTCTATGACTTCACACACCTCCAGTTTACGACGTCACACACCTCCATTTTGACTTCACACACCTCCATTATGTGACTTCACACACCTCCCTTCTGTGTCTTCACACACCTCCATTCTATGACTTCACACACCTTCATTCTGTGAGTTCACACACCTGCATTGTGAGTTCACACACCTCCATTCTGTGACCTCACACACCTCCATTGTGCGATTTCACACACCTCCATTCTGAGATGTCACACCTCCATTCTATGAATTCACACACCTCCATTCTGTGATTTCACACACCTCAATTCTATGACTTCACACAACTCCATTCTGTGACGTCAAACATCTCCATTCTGAGTTCACACACCTCCATTCTGTGACTTCACACACCTCCATTCTGTGACTTCACACACCTCCATTCCATGACTTCACACACCTCCATTCTGTTACTTCACAAACCTCCATTCTATGATTTCACACACCTCCAATCTATGACTTCACACACCTCCATTTTATGACGTCACACACCTCCATTTTGACTTCTCACACCTCCATTATGTGACTTCACACACCTCTCTTCTGTGACTTCACACACTTCCATTCTATGATTTTACATACCTTCAAACGATGACTTCACACACCTCCATTCTGTGACTTCACACACCTCCATTCTGAGTTCTCACACCGCCATTCTGTGACTTCACAAACCTCTATTCTATGATTTCACACACCTCCATTCTATGACTTCTCACACCTCCTTTTTAGGACGTCACACACCTCCAATTTGGCTTCACACACTTCCATTCTGTGACTTCACACACCTCCATTCTATGACTTCACACACTTCCATTGGGACGTCACACACATCCATTCTATGAGTTCACACACCTACATTCTATGACTTCACACACCTTCATTCGACTTCACACACCTCAATTCTATGACTTCACAGACCTCGAATCTGTGACTTCACTCACCTCCAATCTATGACTTCACACTCCTCCATTCTATGACTTCCCACACCTCCTTTCTATGACTTCACACCTCCATTCTGACTTCACACACCTCCATTATGTGACTTCACACACCTCCATTATGTGACTTCACACACCTCCATTGTATGACGTCACACAACTCCGTTCTATGACTTCACACACCTCCATTCTATGACTTCACACACCTCCATTCTGTGACTTCACACACCTCCATTCTATGACTTCACACACCTTCATTCTTACTTCACAAACATATATTCTATGACTTCACACACCTCCATTCTATGACTTCACACACCTCCATTCTTTGACTTCACACACCTACATTCTGTGATTTCACACACCTCCATTCTGTGACATCACACAGCTCCATTCTGTGACTACACACACCTCCATTCTCCGACTTCACACACCTCCATTCTATGACTTCACACATCCATTTTGACTTCACACAACTCCAATATATAACTTCAAACACCTCAATTCTGTGACTTCACACACCTCCATTCTATGAATTCATACCCGTCCATTCTGTGACTTCACACACCTCCATTCTTTGACTTCAAACACCTCCATTCTCTGACGTCACCCACCTCCATTCTGTGACTTCCCACACCTCCATTCTCCGACTTCACACCCCTCCAATTTGACTTCACATACCTCCATTCTATGACCTCACACACCTCCATTCTGTGACTTCACAAACCTCCATTCTATGATTTTACACACCTCCAATCTATGACTTCACACACCTACATTTTATGACGTCACACACCTCCATTTTGACTTCACACACCTCCATTATGTGACTCCACATACCTCCCTTCTGTGACTTCACACACCTCCATTCTATGACTTCACACACCTTCATTTTATGATTTCACACACCTCCATTCTATGACTTCACACACTTCCATTCTATGATTTCACATACCTCCATGCTATGACTTCACACACCTCCATTCTGTGACTTCACACACCCCCATTTTGTGACTTCACACACCTCAATTCTGTGACTTCACAAACCTTCATTCTATGATTTCACGCACCTCCATTTTATGACTTCACACACCCCCATTTTAGGACATCACACACCTCCATTTGGACTTCACACACCTCCATTCTGTGACTTCACACACCTCCATACTATGAATTCACACAATTCCATTGTGACGTCACACACCTCAATTCTATGACTTCACACAACTCCATTCTGTGACTTCAAACATCTCCATTCTGAGTTCACACACCTCCATTCTGTGACTTCACACACCTCCATTCTGTGACTTCACACACCTCCATCCCATGACTTCACACACCTCCATTCTGTTACTTCACAAACCTCCATTCTATGATTTCACACACCTCCAATCTATGACTTCCCACACCTCCATTTTATGACGTCACACCTCCATTTTGACTTCTCACACCTCCATTATGTGACTTCACACACCTCTCTTCTGTGACTTCACACACTTCCATTCTATGATTTCACATACCTTCATACGATGACTTCACACACCTCCATTCTGTGACTTCACAAACCTCCATTCTATGACTTCTCACAACTCCATTTTAGGACGTCACACACATCCATTTTGACTTCACACACTTCCTTTCTGTGACTTCACACACCTCCATTCTATGACTTCACACACTTCCATTGGCACGTCACACACCTCCATTCTATGAGTTCACACACCTACATTCTATGACTTCACACACCTTCATTCGACTTCACACACCTCCATTCTATGACTTCACAGACCTCGAATCTGTGACTTCACTCACCTCCAATCTATGACTTCACACTCCTCCATTCTATGACTTCCAACACCTCCTTTCTATGACTTCACACCTCCATTCTGACTTCACACTCCTCCATTATGTGACTTCACACACCTCCATTATATGACGTCACACAACTCCGTTCTATGACTTCACACACCTCCATTCTATGACTTCACACACCTCTATTCTGTGACTTCACACACCTCCATTCTATGACTTCACACACCTTCATTCTTACTTCACAAACATACATTCTATGACTTCACACACCTCCATTCTATGACTTCACACACCTCCATTCTTTGACTTCACACACCTCCATTCTGTGACTTCACACACCTCCATTCTGTGACTTCACACACATCCATTCTGTGACTTCACACAGCTCCATTCTGTGACTTCACACACCTCCATTCTCCGACTTCAAACACCTCCATTCTATGACTTCACACATCCATTTTGACTTCACACACCTCCAATATATAACTTCAAACACCTCAATTCTGTGACTTCACACACCTCCATTCTATGAAATCATACCCGTCCATTCTGTGACTTCACACACCTACATTCTTTGACTTCACACACCTCCATTCTGTGACTTCACCCACCTCCATTCTGTGACTTCCCACACCTCCATTCTCCGACTTCACACCCCTCCAATTTGACTTCACATACCTCCAATCTATGACTTCACACACCTACATTATATGACGTCACCACTTCCATTTTGACTTCACACACCTCCATTATGTGACTCCACACACCTCCATTCTGTGACTTCACACACCTCCATTCTATGATTTCACACACTTCCATTTTATGACTTCACCCACCGCCATTCCGTGACTTCACACACCTGCATTGTGAGTTCACACACCTCCATTCTGTGACCTCACACACCTCCATTGTGCGATTTCACACACCTCCATTCTGAGATGTCACACCTCCATTCTATGAATTCACACACCTCCATTCTGTGATTTCACACACCTCAATTCTATGACTTCACACAGCTCCCTTCTGTGACTTCACACATCTCCATTCTGAGTTCACACACCTCCATTCTGTGACTTCACACACCTCCATTCCATGATGTCACACACCTCCATTCTGTGACTTCACAAACCTCCATTCTATGATTTCACACACCTCCAATCTATGACTTCACACACCTCCATTTTATGACGTCACACACCTCCATTTTGACTTCTCACACCTCCATTATGTGACTTCACACACCTCTCTTCTGTGACTTCACACTCTTCCATTCTATGATTTTACATACCTTCAAACGATGACTTCACACACCTCCATTCTGTGACTTCACACACCTCCATTCTGAGTTCTCACACCGCCATTCTGTGACTTCACAAACCTCTATTCTATGATTTCACACACCTCCATTCTATGACTTCTCACAACTCCTTTTTAGGACGTCACACACCTCCATTTTGGCTTCACACACTTCCATTCTGTGACTTCACACACCTCCATTCTATGACTTCACACACTTCCATTGGGACGTCACACACCTCCATTCTATGAGTTCACACACCTACATTCTACGACTTCACACACCTTCATTCGACTTCACACACCTCAATTCTATGACTTCACAGACCTCGAATCTGTGACTTCACTCACCTCCAATCTATGACTTCACACTCCTCCATTCTATGACTTCCCACACCTCCTTTCTATGACTTCACACCTCCATTCTGACTTCACACACCTCCATTATGTGACTTCACACACCTCCATTATGTGACTTCACACACCTCCATTATATGACGTCACACAACTCCGTTCTATGACTTCACACACCTCCATTCTATGACTTCACACACCTCCATTCTGTGACTTCACACACCTCCATTCTATGACTTCACACACCTTCATTCTTACTTCACAAACATATATTCTATGACTTCACACACCTCCATTCTATGACTTCACACACCTCCATTCTTTGACTTCACACACCTACATTCTGTGATTTCACACACCTCCATTCTGTGACATCACACAGCTCCATTCTGTGACTACACACACCTCCATTCTCCGACTTCACACACCTCCATTCTATGACTTCACACATCCATTTTGACTTCACACAACTCCAATATATAACTTCAAACACCTCAATTCTGTGACTTCACACACCTCCATTCTATGAATTCATACCCGTCCATTCTGTGACTTCACACACCTCCATTCTTTGACTTCAAACACCTCCATTCTGTGACTTCACCCACCTCCATTCTGTGACTTCCCACACCTCCATTCTCCGACTTCACACCCCTCCAATTTGACTTCACATACCTCCATTCTATGACCTCACACACCTCCATTCTGTGACTTCACAAACCTCCATTCTATGATTTCACACACCTCCAATCTATGACTTCACACACCTACATTTTATGACGTCACACACCTCCATTTTGACTTCACACACCTCCATTATGTGACTCCACATACCTCCCTTCTGTGACTTCACACACCACCATTCTATGACTTCACACACCTTCATTGTATGATTTCACACACCTCCATTCTATGACTTCACACACTTCCATTCTATGATTTCACATACCTCCATGCTATGACTTCACACACCTCCATTCTGTGACTTCACACACCCCCATTCTGTGACTTCACACACCTCAATTCTGTGACTTCACAAACCTTCATTCTATGATTTCACACACCTCCATTTTATGACTTCACACACCCCCATTTTAGGACATCACACACCTCCATTTGGACTTCACACACCTCCATTCTGTGACTTCACACACCTCCATACTATGAATTCACACACTTCCATTGTGACGTCACGCACCTCTATTCTATGAGTTCACACACCTCCATTCTATGACTTCACACACCTCCATTCTGACTTCACACACCTCCATTCTATGACTTCACAGACCTCGAATCTGTGACTTCACTCACCTCCACTCTATGCCTTCACACTCCTCCATTCTCTGACTTCCCACACCTCCTTTCTATGACTTCACCCACCTCTATTCTATGACTTCACACCTCCATTCTGTCTTCACACACCTCCATTCTGTGACATCACACACCTCCATTATATGATATCACACACCTCCATTCTATGACTTCATACACCTCCATTCTATGACTTCACACACCTCCATTCTGTGACTTCACACACCTCAATTCTATGACTTCACACACCTCCATTCTTTGATTTCCCACACCTCCATTCTGAGTTTACACACCTCCATTCTATGATTTCACACTCCTCCATTCTTTGACGTCACACACCTCCATTCTATGACTTCACACAACTTCATTCTTACTTTACAAACATCCATTCTATAACTTCACACACCTCCATTCTATGACTTCAAATACCTCCATTCTGTGACTTCACAAATCTCCATTCTATGACTTCACACACCTCCATTCTGTGACTTCACAAACCTCAATTCTATGACTTCCCACACATCCATTCTATGACTTCACACACCTCCATTCTATGAGTTCACACACCTCCATTCTTTGACTTCACACACCTCCATTTTGACTTCACACACCTACATTGTGTGACTTCACACACCTCCATTTGTGACTTCACACACAACAATTATGATTTCACACACCTCCATTCTGTGACTTCACACACCTCCATTCTTTGACTTCACACACCTCCGTTTTGACTTCACACACTTCAATTCTGGGACTTCACAGACCTCCATTCTGTGACTTCACACACCACCATTGTTTGACTTCACACACCTCCATTTTTTGACTTCACACATCTCCATTCCACGACTTCACACAACTCCATTCTATGTGTTCAGAAACATCCATTCTATGAGTTCACACACCACAATTTTGTCTTCACACACCTCCATTCTATGACTTCACACACCTTCATTCTTTATTCAGAAACATCCATTCTATGACTTCACACACCTCCATTCTATGACTTCAAAAACCTCTATTCTGTGACTTCACACACCTCCATTCTGAGTTCACACACCTCCATTCATTGTCTTCACACACCTCCATTCTGACATCACGCACCTCCATTCTATGTCTTTACACACTTCCATTCTATGACTTCACACACCTCCATTCTGTGACTTCACACACCTCCATTCTGTGCCTTCACACACCTTAATTCTATGACTTCACACACCTCCATTCTATGACTTCACACACCTCTATTCTATGATTTCACACATCCATTTTGACTTCACACACATAAAATATATGACTTGAAACACCTCAATTCTATGACTTAACACACCTCCTTCTATGACTTCATACCCGTCCATTCTGTGAATTCACACCCCTCCATTCTATGACTTCACACACCTCCATTCTGACTTCACCCACCTCCATTCTGTGACTTCACACACCTCTATTCTCCTACTTCACACCCCTCCAATTTGACTTCACATACCTCCATTCTATGACTTCACGAACCTCCATTCCGTGACGTCACCCAACTCCATTCTGTGACTTCACAAACCTCCATTCTATAATTTCACACACCTCCATTCTATGACTTCACACACCTCCAGTTTACGACGTCACACACCTCCATTTTGACTTCACACACCTCCATTATATGACTTCACACACCTCCCTTCTGTGTCTTCACACACCTCCATTCTATGACTTCACACACCTTCATTCTGTGACTTCACACACCTCAATTCTATGACTTCACACACTTCCACTCTATGATTTCACATACCTCCATGCTGTAACTTCTCACACCTCCATTCTGTGACTTCACACACCTCCATTCTGAGTTCACACACCTGCATTCTGTGACTTCACAAACCTCCATTCTATGCTTTCACACAGCTCCATTCTATGACTTCACACAGCTCCATTTTATGACGTCACACACCTTCATTTTGACTTCTCACACCTCCATTCCGTGACTTCACACACCTCCATTCTATGACTTCACACACATCCTTTGTGACGTCACACACCTCCATTCTCTGAGTTCACACACCTCCATTCTATGACTTCACACACCTCCATCCTGTGACTTCACACACCTCCATTCTATGACTTCACACACCTTCATTCTTACTTCACAAACATACATTCTATGACTTCACACACCTCCATTCTATGATTTCACACACCTACATTCTTTGACTTCACACACCTCCATTCTGTGTTCACACACCTCAATGTGACTTCACACACCTCCATTCTGACTTCACGCACCTCAATTCTATGTCTTTACACACTTCCATTCTATGACTTCACACACCTCCATTCTGTGACTTCACACACCTCCAATCTGTGCCTTCACACACCTTAATTCTATGACTTCACACACCTCCATTCTATGACTTCACACACCTCTATTCTATGATTTCACACATCCATTTTGACTTCACACACATAAAATATATGACTTGAAACACCTCAATTTTATGACTTCACACACCTCCTTCTATGACTTCATACCCGTCCATTCTGTGAATTCACACCCCTCCATTCTATGACTTCACACACCTCCATTCTGACTTCACCCACCTCCATTCTGTGACTTCACACACCTCTATTCTCCTACTTCACACCCCTCCAATTTGACTTCACATACCTCCATTCTATGACTTCATGAACCTCCATTCCGTGACGTCACCCAACTCCATTCTGTGACTTCACAAACCTCCATTATATAATTTCACACACCTCCATTCTATGACTTCACACACCTCCAGTTTACGACGTCACACACCTCCATTTTGACTTCACACACCTCCATTATGTGACTTCACACACCTCCCTTCTGTGTCTTCACACACCTCCATTCTATGACTTCACACACCTTCATTCTGTGACTTCACACACCTCAATTCTATGACTTCACACACTTCCACTCTATGATTTCACATACCTCCATGCTGTAACTTCTCACACCTCCATTCTGTGACTTCACACACCTGCATTCTGAGTTCACACACCTGCATTCTGTGACTTCACAAACCTCCCTTCTATGATTTCACACAGCTCCATTCTATGACTTCACACAGCTCCATTTTATGACGTCACACACCTCCATTTTGACTTCTCACACCTCCATTCCGTGACTTCACACACCTCCATTCTATGACTTCACACACATCCTTTGTGACGTCACACACCTCCATTCTATGAGTTCACACACCTCCATTCTATGACTTCACACACCTCCATTCTGTGACTTCACACACCTCCATTCTATGACTTCACACACCTTCATTCTTACTTCACAAACATACATTCTATGACTTCACACACCTCCATTCTATGATTTCACACACCTACATTGTTTGCCTTCACACACCTCCATTCTGTGTTCACACACCTCAATTCTGTGACTTCACACACCTCCATTCTGACTTCACACACCTCCATTCTATGACTTCACACACCGCCATTCTTTGACTTCACACACCTAAATTTTGAGTTGACACACCTCCATTATGTGACTTCACACACCTCCATTCTGACCTCACACAGCTCCATTCTATGACTTCACACACCTCCATTCTTTGACGTCACACACCTCCATTCGATGACTTCACACACCTTCATTCTTACTTTACAAACATCCATTCTATAACTTCACACACCTCCATTCTATGACTTTACACACCTCCATTGTGTGACTTCACATACCTGCATTCTATGACTTCACACACCTCCATTCTGTGACTTCACACACCTCCATTCTATGACTTCACACACATCCATTCTGACGTCACACACCTCCATTCTATGAGTTCACACACCTGCATTCTGACTTCACCCACCTCCATTCTATGACTTCACACACCTCCATTCTGACTTCACACACCTCTCTTCTATGAATTCGCACACCTCCATTCTGACATCACACACCTCCATTCTATGACTTCACAGACCTCGAATCTGTGACTTCACTCACCTGAACTCTATGACTTTACACTCCTCCATTCTATGACTTCACACAACTCTTTCTATGACTTCACACACCTTCATTTTTACTTCAGAAACATCCAATCTATGACTTCACACACCTCCACTCTATGACTTCACAAACCTCCATTCTGTGACTTCACACACCTCCATTCTGAGTTCACACAATTCCATTCGTTGACTTCACACATCTCCATTCTGACTTCACACACCTCCATTCTATGACTTCACACACTTCCATTCTATGACTTCATAAACCTCCCTTTTATAATTTCACACACCTCCATTCTATGACCTCACACACCCTCATTCTTTTATTTCACACACGTACATTCTATGATTTCACACATCCATTTCGACTTCACACACCTCTAATATATGACTTCAAACACCTCAATTCTGTGACTTCACACACCTGCATTCTATGACTTCATATCGTCCATTCTGTGACTTCAAACACCTCCATTCTATGACTTCACACAATTCCATTCTATGACTTCACACACCTCCATTTTATAACTTCACACACCTCCATTTTAGACTTCACACACCTCCATTCTGAGTTTACACACTTCCATTCTATGACTTCACATACCTCCATTCTTTGACGTCACACATTTATTCTATGACTTCACACAACTTCATTCTTACTTTACAAACATCCATTCAATAAATTCACACACCTCCATTTTATGACTTCAAACACCTCCATTCTGTGACTTCACACTCCTCCATTCTATGACTTCACACACCTCCATTCTGTGACTTCACACACCTCCATTGTATGACTTCACAAACTTCCATTGTGATGTCACTCACCTCCATTCTATGCGTTCACACACCTCCGTTCTGACTTCAAACACCTACATTCTATGACTTCACACACCTCCATTCTGTATTCACACAGCTTCATTCTGTGACTTCACAAAACTCCATTCTATGATTTCACGCACCTCCATACTATGACTTCACACAACTCCATCTATGACTTCACACACCTTCATTCTGACATCACACACCTCCATTCTATGACTTCACAGACCTCGAATCTGTGACTTCACACACCTCCATTCTATGACTTCACACACCTCTATTCTGACGTCACACACCTCCATTCTATGACTTCACACACCTCCATTATGACTTCACACACCTCCATTCTATGACTTTGCACACCTCTATTCTGACTTCACACACCTCCATTCTGTGACTTCACATACCTCCATTCTGTGATTTCACACACCTCTCTTCCGTGACTTCACCCACCTCTATTCTATGACTTCACACACCTCCATTCTATGACATCACACACCTCCATTCTATGACTTCACACACTTCCACTCTATGACTTCACACACCACCATTCTATGATTTCAAACACCTCCATTCTATGACTTCCCACACATGCATTCTAACTTCACACACCTCCATCTACGACTTCACACACCTTCATTCTGTCATCACACACCTCCATTCTATGACTTCACAGACCTCGAATCTGTGACTTCACTCACCTGCACTCTATGACTTCACACTCCTCCATTCTATGACTTTCCACACCTCTTTTCTATGACTTCACCACCTCCAATCTATGACTACACACCTCCATTCTCACTTCACACACCTTCATTCTGTGAATTCGCACACCTCCATTCTATGTGTTCACACACCTCCATTCTATGACTTCACACACCTTCATTCTTACTTCAGAAGCATCAGTTCTATGACTTCACACAACTCCATTCTATGACTTCACACTCTCCATTCTGTGACTTCACACACCTCCATTCTGTGTTCGCACACTTCCATTCTGTAACTTCACCCACCTCCATTCTGTGACTTCACACACCTCCATTCTGTGACTTCACACACCTCCATTATATGACCTCACACACCCTCATTCTATGGTTTCACACACCTCCATTTTATGAATTTACACATCCATTTTGACTTCACATACCTCCAATATATGACTTCAAACACCTCAATTCTATGACTTCACACACCTCCATTCTTTGAGTTCATACCATCCATTCTGTGACTTCACACACCTCCATTCTATGACTTCACACACTTCCATTCTATGACTTGATACACCTCCATTCTGTGACTTTACATACCTCCATTCTGAGTTCACACACCTCCACTCTGTGACTTCACACACCTCCATTCTGTGACTTCCCACACCTCCATAATGTTACTTCACACACCTCCATTCTATGACTTAACACACCTCTATTCTTCCGTCACACACCTCCATTCTATGACTTCACACACCTCCATTCTGACTTCACACACCTCCATTCTATGACTTCGCACACCTCTATTCTGACTTCACACACCTCCATTCTCTGACTTCACACACCTCCCTTCGATGACTTCACACACCTACATTCTTTGACTTCACACACAACCATTTTGACTTCACACCTCCATTCTGTGAGTTCACACACTTACATTTGTGACTTCTCACACCACCTTTTTGTCTTCACACATCTCTATTCTATGACTTCACACACCTCCAATCTGTGACTTCACACACCTCCATTCTGTGACTTCACACACCTCCATTCTGTGATTTCACACACCTCCATTCCGTGACTTCACCCACCTCCATTCTATGACTTCACACACATCCTTTGTGACGTCACACACCTCCATTCTATGAGTTCACACACCTCCATTCTATGACTTCACACACCTCCATTCTGTGACTTCACACACCTCCATTCTATGACTTCACACACCTTCATTCTTACTTCACAAACATACATTCTATGACTTCACACACCTCCATTCTATGATTTCACACACCTACATTGTTTGCCTTCACACACCTCCATTCTGTGTTCACACACCTCAATTCTGTGACTTCACACACCTCCATTCTGACTTCACACACCTCCATTCTATGACTTCACACACCGCCATTCTTTGACTTCACACACCTAAATTTTGAGTTGACACACCTCCATTATGTGACTTCACACACCTCCATTCTGACCTCACACAGCTCCATTCTATGACTTCACACACCTCCATTCTTTGACGTCACACACCTCCATTCGATGACTTCACACACCTTCATTCTTACTTTACAAACATCCATTCTATAACTTCACACACCTCCATTCTATGACTTTACACACCTCCATTGTGTGACTTCACATACCTGCATTCTATGACTTCACACACCTCCATTCTGTGACTTCACACACCTCCATTCTATGACTTCACACACATCCATTCTGACGTCACACACCTCCATTCTATGAGTTCACACACCTGCATTCTGACTTCACCCACTTCCATTCTATGACTTCACACACCTCCATTCTGACTTCACACACCTCTCTTCTATGAATTCGCACACCTCCATTCTGACATCACACACCTCCATTCTATGACTTCACAGACCTCGAATCTGTGACTTCACTCACCTGAACTCTATGACTTTACACTCCTCCATTCTATGACTTCACACAACTCTTTCTATGACTTCACACACCTTCATTTTTACTTCAGAAACATCCAATCTATGACTTCACACACCTCCACTCTATGACTTCACAAACCTCCATTCTGTGACTTCACACACCTCCATTCTGAGTTCACACAATTCCATTCGTTGACTTCACACATCTCCATTCTGACTTCACACACCTCCATTCTATGACTTCACACACTTCCATTCTATGACTTCATAAACCTCCCTTTTATAATTTCACACACCTCCATTCTATGACCTCACACACCCTCATTCTTTTATTTCACACACGTACATTCTATGATTTCACACATCCATTTCGACTTCACACACCTCTAATATATGACTTCAAACACCTCAATTCTGTGACTTCACACACCTGCATTCTATGACTTCATATCGTCCATTCTGTGACTTCAAACACCTCCATTCTATGACTTCACACAATTCCATTCTATGACTTCACACACCTCCATTTTATAACTTCACACACCTCCATTTTAGACTTCACACACCTCCATTCTGAGTTTACACACTTCCATTCTATGACTTCACATACCTCCATTCTTTGACGTCACACATTTATTCTATGACTTCACACAACTTCATTCTTACTTTACAAACATCCATTCAATAAATTCACACACCTCCATTTTATGACTTCAAACACCTCCATTCTGTGACTTCACACTCCTCCATTCTATGACTTCACACACCTCCATTCTGTGACTTCACACACCTCCATTGTATGACTTCACAAACTTCCATTGTGATGTCACTCACCTCCATTCTATGCGTTCACACACCTCCGTTCTGACTTCAAACACCTACATTCTATGACTTCACACACCTCCATTCTGTATTCACACAGCTTCATTCTGTGACTTCACAAAACTCCATTCTATGATTTCACGCACCTCCATACTATGACTTCACACAACTCCATCTATGACTTCACACACCTTCATTCTGACATCACACACCTCCATTCTATGACTTCACAGACCTCGAATCTGTGACTTCACACACCTCCATTCTATGACTTCACACACCTCTATTCTGACGTCACACACCTCCATTCTATGACTTCACACACCTCCATTATGACTTCACACACCTCCATTCTATGACTTTGCACACCTCTATTCTGACTTCACACACCTCCATTCTGTGACTTCACATACCTCCATTCTGTGATTTCACACACCTCTCTTCCGTGACTTCACCCACCTCTATTCTATGACTTCACACACCTCCATTCTATGACATCACACACCTCCATTCTATGACTTCACACACTTCCACTCTATGACTTCACACACCACCATTCTATGATTTCAAACACCTCCATTCTATGACTTCCCACACATGCATTCTAACTTCACACACCTCCATCTACGACTTCACACACCTTCATTCTGTCATCACACACCTCCATTCTATGACTTCACAGACCTCGAATCTGTGACTTCACTCACCTGCACTCTATGACTTCACACTCCTCCATTCTATGACTTTCCACACCTCTTTTCTATGACTTCACCACCTCCAATCTATGACTACACACCTCCATTCTCACTTCACACACCTTCATTCTGTGAATTCGCACACCTCCATTCTATGTGTTCACACACCTCCATTCTATGACTTCACACACCTTCATTCTTACTTCAGAAGCATCAGTTCTATGACTTCACACAACTCCATTCTATGACTTCACACTCTCCATTCTGTGACTTCACACACCTCCATTCTGTGTTCGCACACTTCCATTCTGTAACTTCACCCACCTCCATTCTGTGACTTCACACACCTCCATTCTGTGACTTCACACACCTCCATTATATGACCTCACACACCCTCATTCTATGGTTTCACACACCTCCATTTTATGAATTTACACATCCATTTTGACTTCACATACCTCCAATATATGACTTCAAACACCTCAATTCTATGACTTCACACACCTCCATTCTTTGAGTTCATACCATCCATTCTGTGACTTCACACACCTCCATTCTATGACTTCACACACTTCCATTCTATGACTTGATACACCTCCATTCTGTGACTTTACATACCTCCATTCTGAGTTCACACACCTCCACTCTGTGACTTCACACACCTCCATTCTGTGACTTCCCACACCTCCATAATGTTACTTCACACACCTCCATTCTATGACTTCACAGACCTCGAATCTGTGACTTCACTCACCTCCAATCTATGACTTCACACTCCTCCATTCTATGACTTCCCACACCTCCTTTCTATGACTTCACACCTCCATTCTGACTTCACACACCTCCATTATGTGACTTCCCACACCTCCATTATGTGACTTCACACACCTCCATTATATGACGTCACACAACTCCGTTCTATGACTTCACACACCTCCATTCTATGACTTCACACACCTCCATTCTGTGACTTCACACACCTCCATTCTATGACTTCACACACCTTCATTCTTACTTCACAAACATATATTCTATGACTTCACACACCTCCATTCTATGACTTCACACACCTCCATTCTTTGACTTCACACACCTACATTCTGTGATTTCACACACCTCCATTCTGTGACATCACACAGCTCCATTCTGTGACTACACACACCTCCATTCTCCGACTTCACACACCTCCATTCTATGACTTCACACATCCATTTTGACTTCACACAACTCCAATATATAACTTCAAACACCTCAATTCTGTGACTTCACACACCTCCATTCTATGAATTCATACCCGTCCATTCTGTGACTTCACACACCTCCATTCTTTGACTTCAAACACCTCCATTCTGTGACTTCACCCACCTCCATTCTGTGACTTCCCACACCTCCATTCTCCGACTTCACACCCCTCCAATTTGACTTCACATACCTCCATTCTATGACCTCACACACCTCCATTCTGTGACTTCACAAACCTCCATTCTATGATTTCACACACCTCCAATCTATGACTTCACACACCTACATTTTATGACGTCACACACCTCCATTTTGACTTCACACACCTCCATTATGTGACTCCACATACCTCCCTTCTGTGACTTCACACACCACCATTCTATGACTTCACACACCTTCATTGTATGATTTCACACACCTCCATTCTATGACTTCACACACTTCCATTCTATGATTTCACATACCTCCATGCTATGACTTCACACACCTCCATTCTGTGACTTCACACACCCCCATTCTGTGACTTCACACACCTCAATTCTGTGACTTCACAAACCTTCATTCTATGATTTCACACACCTCCATTTTATGACTTCACACACCCCCATTTTAGGACATCACACACCTCCATTTGGACTTCACACACCTCCATTCTGTGACTTCACACACCTCCATACTATGAATTCACACACTTCCATTGTGACGTCACGCACCTCTATTCTATGAGTTCACACACCTCCATTCTATGACTTCACACACCTCCATTCTGACTTCACACACCTCCATTCTATGACTTCACAGACCTCGAATCTGTGACTTCACTCACCTCCACTCTATGCCTTCACACTCCTCCATTCTCTGACTTCCCACACCTCCTTTCTATGACTTCACCCACCTCTATTCTATGACTTCACACCTCCATTCTGTCTTCACACACCTCCATTCTGTGACATCACACACCTCCATTATATGATATCACACACCTCCATTCTATGACTTCATACACCTCCATTCTATGACTTCACACACCTCCATTCTGTGACTTCACACACCTCAATTCTATGACTTCACACACCTCCATTCTTTGATTTCCCACACCTCCATTCTGAGTTTACACACCTCCATTCTATGATTTCACACTCCTCCATTCTTTGACGTCACACACCTCCATTCTATGACTTCACACAACTTCATTCTTACTTTACAAACATCCATTCTATAACTTCACACACCTCCATTCTATGACTTCACACACCTCCATTCTGTGACTTCACAAACCTCAATTCTATGACTTCCCACACATCCATTCTATGACTTCACACACCTCCATTCTATGAGTTCACACACCTCCATTCTTTGACTTCACACACCTCCATTTTGACTTCACACACCTACATTGTGTGACTTCACACACCTCCATTTGTGACTTCACACACAACAATTATGATTTCACACACCTCCATTCTGTGACTTCACACACCTCCATTCTTTGACTTCACACACCTCCGTTTTGACTTCACACACTTCAATTCTGGGACTTCACAGACCTCCATTCTGTGACTTCACACACCACCATTGTTTGACTTCACACACCTCCATTTTTTGACTTCACACATCTCCATTCCACGACTTCACACAACTCCATTCTATGTGTTCAGAAACATCCATTCTATGAGTTCACACACCACAATTTTGTCTTCACACACCTCCATTCTATGACTTCACACACCTTCATTCTTTATTCAGAAACATCCATTCTATGACTTCACACACCTCCATTCTATGACTTCAAAAACCTCTATTCTGTGACTTCACACACCTCCATTCTGAGTTCACACACCTCCATTCATTGTCTTCACACACCTCCATTCTGACATCACGCACCTCCATTCTATGTCTTTACACACTTCCATTCTATGACTTCACACACCTCCATTCTGTGACTTCACACACCTCCATTCTGTGCCTTCACACACCTTAATTCTATGACTTCACACACCTCCATTCTATGACTTCACACACCTCTATTCTATGATTTCACACATCCATTTTGACTTCACACACATAAAATATATGACTTGAAACACCTCAATTCTATGACTTAACACACCTCCTTCTATGACTTCATACCCGTCCATTCTGTGAATTCACACCCCTCCATTCTATGACTTCACACACCTCCATTCTGACTTCACCCACCTCCATTCTGTGACTTCACACACCTCTATTCTCCTACTTCACACCCCTCCAATTTGACTTCACATACCTCCATTCTATGACTTCACGAACCTCCATTCCGTGACGTCACCCAACTCCATTCTGTGACTTCACAAATCTCCATTCTATAATTTCACACACCTCCATTCTATGACTTCACACACCTCCAGTTTACGACGTCACACACCTCCATTTTGACTTCACACACCTCCATTATATGACTTCACACACCTCCCTTCTGTGTCTTCACACACCTCCATTCTATGACTTCACACACCTTCATTCTGTGACTTCACACACCTCAATTCTATGACTTCACACACTTCCACTCTATGATTTCACATACCTCCATGCTGTAACTTCTCACACCTCCATTCTGTGACTTCACACACCTCCATTCTGAGTTCACACACCTGCATTCTGTGACTTCACAAACCTCCATTCTATGCTTTCACACAGCTCCATTCTATGACTTCACACAGCTCCATTTTATGACGTCACACACCTTCATTTTGACTTCTCACACCTCCATTCCGTGACTTCACACACCTCCATTCTATGACTTCACACACATCCTTTGTGACGTCACACACCTCCATTCTCTGAGTTCACACACCTCCATTCTATGACTTCACACACCTCCATCCTGTGACTTCACACACCTCCATTCTATGACTTCACACACCTTCATTCTTACTTCACAAACATACATTCTATGACTTCACACACCTCCATTCTATGATTTCACACACCTACATTCTTTGACTTCACACACCTCCATTCTGTGTTCACACACCTCAATGTGACTTCACACACCTCCATTCTGACTTCACGCACCTCAATTCTATGTCTTTACACACTTCCATTCTATGACTTCACACACCTCCATTCTGTGACTTCACACACCTCCAATCTGTGCCTTCACACACCTTAATTCTATGACTTCACACACCTCCATTCTATGACTTCACACACCTCTATTCTATGATTTCACACATCCATTTTGACTTCACACACATAAAATATATGACTTGAAACACCTCAATTTTATGACTTCACACACCTCCTTCTATGACTTCATACCCGTCCATTCTGTGAATTCACACCCCTCCATTCTATGACTTCACACACCTCCATTCTGACTTCACCCACCTCCATTCTGTGACTTCACACACCTCTATTCTCCTACTTCACACCCCTCCAATTTGACTTCACATACCTCCATTCTATGACTTCATGAACCTCCATTCCGTGACGTCACCCAACTCCATTCTGTGACTTCACAAACCTCCATTATATAATTTCACACACCTCCATTCTATGACTTCACACACCTCCAGTTTACGACGTCACACACCTCCATTTTGACTTCACACACCTCCATTATGTGACTTCACACACCTCCCTTCTGTGTCTTCACACACCTCCATTCTATGACTTCACACACCTTCATTCTGTGACTTCACACACCTCAATTCTATGACTTCACACACTTCCACTCTATGATTTCACATACCTCCATGCTGTAACTTCTCACACCTCCATTCTGTGACTTCACACACCTGCATTCTGAGTTCACACACCTGCATTCTGTGACTTCACAAACCTCCCTTCTATGATTTCACACAGCTCCATTCTATGACTTCACACAGCTCCATTTTATGACGTCACACACCTCCATTTTGACTTCTCACACCTCCATTCCGTGACTTCACACACCTCCATTCTATGACTTCACACACATCCTTTGTGACGTCACACACCTCCATTCTATGAGTTCACACACCTCCATTCTATGACTTCACACACCTCCATTCTGTGACTTCACACACCTCCATTCTATGACTTCACACACCTTCATTCTTACTTCACAAACATACATTCTATGACTTCACACACCTCCATTCTATGATTTCACACACCTACATTGTTTGCCTTCACACACCTCCATTCTGTGTTCACACACCTCAATTCTGTGACTTCACACACCTCCATTCTGACTTCACACACCTCCATTCTATGACTTCACACACCGCCATTCTTTGACTTCACACACCTAAATTTTGAGTTGACACACCTCCATTATGTGACTTCACACACCTCCATTCTGACCTCACACAGCTCCATTCTATGACTTCACACACCTCCATTCTTTGACGTCACACACCTCCATTCGATGACTTCACACACCTTCATTCTTACTTTACAAACATCCATTCTATAACTTCACACACCTCCATTCTATGACTTTACACACCTCCATTGTGTGACTTCACATACCTGCATTCTATGACTTCACACACCTCCATTCTGTGACTTCACACACCTCCATTCTATGACTTCACACACATCCATTCTGACGTCACACACCTCCATTCTATGAGTTCACACACCTGCATTCTGACTTCACCCACCTCCATTCTATGACTTCACACACCTCCATTCTGACTTCACACACCTCTCTTCTATGAATTCGCACACCTCCATTCTGACATCACACACCTCCATTCTATGACTTCACAGACCTCGAATCTGTGACTTCACTCACCTGAACTCTATGACTTTACACTCCTCCATTCTATGACTTCACACAACTCTTTCTATGACTTCACACACCTTCATTTTTACTTCAGAAACATCCAATCTATGACTTCACACACCTCCACTCTATGACTTCACAAACCTCCATTCTGTGACTTCACACACCTCCATTCTGAGTTCACACAATTCCATTCGTTGACTTCACACATCTCCATTCTGACTTCACACACCTCCATTCTATGACTTCACACACTTCCATTCTATGACTTCATAAACCTCCCTTTTATAATTTCACACACCTCCATTCTATGACCTCACACACCCTCATTCTTTTATTTCACACACGTACATTCTATGATTTCACACATCCATTTCGACTTCACACACCTCTAATATATGACTTCAAACACCTCAATTCTGTGACTTCACACACCTGCATTCTATGACTTCATATCGTCCATTCTGTGACTTCAAACACCTCCATTCTATGACTTCACACAATTCCATTCTATGACTTCACACACCTCCATTTTATAACTTCACACACCTCCATTTTAGACTTCACACACCTCCATTCTGAGTTTACACACTTCCATTCTATGACTTCACATACCTCCATTCTTTGACGTCACACATTTATTCTATGACTTCACACAACTTCATTCTTACTTTACAAACATCCATTCAATAAATTCACACACCTCCATTTTATGACTTCAAACACCTCCATTCTGTGACTTCACACTCCTCCATTCTATGACTTCACACACCTCCATTCTGTGACTTCACACACCTCCATTGTATGACTTCACAAACTTCCATTGTGATGTCACTCACCTCCATTCTATGCGTTCACACACCTCCGTTCTGACTTCAAACACCTACATTCTATGACTTCACACACCTCCATTCTGTATTCACACAGCTTCATTCTGTGACTTCACAAAACTCCATTCTATGATTTCACGCACCTCCATACTATGACTTCACACAACTCCATCTATGACTTCACACACCTTCATTCTGACATCACACACCTCCATTCTATGACTTCACAGACCTCGAATCTGTGACTTCACACACCTCCATTCTATGACTTCACACACCTCTATTCTGACGTCACACACCTCCATTCTATGACTTCACACACCTCCATTATGACTTCACACACCTCCATTCTATGACTTTGCACACCTCTATTCTGACTTCACACACCTCCATTCTGTGACTTCACATACCTCCATTCTGTGATTTCACACACCTCTCTTCCGTGACTTCACCCACCTCTATTCTATGACTTCACACACCTCCATTCTATGACATCACACACCTCCATTCTATGACTTCACACACTTCCACTCTATGACTTCACACACCACCATTCTATGATTTCAAACACCTCCATTCTATGACTTCCCACACATGCATTCTAACTTCACACACCTCCATCTACGACTTCACACACCTTCATTCTGTCATCACACACCTCCATTCTATGACTTCACAGACCTCGAATCTGTGACTTCACTCACCTGCACTCTATGACTTCACACTCCTCCATTCTATGACTTTCCACACCTCTTTTCTATGACTTCACCACCTCCAATCTATGACTACACACCTCCATTCTCACTTCACACACCTTCATTCTGTGAATTCGCACACCTCCATTCTATGTGTTCACACACCTCCATTCTATGACTTCACACACCTTCATTCTTACTTCAGAAGCATCAGTTCTATGACTTCACACAACTCCATTCTATGACTTCACACTCTCCATTCTGTGACTTCACACACCTCCATTCTGTGTTCGCACACTTCCATTCTGTAACTTCACCCACCTCCATTCTGTGACTTCACACACCTCCATTCTGTGACTTCACACACCTCCATTATATGACCTCACACACCCTCATTCTATGGTTTCACACACCTCCATTTTATGAATTTACACATCCATTTTGACTTCACATACCTCCAATATATGACTTCAAACACCTCAATTCTATGACTTCACACACCTCCATTCTTTGAGTTCATACCATCCATTCTGTGACTTCACACACCTCCATTCTATGACTTCACACACTTCCATTCTATGACTTGATACACCTCCATTCTGTGACTTTACATACCTCCATTCTGAGTTCACACACCTCCACTCTGTGACTTCACACACCTCCATTCTGTGACTTCCCACACCTCCATAATGTTACTTCACACACCTCCATTCTATGACTTAACACACCTCTATTCTTCCGTCACACACCTCCATTCTATGACTTCACACACCTCCATTCTGACTTCACACACCTCCATTCTATGACTTCGCACACCTCTATTCTGACTTCACACACCTCCATTCTCTGACTTCACACACCTCCCTTCGATGACTTCACACACCTACATTCTTTGACTTCACACACAACCATTTTGACTTCACACCTCCATTCTGTGAGTTCACACACTTACATTTGTGACTTCTCACACCACCTTTTTGTCTTCACACATCTCTATTCTATGACTTCACACACCTCCAATCTGTGACTTCACACACCTCCATTCTGTGACTTCACACACCTCCATTCTGTGATTTCACACACCTCCATTCCGTGACTTCACCCACCTCCATTCTATGACTTCACACACATCCTTTGTGACGTCACACACCTCCATTCTATGAGTTCACACACCTCCATTCTATGACTTCACACACCTCCATTCTGTGACTTCACACACCTCCATTCTATGACTTCACACACCTTCATTCTTACTTCACAAACATACATTCTATGACTTCACACACCTCCATTCTATGATTTCACACACCTACATTGTTTGCCTTCACACACCTCCATTCTGTGTTCACACACCTCAATTCTGTGACTTCACACACCTCCATTCTGACTTCACACACCTCCATTCTATGACTTCACACACCGCCATTCTTTGACTTCACACACCTAAATTTTGAGTTGACACACCTCCATTATGTGACTTCACACACCTCCATTCTGACCTCACACAGCTCCATTCTATGACTTCACACACCTCCATTCTTTGACGTCACACACCTCCATTCGATGACTTCACACACCTTCATTCTTACTTTACAAACATCCATTCTATAACTTCACACACCTCCATTCTATGACTTTACACACCTCCATTGTGTGACTTCACATACCTGCATTCTATGACTTCACACACCTCCATTCTGTGACTTCACACACCTCCATTCTATGACTTCACACACATCCATTCTGACGTCACACACCTCCATTCTATGAGTTCACACACCTGCATTCTGACTTCACCCACCTCCATTCTATGACTTCACACACCTCCATTCTGACTTCACACACCTCTCTTCTATGAATTCGCACACCTCCATTCTGACATCACACACCTCCATTCTATGACTTCACAGACCTCGAATCTGTGACTTCACTCACCTGAACTCTATGACTTTACACTCCTCCATTCTATGACTTCACACAACTCTTTCTATGACTTCACACACCTTCATTTTTACTTCAGAAACATCCAATCTATGACTTCACACACCTCCACTCTATGACTTCACAAACCTCCATTCTGTGACTTCACACACCTCCATTCTGAGTTCACACAATTCCATTCGTTGACTTCACACATCTCCATTCTGACTTCACACACCTCCATTCTATGACTTCACACACTTCCATTCTATGACTTCATAAACCTCCCTTTTATAATTTCACACACCTCCATTCTATGACCTCACACACCCTCATTCTTTTATTTCACACACGTACATTCTATGATTTCACACATCCATTTCGACTTCACACACCTCTAATATATGACTTCAAACACCTCAATTCTGTGACTTCACACACCTGCATTCTATGACTTCATATCGTCCATTCTGTGACTTCAAACACCTCCATTCTATGACTTCACACAATTCCATTCTATGACTTCACACACCTCCATTTTATAACTTCACACACCTCCATTTTAGACTTCACACACCTCCATTCTGAGTTTACACACTTCCATTCTATGACTTCACATACCTCCATTCTTTGACGTCACACATTTATTCTATGACTTCACACAACTTCATTCTTACTTTACAAACATCCATTCAATAAATTCACACACCTCCATTTTATGACTTCAAACACCTCCATTCTGTGACTTCACACTCCTCCATTCTATGACTTCACACACCTCCATTCTGTGACTTCACACACCTCCATTGTATGACTTCACAAACTTCCATTGTGATGTCACTCACCTCCATTCTATGCGTTCACACACCTCCGTTCTGACTTCAAACACCTACATTCTATGACTTCACACACCTCCATTCTGTATTCACACAGCTTCATTCTGTGACTTCACAAAACTCCATTCTATGATTTCACGCACCTCCATACTATGACTTCACACAACTCCATCTATGACTTCACACACCTTCATTCTGACATCACACACCTCCATTCTATGACTTCACAGACCTCGAATCTGTGACTTCACACACCTCCATTCTATGACTTCACACACCTCTATTCTGACGTCACACACCTCCATTCTATGACTTCACACACCTCCATTATGACTTCACACACCTCCATTCTATGACTTTGCACACCTCTATTCTGACTTCACACACCTCCATTCTGTGACTTCACATACCTCCATTCTGTGATTTCACACACCTCTCTTCCGTGACTTCACCCACCTCTATTCTATGACTTCACACACCTCCATTCTATGACATCACACACCTCCATTCTATGACTTCACACACTTCCACTCTATGACTTCACACACCACCATTCTATGATTTCAAACACCTCCATTCTATGACTTCCCACACATGCATTCTAACTTCACACACCTCCATCTACGACTTCACACACCTTCATTCTGTCATCACACACCTCCATTCTATGACTTCACAGACCTCGAATCTGTGACTTCACTCACCTGCACTCTATGACTTCACACTCCTCCATTCTATGACTTTCCACACCTCTTTTCTATGACTTCACCACCTCCAATCTATGACTACACACCTCCATTCTCACTTCACACACCTTCATTCTGTGAATTCGCACACCTCCATTCTATGTGTTCACACACCTCCATTCTATGACTTCACACACCTTCATTCTTACTTCAGAAGCATCAGTTCTATGACTTCACACAACTCCATTCTATGACTTCACACTCTCCATTCTGTGACTTCACACACCTCCATTCTGTGTTCGCACACTTCCATTCTGTAACTTCACCCACCTCCATTCTGTGACTTCACACACCTCCATTCTGTGACTTCACACACCTCCATTATATGACCTCACACACCCTCATTCTATGGTTTCACACACCTCCATTTTATGAATTTACACATCCATTTTGACTTCACATACCTCCAATATATGACTTCAAACACCTCAATTCTATGACTTCACACACCTCCATTCTTTGAGTTCATACCATCCATTCTGTGACTTCACACACCTCCATTCTATGACTTCACACACTTCCATTCTATGACTTGATACACCTCCATTCTGTGACTTTACATACCTCCATTCTGAGTTCACACACCTCCACTCTGTGACTTCACACACCTCCATTCTGTGACTTCCCACACCTCCATAATGTTACTTCACACACCTCCATTCTATGACTTAACACACCTCTATTCTTCCGTCACACACCTCCATTCTATGACTTCACACACCTCCATTCTGACTTCACACACCTCCATTCTATGACTTCGCACACCTCTATTCTGACTTCACACACCTCCATTCTCTGACTTCACACACCTCCCTTCGATGACTTCACACACCTACATTCTTTGACTTCACACACAACCATTTTGACTTCACACCTCCATTCTGTGAGTTCACACACTTACATTTGTGACTTCTCACACCACCTTTTTGTCTTCACACATCTCTATTCTATGACTTCACACACCTCCAATCTGTGACTTCACACACCTCCATTCTGTGACTTCACACACCTCCATTCTGTGATTTCACACACCTCCATTCCGTGACTTCACCCACCTCCATTCTATGACTTCACACACCTCCATTCTATGACATCACACACCTCCATTCTATGACTTCACACACTTCCACTCTATGACTTCACACACCACCATTCTATGACTTCAAACACCTCCATTCTATGACTTCCCACACATGCATTCTAACTTCACACACCTCCATCTATGACTTCACACACCTTCATTCTGACATCACACACCTCCATTCTATGACTTCACAGACCTCGAATCTGTGACTTCACTCACCTGCACTCTATGACTTCACACTCCTCCATTCTATGACTTTCCACACCTCTTTTCTATGACTTCACCACCTCCAATCTATGACTACACACCTCCATTCTAACTTCACACACCTTCATTCTGTGAATTCGCACACCTCCATTCTATGTGTTCACACACCTCCATTCTATGACTTCACACACCTTCATTCTTACTTCAGAAACATCAGTTCTATGACTTCACACAACTCCATTCTATGACTTCACAAACTTCCATTCTGTGACTTCACACACCTCCATTCTGAGTTCACACAACTCCATTCGGTGACTTCACACACCTCCATTGTGACTTCACACACCTCCATTCTATGACTTCACACACTTCCATTCAATGACTTCATACACCTCCATTCTGTGACTTCACACACCTCCATTCTGTGTTCGCACACTTCCATTCTGTGACTTCACACTCCTCCATTCTGTGACTTCACACACCTCCATTCTGTGACTTCACACACTTCCATTTTATGACTTCACACACCTCCATTCTATGACTTCACACACCTCCATTCTGTGACTTCACACACCTCCATTATATGACCTCAAACACCCTCATACTATGGTTTCACACACCTCCATTCTGTGAATTCACACATCCATTTTGACTTCACACACCTCCAATATATGACTTCAAACACCTCAATTCTGTGACTTCACACACCTCCATTCTATGAGTTCATTCCATCCATTCTGTGACTTCACACACCTCCATTCTATGACTTCACACACTTCCATTCTATAACTTCATACACCTCCGTTCTGTGACTTTACATACCTCCATGCTGAGTTCACACACCTCCATTCTGTGACTTCACACACCTCCATTCTGTGACTTCCCACACCTCCAATCTGTGACTTCACACACCTCCATTCTATGACTTCGCACACCTCTATTCTGACTTCACACACCTCCATTCTGTGACTTCACACACCTACATTCTTTTACTTCACACACAACCTTTTTGACTTCAAACCTCCATTCTGTGACTTCACACAGCTACATTTGTGACTTCTCACACCACCTTTTTGACTTCACACATCTCCTTTCTGTGACTTCACACACCTCCATTCTGTGACATCACACACCTCCATTCTGTGACTTCACACACCTCCATTCTGTGATTTCACACACCTCCCTTCCGTGACTTCACCCACCTCCATTCTATGACTTCACACACCTCCATTCTATGACATCACACCCCTCCATTCTATGACTTCACACACTTCCACTCTATGACTTCACAAACCACCATTCTATGACTTCACACACCTCCATTCTATGACTTCCTACACATGCATTCTGACTTCACACACCTTCATTGTATGTCTTCACACATCTTCTTTCTGTAACTTCCCACACTTCCAATGTTTGACTTCACAAACCACCATTCCATGACTTTACACACCTCCATTCTATGAGTTCACACACCTCCATTCTTTGACTTCACAAACCTCCAAGATATGACTTCAAACACCTCAATTCTGTGACTTCACACACCACCATTGTTTGACTTCACACACCTCCATTCTTTGACTTCACACACCTCCATTCTATGACTTCACACACTTCCATTCTATGACTTCATACACCCCCATTCTGTGACTTTACACACCTCCATTTTGACTTCACACACTTCCATTCTGTGACTTCACACACCTCCATTCTGTGACTTCACACACCACCATTGTTTGACTTCACACACCTCCATTCTTTGACTTCACACACCTCCATTCTTTTAGTTCACAAACATCCATTCTATGAGTTCAACACCAAAATTTTGTCTTCACACACCTCCATTCTATGACTTCACACACCTTCATTCTTAATTCAGAAACATCCATTCTATGACTTCACACACCTCCATTCTATGACTTCGCAACCCTCCATTCTGTGACTTCACACACCTCTATTCGGAGTTCACACACCTCCATTCGGTGACTTCACACACCTCCATTCTGACTTCACACACCTACATTCTATGACTTCACACACTTCCATTCTATGACTTCACACACCTCCATTCTGTGACTTCACACATCTCCATTCTGTGACTTCACACAACTCCATTCTATGACTTCACGCACCAACATTCTATGACTTAACACACCACCATTCTATGATTTCACACATCCATTTTGACTTCACACACCTAAAATATATGACTTCATACCCGTCCATTCTGTGACTTCACATACCTCCATTCTATGACTTCACACACCTCCTTTCTGTGACTTCACCCACCTCCATTCTGTGACTTCACATACCTCCATTCTATGACTTCACAAACCTCCATTCTGTGACTTCTCAAACCTCCATTCTACGATTTCTCAAACCTCAATTCTATGACTTCACACACCTCCAGTTTATGACGTCACACACCTCTATTTTGACTTCACACACCTCCATTATGTGACTTCACACACATCCCTTCTGTGACTTCACACACCTCCATTCTATGACTTCACACACCTTCATTCTGTGACTTCACACAACTCCATTCTATGACTTCACACACTTCCATTCTATGATTTCACATACCTCCATGCTATGACTTCACACACCTCCATTCTGTGACTTCACACACCTCCATTCTGAGTTTACACACCTCCATTATGTGACTTCACACACCTCTCTTCTGTGACTTCACACACTTCCATTCTATGATTTTACATACCTTCAAACGATGACTTCACACACCTCCATTCTGTGACTTCACACACCTCCATTCTGAGTTCTCACACCGCCATTCTGTGACTTCACAAACCTCTATTCTATGATTTCACACACCTCCATTCTATGACTTCTCACAACTCCTTTTTAGGATGTCACACACCTCCATTTTGGCTTCACACACTTCCATTCTGTGACTTCACACACCTCCATTCTATGACTTCACACACTTCCATTGGGACGTCACACACCTCCATTCTATGAGTTCACACACCTACATTCTATGACTTCACACACCTTCATTCGACTTCACACACCTCAATTCTATGACTTCACAGACCTCGAATCTGTGACTTCACTCACCTCCAATCTATGACTTCACACTCCTCCATTCTATGACTTCCCACACCTCCTTTCTATGACTTCACACCTCCATTCTGACTTCACACACCTCCATTATGTGACTTCCCACACCTCCATTATGTGACTTCACACACCTCCATTATATGACGTCACACAACTCCGTTCTATGACTTCACACACCTCCATTCTATGACTTCACACACCTCCATTCTGTGACTTCACACACCTCCATTCTATGACTTCACACACCTTCATTCTTACTTCACAAACATATATTCTATGACTTCACACACCTCCATTCTATGACTTCACACACCTCCATTCTTTGACTTCACACACCTACATTCTGTGATTTCACACACCTCCATTCTGTGACATCACACAGCTCCATTCTGTGACTACACACACCTCCATTCTCCGACTTCACACACCTCCATTCTATGACTTCACACATCCATTTTGACTTCACACAACTCCAATATATAACTTCAAACACCTCAATTCTGTGACTTCACACACCTCCATTCTATGAATTCATACCCGTCCATTCTGTGACTTCACACACCTCCATTCTTTGACTTCAAACACCTCCATTCTGTGACTTCACCCACCTCCATTCTGTGACTTCCCACACCTCCATTCTCCGACTTCACACCCCTCCAATTTGACTTCACATACCTCCATTCTATGACCTCACACACCTCCATTCTGTGACTTCACAAACCTCCATTCTATGATTTCACACACCTCCAATCTATGACTTCACACACCTACATTTTATGACGTCACACACCTCCATTTTGACTTCACACACCTCCATTATGTGACTCCACATACCTCCCTTCTGTGACTTCACACACCACCATTCTATGACTTCACACACCTTCATTGTATGATTTCACACACCTCCATTCTATGACTTCACACACTTCCATTCTATGATTTCACATACCTCCATGCTATGACTTCACACACCTCCATTCTGTGACTTCACACACCCCCATTCTGTGACTTCACACACCTCAATTCTGTGACTTCACAAACCTTCATTCTATGATTTCACACACCTCCATTTTATGACTTCACACACCCCCATTTTAGGACATCACACACCTCCATTTGGACTTCACACACCTCCATTCTGTGACTTCACACACCTCCATACTATGAATTCACACACTTCCATTGTGACGTCACGCACCTCTATTCTATGAGTTCACACACCTCCATTCTATGACTTCACACACCTCCATTCTGACTTCACACACCTCCATTCTATGACTTCACAGACCTCGAATCTGTGACTTCACTCACCTCCACTCTATGCCTTCACACTCCTCCATTCTCTGACTTCCCACACCTCCTTTCTATGACTTCACCCACCTCTATTCTATGACTTCACACCTCCATTCTGTCTTCACACACCTCCATTCTGTGACATCACACACCTCCATTATATGATATCACACACCTCCATTCTATGACTTCATACACCTCCATTCTATGACTTCACACACCTCCATTCTGTGACTTCACACACCTCAATTCTATGACTTCACACACCTCCATTCTTTGATTTCCCACACCTCCATTCTGAGTTTACACACCTCCATTCTATGATTTCACACTCCTCCATTCTTTGACGTCACACACCTCCATTCTATGACTTCACACAACTTCATTCTTACTTTACAAACATCCATTCTATAACTTCACACACCTCCATTCTATGACTTCAAATACCTCCATTCTGTGACTTCACAAATCTCCATTCTATGACTTCACACACCTCCATTCTGTGACTTCACAAACCTCAATTCTATGACTTCCCACACATCCATTCTATGACTTCACACACCTCCATTCTATGAGTTCACACACCTCCATTCTTTGACTTCACACACCTCCATTTTGACTTCACACACCTACATTGTGTGACTTCACACACCTCCATTTGTGACTTCACACACAACAATTATGATTTCACACACCTCCATTCTGTGACTTCACACACCTCCATTCTTTGACTTCACACACCTCCGTTTTGACTTCACACACTTCAATTCTGGGACTTCACAGACCTCCATTCTGTGACTTCACACACCACCATTGTTTGACTTCACACACCTCCATTTTTTGACTTCACACATCTCCATTCCACGACTTCACACAACTCCATTCTATGTGTTCAGAAACATCCATTCTATGAGTTCACACACCACAATTTTGTCTTCACACACCTCCATTCTATGACTTCACACACCTTCATTCTTTATTCAGAAACATCCATTCTATGACTTCACACACCTCCATTCTATGACTTCAAAAACCTCTATTCTGTGACTTCACACACCTCCATTCTGAGTTCACACACCTCCATTCATTGTCTTCACACACCTCCATTCTGACATCACGCACCTCCATTCTATGTCTTTACACACTTCCATTCTATGACTTCACACACCTCCATTCTGTGACTTCACACACCTCCATTCTGTGCCTTCACACACCTTAATTCTATGACTTCACACACCTCCATTCTATGACTTCACACACCTCTATTCTATGATTTCACACATCCATTTTGACTTCACACACATAAAATATATGACTTGAAACACCTCAATTCTATGACTTAACACACCTCCTTCTATGACTTCATACCCGTCCATTCTGTGAATTCACACCCCTCCATTCTATGACTTCACACACCTCCATTCTTACTTCACCCACCTCCATTCTGTGACTTCACACACCTCTATTCTCCTACTTCACACCCCTCCAATTTGACTTCACATACCTCCATTCTATGACTTCACGAACCTCCATTCCGTGACGTCACCCAACTCCATTCTGTGACTTCACAAACCTCCATTCTATAATTTCACACACCTCCATTCTATGACTTCACACACCTCCAGTTTACGACGTCACACACCTCCATTTTGACTTCACACACCTCCATTATATGACTTCACACACCTCCCTTCTGTGTCTTCACACACCTCCATTCTATGACTTCACACACCTTCATTCTGTGACTTCACACACCTCAATTCTATGACTTCACACACTTCCACTCTATGATTTCACATACCTCCATGCTGTAACTTCTCACACCTCCATTCTGTGACTTCACACACCTCCATTCTGAGTTCACACACCTGCATTCTGTGACTTCACAAACCTCCATTCTATGCTTTCACACAGCTCCATTCTATGACTTCACACAGCTCCATTTTATGACGTCACACACCTTCATTTTGACTTCTCACACCTCCATTCCGTGACTTCACACACCTCCATTCTATGACTTCACACACATCCTTTGTGATGTCACACACCTCCATTCTCTGAGTTCACACACCTCCATTCTATGACTTCACACACCTCCATCCTGTGACTTCACACACCTCCATTCTATGACTTCACACACCTTCATTCTTACTTCACAAACATACATTCTATGACTTCACACACCTCCATTCTATGATTTCACACACCTACATTCTTTGACTTCACACACCTCCATTCTGTGTTCACACACCTCAATGTGACTTCACACACCTCCATTCTGACTTCACGCACCTCAATTCTATGTCTTTACACACTTCCATTCTATGACTTCACACACCTCCATTCTGTGACTTCACACACCTCCAATCTGTGCCTTCACACACCTTAATTCTATGACTTCACACACCTCCATTCTATGACTTCACACACCTCTATTCTATGATTTCACACATCCATTTTGACTTCACACACATAAAATATATGACTTGAAACACCTCAATTTTATGACTTCACACACCTCCTTCTATGACTTCATACCCGTCCATTCTGTGAATTCACACCCCTCCATTCTATGACTTCACACACCTCCATTCTGACTTCACCCACCTCCATTCTGTGACTTCACACACCTCTATTCTCCTACTTCACACCCCTCCAATTTGACTTCACATACCTCCATTCTATGACTTCACGAACCTCCATTCCGTGACGTCACCCAACTCCATTCTGTGACTTCACAAACCTCCATTCTATAATTTCACACACCTCCATTCTATGACTTCACACACCTCCAGTTTACGACGTCACACACCTCCATTTTGACTTCACACACCTCCATTATGTGACTTCACACACCTCCCTTCTGTGTCTTCACACACCTCCATTCTATGACTTCACACACCTTCATTCTGTGACTTCACACACCTCAATTCTATGACTTCACACACTTCCACTCTATGATTTCACATACCTCCATGCTGTAACTTCTCACACCTCCATTCTGTGACTTCACACACCTGCATTCTGAGTTCACACACCTGCATTCTGTGACTTCACAAACCTCCCTTCTATGATTTCACACAGCTCCATTCTATGACTTCACACAGCTCCATTTTATGACGTCACACACCTCCATTTTGACTTCTCACACCTCCATTCCGTGACTTCACACACCTCCATTCTATGACTTCACACACATCCTTTGTGACGTCACACACCTCCATTCTATGAGTTCACACACCTCCATTCTATGACTTCACACACCTCCATTCTGTGACTTCACACACCTCCATTCTATGACTTCACACACCTTCATTCTTACTTCACAAACATACATTCTATGACTTCACACACCTCCATTCTATGATTTCACACACCTACATTGTTTGCCTTCACACACCTCCATTCTGTGTTCACACACCTCAATTCTGTGACTTCACACACCTCCATTCTGACTTCACACACCTCCATTCTATGACTTCACACACCGCCATTCTTTGACTTCACACACCTAAATTTTGAGTTGACACACCTCCATTATGTGACTTCACACACCTCCATTCTGACCTCACACAGCTCCATTCTATGACTTCACACACCTCCATTCTTTGACGTCACACACCTCCATTCGATGACTTCACACACCTTCATTCTTACTTTACAAACATCCATTCTATAACTTCACACACCTCCATTCTATGACTTTACACACCTCCATTGTGTGACTTCACATACCTGCATTCTATGACTTCACACACCTCCATTCTGTGACTTCACACACCTCCATTCTATGACTTCACACACATCCATTCTGACGTCACACACCTCCATTCTATGAGTTCACACACCTGCATTCTGACTTCACCCACCTCCATTCTATGACTTCACACACCTCCATTCTGACTTCACACACCTCTCTTCTATGAATTCGCACACCTCCATTCTGACATCACACACCTCCATTCTATGACTTCACAGACCTCGAATCTGTGACTTCACTCACCTGAACTCTATGACTTTACACTCCTCCATTCTATGACTTCACACAACTCTTTCTATGACTTCACACACCTTCATTTTTACTTCAGAAACATCCAATCTATGACTTCACACACCTCCACTCTATGACTTCACAAACCTCCATTCTGTGACTTCACACACCTCCATTCTGAGTTCACACAATTCCATTCGTTGACTTCACACATCTCCATTCTGACTTCACACACCTCCATTCTATGACTTCACACACTTCCATTCTATGACTTCATAAACCTCCCTTTTATAATTTCACACACCTCCATTCTATGACCTCACACACCCTCATTCTTTTATTTCACACACGTACATTCTATGATTTCACACATCCATTTCGACTTCACACACCTCTAATATATGACTTCAAACACCTCAATTCTGTGACTTCACACACCTGCATTCTATGACTTCATATCGTCCATTCTGTGACTTCAAACACCTCCATTCTATGACTTCACACAATTCCATTCTATGACTTCACACACCTCCATTTTATAACTTCACACACCTCCATTTTAGACTTCACACACCTCCATTCTGAGTTTACACACTTCCATTCTATGACTTCACATACCTCCATTCTTTGACGTCACACATTTATTCTATGACTTCACACAACTTCATTCTTACTTTACAAACATCCATTCAATAAATTCACACACCTCCATTTTATGACTTCAAACACCTCCATTCTGTGACTTCACACTCCTCCATTCTATGACTTCACACACCTCCATTCTGTGACTTCACACACCTCCATTGTATGACTTCACAAACTTCCATTGTGATGTCACTCACCTCCATTCTATGCGTTCACACACCTCCGTTCTGACTTCAAACACCTACATTCTATGACTTCACACACCTCCATTCTGTATTCACACAGCTCCATTCTGTGACTTCACAAAACTCCATTCTATGATTTCACGCACCTCCATACTGTGACTTCACACAACTCCATCTATGACTTCACACACCTTCATTCTGACATCACACACCTCCATTCTATGACTTCACAGACCTCGAATCTGTGACTTCACACACCTCCATTCTATGACTTCACACACCTCTATTCTGACGTCACACACCTCCATTCTATGACTTCACACACCTCCATTATGACTTCACACACCTCCATTCTATGACTTTGCACACCTCTATTCTGACTTCACACACCTCCATTCTGTGACTTCACATACCTCCATTCTGTGATTTCACACACCTCCCTTCCGTGACTTCACCCACCTCTATTCTATGACTTCACACACCTCCATTCTATGACATCACACACCTCCATTCTATGACTTCACACACTTCCACTCTATGACTTCACACACCACCATTCTATGATTTCAAACACCTCCATTCTATGACTTCCCACACATGCATTCTAACTTCACACACCTCCATCTATGACTTCACACACCTTCATTCTGTCATCACACACCTCCATTCTATGACTTCACAGACCTCGAATCTGTGACTTCACTCACCTGCACTCTATGACTTCACACTCCTCCATTCTATGACTTTCCACACCTCTTTTCTATGACTTCACCACCTCCAATCTATGACTACACACCTCCATTCTCACTTCACACACCTTCATTCTGTGAATTCGCACACCTCCATTCTATGTGTTCACACACCTCCATTCTATGACTTCACACACCTTCATTCTTACTTCAGAAACATCAGTTCTATGACTTCACACAACTCCATTCTATGACTTCACACTCTCCATTCTGTGACTTCACACACCTCCATTCTGTGTTCGCACACTTCCATTCTGTAACTTCACCCACCTCCATTCTGTGACTTCACACACCTCCATTCTGTGACTTCACACACCTCCATTATATGACCTCACACACCCTCATTCTATGGTTTCACACACCTCCATTTTATGAATTTACACATCCATTTTGACTTCACATACCTCCAATATATGACTTCAAACACCTCAATTCTATGACTTCACACACCTCCATTCTTTGAGTTCATACCATCCATTCTGTGACTTCACACACCTCCATTCTATGACTTCACACACTTCCATTCTATGACTTGATACACCTCCATTCTGTGACTTTACATACCTCCATTCTGAGTTCACACACCTCCACTCTGTGACTTCACACACCTCCATTCTGTGACTTCCCACACCTCCATAATGTTACTTCACACACCTCCATTCTATGACTTAACACACCTCTATTCTTCCGTCACACACCTCCATTCTATGACTTCACACACCTCCATTCTGACTTCACACACCTCCATTCTATGACTTCGCACACCTCTATTCTGACTTCACACACCTCCATTCTCTGACTTCACACACCTCCCTTCGATGACTTCACACACCTACATTCTTTGACTTCACACACAACCATTTTGACTTCACACCTCCATTCTGTGAGTTCACACACTTACATTTGTGACTTCTCACACCACCTTTTTGTCTTCACACATCTCTATTCTATGACTTCACACACCTCCAATCTGTGACTTCACACACCTCCATTCTGTGACTTCACACACCTCCATTCTGTGATTTCACACACCTCCATTCCGTGACTTCACCCACCTCCATTCTATGACTTCACACACCTCCATTCTATGACATCACACACCTCCATTCTATGACTTCACACACTTCCACTCTATGACTTCACACACCACCATTCTATGACTTCAAACACCTCCATTCTATGACTTCCCACACATGCATTCTAACTTCACACACCTCCATCTATGACTTCACACACCTTCATTCTGACATCACACACCTCCATTCTATGACTTCACAGACCTCGAATCTGTGACTTCACTCACCTGCACTCTATGACTTCACACTCCTCCATTCTATGACTTTCCACACCTCTTTTCTATGACTTCACCACCTCCAATCTATGACTACACACCTCCATTCTAACTTCACACACCTTCATTCTGTGAATTCGCACACCTCCATTCTATGTGTTCACACACCTCCATTCTATGACTTCACACACCTTCATTCTTACTTCAGAAACATCAGTTCTATGACTTCACACAACTCCATTCTATGACTTCACAAACTTCCATTCTGTGACTTCACACACCTCCATTGTGACTTCACACACCTCCATTCTATGACTTCACACACTTCCATTCAATGACTTCATACACCTCCATTCTGTGACTTCACACACCTCCATTCTGTGTTCGCACACTTCCATTCTGTGACTTCACACTCCTCCATTCTGTGACTTCACACACCTCCATTCTGTGACTTCACACACTTCCATTTTATGACTTCACACACCTCCATTCTATGACTTCACACACCTCCATTCTGTGACTTCACACACCTCCATTATATGACCTCAAACACCCTCATACTATGGTTTCACACACCTCCATTCTGTGAATTCACACATCCATTTTGACTTCACACACCTCCAATATATGACTTCAAACACCTCAATTCTGTGACTTCACACACCTCCATTCTATGAGTTCATACCATCCATTCTGTGACTTCACACACCTCCATTCTATGACTTCACACACTTCCATTCTATAACTTCATACACCTCCGTTCTGTGACTTTACATACCTCCATTCTGAGTTCACACACCTCCATTCTGTGACTTCACACACCTCCATTCTGTGACTTCCCACACCTCCAATCTGTGACTTCACACACCTCCATTCTATGACTTCGCACACCTCTATTCTGACTTCACACACCTCCATTCTGTGACTTCACACACCTACATTCTTTTACTTCACACACAACCTTTTTGACTTCAAACCTCCATTCTGTGACTTCACACAGTTACATTTGTGACTTCTCACACCACCTTTTTGACTTCACACATCTCCTTTCTGTGACTTCACACACCTCCATTCTGTGACATCACACACCTCCATTCTGTGACTTCACACACCTCCATTCTGTGATTTCACACACCTCCCTTCCGTGACTTCACCCACCTCCATTCTATGACTTCACACACCTCCATTCTATGACATCACACCCCTCCATTCTATGACTTCACACACTTCCACTCTATGACTTCACAAACCACCATTCTATGACTTCACACACCTCCATTCTATGACTTCCTACACATGCATTCTGACTTCACACACCTTCATTGTATGTCTTCACACATCTTCTTTCTGTAACTTCCCACACTTCCAATGTTTGACTTCACAAACCACCATTCCATGACTTTACACACCTCCATTCTATGAGTTCACACACCTCCATTCTTTGACTTCACAAACCTCCAAGATATGACTTCAAACACCTCAATTCTGTGACTTCACACACCACCATTGTTTGACTTCACACACCTCCATTCTTTGACTTCACACACCTCCATTCTATGACTTCACACACTTCCATTCTATGACTTCATACACCCCCATTCTGTGACTTTACACACCTCCATTTTGACTTCACACACTTCCATTCTGTGACTTCACACACCTCCATTCTGTGACTTCACACACCACCATTGTTTGACTTCACACACCTCCATTCTTTGACTTCACACACCTCCATTCCTTTAGTTCACAAACATCCATTCTATGAGTTCAACACCAAAATTTTGTCTTCACACACCTCCATTCTATGACTTCACACACCTTCATTCTTAATTCAGAAACATCCATTCTATGACTTCACACACCTCCATTCTATGACTTCGCAACCCTCCATTCTGTGACTTCACACACCTCTATTCGGAGTTCACACACCTCCATTCGGTGACTTCACACACCTCCATTCTGACTTCACACACCTACATTCTATGACTTCACACACTTCCATTCTATGACTTCACACACCTCCATTCTGTGACTTCACACATCTCCATTCTGTGACTTGACACAACTCCATTCTATGACTTCACGCACCAACATTCTATGACTTAACAGACCACCATTCTATGATTTCACACATCCATTTTGACTTCACACACCTAAAATATATGACTTCATACCCGTCCATTCTGTGACTTCACATACCTCCATTCTATGACTTCACACACCTCCTTTCTGTGACTTCACCCACCTCCATTCTGTGACTTCACATACCTCCATTCTATGACTTCACAAACCTCCATTCTGTGACTTCTCAAACCTCCATTCTACGATTTCTCAAACCTCAATTCTATGACTTCACACACCTCCAGTTTATGACGTCACACACCTCTATTTTGACTTCACACACCTCCATTATGTGACTTCACACACATCCCTTCTGTGACTTCACACACCTCCATTCTATGACTTCACACACCTTCATTCTGTGACTTCACACAACTCCATTCTATGACTTCACACACTTCCATTCTATGATTTCACATACCTCCATGCTATGACTTCACACACCTCCATTCTGTGACTTCACACACCTCCATTCTGAGTTTACACACCTCCACTCTGTGACTTCACAAACCTCCATTCTATGATTTTACACACCTCCATTCTATGACTTCACACACCTCCATTTTATGACGTCACACACCTCCATTTTGGCTTCTCACACCTCCATTCTGTGACTTCACTCACCTCCATTCTATGACTTCACACACTTCCTTTGTTACGTCACACACCTCCATTCTATGTGTTCACACACCTCCATTATATGACTTCACACACCTCCATTCTTACTTCACACACCTCCATTCTATGACTTCACAGACCTCGAATATGTGACTTCACTCACCTCCACTCTAATACTTCACACTCCTCCAATCTATGACTTCCCACACCTCCTTTCTATGACTTCACCCACCTCCATTTTATGACTTCACAGACCTCCATTCTGTTAATTCACACACCTCCATTCTATGACCTCACACACCCTCATTCTATGATTTCACACACCTCCATTCTATGACTTCACACATCCATTTTGACTTCACACACCTCCAATATATGGCTTCAAACACCTCAGTTCTGTGACTTCACACACCTACATTCTATGAGTTCATACCTTGCATTCTGTGATATCACAGACCTCCATTCTATGACTTCACACACTTCCATTCTATGACTTCACACACCTCCATTCTGTGACGTCACACACCTCCATTCTGTGACTTCCCACACCTCCATTATGTGACTTCACAGACCTCCATTCTATGATTTCACACACCTCCATTCTATGACTTCACCCACCTCCATTCTATGACTTCACACCTCCATTCTGTGACTTCACTCACCTCCATTCTGTCACTTCACACACGTCCATTATATGACTTCACACACCTCCATTCTATGACTTCACACACCTCCATTCTATGACTTCACAAACCGCCATGCTGTGACTTCACACAGCTCCATTCTATGACTTCACACACTTTCTTCTTACTTCACAAACATACATTCTATGACTTCACACACCTCTATTCTATGACTTCACACACCTCCATTCTGTGACTTCACACACCTCCATTTTGACTTCACAGAGCTCCATTCTATGACTTCACACACCTCCATTCTTACTTTACAAACATCCATTCTATAACTTCACACACCTCCATTCTATGACTTTACACACCTCCATTCTGTGACTTCACATACCTCCATTCTATGACTTCACACACCTCCATTCTGTGACTTCACTCACCTCCATTCTATGACTTCACACACTTCCATTGTGACGTCACACACCTCCATTCTCTGAGTTCACACACCTCCATTCTGACTTCACACACCTCCATTCTATTACTTCACACACCTCCATTCTGAATTCACACAGCTCCATTCTGTGACTTCACAAAACTCCATTCTATGGTTTCACACACCTCCATACTATGACTTCACACAACTCCATCTATGACTTCACACACCTCTATTCTGACATCACACACCTCTATTCTATGACTTTGCACACCTCCATTCTGACATCACACACCTCCATTCTATGACTTCACAGACCTCGAATCTGTGACTTCACTCACCTGCACTCTATGACTTCACATTCCTCCATTGTATGACTTACCACACCTCCTTTCTATGACGTCACCCACCTCCAATCTATGACTACGCACCTCCATTCTGACTTCACAAACCTCCATTCTCTCACTTCACACACATCCATTCTATGACTTCACACACCTTCATTTTTCCTTCAGAAACATCCATTCTATGACTTCAAACACCTCCATTCTATGACTTCACACACTTCCATTCTATGACTTCACACACCTCCATTTTATAACTTCACATACCTTCATTCTGTGACTTCACACAACTCCATTCTATGACCTCACACACCCTCATTCTATGATTTCACAGACCTCCATTCTATGAATTCAAACATCCATTTTTACTTCACACACCTCTAATATATGACTTCAAACACCTCAATTCTGTGATTTCACACACCTCCATTCTATGACTTCACACACTTCCACTCTATGATTTCACATACCTCCATGCTATGACTTCACACACCTCCATTCTGTGAGTTCACACACCTCCATTCTGAGTTCACACACCTCCATTCTGTGACTTCACAAACCTCCATTCTATGATTTCACACACCTCCATTCTATGACTTCACACACCTCCATTTTATGAGGTCACACATCTCCATTTTGACTTCTCACACCTCCATTCTGTGACTTCACACACCTCCATTCTATGACTTCACACACTTCCATTGTGACATCACACACCTCCATTTTATGAGTTCACAAACCTCCAATCTATGACTTCACACACCTCCATTCTGACTTCACACACCTCCATTCTATGACTTCACAGACCTCGAATATGTGACTTCACTCACCTCCACTCTATGACTTCACACTCCTCCATTCTATGACTTCCCACACCTCCTTTCTATGACTTCACCCACCTCCATTTTATGACTTCACACACCTCCAATCTGTGACGTCACACACCTCCATTCTATGACCTCACACACCCTCATTCTATGATGTCACATAACTCCATTCTATGACTTCACACATCCATTTTGACTTCACACCTCCAATATATGACTTCAAACACCTCAATTCTGTGACTTCACACACCGCGATCTATGACCTCATACCCTTCATTCTGTGACTCCACACACCTCCATTCTATGACTTCACACACTTCCATTCTATGACTTCACACACCTCCATTCTTTGACTTCACACACCTCCATTTTGACTTCACACTCCTCCATTCTGTGATGTCACACACCTCCATTCTGTGACTTCACACATCTCCATTGTATGACTTTACACAATTCCATTCTATGACTTCACACACCTCCATTCTGTGACATCACACACCTCCATTCTATAACTTCACACACTTCCATTCTATGAATTCACACACCTCCATTCTATGACTTCACACACCTCCATTCTATGACTTCCCACACCTGCATTCTGACTTCACACACCTCCATTCTATGACTTCACACATCTTCTTTCTGTAACTTCCATACTTCCAATATTTCACTTCACAAACCTCCATTCCATGACTTCACACACCTCCATTCTATGAGTTCACACACCTCCATTGTTTGACTTCACACACCTCCATTTTGACTTCACACACCTACATTCTGTGACTTCACACACCTCCATTTGTGACTTCACACACCACCATTTTGATTTCACACACCTCCATTCTGTGACTTCACACACCTCCATTCTTTGAGTTCACACACCTCCGTTTTGACTTCACACACTTCCATTCTGTGACTTCACACACCTCCATTCTGTGACTTCACACACCACCATTGTTTGACTTCACACACCTCCATTCTTTGACTTCACACTCCTCCATTCCACGACTTCACACACCTCCATTCTGTTAGTTCACACACATACAATCTATGAGTTCACACACCACAATTTTTCTTCACACACCTCCATTCTATGACTTCGCAAACCTCCATTCTGTGACTTCACACACCTCCATTCGGAGTTCACACACCTGCATTCGGTGACTTCACACACCTCCACTCTGACTTCACATACCTCAATTCTATGACTTCACACACTTCCATTCTGTGACTTCACACACCTCCATTCTGTGACTTCACACACCTCCATTCTGTGACTTCACACACCTCCATTCTGACTTCACACAGCTCCATTCTATGACTTCACACACCTCCATTCTTACTTTACAAACATCCATTCTATAACTTCACACACCTCCATTCTATGACTTTACCCACCTCCATTCTGTGACTTCACATACCTCCATTCTATGAGTTCACAAACCTCCATTCTGTGACTTCACACACCTCCATTCTATGTCTTCACACACTTCCATTGTGACGTCACACACCTCGATTCTATGAGTTCACACACCTCCATTCTTATTTCACACACCTCCATTCTATTACTTCACACACCTCCATTCTGAATTCACACAGCTCCATTCTGTGACTTCACAAAACTCCATTCTATGGTTTCACACACCTCCATACTACGACTTCACACAACTCCATCTATGACTTCACACACCTCCATTCTGACATCACACACCTCTATTCTATGACTTCGCACACCTCCATTCTGACATCACACACCTCCATTCTATGACTTCACAGACCTCAAATCTGTGACTTCACTCACCTTCATTTTTCCTTCAGAAACATCCATTCTATGACTTCACAAAACTCCATTCTGTGACTTCACACACCTCCATTTTGAGTTGACACAAATCCATTCGGTGACGTCACACATCTCCATTCTGACTTCACACACCTCCATTCTATGACTTCACACACTTCCATTCTATGGCTTCACACACCTCCATTCTGTGACTTCACAAACCTCCATTCTGAGTTCACACACCTCCATTCTGTGACTTCACACACCTCCATTCTGTGACTTCACACACCTCCATTGTGTGACTTCACACACTTCCATTCTATGAATTCACACACCTCCATTTTATGACTTCACACACCTCCATCCTGTGACTTCACACACCTCCATTCTATGATTTCACAGACCTCCATTCTATGACTTCAAACATCCATTTTTACTTCACACACCTCTAATATATGACTTCAAACACCTCAAATGTGTGACTTCACACACCTCCATTCTATGACTTCACACACTTCCATTCTATGATTTCACATACCTCCATGCTATGACTTCACACACCTCCATTCTGTGACTTCACATACCTCCATTCTGAGTTCACACAACTCCAATCTGTGACTTCACAAACCTCCATTCTATGATTTCACACACCTCCATTCTATGACTTCACACACCTCCATTTTATGACGTCACACACCTCCATTTTGACTTCTCACACCTCCATTCTGTGACTTCACACACCTCCATTCTGACTTCACACACCTCCATTCTATGACTTCACAGATCTCGAATATGTGACTTCACTCACCTTCACTCTATGACTTCACAATCCACCATTCTATGACTTACCACACCTCCTTTCTATGACTTCACCCACCTCCATTTTATGACTTCACACACCTCCATTCTATGACCTCACACACCCTCATTCTATGATTTCACACACCTCCATTCTATGACTTCACAAATCCATTTTGACTTCACACACCTCTAATATATGACTTCAAACACCTCAATTCTGTGACTTCACACACCTCCATTCTATGACTTCACACACCTCCATTCTTTGACTTCACACACCTCCATTTTGACTACACAGTCCTCCATTCTGTGATGTCACACACCTCCATTCTGTGACTTCACACATCTCCATTGTATGACTTTTCACAATTCCATTCTATGACTTCACACACCTCCATTCTGTGACATCACACACCTCCATTCTATAACTTCACACACTTGCATTCTATGACTTCACACACCTCCATTCTATGACTTCACACATCTCCATTCTATGACTTCCCACACCTGCATTCTGACTTCACACACATCCATTTTATGACTTCACACATCTTCTTTCTGTATCTTCCACACTTCCAATATTTCACTTCACAAACCTCCATTCCATGACTTCACACACCTCCATTCTATGAGTTCACACACCTCCATTCTTTGACTTCACACACCTCCATTTTGACTTCACACACGTACATTCTGTGACTTCACACGCCTCCATTTGTGACTTCACACACCACCATTTTGATTTCACACACCTCCATTCTGTGACTTCACACACCTCCGTTCTTTGAGTTCACACACCTCCGTTTTGACTTCACACACTTCCATTCTGTGACTTCACACACCTCCATTCTGTGACTTCACACACCACCATTGTTTGACTTCACACACCTCCATTCTTTGACTTCACACACCTCCATTCCACGACTTCACACACCTCCATTCTGTTAGTTCACACACATCCAATCTATGAGTTCACACACCACAATTTTTCTTCACACACCTCCATTCTATGACTTCGCAAACCTCCATTCTGTGACTTCACACACCTCCCTTCGGAGTTCACACACCTGCATTCGGTGACTTCACACACATCCATTCTGACTTCACACACCTCAATTCTATGACTTCACACACTTCCATTCTGTGACTTCACACACCTCCATTCTGTGACTTCACACAACTCCATTCTGTGACTTCACACTCCTCCATTCTGACTTCACACAGCTCCATTCTATGACTTCACACACCTCCATTCTTACTTTACAAACATCCATTCTATAACTTCACACGCCTCCATTCTATGACTTTACACACCTCCATTCTCTGACTTCACATACCTCCATTCTATGAGTTCACACGCCTCCATTCTGTGACTTCACACACCTACATTCTATGTCTTCACACACTTCCATTGTGACGTCACACACCTCCATTCTATGAGTTCACACACCTCCATTCTGAATTCACACAGCTCCATTCTGTGACTTCACAAAACTCTATTCTATGGTTTCACACACCTCCATACTACGACTTCACACAACTCCATCTGTGACTTCACACACCTCCATTCTGACATCACACACCTCTATTCTATGACTTCGCACACCTCCATTCTGACATCACACACCTCCATTCTATGACTTCACAGACCTCAAATCTGTGACTTCACTCACCTGCACTCTATGACTTCACACTACTCCATTCGATGACTTACCACACCTCCTTTCTATGACGTCACCCACCTCCAATCTATGACTACCCACCTCCATTCTGACTTCACACACCTCCATTCTCTGACTTCACACACCTCCATTCTTTGACTTCACACACGTTCATTTTTCCTTCAGAAACATCCATTCTATGACTTCACAAAACTCCATTCTGTGACTTCACACACCTCCATTTTGAGTTGACACAAATCCATTCGGTGACGTCACACATTTCCATTCTGACTTCACACACCTCCATTCTATGACTTCACACACTTCCATTCTATGACTTCACACACCTCCATTCTGTGACTTCACAAACCTCCATTCTGAGTTCACACACCTCCATTCTGTGACTTCACACACCTCCATTGTGTGACTTCACACACTTCCATTCTATAACTTCACACACCTCCATTTTATAACTTCACACACCTCCATCCTGTGACTTCACACACCTCCATTCTATGACTTCACACACTTCCATTCTATGATTTCACATACCTCCATGCTATGACTTCACACACCTCCATTCTGTGACTTCACAACCTCCATTCTGAGTTCACACAACTCAAATCTGTGACTTCACAAACCTCCATTCTATGATTTCACACACCTCCATTCTATGACTTCACACACCTCCATTTTATGACGTCACACACCTCCATTTTGACTTCTCACACCTCCATTCTGTGACTTCACACACCTCCATTCTATGACTTCACACACTCCCATTGTGACATCACACACCTCCAATTTATGAGTTCACACACCTCCATTCTATGACTTCACACACCTCCATTCTGACTTCACACACCTCCATTCTATGACTTCACACACCTCGAATATGTGACTTCACTCACCTCCACTCTATGACTTCACACTCCACCATTCTATGACTTCCCACACCTCCTTTCTATGACTTCACCCACCTCCATTTTATGACTTCACACACCTCCATTCTATGACCTCACACACCCTCATTCTATGATTTCACACACCTCCATTCTATGACTTCACACATCCATTTTGACTTCACACACCTCTAATATATGACTTCAAACACCTCAATTCTGTGACTTCACACACCTACATTCTTTGACTTCACACACTTCCATTCTATGACTTCACACACCTTCATTCTGTGTTCACACACCTCAATTCTGTGACTTCATACACCTCCATTCTGACTTCACACACCTCCATTCTATGACTTCACACACCTGCATTCTATGACTTCACACACCTCCATTCTTTGACTTCACACACCTACATTCTGAGTTGACACACCTCCATTCTGTGACTTCACACACCTCCATTCTGACTTCACACAGCTGCATTCTATGACTTTGTACACCTCCATTCTTTGACGTCACACACCTCCATTCTATGACTTCACACACCTATATTATTACATTACAAACATCCAATCTATAACTTCACACAACTCCATTCTATGACTTTACACACCTCCATTCTGTGACTTCACATACCTATATTCTATGACTTCACACACCTCCATTCTGACTTCACACAGCTCCATTCTATGACTTTGCACACCTCCATTCTTTGACGTCACACACCTATATTCTATGACTTCACACAACTCCATCTATGACTTCACACACCTCCATTCTGACTTCACACACCTCCATTCTATGACTTCACAGACCTCGAATCTGTGACTTCACTCACCTGCACTCTATGACTTCCTACTCCTCCATTCTATGACTTCCCACACCTTCTTTCTATGACTTCACCCACCTCCAATCTATGACTACACACCTCCATTCTGACTTCACACACCTCCATTCTGTGACTTCACACACCTCCATTCTATGACTTCACACACCTTCATTTTTACTTCAGAAACATCCATTCTATGTCTTCACACACCTCCATTCTATGACTTCACAAACCTTCATTCGGTGACTTCACACATCTCCATTCTGACTTCACACACCTTCATTCTATGACTTCACACACTTCCATTCTATGACTTCACAAACCTCCATTCTGTGACTTCACACACCTCCATTCTGAGTCACACACCTCCATTCTGTGACTTCACACACCTCCATTCTGTGACTTCACACACCTCCATTGTGTGACTTCACACACTTCCATTCTATGACTTCACACACCTCCATTTTATGACTTCACACATCTCCATTCTGGGACATCACACACCTCCATTCTATGACCTCACACACCCTCACTCTATGACTTCACACACCTCCATTCTATGACTTCACACATCCATTTTGAATTCACACACCTCCAATATATGACTTCAAACACGTCAATTCTGTAACTTCACACACCTCCATTCTATGACTTAATACCGTCCATTCTGTGACCTCACACACCTCCATTCTATGACTTCACACACTTCCATTCTATGACTTCACACACCTACATTCTGTGACTTTACACACCTCCATTCTGAGTTCACACACCGCCATTCTGTGACATCACACACCTCCATTCTGTGACTTCCCACACCTCCATTCTGTGACTTCACACACCTCCATTCTATAACTTCACACAATTCCATTCTATGACTTCACCCACCTCCATTCTATGACTTCACACCTCCATTCTGACTTCACACACCTCCATTCTGTGACATCACACACCTCCATTCTATGACTTCACACACTTCCATTTTATGACTTCACACACCTCCATTCTATGACTTCACACACCTCCATTCTATGACTTCCCACACCTGCATTCTGACTTAACACACCTCCATTCTAGGACTTCACACATCTTCTTTCTGTAACTTCCCACACTTCCAATGTTTGACTTCACAAACCTCCATTCCATGACTTCACACACCTCCATTCTATGAGTTCACACACCTCCATTATTTGATTTAAACACCTCCATTTTGACTTCACACACCTACATTCTGTGACTTCACACACCTCCATTTGTGACTTCACACTCCACCATTTTGATTTCACACACCTCCGTTCTGTGACTTCACACACCTCTATTCTTTGACTTCACACACCTCCGTTTTGACTTCACACACCTCCATTCTTTGACTTCACACACCTCCATTCCACGACTTCACTCACCTCCATTCTATTAGTTCACACACATCCATTCTATGAGTTCACACACCACAATTTTGTCTTCACACACCTCCATTCTATGACATCACACAACTCCATTCGGAGTACACCCACCACCATTTGGTGACTTCACACACCTCCATTCTGACTTCACACACCTCATTTCTATGATTTCACACACTTCCATTCTATGACTTCACACACCTCCATTCTGTGACTTCACACACCTCAATTCTGTGACTTCACACACCTCCATTCTATGACTTCACACACCTCCATTCTATCATTTCACACATCCATTTTGACTTCACACACCTAAAATATATGACTTCATACCCGTCCATTCTGTGACTTCACACAACTCCATTCTATGACTTCACACACCTCCATTCTGTGACTTCATCCACCTCCATTCTGTGACTTCACACACCTCCATTCTCCGACTTCACACCCCTCCAATTTGACTTCACATACCTCCATTCTATGACTTCACAAACCTCCATTCTGTGAGTTCACATACCTCCATTCTATGACTTCATACACCTCCATTCTGTGACTTCACACACCTCCATTCTATGACTTCACACACTTCCATTGTGACGTCACACACCTCCATTCTATGAGTTCACACACCTCCATTCTGACTTCACACACCTCCATTATATTAGTTCACACACGTCCATCTGAATTCACACAGTTGAATTCTGTGACTTCAGAAAACTCCATTTTATGATTCACACACCTCCATACTATGACTTCACACAACTCCATCTATGACTTCACACACCTCCATTCTGACTTCACACACCACTATTCTATGACTTCGCACACCTCAATTCTGACATCACACACCTCCATTCTATGACTTCACAGACCTCGAATCTGTGACTTCACTCACCTGCACTCGATGACTTCACACTCCTCCATTCTATGACTTCCCACACCTCATTTCTATGACTTCACCCACCTCCAATCTATGACTACACACCTCCATTCTTACTTCACACACCTCCATTCTGTGACTTCACACACCTCCATTCTATGACTTCACACACCTTAATTTTTCCTTCAGAAACATCCATTCTATGACCTCACACACCTCCATTCTATGACTTCACAAACCTCCATTCTGTGACTTCACACACCTCCATTATGAGTTCACACAACTCCATTCGGTGACTTCACACATCTCCATTCTGACTTCTCACACCTCCATTCTATGACTTCACACACTTCCATTCTAGGACTTCACACACCTCCATTCTGTGACTTCACAAACCTCCATTCTGAGTTCACACACCTCCATTCTGTGACTTCACACACCTCCATTCTGTGACTTCACACCCCTCCATTGTGTGACTTCACCTCCTTTCCATGACTTCACCTACCTCCATTTTGAGTTCACACACCTCCATTCGGTGACTTCACACACCTCTATTCTATGACCTCACACACCCTCATTCTATGATTTCACACACCTCCATTCTATGACTTCACACATCCATTTTTACTTCACACACCACCAATATATGCCTTCAAACACCTCAGTTCTGTGACTCCACACACCTCCATTCTATGACTTCACACACTTCCATTCTATGACTTCACACACCTCCATTCTGTGACTTTACACACCTCCATTCTGAGTTCACACACCTCCATTCTATGATTTCAAACACCTCCATTCTGTGACTTCACCCACCTCCATTCTTTGACTTCACACACCTCCATTCTGACTTCACACACCTCTATTCTATGACTTCGCACACCTCCATTCTGACATCACACAATTCCATTCTATGACTTCACAGACCTCGAATCTATGACTTCATACTCCTCCATTCTTTGACTTCCCACACCTTCTTTCTATGCCTTCACCCACCTCCAATCTACGACTACTCACCTCTATTCTGACTTCACACATCTCCATTCTGTGACTTCACACACCTCCATTCCATGACTTCACACACTTCCTTTCTATGACTTCACACCCCTCCATTCTGTGACTTCTCAAACCTCCATTCTGAGTCACACACCTCCATTCTGTGACTTCACACACCTCCATTGTGTGACTTCACACACTTCCATTCTATGACTTCACACACCTCCATTTTTTGACTTCGCACATCTCCATTCTGTGACTTCACACACCTCCATTCTATGACCTCACACACCCTCACTCTATGATTTCACACACCTCCATTCTATGACTTCACACATCCATTTGGAATTCACACCCCTCCAATATATGACTTCAAACACCTCAATTCTGTAACTTCACACACCTCCATTCTATGACTTCATACCGTCCATTCTGTGACTTCACACACCTCCATTCTATGACTTCACTCACTTCCATTCTGTGACTTCACACACCTCCATTCTATGACTTCACACACTTCCATTGTGACATCACACACCTCCATTCTATGAGTTCACAAACCTCCATTCTATGACTTCACACACCTCCATTCTGACTTCACACACCTCCATTCTATGACTTCACAGACCTCGAATATGTGACTTCACTCACCTCCACTCTATGACTTCACACTCCACCATTCTATGACTTCCCACACCTCCTTTCTATGACTTCACCCACCTCCATTTTATGACTTCACACACCTCCATTCTGTGACTTCACACACCTCCATTCTATGACCTCACACACCCTCATTCTATGATTTCACACACCTCCATTCTATGACTTCACACATCCATTTTGACTTCACACACCTCCAATATATGGCTTCAAACACCTCAATTCTGTCACTTCACACACCTCCATTCTATGACCTCATACCCTCCATTCTGTGACTCTACACACCTCAATTGTATGACTTCACACAATTCCATTCTATGACTTCACCCACCTCCATTCTATGACTTCACACCTCCATTCTGACTTCACACACCTCCATTCTGTGACTTCACACACCTCCATTCTATGACTTCCCACACCTACATTCTGATTTCACACACCTCCATTCTATGACTTCACACATCCATTTTGACTTCACACACCTCCAATATATGACTTCAAACACCTCAATTCTGTCACTTCACACACCTCCATTCTATGACCTCATACCCTCCATTCTGTGACTCTACACACCTCAATTCTATGACTTCACACACCTCCATTCTATGAGTTCACACACCTCCATTCTTTGACTTCACACATCTCCATTTTGACTTCACACACCTACATTCTTTGACTTCACACACCTCCATTTGTGACTTCACACACCACCATTTTGATTTCACACACCTCCATTCTGTGACTTCACACACCTCCATTCTTTGAGTTCACACACCTCCGTTTTGACTTCACACACCACCATTGTTTGACTTCACACACCTCCATTCTTTGACTTCACACACCTCCATTCCACGACATCACACACCTCCATTCTATTAGTTCACACACTTCCATTCTATGAGTTCACACACCACAATTTTGTCTTCACACACCTGCATTCTATGACTTCGCAAACCTCCATTCTTTGACTTCACACACCTCCATTCAGAGTTCACACACCTCCATTCGGTGACTTCACACACCTCCATTCTGACTTCACACACCTCAGTTCTATGACTTCACACACCTCCATTCTGTGACTTCACCCACCTCCATTCTATTACTTCACACACCTCCATTCTGAATTCACACAGCTCAATTCTGTGACTTCACAAAACTCCATTCTATGATTTCACACACCTCCATACTATGACTTCACACAACTCCATCTATGACTTCACACACCTCCATTGTGACTTCAATCACCTCTATTCTATGACTTCGCACACCTCAATTCTGACATCACACACCTCCATTCTGTGGGTTCACAGACCTCGAATCTGTGACTTCCCTCACCTGCACTCTATGACTTCACACTCCTCCATTCTATAACTTCCCACACCTCCTTTCTATGACTTCACCCACCTCCAATCTATGACTACACACCTCCATTCTGACTTCACACACCTCCATTCTATGACTTCACACACCTTCATTTTTCCTTCAGAAACATCCATTCTATGACCTCACACACCTCCATTCTATGACTTCACAAACCTCCATTCTGTGACTTCACACACCTCCATTCTGAGTTCACACACCTCCATTCTGTGACTTCACACACCTCCATTCTATGACCTCACACACCCTCATTCTCTGATTTCACACACCTACATTCTATGACTTCACACATCCATTTTGATTTCACACAACTCTAATACATGACTTCAGACACCTCAATTCTGTGACTTCACACACCTCCATTCTATGACTTCACACACTTCCATTCTATGACTTAACACACCTCCATTCTGTGTTCACACACCTCAATTCTGTGACTTCACACACATCCATTCTGACTTCACACACCTCCATTCTATGACTTCACACACCTGCATTCTATGACTTCACACACCTCCATTCTTTGACTTCACACACCTAAATCTGAGTTGACACACCTCCATTCTGTGACTTCACACACCTCCATTCTGACTTCACACAGCTCCATTCTATGACTTTGCACACCTCCATTCTTTGACGTCACACACTTCCATTCTATGACTTCACACACCTATATTATTACATTACAAACATCCATTCTATAACTTCACACACCTCCATTCTATGACTTTACACACCTCCATTCTGTGACTTCACATACCTCCATTCTATGACTTCACACACCTCCATTCTGTCACTTCACACACCTCCATTCTATGACTTCACACACTTCCATTCTGTGACTTCACACACCTCCATTCTATGACTTCACACACTTCCATTCTGTGACTTCACACACCTCCATTCTATGACTTCACACACCTCCATTCTGAATTCACACAGCTCCATTCTGTGACTTCACAAAACTCCAATCTATGATTTCACACACCTCCATACTATGACTTCACACAACTCCATCTATGACTTTACACACCTCCATTCTGACTTCACACATCTCCATTCTATGACTTCACAGAACTGGAGTCTGTGACTTCACTCACCTGCACTGTATGACTTCATACTGCTCCATTCTATGACTTCCCACACGTTCTTTCTATGACTTCACCCACCTCCAATCTATGACTACACACCTTCATTCTGACTTCACACACCTCCATTCTGTGACTTCACACACCTCCATTCTATGACTTCACACACCTTCATTTTTACTTCAGAAACATCCATTCTATGACTTCACACACCTCCATTCTATGACTTCACAAACCTCCATTCGGTGACTTCACACATCTCCAGTCTGACTTCATACACCTCCATTATATGACTTCACACACTTCCATTCTATGACTTCACACACCTCCATTCTGTGACTTCACAAACCTCCATTCTGAGTCACACACCTCCATTCTGTGACTTCACACACCTCCATTCTGTGACTTCACACACCTCCATTGTGTGACTTCACACACTTCCATTCTATGACTTCACACACCTCCATTTTATGACTTCACACATCTCCATTCTGTGACTTCACACACCTCCATTCTATGTCCTCACACACCCTCACTCTATGATTTCACACACCTCCATTCTATGACTTCACACATCCATTTTGAATTCACACACCTCCAATATATGACTTCAAACACGTCAATTCTGTAACTACATACACCTCCATTGTATGACTTAATACCGTCCATTCTGTGACCTCACACACCTCCATTCTATGACTTCACACACTTCCATTCTATGACTTCACACACCTACATTCTGTGACTTTACACACCTCCATTCTGAGTTCACACACCGCCATTCTGTGACATCACACACCTCCATTCTGTGACTTCCCACACCTCCATTCTGTGACTTCACACACCTCCATTCTATGACTTCACACAATTCCATTCTATGATTTCACCCACCTCCATTCTATGACTTCACACCTCCATTCTGACTTCACACACCTCCATTCTGTGACTTCACACAATTCCATTTTATGACTTCACACACCTCCATTCTATGACTTCACACACCTTCATTCTATGACTTCCCACACCTGCATTCTGACTTCACACACCTCCATTCTAGGACTTCACACATCTTCTTTCTGTAACTTCCCACACTTCCAATGTTTGACTTCACAAACCTCCATTCCATGACTTCACACACCTCCATTCTATGAGTTCACACACCTCCATTATTTGACTTCACACCTCCATTTTGACTTCACACACCTACATTCTGTGACTTCACACACCTCCATTTGTGACTTCACACACCACCATTTTGATTTCACACACCTCCGTTCTGTGACTTCACACACATCTATTTTTTGACTTCACACACCTCCGTTTTGACTGCACACACTTCAATTCTGTGACTTCACACACCACCCTTGTTTGACTTCACACACCTCCATTCTTTGACTTCACACACCTCCATTCCACGACTTCACACACCTCCATTCTATTAGTTCACACACATCCATTCTATGAGTTCACACACCACAATTTTGTCTTCACACACCTCCATTCTATGACTTCGCAAACCTCCATTCTGTGGCTTCACACACCTCCATTCGGAGTTCACCCACCACCATTCGGTGACTTCACACACCTCCATTCTGACTTCACACACCTCATTTCTATGATTTCACAAACTTCCATTCTATGACTTCACACACCTCCATTCTGTGACTTCACACACCTCAATTCTGTGACTTCACACACCTCCATTCTATGACTTCACACACCTCCATTCTATGATTTCACACATCCATTTTGACTTCACACACCTAAAATATATGACTTTATACCCGTCTATTCTGTGACTTCACACAACTCCATTCTATGACTTCACACACCTCCATTCTGTGATTTCATCCACCTCCATTCTGTGACTTCACACACCTCCATTCTCGACCTCACACCCCTCCAATTTGACTTCACATACCTCCATTCTATGACTTCACAAACCTCCATTCTGTGACTTCACATACCACCATTCTATGACTTCATACACCTCCATTCTGTGACTTCACACACCTCCATTCTATGACTTCAGACACTTCCATTGTGACGTCACACACCTCCATTCTATGAGTTCACACACCTCCATTCTGACTTCACACACCTCCATTATATTAGTTCACACACGTCTATTCTGAATTCACACAGCTGAATTCTGTGACTTCACAAAACTCCATTTTATGATTTCACACACCTCCATACTATGACTTCACACAACTCCATCTATGACTTCACACACCTCCATTCTGACTTCACACACCTCTATTCTATGACTTCGCACACCTCAATTCTGACATCACACACCTCCATTCTATGACTTCACAGACCTCGAATCTGTGACTTCACTCACCTGCACTGGATGACTTCACACTCATCCATTCTATGACTTCCCACACCTCCTTTCTATGACTTCACCCACCTCCAATCTATGACTACACACCTCCATTCTGACTTCACACACCTCCATTCTGTGACTTCACACACCTCCATTCTATGACTTCACACACCTTAATTTTTCCTTCAGAAACATCCATTCTATGACCTCACACACCTCCATTCTATGACTTCACAAACCTCCATTCTGTGACTTCACACACCTCCATTCTGAGTTCACACAACTCCATTCGGTGACTTCACACATCTCCATTCTGACTTCACACACCTCCATTCTATGACTTCACACACTTCCATTCTAGGACTTCATACACCTCCATTCTGTGACTTCACAAACCTCCATTCTGAGTTCACACACCTCCATTCTGTGACTTCCCACACCTCCATTCTGTGACTTCACACCCCTCCATTGTGTGACTTCACACACTTCCATTCTATGACTTCACACACCTCAATTTTTTAACTTCACACACCTCCATTCTGTGACTTCACACACCTCCATTCTATGACTTCACAAACCCTCCTTCTATGATTTCACACACCTCCATTCTATGACTGCACACATCCATTTTGACTTCACACACCTCTAATATATGACTTCAAACACCTCAATTCTGTGACTTCACACACTTCCATTCTATGACTTCACACAGTTACATTCTATGATTTCACATACCTCCATGCTATGACTTCACACACCTCCATTCTGTGACTTCACACACCTTCATTCTGAGTTCACAGACCTCCATTCTGTGACTTCACAAACCTCCATTCTATGATTTCACACACCTTCATTCTATGACTTCACACACCTCCATTTTATGACGTCACACACCTCAATTTTGACTTCTCACACCTCCATTCTGTGACTTCACACACCTCCATTCTATGACTTGACACGCTTCCATTGTGACGTCACACACCTCCATTCTGACTTCACACACCTCCATTCTATGACTTCACAGACCTCGAATATGTGACTTCACTCACCTCCACACTATGACTTCACACTCCTCCATTCTATGACTTCCCACACCTCCTTTCCATGACTTCACCCACCTCCATTTTGAGTTCACACACCTCCATTCGGTGACTTCACACACCTCTATTCTATGACCTCACACACCCTCATTCTATGATTTCACACACCTTCATTCTATGACTTCACACATCCATTTTTACTTCACACACCACCAATATATGACTTCAAACACCTCAATTCTGTGACTTCACACACCTCCATTCTATGCCTTCATACCCTACATTCTGTGACTCCACACACCTCCATTCTATGACTTCACACACTTCCATTCTATGACTTCACACACCTCCATTCTGTGACTTTACACACCTCCATTCTGAGTTCACACACCTCCATTCTGTGACGTCACACACCTCCATTCTGTGACTTCACACACATCCATTCTATGATTTCACACACCTCCATTCTGTGACTTCACCCACCTCCATTCTATGACTTCATACCTCCATTCTGATTTCACACACCTCCATTCTGTGACTTCACACACCTTCATTCTTACTTCACAAACATACATTCTATGACTTCACACACCTCCATTCTATGACTTCACACACCTCCATTCTTTGACTTCACACACCTCCATTCTGTGTTCACACACCTCAATTCTGTGACTTCACACACCTCCATTCTGACTTCATACACCTCCATTCTGACTTCACACACCTGCATTCTATGACTTCACACACCTCCATACTTTGACTTCACACACCTAAATTCTGAGATGACACACCTCCATTCTGTGACTTCACACACCTCCATTCTGACTTCACACAGCTCCATTCTATGACTTTGCACACCTCCATTCTTTGACGTCACACACCTCCATTCTATGACTTCACACAACTATATTCTTACTTTACAAACATCCATTCTATAACTTCACACACCTTCATTTTATGACTTTACACACCTCCATTCTGAGACTTCACATATCTCCATTCTATGACTTCACACACCTCCATTCTGTGACTTCACACACCTCCATTCTATGACTTCATACACTTCCATTCTGTGACTTCACACACCTCCATTCTATGAGTTCACACACCTCCATTCTGACTTCACACACCTCCATTCTATGACTTAATACCGTCCATTCTGTGACCTCACACACCTCCATTCTATGACTTCACACACTTCCATTCTATGACTTCACACATCTACATTCTGTGACTTTACACACCTCCATTCTGAGTTCACACACCGCCATTCTGTGACATCACACACCTCCATTCTGTGACTTCCCACACCTCCATTCTGTGACTTCACACACCTCCATTCTATGACTTCACACAATTCCATTCTATGATTTCACCCACCTCCATTCTATGACTTCACACCTCCATTCTGACTTCACACACCTCCATTCTATGACTTCTCAAACCTCTATTCTGACTTCACACACCTCCATTCTGTGACTTCACACACCTCCATTCAATTACTTCACACACCTACATTCTTTGACTTCACACACCTCCAATCTGACATCACACACCTCCATTCTATGATTTCACAGACCTCGAATCTGTGACTTCACTCACCTGCACTCTATGACTTCACACTCCTCCGATCTATGACTACACAAATTTATTCTGACTTCACACACCTCCATACTGTGACTTCACACACCTCCATTCTATGACTTCACACACCTCCATTCTATGACTTTACACACCTCCATTCTATGACTTCACACACCTCCATTCTGAATTCACACACCTCCATACTGTGACTTCACAAAACTCCATTCTATGATTTCACACACCTCCATACTATGACTTCACACAACTTCATCTATGACTTCACAAACCTCCATTCTGACTTCACACACCTCCATTCTATGACTTTACACACCTCCATTCTGTGACTTCACATACCTCCATTCTATGATTTCACACACCACCATTCTGTCACTTCACACACCTCCATTATATGACTTCACACACTTCCATTCTGTGACTTCACACACCTCCATTCTATGAGTTCACACACCTCCATTCTGACTTCACACACCTCCATTCTATGACTTCACACACCTCCATTCTGAATTCACACAGCTCCATTCTGTGACTTCACAAAACTCCATTCTATGATTTCACACACCTCCATACTATGACTTCACACAACTCCTTCTATGACTTCACAAACCTCCATTCTGACTTCACACACCTCCATTCTATGACTTCACAGACCTCGAATCTGTGACTTCACTCACCTGCACTGTATGACTTCATACCCCTCCAATCTATGAATTCCCACACCTTCTTTCTATGACTTCACCCACCTCCAATCTATGACTACACACCTTCATTCTGACTTCACACACCTCCATTCTGTGACTTCACACACCTCCATTCTATGACTTCACACACCTTCATTTTTACTTCAGAAACATCCATTCTATGACTTCACACACCTCCATTCTGTGACTTCACACACCTTCATTCTGACTTCACAGACCTCCATTCTGTGACTTCACAAACCTCCATTCTATGATTTCACACACCTCCATTCTATGACTTCACACACCTCCATTTTATGACGTCACACACCTCAATTTTGACTTCTCACACCTCCATTCTGTGACTTCACACACCTCCATTCTATGACTTGACACGCTTCCATTGTGACGTCACACACCTCCATTCTGACTTCACACACCTCCATTCTATGACTTCACAGACCTCGAATATGTGACTTCACTCACCTCCACTCTATGACTTCACACTCCTCCATTCTATGACTTCCCACACCTCCTTTCCATGACTTCACCCACCTCCATTTTGAGTTCACACACCTCCATTCGGTGACTTCACACACCTCTATTCTATGACCTCACACACCCTCATTCTATGATTTCACACACCTTCATTCTATGACTTCACACATCCATTTTTACTTCACACACCACCAATATATGACTTCAAACACCTCAATTCTGTGACTTCACACACCTCCATTCTATGCCTTCATACCCTACATTCTGTGACTCCACACACCTCCATTCTATGACTTCACACACTTCCATTCTATGACTTCACACACCTCCATTCTGTGACTTTACACACCTCCATTCTGAGTTCACACACCTCCATTCTGTGACGTCACACACCTCCATTCTGTGACTTCACACACATCCATTCTATGATTTCACACACCTCCATTCTGTGACTTCACCCACCTCCATTCTATGACTTCATACCTCCATTCTGATTTCACACACCTCCATTCTGTGACTTCACACACCTTCATTCTTACTTCACAAACATACATTCTATGACTTCACACACCTCCATTCTATGACTTCACACACCTCCATTCTTTGACTTCACACACCTCCATTCTGTGTTCACACACCTCAATTCTGTGACTTCACACACCTCCATTCTGACTTCATACACCTCCATTCTGACTTCACACACCTGCATTCTATGACTTCACACACCTCCATACTTTGACTTCACACACCTAAATTCTGAGATGACACACCTCCATTCTGTGACTTCACACACCTCCATTCTGACTTCACACAGCTCCATTCTATGACTTTGCACACCTCCATTCTTTGACGTCACACACCTCCATTCTATGACTTCACACAACTATATTCTTACTTTACAAACATCCATTCTATAACTTCACACACCTTCATTTTATGACTTTACACACCTCCATTCTGAGACTTCACATATCTCCATTATATGACTTCACACACCTCCATTCTGTGACTTCACACACCTCCATTCTATGACTTCATACACTTCCATTCTGTGACTTCACACACCTCCATTCTATGAGTTCACACACCTCCATTCTGACTTCACACACCTCCATTCTATGACTTAATACCGTCCATTCTGTGACCTCACACACCTCCATTCTATGACTTCACACACTTCCATTCTATGACTTCACACACCTACATTCTGTGACTTTACACACCTCCATTCTGAGTTCACACACCGCCATTCTGTGACATCACACACCTCCATTCTGTGACTTCCCACACCTCCATTCTGTGACTTCACACACCTCCATTCTATGACTTCACACAATTCCATTCTATGATTTCACCCACCTCCATTCTATGACTTCACACCTCCATTCTGACTTCACACACCTCCATTCTATGACTTCTCAAACCTCTATTCTGACTTCACACACCTCCATTCTGTGACTTCACACACCTCCATTCAATTACTTCACACACCTACATTCTTTGACTTCACACACCTCCAATCTGACATCACACACCTCCATTCTATGATTTCACAGACCTCGAATCTGTGACTTCACTCACCTGCACTCTATGACTTCACACTCCTCCGATCTATGACTACACACATTTATTCTGACTTCACACACCTCCATACTGTGACTTCACACACCTCCATTCTATGACTTCACACACCTCCATTCTATGACTTTACACACCTCCATTCTATGACTTCACACACCTCCATTCTGAATTCACACACCTCCATACTGTGACTTCACAAAACTCCATTCTATGATTTCACACACCTCCATACTATGACTTCACACAACTTCATCTATGACTTCACAAACCTCCATTCTGACTTCACACACCTCCATTCTATGACTTTACACACCTCCATTCTGTGACTTCACATACCTCCATTCTATGATTTCACACACCACCATTCTGTCACTTCACACACCTCCATTATATGACTTCACACACTTCCATTCTGTGACTTCACACACCTCCATTCTATGAGTTCACACACCTCCATTCTGACTTCACACACCTCCATTCTATGACTTCACACACCTCCATTCTGAATTCACACAGCTCCATTCTGTGACTTCACAAAACTCCATTCTATGATTTCACACACCTCCATACTATGACTTCACACAACTCCTTCTATGACTTCACAAACCTCCATTCTGACTTCACACACCTCCATTCTATGACTTCACAGACCTCGAATCTGTGACTTCACTCACCTGCACTGTATGACTTCATACCCCTCCATTCTATGAATTCCCACACCTTCTTTCTATGACTTCACCCACCTCCAATCTATGACTACACACCTTCATTCTGACTTCACACACCTCCATTCTGTGACTTCACACACCTCCATTCTATGACTTCACACACCTTCATTTTTACTTCAGAAACATCCATTCTATGACTTCACACACCTCCATTCTATGACTTCACAAACCTCCATTCGGTGACTTCACACATCTCCATTCTGACTTCACACACCTCCATTCTATGACTTCACACACTTCCATTCTATGACTTCACACACCTCCATTCTGTGACTTCACACACCTTCATTCTGAGTCACACACCTCCATTCTGTGACTTCACACACCTCCATTCTGTGACTTCACACACCTCCATTGTGTGACTTCACACACTTCCATTCTATGACTTCACACACCTCCATTTTATGACTTCACACATCTCCATTCTGTGACTTCACACACCTCCATTCTATGACCTCACACACCCTCACTCTATGATTTCACACACCTCCATTCTATGAGTTCACACATCCATTTTGAATTCACACACCTCCAATATATGACTTCAAACACGTCAATTCTGTAACTTCACACACCTCCATTCTATGACTTAATACCGTCCATTCTGTGACCTCACACACCTCCATTCTATGACTTCACACACTTCCATTCTATGACTTCACACACCTACATTCTGTGACTTTACACACCTCCATTCTGAGTTCACACACCGCCATTCTGTGACATCACACACCTCCATTCTGTGACTTCCCACACCTCCATTCTGTGACTTCACACACCTCCATTCTATGACTTCACACAATTCCATTCTATGATTTCACCCACCTCCATTCTATGACTTCACACCTCCATTCTGACTTCACACACCTCCATTCTATGACTTCTCAAACCTCTATTCTGACTTCACACACCTCCATTCTGTGACTTCACACACCTCCATTCAATTACTTCACACACCTACATTCTTTGACTTCACACACCTCCAATCTGACATCACACACCTCCATTCTATGATTTCACAGACCTCGAATCTGTGACTTCACTCACCTGCACTCTATGACTTCACACTCCTCCGATCTATGACTACACACATTTATTCTGACTTCACACACCTCCATACTGTGACTTCACACACCTCCATTCTATGACTACACACACCTCCATTCTATGACTTTACACACCTCCATTCTATGACTTCACACACCTCCATTCTTTGACTTCATACACCTAAATTCTGAGTTGACACACCTCCATTATATGACTTCACAGACCTCCATTCTGACTTCACACAGCTCCATTCTATGACTTCACACATCTCCATTCTTTGACGTCACACACCTACATTCTATGACTTCACACACCTTCATTCTTACTTTACAAACATCCATTCTTAAACTTCATACACCTCAATTCTATGACTTTACACACCTCCTTTCTGTCACTTCACATACCTCCATTCTATGACTTCACACACTTCCATTCTGTGACTTCACACACCTCCATTCTGTGACTTCACACACCTCCATTCTGTGACTTCACACACCTCCATTCTGTGACTTCACACACCTTCATTCTTACTTCACAAACATACATTCTATGACTTCACACACCTCCATTCTATGACTTCACACACCTCCATTCTGTGTTCACACACCTCAATTCTGTGACTTCACACACCTCCATTCTGACTTCATACACCTCCTTTCTCTGACTTCACACACCGGCATTCTATGACTTCACACACCTCCATACTTTGACTTCACACACCTAAATTCTGAGTTGACACACCTCCATTCTGTGACTTCACACACCTCCATTCTGTGACTTCACACACCTCCATTCTGTGACTTCACACACCTTCATTCTTACTTCACAAACATACATTCTATGACTTCACACACCTCCATTCTATGATTTCATACCTCCATTCTGATTTCACACACCTCCATTCGGTGACTTCACACACCTCCATTCTGACTTCACACAGCTCCATTCTATGACTTGGCACACCTCCATTCTTTGACGTCACACACCTCCATTCTATGACTTCACACAACTATATTCTTACTTTACAAACATCCATTCTTTAACTTCACACACCTTCATTTTATGACTTTACACACCTCCATTCTGAGACTTCACATATCTCCATTCTATGACTTCACACACCTCCATTCTCTGACTTCACACACCTCCATTCTATGACTTCATATACTTCCATTCTGTGACTTCACACACCTCTATTCTATGAGTTCACACACCTCAATTCTGACTTCACACACCTCCATTCTATGACTTCACACACCTCCATTCTGAATTCACACAGCTCCATTCTGTGACTTCACAAAACTCCATTCTATGATTTCACACACCTCCATACTATGACTTCACACAACTTCATCTATGACTTCATACACCTCCATTCTGACTTCACACACCTCTATTCTATGACTTCGCACACCTCCATTCTGACATCACACAACTCCATTCTATGACTTCACAGACCTCGAATCTGTGACTTCACTCACCTGCACTCGATGACTTCACACACCTCCATTCTATGACTTCCCACACCTCCTTTCTATGACTTCACCCACCTTCAATCTATGACTACACACCTCCATTCTGACTTCACACACCTCCATTCTGTGACTTCACACACCTCCATTCTATGACTTCACACACCTTAATTTTTCCTTCAGAAACATCCATTCTATGACCTCACACACCTCCATTCTATGACTTCACAAACCTCCATTCTGTGACTTCACACACCTCCATTCTGAGTTCACACAACTCCATTCGGTGACTTCACACATCTCCATTCTGACTTCACACACCTCCATTCTATGACTTCACACACTTACATTCTAGGACTTCATACACCTCCATTCTGTGACTTCACAATCCTCAATTCTGAGTTCACACACCTCCATTCTGTGACTTCCCACACCTCCATTCTGTGACTTCACACCCCTCCATTGTGTGACTTCACACACTTCCATTCTATGACTTCACACACCTCCATTTTATAACTTCACACACCTCCATTCTGTGACTTCACACACCTCCATTCTATGACCTCACAAACCCTCATTCTATGATTTCACACACCTCCATTCTATGACTTCACACATCCATTTTGACTTCACACACCTCTAATATATGACTTCAAACACCTCAATTCTGTGACTTCACACACCTCCATTCTATGACTTCACACACTAACATTCTATGATTTCACATACCTCCATGCTATGACTTCACACACCTCCATTCTGTGACTTCACACACCTTCATTCTGAGTTCACAGACCTCCATTCTGTGACTTCACAAACCTCCATTCTATGATTTCACACACCTCCATTCTATGACTTCACACACCTCCATTTTATGACGTCACACACCTCAATTTTGATTTCTCACACCTCCATTCTGTGACTTCACACACCTCCATTCTATGACTTGACACACTTCCATTGTGACGTCACACACCTCCATTCTATGAGTTCACACACCTCCATTCTATGACTTCACACACCTCCATTCTGACTTCACACACCTCCATTCTATGACTTCACAGACCTCGAATATGTGACTTCACTCACCTCCACTCTATGACTTCACACTCCTTCATTCTATGACTTCCTACACCTCCTTTCCATGACTTCACCCACCTCCATTTTGAGTTCACACACCTCCATTCGGTGACTTCACACACCTCTATTCTATGACCTCACACACCCTCATTCTATGATTTCACACACCTCCATTCTATGACTTCACACATCCATTTTTACTTCACACACCACCAATATATGACTTCAAACACCTCAATTCTGTGACTTCACACACCTCCATTCTATGCCTTCATACCCTCCATTCTGTGACTCCACACACCTCCATTCTATGACTTCGCACACTTCCATTCTATGACTTCACACACCTCCATTCTGATTTCACACACCTCCATTCTGAGTTCACACACCTCCATTCTGTGACGTCACACACCTCCATTCTGTGACTTCACACACATCCATTCTCTGATTTCACACACCTCCATTCTGTGACTTCACCCACCTCCATTCTATGACTTCATACCTCCATTCTGATTTCACACACCTCCATTCTGTGACTTCACACACCTCCATTCTATGACTTCACACATCCATTTTTACGTCACACACCACCAATATATGTCTTCAAACACCTCAATTCTGTGACTTCACACACCTCCATTCTATGCCTTCATACCCTCCATTCTGTGACTCCACACACCTCCATTCTATGACTTCACAAACTTCCATTCTATGACTTCACACACCTCCATTCTGTGACTTTACACACCTCCATTCTGAGTTCACACACCTCCATTCTGTGATGTCACACACCTCCATTCTGTGACGTCACACACCTCCATTCTATGACTTCACACACCTCCATTCTATGACTTCACACACCTCCATTCTGTGACTTCACACACCTCCATTCTGTGACTTCACACACCTTCATTCTTACTTCACAAACATACATTCTATGACTTCACACACCTCCATTCTATGACTTCACACACGTCCATTCTTTGACTTCACACACCTCCATTCTGTGTTCACACACCTCAATTCTGTGACTTCACACACCTCCATTCTACCTCATACACCTCCATTCTATGACTTCACAAACCTAAATTCTGAGTTGACACACCTCCATTCTGTGACTTCACACACCTCCATTCTGACTTCACACAGCTCCATTCTATGACTTGGCACACCTCCATTCTTTGACGTCACACACCTCCATTCTATGACTTCACACAACTATATTCTTACTTTACAAACATCCATTCTATAACTTCACACACCTTCATTTTATGACTTTACACACCTCCATTCTGAGACTTCACATATCTCCATTCTATGACTTCACACACCTCCTTTCTGTGACTTCACACACCTCCATTCTATGACTTCATACACTTCCATTCTGTGACTTCACACACCTCCATTCTATGAGTTCACACACCTCCATTCTGACTTCACACACCTCCATTCTATGACTTCACACACCTCCATTCTGAATTCACACAGCTCCATTCTGTGACTTCACAAAACTCCATTCTATGATTTCACACACCTCCATACTATGACTTCACACAACTTCATCTATGACTTCACACACCTCCATTCTGACTTCACACACCTCTATTCTATGACTTCATATCGTCCATTCTGTGACTTCACACACCTCCATTCTATGACTTCACACACTTCCATTCTATGACTTCACACACCTACATTCTGTGACTTTACACACCTCCATTCTATGACTTCATATCGTCCATTCTGTGACTTCACACACCTCCATTCTATGACTTCATATCGTCCATTCTGTGACTTCACACACCTCCATTCTATGACTTCACACACTTCCATTCTATGACTTCACACACCTACATTCTGTGACTTTACACACCTCCATTCTGAGTTCACACACCTCCTTTCTGTGACGTCACTCACCTCCATTCTGTGACTTCCCACACCTCCATTCTGTGACTTCACACACCTCCATTCTGTGACTTCACACATCTCTATTCTGACTTCACACACCTCCATTCTATGACTTCATACACCTCCATTCTGACTTCACACACCTCCATTCTATGACTTCTCAAACCTCTATTCTGACTTCACACACCTCCATTCTGTGACTTCACACACCTCCATTCGATTACTTCACACACCTACATTCTTTGACTTCACACACCTCCAATCTGACATCACACACCTCCATTCTATGATTTCACAGACCTCGAATCTGTGACTTCACTCACCTGCACTCTATGACTTCACACTCCTCCAATCTATGACTACACACATATATTCTGACTTCACACACCTCTATACTGTGTCTTCACACACCTCCATTCTATGACTTCACACACCTCCATTCTATGACTTCACACACCTCCATTCTTTGACTTCATACACCTAAATTCTGAGTTGACACACCTCCATTATTTGACTTCACACACCTCCATTCTGACTTCACACAGCTCCATTCTATGACTTCACACATCTCCATTCTTTGACGTCACACACCTACATTCTATGACTTCACACACCTTCATTCTTTCTTTACAAACATCCATTCTAAAACTTCACACACCTCAATTCTATGACTTTACACACCTCCATTCTGTCACTTCACATACCTCCATTCTATGACTTCACAAACTTCCATTGTGACGTCACACACCTCTGTTCTAAGAGTTCACACACCTCCATTCTGACTTCACACACCTCCGTTCTATGACTTCACACACTGAATTCACACAGCTCCATTTGTGACTTCACACAGCTCCATCTATGACTTCACACACCTCCATTCTGACTTCACACACCTCTATTGTATGACTTCGCACACCTCCATTCTGACATCACACACCTCCATTCTATGAATTCACAGACCTCGAATCTGTGACTTCACTCACCTGCACTCTCTGACTTCACACTCCTCCATTCTATGACTTTCCACACCTCCTTTCTATGACTTCACCCACCTCCAATCTATGACTACACACCTCCATTCTGACTTCACACACCTCCATTCTGTGACTTCACACACCTCCATTATATGACTTCACACACCTTCATTTTTACTTCAGAAACATCCATTCTATGAGTTCACACACCTCCATTCTATGACTTCACAAACTTCCATTCTGTGACTTCACACATGCATTTTGACTTCACACAGCTCAAATATATGACTTCAAACACCTCAATTCTGTGACTTCACAAAGCTCCATTCTATGACTTCACACACTTCCACTCTATGACTTCACACACCTCCATTCTGTGACTTTACACACCTCCATTGTGAGTTCACACACCTCCTTTCTGTGACGGAACTCACCTCCATTCTGTGACTTCCTACACCTCCATTCTGTGACTTCACAGACCTCCATTCTATGACTTCACACACCTCTATTCTGACTTCACACACTTCCATTCTATGACTTCGCACACCTCTATTCTGACTTCACACACCTCCATTCTGTGACTTCACACACCTCCATTCAATGACTTCACACACCTACATTCTTTGACTTCACACACCTTCAATCTGACATCACACACCTCCATTCTATGATTTCACAGACCTCCATTCTGTAACTTTACACACCTCCAATCTGACTTCACACACTTCCATTCTATGACTTCACACACCTCCATTCTGTGACTTTACACACCTCCATTGTGAGTTCACTCACCTCCTTTCTGTGATTCACTCACCTGCACTCTATGACTTCACACTACTCCATTCTATGACTTCCCACACATCCTTTCTATGACTTCACCCACCTCCAATCTATGACAACACACCTCCATTCTGACTTCACACACCTCCATTCTGTGACTTCAAACACCTCCATTCTATGACTTCACACACCTCCATTCTATGATTTCACACACCTTCATTCATACTTCAGAAACATCCATTCTATGACTTCACACACCTCCATTCTAGGACTTCATAAACCTCCTTTCTGTGACTACGCACACCTCCATTCTCAGTTCACACAACTCCATTCTGTGACTTCACACACCTCCATTCTGTGACTTCACAAACCTCCATTCTGTGAATTCACACACTTCCCTTCTATGACTTCACACACCTCCATTCTATGACTTCACACACCTCCATTCTGTGCCTTCACAATCCTCCATTCTATGACCTCACACACCCTCATTCTATGATTTTACACACGTCCATTCTATGACTTCACACATCCATTTTGACTTCACACACCTCCAATATATGACTTCAAACACCTCAATTCTGTGACTTCACACACCTCCATCCTATGACTTCAAACCGTCCATTCTGTGACTTCACACACCTCCATTCTATGACTTCACACACCTCCATTCTGTGACTTCACACACCTCCATTCTGTGACTTCACACACTTCCATTCTATGACTTCACACACCTCCATTCTTTGACTTTCCACACCTCCTTTCTATGACTTCACCCAACTCCATTCTATGACTTCACACACCTCCATTGTGACTACACACACTACCGTGCTATGAGTTCACACACCTCCATTCTGACTTCACACACCTCCATTCTATGACTTCACACACCTCCATTCTTTGACTTTCCACACCTCCTTTCTATGACTTCACCCAACTCCATTCTATGACTTCACACACCTCCATTCTGTGACTTTACACACCTCCATTCTGGGTTCACACACCTCCATTCTGTGACTTCACACTCCTGTAATCTGTGACTTCCCACACCTCCATTCTGTGACTTCACTCACCTCCATTCTATGACTTCACACATCTTAATTCCTACTTCACAAACACCCATTCTATGACTTCACACACCTCCATTCTATGACTTCACACACCTCCATTCTGTGACTTCACACACTTCCATTCTATGACTTCACACACCTCCATTCTGACTTCACACAGCTCCATTCTATGACTTCACAAAACTAAATTCTTTGACATCACACACCTCCATTCTATGACTTCACACACCTTCATTCTTACTTTACAAACATCCATTCTATATCTTCACACACCTCCATCCTATGACTTTACACACCTCCATTCTGTGACTTCACATACCTCCATTCTATGACTTCACAAACCTCCATTCTGTGACTTCACACACCTCCATTCTATGACCTAACACACTTCCATTGTTACGTCACACACCTCCATTCTATGAGTTCACACACCTCCATTCTGACTTCACACACCTCCATTCTATGACTTCACAAACCTCCATTCTGAGTTCACAGACCTCCATTCTGTGGCTTCACACACCTCCATTCAATGACTTCACACACCTACATTCTTTGACTTCACACACCTCCAATCTGACATCACACACCTCCATTCTATGATTTCACAGACCTCGAATCTGTGACTTCACTCACCTGCACTCTATGACTTCACACTCCTCCATTCTATGACTTCCCACACGTCCTTTTTATGAATTCACCCACTTCCAGTCTATGACTACTCACCTCCATTCTGACTTCACACACCTCCATTCTGTGACTTCACACACCCCCATTCTATAACTTCACACACCTACATTCTATGACTTCACACACCTCCATTCTATGACTTCACACACCTCTGTTCTTTGACTTCACACACCTAAGTTCTGAGTTGACACACCTCCATTCTGTGACTTCACACACCTCCATTCTGACTTCACACAGCTCCATTCTATGACTTCACAAAACTAAATTCTTTGACATCACACACCCCATTATATGACTTCACACACCTTCATTCTTACTTTACGAACATCCTTTCTATGTCTTCACACACCTCCGTTCTATGACTTTACACACCTCCATTATGTGACTTCACATACCTCCATTCTATGACTTCACACACCTCAATTCTGTGACTTCACACACTTCCATTCTATGACTTCACACACTTCCATTGTGACGTCACACACCTCCATTCTATGAGTTCACAAACCTGCATTCTGACTTCACACACCTCCATTCTATGAGTTCACACACCTCCATTCTGAATTCACATACCTCCATTCTGTGACTTCACACACCTCCATTCTATGACTTCACACACCTCCATTCTATGACTTCACACACCTTCATTCTTACTTCAGAAACATCCATTCTATGACTTCACACACTTCCATTCTATGACTTCACAAACCTCCATTCTGTGACTTCACACACCTCCATTCTGACTTCACACACATCCATTCTATGACTTCACACACTTCCATTCTATGACTTCACACACTTCCATTCTCTGACTTCACACACCTCCATTCTGAGTTCACACACCTCTATTCTGTGATTTCACACACCTCCATTCTGTGACTTCACACACCTCCTTCTGTGACTTCACACACTTCCATTCTATGACTTCACACACGTTCATTCTATGATTTCACACACCTCCATTCTGTGACTTCACAAACCTCCATTCTATGACCTCACATACCCTCATTCTATGATTTCACACACCTCCATTCTATGATTTAACACACTTCCATTCTATGTCTTCACACACCTACATTCTGTGACTTTACACACCTCCATTCTGAGTTCACACACCTCCATTCTGTGACGTCACTCACCTCCATTCTGTGACTTCCCACACCTCCATTCTGTGACTTCACACACCTCCATTCTGTGACTTTACACACCTCTATTCTGACTTCACACACCTCCACTCTATGACTTCATACACCTCCATTCTGACTTCACACACCTCCATTCTATGACTACTCAAACCTCTATTCTGACCACACACCTCCATTCTGTGACTTCACACACCTCCATTCAATTACTTCACACACATACATTCTTTGACTTCACACACCTCCAATCTGACATCACACATCTCCATTCTATGATTTCACAGACCTCGAATCTGTGACTTCACTCACCTGCACTCTATGACTTCACACTCCTCCAATCTATGACTACACACATTTATTCTGACTTCACACACCTCCATACTGTGACTTCACACACCTCCATTCTATGACTTCACACACCTCCATTCTATGACTTCACACACCTCCATTCTATGACTTCACACACCTCCATTCTTTGACTTCATACACCTAAATTCTGAGTTGACACACCTCCATTATTTGACTTCACACACCTCCATTCTGACTTCACACAGCTCCATTCTATGACTTCACACATCTCCATTCTTTGACGTCACACACCTACATTCTATGACTTCACACACCTTCATTCTTTCTTTACAAACATCCATTCTAAAACTTCACACACCTCAATTCTATGACTTTACACACCTCCATTCTGTCACTTCACATACCTCCATTCTATGACTTCACACACTTCCATTGTGACGTCACACACCTCCGTTCTAAGAGTTCACACACCTCCATTCTGACTTCACACACCTCCGTTCTATGACTTCACACACCTCCATTCTGAATTCACACAGCTCCATTTGTGACTTCACACATCTCCATCTATGACTTCACACACCTTCATTCTGGCTTCACACACCTCTATTGTATGACTTCGCACACCTCCATTCTGACATCACACACCTCCATTCTATGAATTCACAGACCTCGAATCTGTGACTTCACTCACCTGCACTCTCTGACTTCACACTCCTCCATTCTATGACTTTCCACACCTCCTTTCTATGACTTCACCCACCTCCAATCTATGACTACACACCTCCATTCTGACTTCACACACCTCCATTCTGTGACTTCACACACCTCCATTCTATGACTTCACACACCTTCATTCTTACTTCAGAAACATCCATTCTATGACTTCACACACCTCCATTTTGACTTCACACACCTGCATTCTATGACTTCACACACCTTCATTCTTACTTCAGAAACATCCATTCTATGACTTCACACACCTCCATTCTAGGACTTCACACACTTCCATTCTATTACTTCACACACCTCCATTCTGAGTTCACACACCTCCATTCTGTGACTTCACACACCTCCATTCTGACTTCACACACCTCCATTGTATGACTTCACAAACTTCCATTGTGACGTCACACACCTCCATTCTATGAGTTCACAAACCTCCATTCTATGACTTCACACACCTCCATTCTGACTTCACACACCTCTATTCTATGACTTCGAACACCTACATTCTGACTTCACACACCTCCATTCTATGACTTCACAGACCTCGAATCTTTGACTTCACTCACCTCCACTCTATGACTTCACACTTCTCCATTCTATGACTTCCCACACCTAATTTCTGTGACTTCACCCACCTCCATTCTATGACTTCACACCTCCATTCTGACTACACACACCTCCATTCTATGACTTCACACACCTCCATTCTGACTTCACACACCTCCATTCTGTGACTTCACACACCTCATTCTATGATTTCACACACCTCCATTCTGTGACTTCACAAACCTCCATTCTATGACTTCACCCACCTCCATTCTATGACTTCACACATCCATTTTGAATTCACACCCCTCCAATATATGACTTCAAACACCTCAATTCTGTAACTTCACACACCTCCATTCTATGACTTCATATCGTCCATTCTGTGACTTCACACACCTCCATTCTATGACTTCACACACTTCCATTCTATGACTTCACACACCTCCATTCTGTGACTTTACACACCTCCATTCTGAGTTCACACACCTCCTTTCTGTGACGTCACTCACCTCCATTCTGTGACTTCCCACACCTCCATTCTGTGACTTCAGACACCTCCATTCTGTGACTTCACACACCTCTATTCTGACTTCACACACCTCCATTCTATGACTTCATACACCTCCATTCTGACTTCACACACCTCCATTCTATGACTTCTCAAACCTCTATTCTGACTTCACACACCTCCATTCTGTGACTTCACACACCTCCATTCAATTACTTCACACACCTACATTCTTTGACTTCACACACCTCCAATCTGACATCACACACCTCCATTCTATGATTTCACAGACCTCGAATCTGTGACTTCACTCACCTGCACTCTATGACTTCACACACCTCCAATCTATGACTACACACATTTATTCTGACTTCACACACCTCCATTCTATGACTTCACACACCTCCATTCTATGACTTCACACACCTCCATTCTATGACTTCACACACCTCCATTCTTTGACTTCATACACCTAAATTCTGAGTTGACACACCTCCATTATTTGACTTAACACACCTCCATTCTGACTTCACACAGCTCCATTCTATGACTTCACACATCTCCATTCTTTGACGTCACACACCTACATTCTATGACTTCACACACCTTCATTCTTTCTTTACAAACATCCATTCTAAAACTTCACACACCTCAATTCTATGACTTTACACACCTCCATTCTGTCACTTCACATACCTCCATTCTATGACTTCACACACTTCCATTGTGACGTCACACACCTCCGTTCTAAGAGTTCACACACCTCCATTCTGACTTCACACACCTCCGTTCTATGACTTCACACACCTCCATTCTGAATTCACACAGCTCCATTTGTGACTTCACACAGCTCCATCTATGACTTCACACACCTTCATTCTGACTTCACACACCTCTATTGTATGACTTCGCACACCTCCATTCTGACATCACACACCTCCATTCTATGAATTCATAGACCTCGAATCTGTGACTTCACTCACCTGCACTCTCTGACTTCACACTCCTCCATTCTATGACTTTCCACACCTCCTTTCTATGACTTCACCCACCTCCAATCTATGACTACACACCTCCATTCTGACTTCACACACCTCCATTCTGTGACTTCACACACCTCCATTATATGACTTCACACACCTTCATTTTTACTTCAGAAACATCCATTCTATGAGTTCACACACCTCCATTCTATGACTTCACAAACTTCCATTCTGTGACTTCACACATGCATTTTGACTTCACACACCTCCAATATATGACTTCAAACACCTCAATTATGTGACTTCACACACCTCCATTCTATGACTTCATACGGTCCATTCTGTGACTTCACACAGCTCCATTCTATGACTTCACACACTTCCACTCTATGACTTCACACACCTCCATTCTGTGACTTCCTACACCTCCATTCTGTGACTTCACAGACCTCCATTCTATGACTTCACACACCTCTATTCTGACTTCACACACTTCCATTCTATGACTTCGCACACCTCTGTTCTGACTTCACACACCTCCATTCTGTGACTTCACACACCTCCATTCTATGACTTCACACACCAATATTCTGACTTCACACACTTCCATTCTATGACTTCGCACACCTCTATTCTGACTTCACACACCTCCATTCTGTGACTTCACACACCTCCATTCAATGACTTCACACACCTACATTCTTTGACTTCACACACCTCCAATCTGACATCACACCCCTCCATTCTATGATTTCACAGACCTCCATTCTGTAACTTTACACACCTCCAATCTGACTTCACACACTTCCATTCTATGACTTCACACACCTCCATTCTATGACTTTACACACCTCCATTCTGAGTTCACACACAGCCTTTCTGTGACTTCACTCACCTGCACTCTATGACTTCACACTACTCCATTCTATGACTTCCCACACATCCTTTCTATGACTTCACCCACCTCCAATCTATGACTACACACCTCCATTTTGACTTCACACACCTCCATTCTGTGGCTTCAAACACCTCCATTCTATGACTTCACACACCTGCATTCTATGACTTCACACACCTTCATTCTTACTTCAGAAACATCCATTCTATGACTTCACACACCTCCATTCTAGGACTTCACACACTTCCATTCTATGACTTCACACACCTCCATTCTGACTTCACACACCTCCATTCTATGACTTCACACACCTCCATTCTGAATTCACACAGCTCAATTCTGTGACTTCACAAAATTCCATTCTGACTTCACACACTTCCATTGTATGAATTCACACACCTCCATTCTATGACTTCACAAACCTCCATTCTGTGACTTCACACACCTCATTTCTGACTTCACACACTTCCATTCTATGACTTCACACACTTCCTTTCTATGACTTCACACGCCTCCATTCTCTGACTTCACACACCTCCAATCTGAGTTCACACACCTCTATTCTGTGATTTCACACACCTCCATTCTGTGACTTCACACACCTCCATTCTGTGACTTCACACACTTCCATTCTATCACTTCACACACCTTTATTCTATGATTTCACACACCTCCATTCTGTGACTTCATAAACCTCCATTCTATGACCTCACACAAATTCATTCTATGATTTCACACACCTCCATTCTATGACTTCACACATCCATTTTGACTTCACACACCTCCAATATATGACTTCCAACACCTCAATTCTGTGACTTCACACACCTCCATTCTATGACTTCAAACCGTCCATTCTGTGACTTCACACACCTCCATTGTATGACTTCACACACTTCAATTCTATGACTTCACACACCTCCATTCTCTGACTTTACACACCTCCATTCTGAGTTCACACACCTCTATTCTGGGACTTCACACACCTCCAATCTGTGACTTCCCACACCTCCATTCTGTGACATCACACACCTCCGTTCTATGACTTCACAGACCTCGAATGTGTGATTTCACTCACATGCACTCTATGACTTCACACTCCTCCTTTCTATGACTTCCCACACCTCCTTTCTATGACTTCACCCTCCTGCAATCGATGACTACTCACCTCCATTCTGACTTCACACACCTCCATTCTGTGACTTCACACACCCCCATTCTATGAGTTCACATACCTCCATTCTATGACTTCACACATCTTCATTCTCATTTCAGAAACATCCATTCTATGACTTCCCACACCTCCATTCTATGACTTCACAAACCTCCATTCTGTGACTTCACACACCTCCATTCTGTGTTCACACAACTCCATTCGGTGGCTTCACACACCTCCATTCTGACTTCACACACCTCCATTCTATGACTTCACACACTTCCATTCTATGACTTCACACACCTTCGTTCTGTGACTTCACACACCTCCATTCTGAGTTCACACACCTTCATTCTGTGACTTCTCACACCTCGAATCTGTGACTTCACAACCTCCAATCTGTGACTTCACACACTTCCGTTCTATGATTCACACACCTCCATTCTATGACTTCACACATCCATTTTGATTTCACACACCTCCAATATATGACTTCAAACACCTCCATTCTGTGACTTCACACACCTCCATTCTATGACTTCATACCGTCCATTCTGTGACTTCACACACCTCCATTCTATGACTTCACACACTTCCATTCTATGACTTCACACACCTCCATTCTGTGACTTTACACACCTCCATTCTGGGTTCACACACCTCTATTCTCTGACATCACACTCCTGCAATCTGTGACTTCCCAAACCTCCATTCTGTGACTTCACACACCTCCATTCTATGACTTCACACACCTTCATTCTTACTTCACAAACACCCATTCTATGACTTCACACACCTCCATTCTATGACTTCACACACCTCCATTCTTGTGACTTCACTCACCTCCATTTTATGACTTCACACACCTCCATTGTGACTACACCCACCTCCATTCTATGAGTTCACACACCTCCATTCTGACTTCACACACCTCCATTCTATGACTTCACACACCTCCTTTCTGATTTCACAGAGCTGAATTCTGTGACTTCACAAAATTCCATTCTGACTTCACACACCTCCATTGTATGTATTCACACACCTCCATTCTGTGACTTCACACACTTCCATTGTGACGTCACACACCTCCATTCTATGAGTTCACACACCTCCATTCTATGACTTCCCACACCTCCATTCTGACTTCACAAACCTCTATTCTATGAATTCACACACCTCCATTCTGACATCACAGACCTCCAATCTATGACTTCACAGACCTCGAATCTGTGACTTCACTCACCTCCAATCTATGACTTCACATTACTCCATTCTATGGCTTCCCACACCTTCTTTCTATGACTTTACCCACCTTCATTCTATGACTTCACACCTCCATTCTGACTACACACACCTCCATTCTATGACTTCACACACCTCCATTCTGTGACTTCACACACCTCATTCTATGATTTCACACACCTCCATTCTGTGACTTCACCCACCTCCATTCTATGACTTCACACATCCATTTTGAATTCACACCCCTCCAATATATGACTTCAAACTCCTCAATTCTGTAACTTCACACACCTCCATTCTATGACTTCATATCGTCCATTCTGTAACTTCACACACCTCCATTCTATGACTTCACACACTTCCATTCTATGACTTCACACACCTACTTTCTGTGACTTTACACACCTCCATTCTGTGTTCACACACCTCCTTTCTGTGACGTCACTCACCTCCATTCTGTGACTTCCCACACCTCCATTCTGTGACTTCCCACACCTCCATTCTGTGACTTCACACACCTCCATTCTATGACTTCTCAAACCTCTATTCTGACTTCACACACCTCCATTCTGTGACTTCACACACCTCCATTCAATTACTTCACACACCTACATTCTTTGACTTCACACACCTCCAATCTGACATCACACACCTCCATTCTATGATTTCACAGACCTCGAATCTGTGACTTCACTCACCTGCACTCTATGACTTCACACTCCTCCAATCTATGACTACACACATTTATTCTGACTTCACACACCTCCATACTGTGACTTCACACACCTCCATTCTATGACTTCACACACCTCCATTCTATGACTTCACACACCTCCATTCTATGACTTCACACACCTCCATTCTTTGACTTCATACACCTAAATTCTGAGTTGACACACCTCCATTATTTGACTTCACACACCTCCATTCTGACTTCACACAGCTCCATTCTATGACTTCACACATCTCCATTCTTTGACGTCACACACCTTCATTCTATGACTTCACACACCTTCATTCTTTCTTTACAAACATCCATTCTAAAACTTCACACACCTCAATTCTATGACTTTACGCACCTCCATTCTGTCACTTCACATACCTCCATTCTATGACTTCACACACTTCCATTGTGATGTCACACACCTCCGTTCTAAGAGTTCACACACCTCCATTCTGACTTCACACACCTCCGTTCTATGACTTCACACACCTCCATTCTGAATTCACACAGCTCCATTTGTGACTTCACACAGCTCCATCTATGACTTCACACACCTTCATTCTGACTTCACACACCTCTATTATATGACTTCGCACACCTCCATTCTGACATCACACACCTCCATTCTATGAATTCACAGACCTCGAATCTGTGACTTCACTCACCTGCACTCTCTGACTTCACACTCCTCCATTCTATGACTTTCCACACCTCCTTTCTATGACTTCACCCACCTCCAATCTATGACTACACACCTCCATTCTGACTTCACACACCTCCATTCTGTGACTTCACACACCTCCATTATATGACTTCACACACCTTCATTTTTACTTCAGAAACATCCATTCTATGAGTTCACACACCTCCATTCTATGACTTCACAAACTTCCATTCTGTGACTTCACACATGCATTTTGATTTCACACACCTCCAATATATGACTTCAAACACCTCAATTCTGTGACTTCACACACCTCCATTCTATGACTTCATACGGTCCATTCTGTGACTTCACACAGCTCCATTCTATGACTTCACACACTTCCACTCTATGACTTCACACACCTCCATTCTGTGACTTTACACACCTCCATTCTGAGTTCACACACCTCCTTTCTGTGACGGAACTCACCTCCATTCTGTGACTTGTTACACCTCCATTCTGTGACTTCACAGACCTCCATTCTATGACTTCACACACCTCTATTCTGACTTCACACACTTCCATTCTATGACTTCGCACACCTCTGTTCTGACTTCACACACCTCCATTCTGTGACTTCACACACCTCCATTCTATGACTTCACACACCAATATTCTGACTTCACACACTTCCATTCTATGACTTCACACACCTCTATTCTGACTTCACACACCTCCATTCTGTGACTTCACACACCTCCATTCAATGACTTCACACACCTACATTCTTTGACTTCACACACCTCCAATCTGACATCACACCCCTCAATTCTATGATTTCACAGACCTCCATTCTGTAACTTTACACACCTCCAATCTGACTTCACACACTTCCATTCTATGACTTCACACACCTCCATTCTGTGACTTTACACACCTCCATTCTGAGTTCACACACCTCCTTTCTGTGACTTCATCACCTGCACTCTATGACTTCACACTACTCCATTCTATGACTTCCCACACATCCTTTCTATGACTTCACCCACCTCCAATCTATGACTACACACCAACATTTTGACTTCACACACCTCCATTCTGTGGCTTCAAACACCTCCATTCTATGAGTTCACACACCTCCATTTTGACTTCACACACCTGCATTCTATGACTTCACACACCTTCATTCTTACTTCAGAAACATCCATTCTATGACTTCACACACCTCCATTCTAGGACTTCACACACTTCCATTCTATGACTTCACACACCTCCATTCTGACTTCACACACCTCCATTCTATGACTTCACACACCTCCATTCTGAATTCACACAGCTCAATTCTGTGACTTCACAAAATTCCATTCTGACTTCACACACTTCCATTGTATGAATTCACACACCTCCATTCTATGACTTCACAAACCTCCATTCTGTGACTTCACACACCTCATTTCTGACTTCACACACTTCCATTCTATGACTTCACACACTTCCTTTCTATGACTTCACACGCCTCCATTCTCTGACTTCACACACCTCCAATCTGAGTTCACACACCTCTATTCTGTGATTTCACACACCTCCATTCTGTGACTTCACACACCTCCATTCTGTGACTTCACACACTTCCATTCTATCACTTCACACACCTTTATTCTATGATTTCACACATCTCCATTCTGTGACTTCATAAACCTCCATTCTATGACCTCACACAAACTCATTCTATGATTTCACACACCTCCATTCTATGACTTCACACATCCATTTTGACTTCACACACCTCCAATATATGACTTCAAACACCTCAATTCTGTGACTTCACACACCTCCATTCTATGACTTCAAACCGTCCATTCTGTGACTTCACACACCTCCATTGTATGACTTCACACACTTCAATTCTATGACTTCACACACCTCCATTCTGTGACTTTACGCACCTCCATTCTGAGTTCACACACCTCTATTCTGGGACTTCACACACCTCCAATCTGTGACTTCCCACACCTCCATTCTGTGACATCACACACCTCCATTCTATGACTTCACAGACCTCGAATGTGTGATTTCACTCACATGCACTCTATGACTTCACACTCCTCCTTTCTATGACTTCCCACACCTCCTTTCTATGACTTCACCCTCCTGCAATCGATGACTACTCACCTCCATTCTGACTTCACACACCTCCATTCTGTGACTTCACACATCTTCATTCTTATTTCAGAAACATCCATTCTATGACTTCCCACACCTCCATTCTATGACTTCACAAACCTCCATTCTGTGACTTCACACACCTCCATTCTGAGTTCACACAACTCCATTCGGTGACTTCACACACCTCCATTCTGACTTCACACACCTCCATTCTGTGACTTCACACACCCCCATTCTATGAGTTCACATACCTCCATTCTATGACTTCACACATCTTCATTCTTATTTCAGAAACATCCATTCTATGACTTCCCACACCTCCATTCTATGACTTCACACACCTTCATTCTATGATTTCACACACCTCCATTCTGTGACTTCACAAACCTCCATTCTATGACCTCACACACCCTCATTCTATGATTTCACACACCTCCATTCTATGATTTCACACATCCACTTTGACTTCACACAACTCCAATATATGACTTCAAACACCTCAATTCTGTGAGTTCACACACGTCCATACTATGACTTCAAACCGTCCATTCTGTGACTTCACACACCTCCATTCTATGACTTCAAACCGTCCATTCTTTGACTTTACACACCTCCATTCTGAGTTCACACACCTCAATTGTGGGACTTCACAAACCTCCCTTCGGTGACTTCACAATACTCCATTCTATGACTTCACACATCTACATTCTATGACTTCACACACCTCAATTCTGACTCACACAACTCCATTCTGTGACTTCAAAAACTCCATTCTATGATTTCACATATCTCCATACTATGACTTCACACACCTCCATCTATGACTTCACACACCTCCATTCTGAGTTCACACACCTCCATTCTGTGACTTCACACACCTCCATTCTGACTTCACACACCTCCATTGTATGACTTCACAAACTTCCATTGTGACGTCACACACCTCCATTCTATGAGTTCACAAACCTCCATTCTATGACTTCACACACCTCCATTCTGACTTCACACACCTCTATTCTATGACTTCGAACACCTACATTCTGACTTCACACACCTCCATTCTATGACTTCACAGACCTCGAATCTTTGACTTCACTCACCTCCACTCTATGACTTCACACTTCTCCATTCTATGACTTCCCACACCTAATTTCTGTGACTTCACCCACCTCCATTCTATGACTTCACACCTCCATTCTGACTACACACACCTCCATTCTATGACTTCACACACCTCCATTCTGACTTCACACACCTCCATTCTGTGACTTCACACACCTCATTCTATGATTTCACACACCTACATTCTGTGACTTCACAAACCTCCATTCTATGACTTCACCCACCTCCATTCTATGACTTCACACATCCATTTTGAATTCACACCCCTCCAATATATGACTTCAAACACCTCAATTCTGTAACTTCACACACCTCCATTCTATGACTTCATATCGTCCATTCTGTGACTTCACACACCTCCATTCTATGACTTCACACACTTCCATTCTATGACTTCACACACCTCCATTCTGTGACTTTACACACCTCCATTCTGAGTTCACACACCTCCTTTCTGTGACGTCACTCACCTCCATTCTGTGACTTTCCACAACTCCATTCTGTGACTTCACACACCTCCATTCTGTGACTTCACACACCTCTATTCTGACTTCACACACCTCCATTCTATGACTTCATACACCTCCATTCTGACTTCACACACCTCCATTCTATGACTTCTCAAACCTCTATTCTGACTTCACACACCTCCATTCTGTGACTTCACACACCTCCATTCAATTACTTCACACACCTACATTCTTTGACTTCACACACCTCCAATCTGACATCACACACCTCCATTCTATGATTTCACAGACCTCGAATCTGTGACTTCACTCACCTGCACTCTATGACTTCACACTCCTCCAATCTATGACTACACACATTTATTCTGACTTCACACACCTCCATACTGTGACTTCACACACCTCCATTCTATGACTTCACACACCTCCATTCTATGACTTCACACACCTCCATTCTATGACTTCACACACCTCCATTCTTTGACTTCATACACCTAAATTCTGAGTTGACAAACCTCCGTTATTTGACTTCACACACTTCCATTCTGACTTCACACAGCTCCATTCTATGACTTTACACATCTCCATTCTTTGACGTCAGACACCTACATTCTATGACTACACACACCTTCATTCTTTCTTTACAAACATCCATTCTAAAACTTCACACACCTCAATTCTATGACTTTACACACCTCCATTCTGTCACTTCACATACCTCCATTCTATGACTTCACACACTTCCATTGTGACGTCACACACCTCCGTTCTAAGAGTTCACACACCTCCATTCTGACTTCACACACCTCCGTTCTATGACTTCACACACCTCCATTCTGAATTCACACAGCTCCATTTGTGACTTCACACAGCTCCATCTATGACTTCACACACCTTCATTCTGACTTCACACACCTCTATTGTATGACTTCGCACACCTCCATTCTGACATCACACACCTCCATTCTATTAATTCACAGACCTCGAATCTGTGACTTCACTCACCTGCACTCTCTGACTTCACACTCCTCCATTCTATGACTTTCCATACCTCCTTTCTATGACTTCACCCACCTCCAATCTATGACTACACACCTCCATTCTGACTTCACACACCTCCATTCTGTGACTTCACACACCTCCATTATATGACTTCACACACCTTCATTTTTACTGTAGAAACATCCATTCTATGAGTTCACACACCTCCATTCTATGACTTCACAAACTTCCATTCTGTGACTTCACACATGCATTTTGACTTCACACACCTCCAATATATGACTTCAAACACCTCAATTCTGTGACTTCACACATCTTCATTCTTATTTCAGAAACATCCATTCTATGACTTCCCACACCTCCATTCTATGACTTCACAAACCTCCATTCTGTGACTTCACACACCTCCATTCTGAGTTCACACAACTCCATTCGGTGACTTCACACACCTCCATTCTGACTTCACACACCTCCATTCTGTGACTTCACACACCCCCATTCTATGAGTTCACATACCTCCATTCTATGACTTCACACATCTTCATTCTTATTTCAGAAACATCCATTCTATGACTTCCCACACCTCCATTCTATGACTTCACACACCTTCATTCTATGATTTCACACACCTCCATTCTGTGACTTCACAAACCTCCATTCTATGACCTCACACACCCTCATTCTATGATTTCACACACCTCCATTCTATGATTTCACACATCCACTTTGACTTCACACAACTCCAATATATGACTTCAAACACCTCAATTCTGTGAGTTCACACACGTCCATACTATGACTTCAAACCGTCCATTCTGTGACTTCACACACCTCCATTCTATGACTTCAAACCGTCCATTCTTTGACTTTACACACCTCCATTCTGAGTTCACACACCTCAATTGTGGGACTTCACAAACCTCCCTTCGGTGACTTCACAATACTCCATTCTATGACTTCACACATCTACATTCTATGACTTCACACACCTCAATTCTGACTCACACAACTCCATTCTGTGACTTCAAAAACTCCATTCTATGATTTCACATATCTCCATACTATGACTTCACACACCTCCATCTATGACTTCACACACCTCCATTCTGAGTTCACACACCTCCATTCTGTGACTTCACACACCTCCATTCTGACTTCACACACCTCCATTGTATGACTTCACAAACTTCCATTGTGACGTCACACACCTCCATTCTATGAGTTCACAAACCTCCATTCTATGACTTCACACACCTACATTCTGACTTCACACACCTCTATTCTATGACTTCGAACACCTACATTCTGACTTCACACACCTCCATTCTATGACTTCACAGACCTCGAATCTTTGACTTCACTCACCTCCACTCTATGACTTCACACTTCTCCATTCTATGACTTCCCACACCTAATTTCTGTGACTTCACCCACCTCCATTCTATGACTTCACACCTCCATTCTGACTACACACACCTCCATTCTATGACTTCACACACCTCCATTCTGACTTCACACACCTCCATTCTGTGACTTCACACACCTCATTCTATGATTTCACACACCTCCATTCTGTGACTTCACAAACCTCCATTCTATGACTTCACCCACCTCCATTCTATGACTTCACACATCCATTTTGAATTCACACCCCTCCAATATATGACTTCAAACACCTCAATTCTGTAACTTCACACACCTCCATTCTATGACTTCATATCGTCCATTCTGTGACTTCACACACCTCCATTCTATGACTTCACACACTTCCATTCTATGACTTCACACACCTCCATTCTGTGACTTTACACACCTCCATTCTGAGTTCACACACCTCCTTTCTGTGACGTCACTCACCTCCATTCTGTGACTTTCCACAACTCCATTCTGTGACTTCACACACCTCCATTCTGTGACTTCACACACCTCTATTCTGACTTCACACACCTCCATTCTATGACTTCATACACCTCCATTCTGACTTCACACACCTCCATTCTATGACTTCTCAAACCTCTATTCTGACTTCACACACCTCCATTCTGTGACTTCACACACCTCCATTCAATTACTTCACACACCTACATTCTTTGACTTCACACACCTCCAATCTGACATCACACACCTCCATTCTATGATTTCACAGACCTCGAATCTGTGACTTCACTCACCTGCACTCTATGACTTCACACTCCTCCAATCTATGACTACACACATTTATTCTGACTTCACACACCTCCATACTGTGACTTCACACACCTCCATTCTATGACTTCACACACCTCCATTCTATGACTTCACACACCTCCATTCTATGACTTCACACACCTCCATTCTTTGACTTCATACACCTAAATTCTGAGTTGACACACCTCCGTTATTTGACTTCACACACTTCCATTCTGACTTCACACAGCTCCATTCTATGACTTTACACATCTCCATTCTTTGACGTCAGACACCTACATTCTATGACTACACACACCTTCATTCTTTCTTTACAAACATCCATTCTAAAACTTCACACACCTCAATTCTATGACTTTACACACCTCCATTCTGTCACTTCACATACCTCCATTCTATGACTTCACACACTTCCATTGTGACGTCACACACCTCCGTTCTAAGAGTTCACACACCTCCATTCTGACTTCACACACCTCCGTTCTATGACTTCACACACCTCCATTCTGAATTCACACAGCTCCATTTGTGACTTCACACAGCTCCATCTATGACTTCACACACCTTCATTCTGACTTCACACACCTCTATTGTATGACTTCGCACACCTCCATTCTGACATCACACACCTCCATTCTATTAATTCACAGACCTCGAATCTGTGACTTCACTCACCTGCACTCTCTGACTTCACACTCCTCCATTCTATGACTTTCCATACCTCCTTTCTATGACTTCACCCACCTCCAATCTATGACTACACACCTCCATTCTGACTTCACACACCTCCATTCTGTGACTTCACACACCTCCATTATATGACTTCACACACCTTCATTTTTACTGTAGAAACATCCATTCTATGAGTTCACACACCTCCATTCTATGACTTCACAAACTTCCATTCTGTGACTTCACACATGCATTTTGACTTCACACACCTCCAATATATGACTTCAAACACCTCAATTCTGTGACTTCACACATCTTCATTCTTATTTCAGAAACATCCATTCTATGACTTCCCACACCTCCATTCTATGACTTCACAAACCTCCATTCTGTGACTTCACACACCTCCATTCTGAGTTCACACAACTCCATTCGGTGACTTCACACACCTCCATTCTGACTTCACACACCTCCATTCTGTGACTTCACACACCCCCATTCTATGAGTTCACATACCTCCATTCTATGACTTCACACATCTTCATTCTTATTTCAGAAACATCCATTCTATGACTTCCCACACCTCCATTCTATGACTTCACACACCTTCATTCTATGATTTCACACACCTCCATTCTGTGACTTCACAAACCTCCATTCTATGACCTCACACACCCTCATTCTATGATTTCACACACCTCCATTCTATGATTTCACACATCCATTTTGACTTCACACAACTCCAATATATGACTTCAAACACCTCAATTCTGTGAGTTCACACACGTCCATACTATGACTTCAAACCGTCCATTCTGTGACTTCACACACCTCCATTCTATGACTTCAAACCGTCCATTCTTTGACTTTACACACCTCCATTCTGAGTTCACACACCTCAATTGTGGGACTTCACAAACCTCCCTTCGGTGACTTCACAATACTCCATTCTATGACTTCACACATCTACATTCTATGACTTCACACACCTCAATTCTGACTCACACAACTCCATTCTGTGACTTCAAAAACTCCATTCTATGATTTCACATATCTCCATACTATGACTTCACACACCTCCATCTATGACTTCACACACCTCCATTCTGAGTTCACACACCTCCATTCTGTGACTTCACACACCTCCATTCTGACTTCACACACCTCCATTGTATGACTTCACAAACTTCCATTGTGACGTCACACACCTCCATTCTATGAGTTCACAAACCTCCATTCTATGACTTCACACACCTCCATTCTGACTTCACACACCTCTATTCTATGACTTCGAACACCTACATTCTGACTTCACACACCTCCATTCTATGACTTCACAGACCTCGAATCTTTGACTTCACTCACCTCCACTCTATGACTTCACACTTCTCCATTCTATGACTTCCCACACCTAATTTCTGTGACTTCACCCACCTCCATTCTATGACTTCACACCTCCATTCTGACTACACACACCTCCATTCTATGACTTCACACACCTCCATTCTGACTTCACACACCTCCATTCTGTGACTTCACACACCTCATTCTATGATTTCACACACCTCCATTCTGTGACTTCACAAACCTCCATTCTATGACTTCACCCACCTCCATTCTATGACTTCACACATCCATTTTGAATTCACACCCCTCCAATATATGACTTCAAACACCTCAATTCTGTAACTTCACACACCTCCATTCTATGACTTCATATCGTCCATTCTGTGACTTCACACACCTCCATTCTATGACTTCACACACTTCCATTCTATGACTTCACACACCTCCATTCTGTGACTTTACACACCTCCATTCTGAGTTCACACACCTCCTTTCTGTGACGTCACTCACCTCCATTCTGTGACTTTCCACAACTCCATTCTGTGACTTCACACACCTCCATTCTGTGACTTCACACACCTCTATTCTGACTTCACACACCTCCATTCTATGACTTCATACACCTCCATTCTGACTTCACACACCTCCATTCTATGACTTCTCAAACCTCTATTCTGACTTCACACACCTCCATTCTGTGACTTCACACACCTCCATTCAATTACTTCACACACCTACATTCTTTGACTTCACACACCTCCAATCTGACATCACACACCTCCATTCTATGATTTCACAGACCTCGAATCTGTGACTTCACTCACCTGCACTCTATGACTTCACACTCCTCCAATCTATGACTACACACATTTATTCTGACTTCACACACCTCCATACTGTGACTTCACACACCTCCATTCTATGACTTCACACACCTCCATTCTATGACTTCACACACCTCCATTCTATGACTTCACACACCTCCATTCTTTCACTTCATACACCTAAATTCTGAGTTGACACACCTCCGTTATTTGACTTCACACACTTCCATTCTGACTTCACACAGCTCCATTCTATGACTTCACACATCTCCATTCTTTGACGTCACACACCTACATTCTATGACTACACACACCTTCATTCTTTCTTTACAAACATCCATTCTAAAACTTCACACACCTCAATTCTATGACTTTACACACCTCCATTCTGTCACTTCACATACCTCCATTCTATGACTTCACACACTTCCATTGTGACGTCACACACCTCCGTTCTAAGAGTTCACACACCTCCATTCTGACTTCACACACCTCCGTTCTATGACTTCACACACCTCCATTCTGAATTCACACAGCTCCATTTGTGACTTCACACAGCTCCATCTATGACTTCACACACCTTCATTCTGACTTCACACACCTCTATTGTATGACTTCGCACACCTCCATTCTGACATCACACACCTCCATTCTATGAATTCACAGACCTCGAATCTGTGACTTCACTCACCTGCACTCTCTGACTTCACACTCCTCCATTCTATGACTTTCCATACCTCCTTTCTATGACTTCACCCACCTCCAATCTATGACTACACACCTCCATTCTGACTTCACACACCTCCATTCTGTGACTTCACACACCTCCATTATATGACTTCACACACCTTCATTTTTACTGTAGAAACATCCATTCTATGAGTTCACACACCTCCATTCTATGACTTCACAAACTTCCATTCTGTGACTTCACACATGCATTTTGACTTCACACACCTCCAATATATGACTTCAAACACCTCAATTCTGTGACTTCACACACCTCCATTCTATGACTTCATACGGTCCATTCTGTGACTTCACACAGCTCCATTCTATGACTTCACACACTTCCACTCTATGACTTCACACACCTCCATTCTGTGACTTTACACACCTCCATTCTGAGTTCACACACCTCCTTTCTGTGACGTAACTCACCTCCATTCTGTGACTTCCTACACCTCCATTCTGTGACTTCACAGACCTCCATTCTATGACTTCACACACCTCTATTCTGACTTCACACACTTCCATTCTATGACTTCGCACACCTCTATTCTGACTTCACACACCTCCATTCTGTGACATCACACACCTCCATTCTATGACTTCACACACCAATATTCTGACTTCACACACTTCCATTCTATGACTTCGCACACCTCTATTCTGACTTCACACACCTCCATTCTGTGACTTCACACACCTCCATTCAATGACTTCACACACCTACATTCTTTGACTTCACACACCTCCAATCTGACATCACACCCCTCCATTCTATGATTTCACAGACCTCCATTCTGTAACTTTACACACCTCCAATCTGACTTCACACACTTCCATTCTATGACTTCACACACCTCCATTCTGTGACTTTACACACCTCCATTCTGAGTTCACACACCTCCTTTCTGTGACTTCACTCACCTGCACTCTATGACTTCACACTACTCCATTCTATGACTTCCCACACATCCTTTCTATGACTTCACCCACCTCCAATCTGTGACTACACACCTCCATTTTGACTTCACACACCTCCATTCTGTGGCTTCAAACACCTCAATTCTATGACTTCACACACCTCCATTCTATGACTTCACAAACCTTCATTCTTACTTCAGAAACATCCATTCTATGACTTCACACACCTCCATTCTAGGACTTCACACACTTCCATTCTGTGACTTCACACACCTCCATTCTGACTTCACACACCTCCATTCTATGACTTCACACACCTCCATTCTGAATTCACACAGCTCAATTCTGTGACTTCACAAAATTCCATTCTGACTTCACACACTTCCATTGTATGAATTCACACACCTCCATTCTATGACTTCACAAACCTCCATTCTGTGACTTCACACACCTCATTTCTGACTTCACACACTTCCATTCTATGACTTCACACACTTCCTTTCTATGACTTCACACGCCTCCATTCTGTGACTTCACACACCTCCATTCTGTGACTTCACACACTTCCATTCTATCACTTCACACACCTTTATTCTATGATTTCACACACCTCCATTCTGTGACTTCATAAACCTCCATTCTATGACCTCACACAAACTCATTCTATGATTTCACACACCTCCATTCTATGACTTCACACATCCATTTTGACTTCACACACCTCCAATATATGACTTCCAACACCTCAATTCTGTGACTTCACACACCTCCATTCTATGACTTCAAACCGTCCATTCTGTTACTTCACACACCTCCATTGTATGACTTCACACACTTCAATTCTATGACTTCACACACCTCCATTCTGTGACTTTACACACCTCCATTCTGAGTTCACACACCTCTATTCTGGGACTTCACACACCTCCAATCTGTGACTTCCCACACCTCCATTCTGTGACATCACACACCTCCATTCTATGACTTCACAGACCTCGAATGTGTGATTTCACTCACATGCACTCTATGACTTCACACTCCTCCTTTCTATGACTTCCCACACCTCCTTTCTATGACTTCACCCTCCTGCAATCGATGACTACTCACCTCCATTCTGACTTCACACACCTCCATTCTGTGACTTCACACACCCCCATTCTATGAGTTCACATACCTCCATTCTATGACTTCACACATCTTCATTCTTATTTCAGAAACATCCATTCTATGACTTCCCACACCTCCATTCTATGACTTCACAAACCTCCATTCTGTGACTTCACACACCTCCATTCTGAGTTCACACAACTCCATTCGGTGACTTCACACACCTCCATTCTGACTTCACACACCTCCATTCTATGACTTCACACACTTCCATTCTATGACTTCACACACCTTCGTTCTGTGAGTTCACACACCTCCATTCTGAGTTCACACACTTTCATTCTGTGACTTCTCACACCTCGAATCTGTGACTTCACACACCTCCAATATGTGACTTCACACATTTCCGTTCTATGATTCAAACACCTCCATTCTATGACTTCACACATCCATTTTGATTTCACACACCTCCAATATATGACTTCAAACACCTCCATTCTGTGACTTCACACACCTCCATTCTATGACTTCATACCGTCCATTCTGTGACTTCACACTCCTCCATTCTATGACTTCACACACTTCCATTCTATGACTTCTCACACCTCCATTCTGTGACTTTACACACCTCCATTCTGGGTTCACACACCTCTATTCTCTGACATCACACTCCTGCAATCTGTGACTTCCCACACCTCCATTCTTTGACTTCACACACCTCCATTCTATGACTTCACACACCTTCATTCTTACTTCACAAACACCCATTCTATGACTTCACACACCTCCATTCTATGACTTCACACACCTCCATTCTGTGACTTCACTCACCTCCATTCTATGACTTCACACACCTCCATTGTGACTACACCCACCTCCATTCTATGAGTTCACACACCTCCATTCTGACTTCACACACCTCCATTCTATGACTTCACACAGCTCCTTTCTGAATTCACACAGCTGAATTCTGTGACTTCACAAAATTCCATTCTGACTTCACACACCTCCATTGTATGTATTCACACACCTCCATTCTGTGACTTCACACACTTCCATTGTGACGTCACACACCTCCATTCTATGAGTTCACACACCTCCATTCTATGACTTCCCACACCTCCATTCTGACTTCACAAACCTCTATTCTATGAATTCGCACACCTCCATTCTGACATCACAGACCTCCAATCTATGACTTCACAGACCTCCATTCTGTGACTTCACTCACCTCCACTCTATGACTTCACACTACTCCATTCTATGGCTTCCCACACCTTCTTTCTATGACTTTACCCACCTTCATTCTATGACTTCACACCTCCATTCTGACTTCACACATTTCCATTCAGTGACTTCACACACCTCCATTCAATGGCTTCACACACCTCCATTCTATGACTTCACACATCCATTTTGAATTCACACCCCTCCAATATATGACTTCAAACACCTCAATTCTGTAACTTCACACACCTCCATTCTATGACTTCGTATCGTCCATTCTGTGACTTCACACACCTCCATTCTATGACTTCACACACTTCCATTCTATGACTTCACACACCTACTTTCTGTGACTTTACACACCTCCATTCTGAGTTCACACACCTCCTTTCTGTGACGTCACTCACCTCCATTCTGTGACTTCCCACACCTCCATTCTGTGACTTCATACACCTCCATCCTGACTTCACACACCTCCATTCTATGACTTCTCAAACCTCTATTCTGACTTCACACACCTCCATTCTGTGACTTCACACACCTCCATTCAATTACTTCACACACCTACATTCTTTGACTTCACACACCTCCAATCTGACATCACACACCTCCATTCTATGATTTCACAGACCTCGAATCTGTGACTTCACTCACCTGCACTCTATGACTTCACACTCCTCCAATCTATGACTACACACATTTATTCTGACTTCACACACCTCCATACTGTGACTTCACACACCTCCATTCTATGACTTCACACACCTCCATTCTATGACTTCACACACCTCCATTCTATGACTTCACACACCTCCATTCTTTGACTTCATACACCTAAATTCTGAGTTGACACACCTCCATTATTTGACTTCACACACCTCCATTCTGACTTCACACAGCTCCATTCTATGACTTCACACATCTCCATTCTTTGACGTCACACACCTACATTCTATGTCTTCACACACCTTCATTCTTACTTTACAAACATCCATTCTAAAACTTCACACACCTCAATTCTATGACTTTACACACCTCCATTCTGTCACTTCACATACCTCCATTCTATGACTTCACACACTTCCATTGTGACGTCACACATCTCCGTTATAAGAGTTCACGCACCTCCATTCTGACTTCACACAACTCCGTTCTATGACTTCACACAATTCCATTCTGAATTCACACAGCTCCATTTGTGACTTCACACAGCTCCATCTATGACTTCACGCACTTCCATTCTGACTTCACACACCTCTATTGTATGACTTCGCACTCCTCCATTCTGACATCACACACCTCCATTCTATGAATTCACAGACCTCGAATCTGTGACTTCACTCACCTGCACTCTCTGACTTCACACTCCTCCATTCTATGACTTTCCACACCTCCTTTCTATGACTTCACCCACCTCCAATCTATGACTACACACCTGCATTCTGACTTCACACACCTCCATTCTGTGACTTCACACACCTCCATTATATGACTTCACACACCTTCATTTTTACTTCAGAAATATCCATTCTATGAGTTCACACACCTCCATTCTATGACTTCACAAACTACCATTCTGTGACTTCACACATGCATTTTGAATTCACACACCTCCAATATATGACTTCAAACACCTCAATTCTGTGACTTCACACACCTACATTCTATGACTTCATACTGTCCATTCTGTGACTTCACACAGCTCCATTTATGACATCACACACTTCCACTCTATGACTTCACACACCTCCATTCTGTGACTTTACACACCTCCATTCTGAGTTCACACACCTCCTTTCTTTGTCGTAACTCACCTCCATTCTGTGACTTCCTACACCTCCATTCTGTGACTTCACAGACCTCCATTCTATGACTTCACACACCTCTATTCTGACTTCACACACTTCCATTCTATGACTTCGCACACCTCTATTCTGACTTCACACACCTCCATTCTGTGACTTCACACACCTCCATTCAATGACTTCACACACCTACATTCTTTGACTTCACACACCTCCAATCTGACTCACACACCTCCATTCTATGATTTCACAGACCTCCATTCTGTAACTTTACACACCTGCAATCTGACTTCAGACACCTCCATTCTATGACTTCACACACCTCCATTCTGACTTCACACACCTCCATTCTGTGACTTCACACACCTCTTTCTATGATTTCACACACCTCCATTCTGTGACTTCACAAACCTCCATTCTATGACTTCACCACCTCCATTCTATGACTTCACACACCTCCATTCTATGACTTCACACACCCCCATTCTATGAATTCACACACCTACATTGTGACTTCACACACCTCCATTCTATGAGTTCACACACCTGCATTGTGACTTCACACACCTACATTCTATGACTTCACACACCTCCATTCTGACCTCACACACCTCCATTCTGACTTCACACACCTAAATTCTGTGACTTCACACACGTCCATTCTATGATTTCACACACCTCCATTCTATGGCTTCACTCACCTCCATTATATGCCTTCACACACCTCCTTTCTGAGTTGACACACCTCCATTCTATGACTTCACACACCTCAAATCTGAATTCACACACCTCCATTCAATGACTTCACCCACCTCCATTCTATGACCTCACACACCTTCATTCTCCGACTTCACATTCCTCTAATTTGATTTCTCATACCTCCATTCTATGACTTCACAAACCTCCCTTCGTTGACTTCACCATACTCCATTCTATGACTTCACACATCTACATTCTATGACTTCACACACCTCAATTCTGACTCACACAACTCCATTCTGTGACTTCACAAAAGTCTATTCTATGATTTCACATAACTCCATAATATGACTTCACACACCTCCATCTATGACTTCACACACCTCCATTCTGAGTTCACACACCTCCATTCTGTGACTTCACACACCTCCATTCTGACTTCACACACCTCCATTGTATGACTTCACACACCTCCATTCTGTGACTTCACACACCTCCATTCTATGACTTCACAAACTGCCATTGTGACGTCACAAACCTCCATTCTTTGAGTTCACACACCTCCATCCTATGACTTCACACACCTCCATTCTGACTTCACACACCTCTATTCTATGACTTTGAACACCTACATTCTCACTTCACACACCTCCACTCTATGACTTCACACTTCTCCATTCTATGACTTCCCACACCTAAGTTCTATGACTTCACCCACCTCCATTCTATGACTTCACACCTCCATTCTGACTTCACACACCTCCATTCTATGACTTCACACACCTCCATTCTGACTTCACACACCTCCATTCTGTGACTTCACACACCTCCATTCTATGATTTCACACACCTCCCTTCTGTGACGTCACACACCTCCATTCTATGACTTCACACACCTCCATTCTGTGACTTCACACACCTCCATTATGAGTTCACACATCTCCATTCTGTTACTTCTCACACCTCGATTCTCTGACTTCACACACCTCCAATCTTTGACTTCACACACTTCCATTCTATGACTTCACACACCTCCATTCTATGACTTCACACACCTCCATTCTGTGACTTCACACACCTCCATTCTCTGACCTCACACACCCTCATTCTATGATTTCACACACCTGCATTCTATGACTTCACACATCCATGTTGATTTCACACACCTCCAATATATGACTTAAAACACCTCAATTCTGTGACTTCACACACCTCCATTCTATGACTTAATACCGTCCATTCTGTGACTTCACACACCTCCATTCTATGACTTCACACACTTCTATTCCATGACTTCACACACCTCCATTCTGTGACTTTACACACCTCCATTCTGGGTTCACACGCCTCCATTCTGTGACTTCACACTCCTGCAATTTGCGACTTCCCACACCTCCATTCTGTGACTTCACACACGTCCATTCTATGACTTCACACACCTTCATTCTTACTTCACAAACACCAATTCTATGACTTCACACACCTCCATTCTATGACTTCACACACCTCCATTCTGTGACTTCACACACCTCCATTCTGTGACTTCACACACCACCATTCTGACTTCACACACCTCCATTCTATGACTTCACACACCTCCATTCTGAATTCACACAGCTCAATTCTGTGACTTCACAAAATTACATTTTGACTTCCCACACATCCATTGTATGAATTCACACAACTCCATTCTGTGACTTCACACACTTCAATTGTGACGTCACACACCAACATTCTATGAGTTCACACACCTCCATTCTGACTTCACAAACCTCTATTCTATGACTTCGCACACCTCCATTCTGACATCACACACCTCCAATCTATGACTTCATAGACCTCGAATCTGTGACTTCACTCACCTCCACTCTATGACTTCACACTACTCCATTCTATGACTTCCCACACCTCCTTTATATGACTTCACCAACCATCATTCTGTGACTTCACACCTCCATTCTGACTTCACACACTTCCATTCAGTGACTTCACACACCTCCATTCATTGACTTCACACACCTCCATTCTATGATTTCACACACCTTCATTCTTACTTCAGAAACATCCATTCTATGACCTCACACACCTCCATCTATGACTTCACAAACCTCCATTCTGTGACTTCACACACCTCCATACTGAGTTCACAAAAATCTATTCGGTGACTTAACACACTTCCATTCTGACTTCACACACGTCCATTCTATGACTTCACACACTTCCAATCTATGACTTCACACACCTCCATTCTGTGACTTCACACACCTCCATTCTGAGTTCACACACCTCCATTCTGTGACTTCACAAAACTCCATTCTATGATTTCACATATCTCCATACTATGACTTTACACACCTCCACCTATGACTTCACACACCTCCATTCTGAGTTCACACACCTCCGTTCTGTGACTTCACACAACTCCATTCTGACTTCACACACCTCCATTGTATGACTTCACACACCTCCATTCTGTGACTTCACACACCTCCATTCTATGACTTCACAAACTTCCATTGTGACGTCACACACCTCCATTCTATGAGTTCACACACCTCCATTCTATGACTTCACCCACCTCCATTCTATGACTTCACACACCTCCATTCTCCGACTTCACACCCCTCTAATTTGATTTCTCACACCTCCATTCTATGACTTCACACACCTCCCTTCGGTGACTTCACAATACTCCATTCTATGACTTCACACATCTACATTCCATGACTTCACACACATCAATTCTGACTCACACAACTCCATTCTGTGACTTCACAAAACTCCATTCTATGATTTCACATATCTCCATACTATGACTTCACACACCTCCATCTATGACTTCACACACCTCCATTCTGTGACTTCACACACCTCCATTCTGTGACTTCACACACCTCCATTCTATGACTTCACACACCTCCTTTCTATGAATTCACCCACCTCCAATCTATGACTACACACCTTCATTCTGACTTCACACACCTCCATTCTGTGACTTCACACACCTAAATTCTATAATTTCCCACAGCTCCATTCTGTGACTTCACACACCACCATTCTATGACTCCACACACCTCCATTCTTTGACTTCACACAACTAAATTCTGAGTTGACACACCTCCATTCTGTGACTTCACACACCTCCATTCTGTCTTCACACACCGCCATTCTATGACTTCGAACACCTACATTCTGACTTCACACAACTCCATTCTATGACTTCACAGACCTCGAATATGTGACTTCACTCACCTCCACTCTATAATTCTCACTACTCCATTCTATGATTTCACACACCTCCATTCTATGACTTCACACTTCCATTCTGACTTCCCTCACCTCCATTCTATGACTTCACACACCTACATTCTGACTTCACACACCTCCATTCTGTGACTTGACACACCTCCATTCTATGATTTCACACACCTCCATTCTGTGACTTCACACACCTCCATTCTATTACTTCACACACCTCCATTCTGTGACTTCACACACCTCCATTCTGAGTTCACACATCTCCATTCTGTCACTTCTCACACCTCGATTCTGTGACTACACACACCTCCAATCTGTGACTTCACACACTTCCATTCTATGACTTCACACACCTCCATTCTATGACTTCACACAACTCCATTCTGTGACTTCACACACCTCCATTCTATGACCTCACACACCCTCATTCTATGATTTCACACACCTCCATTCTATGACTTCACACATCCATTTTGATTTCACACACCTCCAATATATGACTTCAAACACCTCAATTCTGTGACTTCACACACCTCCATTCTATGACTTCATACCGTCCATTCTGTGACTTCAGACACCTCCATTCTATGATTTCACACACTTCCATTCTATGACTTCACACACCTCCATTCTGTGACTTTAAACACCTCCATTCTGGGTTCACACACCTCCATTCTGTGACATCACACTCCTGCAATCTTTGACTTCCCACACCTCCATTCTGTGACTTCACACACCTCCATTCTATGACTTCACACACCTTCATTCTTACTTCACAAACACCCATTCTATGACTTCACACACCTCCATTCTATGACTTCACACACCTCCATTCTGTGACTTCACACACTTCCATTCTATGTCTTCACACACCTCCATTCTGACTTCACACACCTCCATTCTATGACTTCACACACCTCCATTCTGAATTCACACAGCTCAATTCTGTGACTTCACAAAATTCCATTCTGACTTCACACACCTCCATTGTATGAATTCACACACGTCCATTTTATTACTTCACACACCTCCATTCTGTGACTTCACACACCTCCATTCTGAGTTCACACATCTCCATTCTGTGACTTCTCACACCTCGATTCTGTGACTTCACACACCTCCAATCTGTGACTTCACACACTTCCATTCTATGACTTCACACACTTCCATTCTATGACTTCACACACCTCCATTCTGTGACTTCACACACCTCCATTCTGAGTTCTCACACCTCCATTCTATGATTGCACACACCTTCATTCTTACTTCAGAAACATCCATTCTATGACCTCACACACCTCCATCTATGACTTCACAAACCTCCATTCTGTGACTTCACACACCTCCATACTGAGTTCACAAAACTCTATTCGGTGACTTAACACACCTCCATTCTGACTTCACACACGTCCATTCTATGACTTCACACACTTCCATTCTATGACTTCACACACCTCCGTTCTGTGACTTCACACACCTCCATTCTGAGTTCATACACCTCCATTCTGTGACTTCACACACCTCCATTCTATGACTTCACACACCTACATTCTATGACTTCACACATCCATTTTGACTTCACACACCTCCAATATATGACTTCAAACAGCTCAGTTCTCTGACTTCACGCACCTCCATTCTATGACTTTAAGCCCGTCCATTCAGCGACTTCACACACCTCCATTCTATGACTTCACCCACCTCCATTCTATGACTTCAACCATCTCCGTTCTATGACTTCACACACCTCCATTCTCCGACTTCACACCCCTCTAATTTGATTTATCATTCCTCCATTCTATGACTTCACAAACCTCACTTCGGTGACTTCACAATACTCCCTTCTATGACTTCACACATCTACATTCTATACTTCACACACTTCAATTCTGACTCACACAACTCCATTCTGTGACTTCACAAAACTCCATTCTATGATTTCACATATCTCCATACTATGACTTTACACACCTCCACCTATGACTTCACACACCTCCATTCTGAGTTCACACACCTCCATTCTGTGACTTCACCCACCTCCATTCTGACTTCACAAACCTCCATTGTATGACTTCACACACCTCCATTCTGTAACTTCACACACCTCCATTCTATGACTTCACAAACTTCCATTGTGACGTCACACACCTCCATTCTATGAGTTCACACACCTCCATTCTATGACTTCACTCACCTCCATTCTATGACTTCACACACCTCCTTTCTGAGTTGACACACCTCCATTCTATGACTTCACACACCTCCAATCTGAATACACACCTTCATTCTATGACTTCACCCACCTCCATTCTATGACTTCACACACCTCCATTCTCCAACTTCACACCCCTGTAATTTGATTTCTCATACCTCCATTCTATGACTTCACAAACCTCCCTTCGGTGCCTTCACAATACTCCATTCTATGACTTCACACATCTACATTCCATGACTTCACACACCTCAATTCTGACTCACACAACTCCATTCTGTGACTTCACAAAACTCCATTCTATGATTTCACATATCTCCATACTATGACTTCACACACCTCCATCTATGACTTCACACACCTCCATTCTGTGACTTCACACACCTCCATTCTGTGACTTCACACACCTCCATTCTATGACTTCCCACACCTCCTTTCTATGAATTCACCCACCTCCAATCTATGACTACACACCTTCATTCTGACTTCACACACCTCCATTCTGTGACTTCACACACCTCCATTCTATAACTTCACACAGCTCCATTCTACGACTACACACACCACCATTCTATGACTCCACACACCTCCATTCTTTGACTTCACACACCTAAATTCTGAGTTGACACACCTCCATTCTGTGACTTCACACACCTCCATTCTGACTTCACACAAATCCATTCTATGACTTCACACACCTCCATTCTTTGACATCACAGACCTCCATTCTATGACTTCACACACCTTCATTCTTACTTTACAAACATCCATTCTATAACTTCACCCATCTCCATTCCATGACTTTACACACCTCCATTCTGTGACTTCACATACCTCCATTCTATGACTTCACAAACCTCCATTCTGTGACTTCACACATGCATTTTGACTTCACACACCTCCAATATATGACATCAAACACCTGAATTCTGTGACTTCACACAGCTCCATTCTATGACTTCACACACTTCCATTCTATGACTTCACACACCTCCATTCTGTGCCTTTACACACCTCCATTCTGAGTTCACACACCTCCATTCTGTGACGTCACACACCTCTATTCTCTCACTTCCCACACCTCCATTCTGTGACTTCACACACCTCCATTCTATGACTTCACACACTTCTATTCTGACTTCACACACCTCCATTCTATGACTTCATACACCTGCATTCTGACTTCACACACCTCCATTCTATGACTTCGCACACCTCGCTTCTGATTTCACACACCTCCATTCTGTGACTTCACACACCTCCATTCAATGACTTCACACACCTACATTTTTGACTTCACACACCTCCAATCTGACATCACACACCTCCATTCTATGATTTCACAGACCTCGAATCTGTGACTTCACTCACCTGCACTCTATGACTACCCACACCTCTTTCTATCACTTCACCCACCTCCAATCTATGACTACACACCTCCATTCTGACTTCACACACCTCCATTCTCTGACTTCACACACCTCCATTCTATGACTTCACACACCTTCATTCTATGATTTCACACACCTCCATTCTGTGACTTCACAAACCTCCATTCTATGACCTCACACACTTCCATTCTATGACTTCACACACCTTCATTCTTTGATTTCACACATCTCCATTCTGTGACTTCACACACCTCCATTCTGTGACTTCACACACTTCCATTCTATGACTTCACACACCTTCATTCTATGATTTCACACACCTCCATTCTGTGACTTCACAAACCTCCTTTCTATGACCTCACACACCCTCATTCTATGATTTCACACACCTCCATTCTATGACTTCACACATCCATTTTGACTTCACACACCTCCAATATATGACTTCTGTGACTTCACTCACCTACATTCTATGATTTCAAACCGTCCATTCTGTGACTTCACACACCTCCATTTTATGACTTCACACACTTCCATTCTATGACTTCACACACCTCCATTCTGTGACTTTACACACCTCCATTCTGAGTTCACACACCTCAATTCTTGGACTTCACACACCTCCAATCTGTGACTTCCCCCACCTCCATTCTGTGACTTCACACACCTCCATTCTATGACTTCACACACGTCCATTCTGTGACTTCACACACCTCCATTCTATGACTTCACACACCTCCATTGTGACTACACACACTACCATTCTAGAGTTCACACACCTCCATTCTGACTTCACACAACTCCATTCTATGACTTCACACACCTCCATTCTATGACTTCACACACCTCCTGTCTATGACTTCACCCAACTCCATTCTATTACTTCACACCTCCATTCTGACTTCACACACCTCCATTCCGTGACTTCACACACCTCCATTATATGACTTCACACACCTCCATTCTATGACTTCACACACCTCAATTCTATGCCTTCACACACCTTCATTCTTACTTCACAAACATATATTCTATGACTTCACACACCTCCATTCTTTGACTTCACACACCTCCATTCTATGTCTTCACACACCTCCATTCTTTGACTTCACACACCTAAATTCTGAGTTGACACATCTCCATTCTGTGACTTCACACACCTCCATTCTGACTTCACACATCTCCATTCTATGAGTTCACACACCTTCATTTTTACTTTACAAACATCCATTCTATAACTTCACACACCTCCATTCTATGACTTCACACACCTCCATTCAGTGACTTCACACACCTCCATTCTATGACTTCACACCTCCATTATGTGACTTCACACACCTCCATTCTATGACTTCACACACTTCCATTGTGACGTCACACAACTCCATCTATGACTTCACACACCTCCATTCTGACTTCACACACCTCCATTCTGTTACTTCACACACCCCCAATCTATGAGTTCACATACCTCCATTCTATGACTTCACACACCTTCATTCTTACTTCAGAAACATCCATTCTATGACTTCATACACCTCCATTCTATGACTTCACAAACCTCCATTCTGTGACTTCACACACCTCCATTCTGAGTTCACACAACTCCATTCGGTGACTTCACACACCTCCATTCTATGACTTCACACACTTCCATTCTATGACTTCATACACCTCCATTCTGTGACTTCACACACCTCCATTCTGAGTTCACAGACCTCTATTCTGTGACTTCTCACACCTCGATTCTGTGACTTCACACAGCTCCAAACTGTGACTTCACACACCTCCATTCTATGACTTCACACACCTCCATTCTGTGACTTCACACACCTCCATTCTATGACCTCACACACCCTCATTCTTTGATTTCACACACCTCCATTCTATGACTTCACACATCCATTTTGATTTTACACACCTCCAGTGTATGACTTCAAACACCTCAATTCTGTGACTTCACACACCTCCATTCTATGACTTCATACCGTCCATTCTGTGACATCACACACCTCAATTCTATGACTTCACACACTTCCATTCTATGACTTCACACACCTCCATTCTGTGACTTTATACACCTCCATTCTATGACTTCATACCGTCCATTCTGTGACATCACACACCTCTATTCTATGACTTCACACACTTCCATTCTATGACTTCACACACCTCCATTCTGTGACTTTACACACCTCCATTCTGGGTTCACACACCTCCATTCTGTGTCTTCACACACCTCCATTCTATGAAAGAACACACCTTCATTCTTACTTCACAAACACCCATTCTTTGACTTCACACACCTCCATTCTGTGACTTCACACACCTCCATTCTATGACTTCAAACACCTCGATTGTGACTACACACACCTCCATTCTATGAGTTCAACACCTCCATTCTGACTTCACACACCTCCATTCTATGACTTCACACACCTCCATTCTGAATTCACACAGCTCAATTCTGTGACTTCACAAAATTCCATTCTGACTTCAAACACCTCCATTGTATGTATTCACACACCTCTATTCTGTGACTTCACACACTTCCATTGTGACGTCACACACCTCCATTCTATGACTTCACACACCTCCATTCTGACTTCACAAACCTCTATTCTATGACTTCGCACACCTTCATTCTGACTTCACACACCTCCATTCTGTGACTTCACACACCTAAATTCTATAATTTCCCACAGCTCCATTCTGTGACTTCACACACCACCATTCTATGACTCCACACACCTCCATTCTTTGACTTCACACAACTAAATTCTGAGTTGACACACCTCCATTCTGTGACTTCACACACCTCCATTCTGTCTTCACACACCGCCATTCTATGACTTCGAACACCTACATTCTGACTTCACACAACTCCATTCTATGACTTCACAGACCTCGAATATGTGACTTCACTCACCTCCACTCTATAATTCTCACTACTCCATTCTATGATTTCACACACCTCCATTCTATGACTTCACACTTCCATTCTGACTTCCCTCACCTCCATTCTATGACTTCACACACCTACATTCTGACTTCACACACCTCCATTCTGTGACTTGACACACCTCCATTCTATGATTTCACACACCTCCATTCTGTGACTTCACACACCTCCATTCTATTACTTCACACACCTCCATTCTGTGACTTCACACACCTCCATTCTGAGTTCACACATCTCCATTCTGTCACTTCTCACACCTCGATTCTGTGACTACACACACCTCCAATCTGTGACTTCACACACTTCCATTCTATGACTTCACACACCTCCATTCTATGACTTCACACAACTCCATTCTGTGACTTCACACACCTCCATTCTATGACCTCACACACCCTCATTCTATGATTTCACACACCTCCATTCTATGACTTCACACATCCATTTTGATTTCACACACCTCCAATATATGACTTCAAACACCTCAATTCTGTGACTTCACACACCTCCATTCTATGACTTCATACCGTCCATTCTGTGACTTCAGACACCTCCATTCTATGATTTCACACACTTCCATTCTATGACTTCACACACCTCCATTCTGTGACTTTAACCACCTCCATTCTGGGTTCACACACCTCCATTCTGTGACATCACACTCCTGCAATCTTTGACTTCCCACACCTCCATTCTGTGACTTCACACACCTCCATTCTATGACTTCACACACCTTCATTCTTACTTCACAAACACCCATTCTATGACTTCACACACCTCCATTCTATGACTTCACACACCTCCATTCTGTGACTTCACACACTTCCATTCTATGTCTTCACACACCTCCATTCTGACTTCACACACCTCCATTTTATGACTTCACACACCTCCATTCTGAATTCACACAGCTCAATTCTGTGACTTCACAAAATTCCATTCTGACTTCACACACCTCCATTGTATGAATTCACACACGTCCATTTTATTACTTCACACACCTCCATTCTGTGACTTCACACACCTCCATTCTGAGTTCACACATCTCCATTCTGTGACTTCTCACACCTCGATTCTGTGACTTCACACACCTCCAATCTGTGACTTCACACACTTCCATTCTATGACTTCACACACTTCCATTCTATGACTTCACACACCTCCATTCTGTGACTTCACACACCTCCATTCTGAGTTCTCACACCTCCATTCTATGATTGCACACACCTTCATTCTTACTTCAGAAACATCCATTCTATGACCTCACACACCTCCATCTATGACTTCACAAACCTCCATTCTGTGACTTCACACACCTCCATACTGAGTTCACAAAACTCTATTCGGTGACTTAACACACCTCCATTCTGACTTCACACACGTCCATTCTATGACTTCACACACTTCCATTCTATGACTTCACACACCTCCGTTCTGTGACTTCACACACCTCCATTCTGAGTTCATACACCTCCATTCTGTGACTTCACACACCTCCATTCTATGACTTCACACACCTACATTCTATGACTTCACACATCCATTTTGACTACACACACCTCCAATATATGACTTCAAACAGCTCAGTTCTCTGACTTCACGCACCTCCATTCTATGACTTTAAGCCCGTCCATTCAGCGACTTCACACACCTCCATTCTATGACTTCACCCACCTCCATTCTATGACTTCAACCATCTCCGTTCTATGACTTCACACACCTCCATTCTCCGACTTCACACCCCTCTAATTTGATTTATCATTCCTCCATTCTATGACTTCACAAACCTCACTTCGGTGACTTCACAATACTCCCTTCTATGACTTCACACATCTACATTCTATACTTCACACACTTCAATTCTGACTCACACAACTCCATTCTGTGACTTCACAAAACTCCATTCTATGATTTCACATATCTCCATACTATGACTTTACACACCTCCACCTATGACTTCACACACCTCCATTCTGAGTTCACACACCTCCATTCTGTGACTTCACCCACCTCCATTCTGACTTCACACACCTCCATTGTATGACTTCACACACCTCCATTCTGTAACTTCACACACCTCCATTCTATGACTTCACAAACTTCCATTGTGACGTCACACACCTCCATTCTATGAGTTCACACACCTCCATTCTATGACTTCACTCACCTCCATTCTATGACTTCACACACCTCCTTTCTGAGTTGACACACCTCCATTCTATGACTTCACACACCTCCAATCTGAATACACACCTTCATTCTATGACTTCACCCACCTCCATTCTATGACTTCACACACCTCCATTCTCCAACTTCACACCCCTGTAATTTGATTTCTCATACCTCCATTCTATGACTTCACAAACCTCCCTTCGGTGACTTCACAATACTCCATTCTATGACTTCACACATCTACATTCCATGACTTCACACACCTCAATTCTGACTCACACAACTCCATTCTGTGACTTCACAAAACTCCATTCTATGATTTCACATATCTCCATACTATGACTTCACACACCTCCATCTATGACTTCACACACCTCCATTCTGTGACTTCACACACCTCCATTCTGTGACTTCACACACCTCCATTCTATGACTTCCCACACCTCCTTTCTATGAATTCACCCACCTCCAATCTATGACTACACACCTTCATTCTGACTTCACACACCTCCATTCTGTGACTTCACACACCTCCATTCTATAACTTCACACAGCTCCATTCTACGACTACACACACCACCATTCTATGACTCCACACACCTCCATTCTTTGACTTCACACACCTAAATTCTGAGTTGACACACCTCCATTCTGTGACTTCACACACCTCCATTCTGACTTCACACAAATCCATTCTATGACTTCACACACCTCCATTCTTTGACATCACAGACCTCCATTCTATGACTTCACACACCTTCATTCTTACTTTACAAACATCCATTCTATAACTTCACCCATCTCCATTCCATGACTTTACACACCTCCATTCTGTGACTTCACATACCTCCATTCTATGACTTCACAAACCTCCATTCTGTGACTTCACACATGCATTTTGACTTCACACACCTCCAATATATGACATCAAACACCTGAATTCTGTGACTTCACACAGCTCCATTCTATGACTTCACACACTTCCATTCTATGACTTCACACACCTCCATTCTGTGCCTTTACACACCTCCATTCTGAGTTCACACACCTCCATTCTGTGACGTCACACACCTCTATTCTCTCACTTCCCACACCTCCATTCTGTGACTTCACACACCTCCATTCTATGACTTCACACACTTCTATTCTGACTTCACACACCTCCATTCTATGACTTCATACACCTGCATTCTGACTTCACACACCTCCATTCTATGACTTCGCACACCTCGCTTCTGATTTCACACACCTCCATTCTGTGACTTCACACACCTCCATTCAATGACTTCACACACCTACATTTTTGACTTCACACACCTCCAATCTGACATCACACACCTCCATTCTATGATTTCACAGACCTCGAATCTGTGACTTCACTCACCTGCACTCTATGACTACCCACACCTCTTTCTATCACTTCACCCACCTCCAATCTATGACTACACACCTCCATTCTGACTTCACACACCTCCATTCTCTGACTTCACACACCTCCATTCTATGACTTCACACACCTTCATTCTATGATTTCACACACCTCCATTCTGTGACTTCACAAACCTCCATTCTATGACCTCACACACTTCCATTCTATGACTTCACACACCTTCATTCTTTGATTTCACACATCTCCATTCTGTGACTTCACACACCTCCATTCTGTGACTTCACACACTTCCATTCTATGACTTCACACACCTTCATTCTATGATTTCACACACCTCCATTCTGTGACTTCACAAACCTCCTTTCTATGACCTCACACACCCTCATTCTATGATTTCACACACCTCCATTCTATGACTTCACACATCCATTTTGACTTCACACACCTCCAATATATGACTTCTGTGACTTCACTCACCTACATTCTATGATTTCAAACCGTCCATTCTGTGACTTCACACACCTCCATTTTATGACTTCACACACTTCCATTCTATGACTTCACACACCTCCATTCTGTGACTTTACACACCTCCATTCTGAGTTCACACACCTCAATTCTTGGACTTCACACACCTCCAATCTGTGACTTCCCCCACCTCCATTCTGTGACTTCACACACCTCCATTCTATGACTTCACACACGTCCATTCTGTGACTTCACACACCTCCATTCTATGACTTCACACACCTCCATTGTGACTACACACACTACCATTCTAGAGTTCACACACCTCCATTCTGACTTCACACAACTCCATTCTATGACTTCACACACCTCCATTCTATGACTTCACACACCTCCTGTCTATGACTTCACCCAACTCCATTCTATTACTTCACACCTCCATTCTGACTTCACACACCTCCATTCCGTGACTTCACACACCTCCATTATATGACTTCACACACCTCCATTCTATGACTTCACACACCTCAATTCTATGCCTTCACACACCTTCATTCTTACTTCACAAACATATATTCTATGACTTCACACACCTCCATTCTTTGACTTCACACACCTCCATTCTATGTCTTCACACACCTCCATTCTTTGACTTCACACACCTAAATTCTGAGTTGACACATCTCCATTCTGTGACTTCACACACCTCCATTCTGACTTCACACATCTCCATTCTATGAGTTCACACACCTTCATTTTTACTTTACAAACATCCATTCTATAACTTCACACACCTCCATTCTATGACTTCACACACCTCCATTCAGTGACTTCACACACCTCCATTCTATGACTTCACACCTCCATTATGTGACTTCACACACCTCCATTCTATGACTTCACACACTTCCATTGTGACGTCACACAACTCCATCTATGACTTCACACACCTCCATTCTGACTTCACACACCTCCATTCTGTTACTTCACACACCCCCAATCTATGAGTTCACATACCTCCATTCTATGACTTCACACACCTTCATTCTTACTTCAGAAACATCCATTCTATGACTTCATACACCTCCATTCTATGACTTCACAAACCTCCATTCTGTGACTTCACACACCTCCATTCTGAGTTCACACAACTCCATTCGGTGACTTCACACACCTCCATTCTATGACTTCACACACTTCCATTCTATGACTTCATACACCTCCATTCTGTGACTTCACACACCTCCATTCTGAGTTCACAGACCTCTATTCTGTGACTTCTCACACCTCGATTCTGTGACTTCACACAGCTCCAAACTGTGACTTCACACACCTCCATTCTATGACTTCACACACCTCCATTCTGTGACTTCACACACCTCCATTCTATGACCTCACACACCCTCATTCTTTGATTTCACACACCTCCATTCTATGACTTCACACATCCATTTTGATTTTACACACCTCCAGTGTATGACTTCAAACACCTCAATTCTGTGACTTCACACACCTCCATTCTATGACTTCATACCGTCCATTCTGTGACATCACACACCTCAATTCTATGACTTCACACACTTCCATTCTATGACTTCACACACCTCCATTCTGTGACTTTATACACCTCCATTCTATGACTTCATACCGTCCATTCTGTGACATCACACACCTCTATTCTATGACTTCACACACTTCCATTCTATGACTTCACACACCTCCATTCTGTGACTTTACACACCTCCATTCTGGGTTCACACACCTCCATTCTGTGTCTTCACACACCTCCATTCTATGAAAGAACACACCTTCATTCTTACTTCACAAACACCCATTCTTTGACTTCACACACCTCCATTCTGTGACTTCACACACCTCCATTCTATGACTTCAAACACCTCGATTGTGACTACACACACCTCCATTCTATGAGTTCAACACCTCCATTCTGACTTCACACACCTCCATTCTATGACTTCACACACCTCCATTCTGAATTCACACAGCTCAATTCTGTGACTTCACAAAATTCCATTCTGACTTCAAACACCTCCATTGTATGTATTCACACACCTCTATTCTGTGACTTCACACACTTCCATTGTGACGTCACACACCTCCATTCTATGACTTCACACACCTCCATTCTGACTTCACAAACCTCTATTCTATGACTTCGCACACCTTCATTCTGACTTCACACACCTCCATTCTGTGACTTCACACACCTAAATTCTATAATTTCCCACAGCTCCATTCTGTGACTTCACACACCACCATTCTATGACTCCACACACCTCCATTCTTTGACTTCACACAACTAAATTCTGAGTTGACACACCTCCATTCTGTGACTTCACACACCTCCATTCTGTCTTCACACACCGCCATTCTATGACTTCGAACACCTACATTCTGACTTCACACAACTCCATTCTATGACTTCACAGACCTCGAATATGTGACTTCACTCACCTCCACTCTATAATTCTCACTACTCCATTCTATGATTTCACACACCTCCATTCTATGACTTCACACTTCCATTCTGACTTCCCTCACCTCCATTCTATGACTTCACACACCTACATTCTGACTTCACACACCTCCATTCTGTGACTTGACACACCTCCATTCTATGATTTCACACACCTCCATTCTGTGACTTCACACACCTCCATTCTATTACTTCACACACCTCCATTCTGTGACTTCACACACCTCCATTCTGAGTTCACACATCTCCATTCTGTCACTTCTCACACCTCGATTCTGTGACTACACACACCTCCAATCTGTGACTTCACACACTTCCATTCTATGACTTCACACACCTCCATTCTATGACTTCACACAACTCCATTCTGTGACTTCACACACCTCCATTCTATGACCTCACACACCCTCATTCTATGATTTCACACACCTCCATTCTATGACTTCACACATCCATTTTGATTTCACACACCTCCAATATATGACTTCAAACACCTCAATTCTGTGACTTCACACACCTCCATTCTATGACTTCATACCGTCCATTCTGTGACTTCAGACACCTCCATTCTATGATTTCACACACTTCCATTCTATGACTTCACACACCTCCATTCTGTGACTTTAACCACCTCCATTCTGGGTTCACACACCTCCATTCTGTGACATCACACTCCTGCAATCTTTGACTTCCCACACCTCCATTCTGTGACTTCACACACCTCCATTCTATGACTTCACACACCTTCATTCTTACTTCACAAACACCCATTCTATGACTTCACACACCTCCATTCTATGACTTCACACACCTCCATTCTGTGACTTCACACACTTCCATTCTATGTCTTCACACACCTCCATTCTGACTTCACACACCTCCATTTTATGACTTCACACACCTCCATTCTGAATTCACACAGCTCAATTCTGTGACTTCACAAAATTCCATTCTGACTTCACACACCTCCATTGTATGAATTCACACACGTCCATTTTATTACTTCACACACCTCCATTCTGTGACTTCACACACCTCCATTCTGAGTTCACACATCTCCATTCTGTGACTTCTCACACCTCGATTCTGTGACTTCACACACCTCCAATCTGTGACTTCACACACTTCCATTCTATGACTTCACACACTTCCATTCTATGACTTCACACACCTCCATTCTGTGACTTCACACACCTCCATTCTGAGTTCTCACACCTCCATTCTATGATTGCACACACCTTCATTCTTACTTCAGAAACATCCATTCTATGACCTCACACACCTCCATCTATGACTTCACAAACCTCCATTCTGTGACTTCACACACCTCCATACTGAGTTCACAAAACTCTATTCGGTGACTTAACACACCTCCATTCTGACTTCACACACGTCCATTCTATGACTTCACACACTTCCATTCTATGACTTCACACACCTCCGTTCTGTGACTTCACACACCTCCATTCTGAGTTCATACACCTCCATTCTGTGACTTCACACACCTCCATTCTATGACTTCACACACCTACATTCTATGACTTCACACATCCATTTTGACTACACACACCTCCAATATATGACTTCAAACAGCTCAGTTCTCTGACTTCACGCACCTCCATTCTATGACTTTAAGCCCGTCCATTCAGCGACTTCACACACCTCCATTCTATGACTTCACCCACCTCCATTCTATGACTTCAACCATCTCCGTTCTATGACTTCACACACCTCCATTCTCCGACTTCACACCCCTCTAATTTGATTTATCATTCCTCCATTCTATGACTTCACAAACCTCACTTCGGTGACTTCACAATACTCCCTTCTATGACTTCACACATCTACATTCTATACTTCACACACTTCAATTCTGACTCACACAACTCCATTCTGTGACTTCACAAAACTCCATTCTATGATTTCACATATCTCCATACTATGACTTTACACACCTCCACCTATGACTTCACACACCTCCATTCTGAGTTCACACACCTCCATTCTGTGACTTCACCCACCTCCATTCTGACTTCACACACCTCCATTGTATGACTTCACACACCTCCATTCTGTAACTTCACACACCTCCATTCTATGACTTCACAAACTTCCATTGTGACGTCACACACCTCCATTCTATGAGTTCACACACCTCCATTCTATGACTTCACTCACCTCCATTCTATGACTTCACACACCTCCTTTCTGAGTTGACACACCTCCATTCTATGACTTCACACACCTCCAATCTGAATACACACCTTCATTCTATGACTTCACCCACCTCCATTCTATGACTTCACACACCTCCATTCTCCAACTTCACACCCCTGTAATTTGATTTCTCATACCTCCATTCTATGACTTCACAAACCTCCCTTCGGTGACTTCACAATACTCCATTCTATGACTTCACACATCTACATTCCATGACTTCACACACCTCAATTCTGACTCACACAACTCCATTCTGTGACTTCACAAAACTCCATTCTATGATTTCACATATCTCCATACTATGACTTCACACACCTCCATCTATGACTTCACACACCTCCATTCTGTGACTTCACACACCTCCATTCTGTGACTTCACACACCTCCATTCTATGACTTCCCACACCTCCTTTCTATGAATTCACCCACCTCCAATCTATGACTACACACCTTCATTCTGACTTCACACACCTCCATTCTGTGACTTCACACACCTCCATTCTATAACTTCACACAGCTCCATTCTACGACTACACACACCACCATTCTATGACTCCACACACCTCCATTCTTTGACTTCACACACCTAAATTCTGAGTTGACACACCTCCATTCTGTGACTTCACACACCTCCATTCTGACTTCACACAAATCCATTCTATGACTTCACACACCTCCATTCTTTGACATCACAGACCTCCATTCTATGACTTCACACACCTTCATTCTTACTTTACAAACATCCATTCTATAACTTCACCCATCTCCATTCCATGACTTTACACACCTCCATTCTGTGACTTCACATACCTCCATTCTATGACTTCACAAACCTCCATTCTGTGACTTCACACATGCATTTTGACTTCACACACCTCCAATATATGACATCAAACACCTGAATTCTGTGACTTCACACAGCTCCATTCTATGACTTCACACACTTCCATTCTATGACTTCACACACCTCCATTCTGTGCCTTTACACACCTCCATTCTGAGTTCACACACCTCCATTCTGTGACGTCACACACCTCTATTCTCTCACTTCCCACACCTCCATTCTGTGACTTCACACACCTCCATTCTATGACTTCACACACCTCTATTCTGACTTCACACACCTCCATTCTATGACTTCATACACCTGCATTCTGACTTCACACACCTCCATTCTATGACTTCGCACACCTCGCTTCTGATTTCACACACCTCCATTCTGTGACTTCACACACCTCCATTCAATGACTTCACACACCTACATTTTTGACTTCACACACCTCCAATCTGACATCACACACCTCCATTCTATGATTTCACAGACCTCGAATCTGTGACTTCACTCACCTGCACTCTATGACTACCCACACCTCTTTCTATCACTTCACCCACCTCCAATCTATGACTACACACCTCCATTCTGACTTCACACACCTCCATTCTCTGACTTCACACACCTCCATTCTATGACTTCACACACCTTCATTCTATGATTTCACACACCTCCATTCTGTGACTTCACAAACCTCCATTCTATGACCTCACACACTTCCATTCTATGACTTCACACACCTTCATTCTTTGATTTCACACATCTCCATTCTGTGACTTCACACACCTCCATTCTGTGACTTCACACACTTCCATTCTATGACTTCACACACCTTCATTCTATGATTTCACACACCTCCATTCTGTGACTTCACAAACCTCCTTTCTATGACCTCACACACCCTCATTCTATGATTTCACACACCTCCATTCTATGACTTCACACATCCATTTTGACTTCACACACCTCCAATATATGACTTCTGTGACTTCACTCACCTACATTCTATGATTTCAAACCGTCCATTCTGTGACTTCACACACCTCCATTTTATGACTTCACACACTTCCATTCTATGACTTCACACACCTCCATTCTGTGACTTTACACACCTCCATTCTGAGTTCACACACCTCAATTCTTGGACTTCACACACCTCCAATCTGTGACTTCCCCCACCTCCATTCTGTGACTTCACACACCTCCATTCTATGACTTCACACACGTCCATTCTGTGACTTCACACACCTCCATTCTATGACTTCACACACCTCCATTGTGACTACACACACTACCATTCTAGAGTTCACACACCTCCATTCTGACTTCACACAACTCCATTCTATGACTTCACACACCTCCATTCTATGACTTCACACACCTCCTGTCTATGACTTCACCCAACTCCATTCTATGACTTCACACCTCCATTCTGACTTCACACACCTCCATTCCGTGACTTCACACACCTCCATTATATGACTTCACACACCTCCATTCTATGACTTCACACACCTCAATTCTATGCCTTCACACACCTTCATTCTTACTTCACAAACATATATTCTATGACTTCACACACCTCCATTCTTTGACTTCACACACCTCCATTCTATGTCTTCACACACCTCCATTCTTTGACTTCACACACCTAAATTCTGAGTTGACACATCTCCATTCTGTGACTTCACACACCTCCATTCTGACTTCACACATCTCCATTCTATGAGTTCACACACCTTCATTTTTACTTTACAAACATCCATTCTATAACTTCACACACCTCCATTCTATGACTTCACACACCTCCATTCAGTGACTTCACACACCTCCATTCTATGACTTCACACCTCCATTATGTGACTTCACACACCTCCATTCTATGACTTCACACACTTCCATTGTGACGTCACACAACTCCATCTATGACTTCACACACCTCCATTCTGACTTCACACACCTCCATTCTGTTACTTCACACACCCCCAATCTATGAGTTCACATACCTCCATTCTATGACTTCACACACCTTCATTCTTACTTCAGAAACATCCATTCTATGACTTCATACACCTCCATTCTATGACTTCACAAACCTCCATTCTGTGACTTCACACACCTCCATTCTGAGTTCACACAACTCCATTCGGTGACTTCACACACCTCCATTCTATGACTTCACACACTTCCATTCTATGACTTCATACACCTCCATTCTGTGACTTCACACACCTCCATTCTGAGTTCACAGACCTCTATTCTGTGACTTCTCACACCTCGATTCTGTGACTTCACACAGCTCCAAACTGTGACTTCACACACCTCCATTCTATGACTTCACACACCTCCATTCTGTGACTTCACACACCTCCATTCTATGACCTCACACACCCTCATTCTTTGATTTCACACACCTCCATTCTATGACTTCACACATCCATTTTGATTTTACACACCTCCAGTGTATGACTTCAAACACCTCAATTCTGTGACTTCACACACCTCCATTCTATGACTTCATACCGTCCATTCTGTGACATCACACACCTCAATTCTATGACTTCACACACTTCCATTCTATGACTTCACACACCTCCATTCTGTGACTTTATACACCTCCATTCTATGACTTCATACCGTCCATTCTGTGACATCACACACCTCCATTCTATGACTTCACACACTTCCATTCTATGACTTCACACACCTCCATTCTGTGACTTTACACACCTCCATTCTGGGTTCACACACCTCCATTCTGTGTCTTCACACACCTCCATTCTATGAAAGAACACACCTTCATTCTTACTTCACAAACACCCATTCTTTGACTTCACACACCTCCATTCTGTGACTTCACACACCTCCATTCTATGACTTCAAACACCTCGATTGTGACTACACACACCTCCATTCTATGAGTTCAACACCTCCATTCTGACTTCACACACCTCCATTCTATGACTTCACACACCTCCATTCTGAATTCACACAGCTCAATTCTGTGACTTCACAAAATTCCATTCTGACTTCAAACACCTCCATTGTATGTATTCACACACCTCTATTCTGTGACTTCACACACTTCCATTGTGACGTCACACACCTCCATTCTATGACTTCACACACCTCCATTCTGACTTCACAAACCTCTATTCTATGACTTCGCACACCTCCATTCTGACATCACACACCTCCAATCTATGACTTCACAGAACTCGTATCTGTGAGTTCACTCACCTCCACTCTATGACTTCAAACTCCTCCATTCTATGACTTCCCACACCTCCTTTCTATGACTTCACCCACCTTCATTCTATGACTTCACACCTCCATTCTGACTTCACACACTTCCATTCAGTGACTTCACACACCTCCATTCAATGACTTCACACACCTCCATTCTATGACTTCACACACCTTCATTCTTACTTCAGAAACATCCATTCTATGACCTCACTCACCTCCATCTATGACTTCACAAACCTCCATTCTGTGACTTCACACACCTCCATACTGAGTTCACAAAACTCCATTCGGTTACTTAACACACCTCCATTCTGACTTCTCACACGTCCATTCTATGACTTCACACCCTTCCATTCTGTGACTTCACACACCTCCATTCTGTGACTTCACACACCTCTATTCTGAGTTCACACACCTCCATTCTGTGACTTCACACACCTCGATTCTATGACTTCAAACACCTACATTCTATGACTTCACTCATCCATTTTGACTTCACACACCTCCAATATATGACTTCAATCAGCTCAATTCTCTGACTTCACAGACCTCCATTCTATGACTTTAAACCCGTCCATTCAGTGACTTCACACACCTCCATTCAATGACTTCACCCACCTCCATTCTATGACTTCACACACCTCCATTCTCCGACTTCACATCCCTCTAATTTGATTTCTCATACCTCCATTCTATAACTTCACAAACCTCACTTCGGTGACTTCACAATACTCCATTCTATGACTTCACACATCTGCATTCTATGACTTCACACACCTCAATTCTGACTCACACAGCTCCATTCTGTGACTTCACAAAATTCCATTCTATGATTTCACATATCTCCATACTATGACTTCACACACCTCCATCTATGACTTCACACACCTCCATTATGAGTTCACACACCTCCATTCTGTGACTTTACACACCTCCATTCTGACTTCACACACCTCCATTGTATGACTTCACACACCTCCATTCTTTGACTTCACACACCTCCATTCTATGACTTCACAAACTTCCATTGTGAGGTCACACACCTCCATTCTATGAGTTCACACACCTCCATTCTATGACTTCACACACCTAATTTCTATGACTTCACCCACCTCCATTCTATGACTTTACACCTCCATTCTGACTTCACACACCTCCATTCTGTGACTTCACACACCTCCAATCTCTGAATTCACAACTTCCATTGTGACGTCACACACCTCCATTCTATGAATTCACACACCTCCATTATATGACTTCACTCACCTCCATTCTATGACTTCACACACCTCCTTTCTGAGTTGACACACCTCCATTCTATGACTTCACACACCTCCAATCTGAATTCACACACCTCCATTCTATGACTTCACCCACCTCCATTCTATGACTTCACACACCTCCATTCTCCGACTTCACACCCCTCTAATTTGATTTCTCATGCCTCCATTCTATGCCTTCACAAACCTCCCTTCGGTGACTTCACAATACTCCATTCTATGACTTTCCACATCTACATTCTGTGACTTCACACACCTCAATTCTGACTCACACAACTCCATTATGTGACTTCACCAAACTCCATTCTATGATTTCACATATCTCCATACTATGACTTCACACACCTCCATCTATGATTTCACACACCTCCATTCTGAGTTCACGAACCTCCATTCTGTGACTTCACACACCTCCATTCCGGCTTCACACACCTCCATTGTATGACTTCACATACCTCCATTCTGTGACTTCACACACCTCCATTCTATGACTTCACAAACTTCCATTGTGATGTCACACACCTCCATTCTATGAGTTCACACACCTCCATTCTATGACTACACACACCTAATTTCTATGACTTCACCCACCTCCATTCTATGACTTCAAACCTCCATTCTGACTTCACACACCTCCATTCTGTGACTTCACACACCTCCATTCTATGACTTCACTCACCTCCATTCTATGACTTCACACACCTCCTTTCTAAGTTGACAAACCTCCATTCTATGACTTCACACACCTCCAATCTGAATTCACACACCTCCATTCTATGATTTCCCACACCTCCTTTCTATGACTTCACCCACCTCCAATCGATGACTACACACCTCCATTCTGACTTCACACACCTCCATTCTGTGACTTCACACATCCCCATTCTATGAGTTCACATACCTCCATTCTATGACTTCACACACCTCCATTCTATGACTTCACAAACCTCAATTCTGTGACTTCACACACCTCCATTTTGAGTTCACACAACTCCATTCGGAGACTTCACACACCTCCATTATGACTTCACACACCTCTGTTCTATGACTTGCAACCCCTACCTTCTGACTTCCCACACCTCCATTCTATGACTTCACAGACCTCGAATCTGTGACTTCACTCACCTCCACTCTATGACTTCACACTTCTCCATTCTATGACTTCCCACACCTAATTTCTGTGACTTCACCCACCTCCCTTCTATGAGTTCACACTTCCATTCTGACTTCACACACCTCCATTCTATGTCTTCACACACCTCCATTCTGACTTCACACACCTCCATTCTGTGACTTCACATACCTCCACTCTATGATTTCACACACCCCATTCTGTGACTTCACACACCTGAATTCTATGACTTCACACACCTCCATTTTGTGACTTCACACACCTCCATTCTATGTCTTCACACACCTCCATTCTGACTTCACACACCTCCATTCTGTGACTTCACACACCTCCATTCTATGATTTCACACACCTCCATTCTGTGACTTCACACACCTCCATTCTGACTTCACACACCTCCATTGTATGACTTCACACACCTCCATTCTGTGACTTCACATACCTCCATTCTATGACTTCACAGACCTCGAATCTGTGACTTCACTCACCTCCACTCTATGACTTCACACACCTCCATTCTATGACTTCTCACACCTAAGTTCTATGACTTCACCCACCTCCATTCTATGAGTTCACACCTCCATTCTGACTTCACACACCTCCATTCTATGACTTCACACACCTCCATTCTGACTTCTCCCACCTCCATTCGGTGACTTCACACACCTCCATTCTATGATTTCACACACCTCCATTGTGTGACTTCACACACCTCCATTCTTTGACTTCACACACCTCCATTCTGTGACTTCACACACCTCCATTCTGAGTTCACACACCTCCATTCTGTGACTTCACACACCTCCATTCTATGACTTCACACACCTTCATTCTATGATTTCACACACCTCCATTCTGTGACTTCACAAACCTCCTTTCTATGACCTCACACACCCTCATTCTATGATTTCACACACCTCCATTCTATGACTTCACACATCCATTTTGACTTCACACACCTCCAATATATGACTTCAAACACCTCAATTCTGTGACTTCACACACCTCCATTCTATGATTTCAAACCGTCCATTCTGTGACTTCACACACCTCCATTTTATGACTTCACACACTTCCATTCTATGACTTCACACACCTCCATTCTGTGACTTTACACACCTCCATTCTGAGTTCACACACCTCAATTCTTGGACTTCACACACCTCCAATCTGTGACTTCCCCCAACTCCATTCTGTGCCTTCACACACCTCCATTCTATGACTTCACACACGTCCATTCTGTGACTTCACACACCTCCATTCTATGACTTCACACACCTCCATTGTGACTACACACACTACCATTCTATGAGTTCACACACCTCCATTCTGACTTCACACACCTCCATTCTATGACTTCACACACCTCCATTCTATGACTTCACACACCTCCTGTCTATGACTTCACCCAACTCCATTCTATGACTTCAAACCTCCATTCTGACTTCACACACCTCCATTCTGTGACTTCACACACCTCCATTATATGACTTCACACACCTCCATTCTATGACTTCACACACCTCCATTCTATGCCTTCACACACCTCCATTTTGTGACTTCACACACCTCCATTCTATGCCTTCACACACCTTCATTGTTACTTCACAAACATATATTCTATGACTTCAAACACCTCCATTCTTTGACTTCACACACCTCCATTCTATGTCTTCACACACCTCCATTCTGACTTCACACATCTCCATTCTATGACTTCACACACCTTCATTTTTACTTTACAAACATCCATTCTATAACTTCACACACCTCCGTTCTATGACTTCACACACCTCCATTCAGTGACTTCACACACCTCCATTCTATGACTTCACACCTACATTATATGACTTCACACACCTCCATTCTATGACTTCACACACTTCCATTGTGACGTCACACACCTCCATTCTATGAGTTCACACACCTCCATTCTGACTTCACACACCTCCATTCTATGACTTCACACACCTCCATTCTGAATTCACACAGCTTCATTCTGTGCCTTCACAACACTATATTCTATGATTTCACACACCTCCATACTATGACTTCACACAACTCCATCTATGACTTCACACACCTCCATTCTGACTTCACACACCTCCATTCTGTTACTTCTCACACCCCCAATCTATGAGTTCACATACCTCCATTCTATGACTTCACACACCTTCATTCTTACTTCAGAAACATCCATTCTATGACTTCATACACCTCCATTCTATGACTTCAGAAACCTCCATTCTGTGACTTCACACACCTCCATTCTGAGTTCACACAACTCCATTCGGTGACTTCACACACCTCCATTCTATGACTTCACACACTTCCATTCTATGACTTCATACACCTCCATTCTGTGACTTCACACACCTCCATTCTGAGTTCACAGACCTCTATTCTGTGACTTCTCACACCTCGATTCTGTGACTTCACACAGCTCCAAACTGTAACTTCACACACCTCCATTCTATGACTTCACACACCTCCATTCTGTGACTTCACACACCTCCATTCTATGACCTCACACACCCTCATTCTATGATTTCACACACCTCCATTCTATGACTTCACACATCCATTTTGATTTTACACACCTCCAGTATATGACTTCAAACACCTCAATTCTGTGACTTCACACACCTCCATTCTATGACTTCATACCTTCCATTCTGTGACATCACACACCTCCATTCTATGACTTCACACACTTCCAATCTATGACTTCACACACCTCCATTCTGTGACTTTACACACCTCCATTCTATGACTTCATACCGTCCATTCTGTGACATCACACACCTCCATTCTATGACTTCACACACTTCCATTCTATGACTTCACACACCTCCATTCTGTGACTTTACACACCTCCATTCTGGGTTCACACACCTCCATTCTGTGTCTTCACACTCCTGCAATCTGTGACTTCCCACACCTCCATTCTGTGTCTTCACACACCTCCATTCTATGACTTAACACACCTTCATTCTTACTTCACAAACACCCATTCTATGACTTCACACACCTCCATTCTGTGACTTCACACACCTCCATTCTATGACTTCAAACACCTCAATTGTGACTACACACACCTCCATTCTATGAGTTCAACACCTCCATTCTGACTTCACACACCTCCATTCTATGACTTCACACACCTTCATTATGAATTCACACAGCTCAATTCTGTGACTTCACAAAATTCCATTCTGACTTCAAACACCTCCATTGTATGTATTCACACACCTCCATTCTGTGACTTCACACACTTCCATTGTGACGTCACACACCTCCATTCTATGACTTCACACACCTCCATTCTGACTTCACAAACCTCTATTCTATGACTTCGCACACCTCCATTCTGACATCACACACCTCCAATCTATGACTTCACAGAACTTGAATCTGTGACTTCACTCACCTCCACTCTATGACTTCACACTCCTCCATTCTATGACTTCCCACACCTCCTTTCTATGACTTCACCCACCTTCATTCTATGACTTCACACCTCCATTCTGACTTCACACACTTCCATTCAGTGACTTCACACACCTCCATTCAATGACTTCACACACCTCCATTCTATGACTTTACACCTCCATTCTGACTTCACACACCTCCATTCTGTGACTTCACACACCTCCAATCTCTGAATTCACAACTTCCATTGTGACGTCACACACCTCCATTCTATGAATTCACACACCTCCATTATATGACTTCACTCACCTCCATTCTATGACTTCACACACCTCCTTTCTGAGTTGACACACCTCCATTCTATGACTTCACACACCTCCAATCTGAATTCACACACCTCCATTCTATGACTTCACCCACCTCCATTCTATGACTTCACACACCTCCATTCTCCGACTTCACACCCCTCTAATTTGATTTCTCATGCCTCCATTCTATGCCTTCACAAACCTCCCTTCGGTGACTTCACAATACTCCATTCTATGACTTTCCACATCTACATTCTGTGACTTCACACACCTCAATTCTGACTCACACAACTCCATTATGTGACTTCACCAAACTCCATTCTATGATTTCACATATCTCCATACTATGACTTCACACACCTCCATCTATGATTTCACACACCTCCATTCTGAGTTCACAAACCTCCATTCTGTGACTTCACACACCTCCATTCCGGCTTCACACACCTCCATTGTATGACTTCACATACCTCCATTTTGTGACTTCACACACCTCCATTCTATGACTTCACAAACTTCCATTGTGATGTCACACACCTCCATTCTATGACTTCACACACCTCCATTCTGACTTCTCCCACCTCCATTCGGTGACTTCACACACCTCCATTCTATGATTTCACACACCTCCATTGTGTGACTTCACACACCTCCATTCTTTGACTTCACACACCTCCATTCTGTGACTTCACACACCTCCATTCTGAGTTCACACACCTCCATTCTGTGACTTCACACACCTCCATTCTATGACTTCACACACCTTCATTCTATGATTTCACACACCTCCATTCTGTGACTTCACAAACCTCCTTTCTATGACCTCACACACCCTCATTCTATGATTTCACACACCTCCATTCTATGACTTCACACATCCATTTTGACTTCACACACCTCCAATATATGACTTCAAACACCTCAATTCTGTGACTTCACACACCTCCATTCTATGATTTCAAACCGTCCATTCTGTGACTTCACACACCTCCATTTTATGACTTCACACACTTCCATTCTATGACTTCACACACCTCCATTCTGTGACTTTACACACCTCCATTCTGAGTTCACACACCTCAATTCTTGGACTTCACACACCTCCAATCTGTGACTTCCCCCACCTCCATTCTGTGCCTTCACACACCTCCATTCTATGACTTCACACACGTCCATTCTGTGACTTCACACACCTCCATTCTATGACTTCACACACCTCCATTGTGACTACACACACTACCATTCTATGAGTTCACACACCTCCATTCTGACTTCACACACCTCCATTCTATGACTTCACACACCTCCATTCTATGACTTCACACACCTCCTGTCTATGACTTCACCCAACTCCATTCTATGACTTCAAACCTCCATTCTGACTTCACACACCTCCATTCTGTGACTTCACACACCTCCATTATATGACTTCACACACCTCCATTCTATGACTTCACACACCTCCATTCTATGCCTTCACACACCTCCATTTTGTGACTTCACACACCTCCATTCTATGCCTTCACACACCTTCATTCTTACTTCACAAACATATATTCTATGACTTCAAACACCTCCATTCTTTGACTTCACACACCTCCATTCTATGTCTTCACACACCTCCATTCTGACTTCACACATCTCCATTCTATGACTTCACACACCTTCATTTTTACTTTACAAACATCCATTCTATAACTTCACACACCTCCGTTCTATGACTTCACACACCTCCATTCAGTGACTTCACACACCTCCATTCTATGACTTCACACCTACATTATGTGACTTCACACACCTCCATTCTATGACTTCACACAGTTCCATTGTGACGTCACACACCTCCATTCTATGAGTTCACACACCTCCATTCTGACTTCACACACCTCCATTCTATGACTTCACACACCTCCATTCTGAATTCACACAGCTTCATTCTGTGCCTTCACAACACTATATTCTGTGATTTCACACACCTCCATACTATGACTTCACACAACTTCATCTATGACTTCACACACCTCCATTCTGACTTCACACACCTCCATTCTGTTTCTTCTCACACCCCCAATCTATGAGTTCACATACCTCCATTCTATGACTTCACACACCTTCATTCTTACTTCAGAAACATCCATTCTATGACTTCATACACCTCCATTCTATGACTTCAGAAACCTCCATTCTGTGACTTCACACACCTCCATTCTGAGTTCACACAACTCCATTCGGTGACTTCACACACCTCCATTCTATGACTTCACACACTTCCATTCTATGACTTCATACACCTCCATTCTGTGACTTCACACACCTCCATTCTGAGTTCACAGACCTCTATTCTGTGACTTCTCACACCTCGATTCTGACTTCACACAGCTCCAAACTGTAACTTCACACACCTCCATTCTATGACTTCACACACCTCCATTCTGTGACTTCACACACCTCCATTCTATGACCTCACACACCCTCATTCTATGATTTCACACACCTCCATTCTATGACTTCACACATCCATTTTGATTTTACACACCTCCAGTATATGACTTCAAACACCTCAATTCTTTGACTTCACACACCTCCATTCTATGACTTCATACCTTCCATTCTGTGACATCACACACCTCCATTCTATGACTTCACACACTTCCAATCTATGACTTCACACACCTCCATTCTGTGACTTTACACACCTCCATTCTATGACTTCATACCGTCCATTCTGTGACATCACACACCTCCATTCTATGACTTCACACACTTCCATTCTATGACTTCACACACCTCCATTCTGTGACTTTACACACCTCCATTCTGGGTTCACACACCTCCATTCTGTGTCTTCACACTCCTGCAATCTGTGACTTCCCACACCTCCATTCTGTGTCTTCACACACCTCCATTCTATGACTTAACACACCTTCATTCTTACTTCACAAACACCCACTCTATGACTTCACACACCTCCATTCTGTGACTTCACACACCTCCATTCTATGACTTCAAACACCTCAATTGTGACTACACACACCTCCATTCTATGAGTTCAACACCTCCATTCTGACTTCACACACCTCCATTCTATGACTTCACACACCTTCATTATGAATTCACACAGCTCAATTCTGTGACTTCACAAAATTCCATTCTGACTTCAAACACCTCCATTGTATGTATTCACACACCTCCATTCTGTGACTTCACACACTTCCATTTTGACGTCACACACCTCCATGATATGACTTCACACACCTCCATTCTGACTTCACAAACCTCTATTCTATGACTTCGCACACCTCCATTCTGACATCACACACCTCCAATCTATGACTTCACAGAACTTGAATCTGTGACTTCACTCACCTCCACTCTATGACTTCACACTCCTCCATTCTATGACTTCCCACACCTCCTTTCTATGACTTCACCCACCTTCATTCTATGACTTCACACCTCCATTCTGACTTCACACACTTCCATTCAGTGACTTCACACACCTCCATTCAATGACTTCACACACCTCCATTCTATGACTTCACACACCTTCATTCTTACTTCAGAAACATTCATTCTATGACCTCACTCACCTCCATCTATGACTTCACAAACCTCCATTCTGTGACTTCACACACCTCCAATCTCTGAATTCACAAACTTCCATTGTGACGTCACACACTTCCATTCTATGAGTTCACACACCTCCATTCTATGACTTCACTCACCTCCATTCTATGACTTCACACACCTCCTTTCTGAGTTGACACACCTCCCTTCTATGACTTCACACACCTCCAATCTGAATTCACACACCTCCATTCTATGACTTCACCCACCTCCATTCTATGACTTCACACACCTCCATTCTCCGACTTCACACCCCTCTAATTTGATTTCTCATACCTCCATTCTATGACTTCACAAACCTCCCTTCGGTGACTTCACAATACTCCATTCTATGACTTCCCACATCTACATTCTATGACTTCACACACCTCAATTCTGACTCACACAACTCCATTCTGTGACTTCACCAAACTCCATTCTATGATTTCACATATCTCCATACTATGACTTCACACACCTCCATCTATGATTTCACACACCTCCATTCTGAGTTCACAAACCTCCATTCTGTGACTTCACACACCTCCATTCCGGCTTCACACACCTCCATTGTATGACTTCACATACCTCCATTCTGTGACTTCACACACCTCCATTCTATGACTTCACAAACTTCCATTGTGACGTCACACACCTCCATTCTATGAGTTCACACACCTCCATTCTATGACTTCACACACCTCCATTATGACTTCACACACCTCTGTTCTATGACTTGCAACCCCTACCTTCTGACTTCCCACACCTCCATTCTATGACTTCACAGACCTCGAATCTGTGACTTCACTCACCTCCACTCTATGACTTCACACTTCTCCATTCTATGACTTCCCACACCTAATTTCTGTGACTTCACCCACCTCCCTTCTATGAGTTCACACTTCCATTCTGACTTCACACACCTCCATTCTATGTCTTCACACACCTCCATTCTGACTTCACACACCTCCATTCTGTGACTTCACACACCTCCACTCTATGATTTCACACACCCCATTCTGTGACTTCACACACCTGAATTCTATGACTTCACACACCTCCATTTTGTGACTTCACACACCTCCATTCTATGTCTTCACACACCTCCATTCTGACTTCACACACCTCCATTCTGTGACTTCACACACCTCCATTCTATGATTTCACACACCTCCATTCTGTGACTTCACACACCTCCATTCTGACTTCACACACCTCCATTGTATGACTTCACACACCTCCATTCTGTGACTTCACACACCTCCATTCTATGACTTCACAGACCTCGAATCTGTGACTTCACTCACCTCCACTCTATGACTTCACACACCTCCATTCTATGACTTCTCACACCTAAGTTCTATGACTTCACCCACCTCCATTCTATGAGTTCACACCTCCATTCTGACTTCACACACCTCCATTCTATGACTTCACACACCTCCATTCTGACTTCTCCCACCTCCATTCGGTGACTTCACACACCTCCATTCTATGATTTCACACACCTCCATTGTGTGACTTCACACACCTCCATTCTTTGACTTCACACACCTCCATTCTGTGACTTCACACACCTCCATTCTGAGTTCACACACCTCCATTCTGTGACTTCACACACCTCCATTCTATGACTTCACACACCTCCATTCTGTGACTTTACACACCTCCATTCTATGACCTCACACACCCTCATTCTGTGATTTCACACGCCTCCATTCTGTGACTTCACACATCCATTTTGATTTCACTCACCTCCAATATATGACTTCAAACACCTCATGACTGTGACTTCACACAGCTCCATTCTATGACTTCACACATTTCAATCTATGACTTCACACACCTCCATTTTGTGACTTTACACACCTCCATTCTGGGTTCACACACCTCCATTCTGTGACTTCACACACCTCCATTCTATGACTTCACAGACCTCGAATCTGTGACTTCACTCACATCCACTCTATGACTTCACACACCTCCATTCTATGACTTCTCACACCTAAGTTCTATGACTTCACCCACCTCCATTCTATGACTTCACACCTCCATTCTGACTTCACACACCTCCATTCTATGACTTCACACACCTCCATTCTGACCTCTCCCACCTCCATTCGGTGACTTCACACACCTCCATTCTATGATTTCACACACCTCCATTCTGTGACTTCACACACCTCCATTCTTTGACTTCACACACCTCCATTCTGTGACTTCACACACCTCCATTCTGAGTTCACACACCTCCATTCTGTGACTTCTCACACCTCGATTCTGGGACTTCACACACCTCCAATCTGTGACTTCACACACTTCCATTCTATGACTTCACACACCTCCATTCTATGACTTCACACACCTCCATTCTGTGACTTCACACACCTCCATTCTATGACCTCACACACCCTCATTCTGTGATTTCACACGCCTCCATTCTGTGACTTCACACATCCATTTTGATTTCACTCACCTCCAATATATGACTTCAAACACCTCATTTCTGTGACTTCACACAGCTCCATTCTATGACTTCATACCGTCCATTCTGTGACTTCACACACCTCCATTCTATGACTTCACACATTTCAATTCTATGACTTCACACACCTCCATTTTGTGACTTTACACACCTCCATTCTGGGTTCACACACCTCCATTCTGTGACTTCACACTCCTGCAATCTGTGACTTCCCACACCTCCATTCTGTGACTTCACACACCTCCATTCTATGACTTCACACACCTTCATTCTTACTTCACAAACACCCATTCTATGACTTCACACACCTCCATTCTATGACTTCACACACCTCCATTCTGTGACTTCACACACCTCCATTCTATGACTTCACACACCTCCATTGTGACTACACACACCTCCATTCTATGAGTTCACACACCGCCATTCTGACTTCACACACCTCCATTGTATGAATACACACACCTCCATTCTGTGACTTCACACACTTCCATTGTGACGTCACACACCTCCATTCTATGAGTTCACACACCTCCATTCTATGACTTCACACACCTCCATTCTGACTTCACAAACCTCTATTCTATGACTTCGCACACCTCCATTCTGACATCACACACCTCCACTCTATGACTTCACACACCTTCATTCTTACTTCAGAAACATCCATTCTATGACCTCACACACCTCCATCTATGACTTCACAAACCTCCATTCTGTGACTTCACACACCTCCATACTGAGTTCACCAAACTCCATTCGGTGACTTAACACACATCCATTTTGAGTTCACACACCTCCAATATCTGACTTCAAACAGCTCAATTCTCTGACTTCACACACCTCCATTCTATGACTTTAAACCCGTCCATTCAGTGACTTCACACACCGCCATTCTTTGACTTCATACTCCTCCATTCTATGACTTCACCCACCTCCATTCTATGACTTCACGCACCTCCATTTTCCAACTTCACACCCCTCTAATTTGATTTCTCATACCTCCATTCTATGACTTCTCAAACCTCCCTTCGGTGACTTCACAATACTCCATTCTATGACTTCACACATCTACATTCTATGAGTTCACACACCTCAATTCTGACTCACACAACTCCATTCTGTGACTTCACAAAACTCCATTCTATGATTTCACATATCTCCATACTATGACTTAACACACCTCCATCTATGATTGCACACACCTCCATTCTGAGTTCACACACCTCCGTTCTGTGACTTCACACACCTCCATTCTGACTTCACACATCTCCATTGTATGACTTCACACACCTCTATTCTGTGACTTCACACACCTCTATTCTATGCCTTCACAAACTTCCGTTGTGACGTCACACACCTCCATTTTATGAGTTCACACACCTCCATTCTATGATTTCACACACCTCCATTCTGACTTCACACACCTCTATTCTATGACTTCGAACACCTACATTCTGACTTCACACACCTAAATTCTGTGACTACACACACCTCCATTAAATGACTTCACACACCTACATTCTTTGACTTCACACACCTCCAATCTGACATCACACACCTCCATTCTATGATTTCACAGACCTAGAATCTGTGACATCACTCACCTGCACTCTATGACTTCACACTCCTCCATTCTATGACTTCCCACACCTCCTTTCTATGAATTCACCCACCTCCAATCTATGACTACACACCTCCGTTCTGACTTCACACACCTCCATTCTGTGACTACACACACCTCCATTCTATAACTTCACACACCTCCATTCTATGACTTCACACACCTCCATTCTGAATTCACACAGCTCCATTCTGTGACTTCACAAACCTCCATTCTATGATTTCACAAACCTCCATACTATGACTTCACACAACTCCATCTATGACTTCACACACCTCCATTCTCACTTCACACACCTCTATTCTATGACTTCGCACACCTCCATTCTGACATCACACACCTCTATTCTATGACTTCACAGACCTCGAATCTGTGACTTCACTCACCTGCACTCTATGACTTCACACTCCTCCATTCTATGACTTCACCCACCTCCATTCTATGACTACACACCTCCATTCTGACTTCACACACCTCCATTCTATGACTTCACAGACCTCGAATCTGTGACTTCACTCACCTGTACTCTATGACTTCACACTCCTCAATTCTATGACTTCACCCACCTCCAATCTATGACTACACACCTACATTCTGACTTCACACACCTCCATTCTGTGACTTCACACACCTCCATTCCATGACTTCACACACCTTCATTTTTACTTCAGAAATATTCACACACCTCCATTCTATGACGTCACAAACCTCCATTCTGTGACTTCACACATGCATTTTGACTTCACACACCTCCAATATATGACTTCAAACACCTCAATTCTGTGACTTCACACAGCTCCATTCTATGACTTCATAACGTTCATTCTGTGACTTCACACAGCTCCATTCTATGACTTCACACACTTCCATTCTATGACTTCACACACCTCCATTCTGTGCCTTTACACACCTCCATTCTGAGTTCACACACCTCCATTCTGTGACGTCACACACCTCTATTCTGTGACTTTCCACACCTCCATTCTGTGACTTCACACACCTCCATTCTGACTTCACACACCTCCATTCTATGACTTCGCACACCTCTCTTCTGATTTCACACTCCTCCATTCTATGACTTCACCCACCTCCAATCTATGACTACACACCTCCATTCTGACTTCACACACCTCCATTCTGTAACTTCACACACCTCCATTCCATGACTTCACACACCTTCATTTTTACTTCAGAAACATTCACACACCTCCGTTCTATGACTTCACAAACCTCCATTCTGTGACTTCACACATGCATTTTGACTTCACACACCTCCAATATATGACTTCAAACACCTGAATTCTGTGACTTCACACAGCTCCATTCTATGACTTCATAACGTCCATTCTGTGACTTCACACAGCTCCATTCTATGACTTCACACACCTCCATTCTGTGCCTTTACACACCTCCATTCTGAGTTCACACACCTCCATTCTGTGACGTCACACACCTCTATTCTCTGACTTCCCACACCTCCATTCTGTGACTTCACACACCTCCATTCTATGACTTCGCACACCTCTCTTCTGATTTCACACATCTCCATTCTGTGACTTCACTCACCTCCATTCAATGACTTCACACACCTACATTCTTTGACTTCACACACCTCCAATCTGACATCACACACCTCCATTCTATGATTTCACAGACCTCGAATCTATGACTTCACTCACCTGCACTCTATGACTTCCCACACCTCCTTTCTATGACTTCACCCACCTCCAATATATGACTACACACCTCCATTCTGACTTCACACACCTCCATTCTGTGACTTCACACAGCTCCATTCTATGACTTCAGAAACCTCCATTCTATGACTTCACAAACCTCCATTCTGTGACTTCACACACCTCCATTCTGGTTTCACACACTTCCATTCTATGACTTCACACACTTCCATTCTATGACTTCACACACCTCCATTCTCTGACTTCACACACCTCCATTCTGAGTTCACACACCTCCATTCTGTGACTTCACAAACCTCCATTCTGTGACTTCACACACTTCCATTCTATGACTTCACACACCTTCATTCTATGATTTCACACACCTCCATTCTGGGACTTCACAAACCTCCATTCTATGACCTCACACACCCTCATTCTATGATTTCACACACTTCCATTCTATGATTTCACACATCAATTTTGACTTCACACACCTCCAATATATGACTTCAAACACCTCAATTCTGTGACTTCACACACCTCCATTCTATGACTTCAAACCGTCCATTCTGTGACTTCACACACCTCCATTCTATGACTTCACTCACCTCCATTCTGAGTTCACACACCTCTATTCTGTGATTTCACACACCTTCCATTCTGTGACTTCACACACCTCCATTCTGTGACTTCACACACTTCCATTCTATGACTTCACAAACCTTCATTCTATGATTTCACACACCTCCATTCTGTGACTTCACAAACCTCCATTCTATGACCTCACACACCCTCATTCTATGATTTCACACACCTCCATTCTATGACTTCACACATCCATTTTGACTTCACACACCTCCAATATATGACTTCAAACACCTCAATTCTGTGACTTCACACACCTCCATTCTATGACTTCAAACCGTCCATTCTGTGACTTCACACACCTCCATTCTATGACTTCACACACTTCCATTCTATGACTTCACACACCTCCATTCTGTGACTTTACCCACCTCCATTCTGAGTTCACACACCTCAATTCTGGGACTTCACAGACCTCCAATCTGTGACTTCCCACACCTCCATTCTGTGACTTCACACACCTCCATTCTATGATTTCACACACCTCCATTCTATGACTTCACACGAGTCCATTCTGTGACTTCACACACCTCCATTCTATAACTTCACACAGCTCCATTGTGACTACACACACTACCGTTCTATGAGTACACACACCTCCATTCTGACTTCACACACCTCCATTCTATGACTACACAAACATCCATTCTATGACTTCACACATCCTTTCTATGACTTCACCCAACTCCATTCTATGACTTCACAACTCCATTCTGACTTCACACACCTCCATTCTGTTACTTCACACACCTCCATTATATGACTTCACACACCTCCATTCTATGACTTCACACACCTCCATTCTATGCCTTCACACACCTCCATTCTGTGACTTCACACACCTCCATTCTATGACTTCACACACCTCCATTCTATGACTTCAAACACCTCCATTCTTTGACTTCCCACACCTCCTTTCTATGACTTCACCCACCTCCAATCGGTGACTACACACCTCCATTCTGACTTCACACACCTCCATTCTGTGACTTCACACACCCCCATTCTGTGGGTTCACATACCTCCATTCTATTACTTCACACACCTTCATTCTTACTTCAGAAACATCCATTCTATGACTTCACACACCTCCATTCTATGACTTCACAAACCTCCATTCTGTAACTTCACACACCTCCATTCTGAATTCACACAACTCCATTCGGTGACTTCACACACTTCCTTTGTGACGTCACACACCTCCATTCTATGAGTTCACACACCTCCATTCTATGACTTCACACACCACCATTCTGACTTCACAAACCTCTATTCTATGACTTCGCACACCTCCATTCTGACATCACACACCTCCACTCTATGACTTCACACACCTTCATTCTTACTTCAGAAACATCCATTCTATGACCTCACACACCTCCATCTATGACTTCACAAACCTCCATTCTGTGACTTCACACACCTCCATACTGAGTTCACAAAACTCCATTCGGTGACTTAACACACATCCATTTTGACTTCACACACCTCCAATATCTGACTTCAAACAGCTCAATTCTCTGACTTCACACACCTCCATTCTATGACTTTAAACCCGTCCATTCAGTGACTTCACACACCGCCATTCTTTGACTTCATACACCTCCATTCTATGACTTCAACCCCCTCCATTCTATGACTTCACACACCTCCATTTTCCAACTTCACACCCCTCTAATTTGATTTCTCATACCTCCATTCTATGACTTCTCAAACCTCCCTTCGGTGACTTCACAATACTCCATTCTATGACTTCACACACCTCCATTCTATGACTTCACAGACCTCGAATCTGTGACTTCACTCACCTGCACTCTATGACTTCACACTCCTCAATTCTATGACTTCACCCACCTCCAATCTATGACTACACACCTACATTCTGACTTCACACACCTCCATTCTGTGACTTCACACACCTCCATTCCATGACTTCACACACCTTCATTTTTACTTCAGAAATATTCACACACCTCCATTCTATGACTTCACAAACCTCCATTCTGTGACTTCACACATGCATTTTGACTTCACACACCTCCAATATATGACTTCAAACACCTCAATTCTGTGACTACACACAGCTCCATTCTATGACTTCATAACGTTCATTCTGTGACTTCACACAGCTCCATTCTATGACTTCACACACTTCCATTCTATGACTTCACACACCTCCATTCTGTGCCTTTACACACCTCCATTCTGAGTTCACACACCTCCATTCTGTGATGTCACACACCTCTATTCTGTGACTTCCCACACCTCCATTCTGTGACTTCACACACCTCCATTCTGACTTCACACACCTCCATTCTATGAATTCACAGACCTCGAATCTGTGACTTCACTCACCTGCACTCTCTGACTTCACACTCCTCCATTCTATGACTTTCCACACCTCCTTTCTATGACTTCACCCACCTCCAATCTATGACTACACACCTCCATTCTGACTTCACACACCTCCATTCTGTGACTTCACACACCTCCATTATATGACTTCACACACCTTCATTTTTACTTCAGAAACATCCATTCTATGAGTTCACACACCTCCATTCTATGACTTCACAAACTTCCATTCTGTGACGTCACACATGCATTTTGACTTCACACACCTCCAATATATGACTTCAAACACCTCAATTCTGTGACTTCACACACCTCCATTCTATGACTTCATACGGTCCATTCTGTGACTTCACACAGCTCCATTCTATGACTTCACACACTTCCACTCTATGACTTCACACACCTCCATTCTGTGACTTTACACACCTCCATTCTGATTTCACACACCTCCTTTCTGTGACATAACTCACCTCCATTCTGTGACTTCCTACACCTCCATTCTGTGACTTCACAGACCTCCATTCTATGACTTCACACACCTCTATTCTGACTTCACACACTTCCATTCTATGACTTCGCACACCTCTATTCTGACTTCACTCACCTCCATTCTGTGACTTCACAAACCTCCATTCTATGACTTCACATACCAATATTCTGACTTCACACACTTCCATTCTGTGACTTCGCACACCTCTATTCTGACTTCACACACGTCCATTCTGTGACTTCACACACCTCCATTCAATGACTTCACACACCTACATTCTTTGACTTCACACACCTCCAATCTGACATCACACCCCTCCATTCTATGATTTCACAGACCTCCATTCTGTAACTTTACACACCTCCAATCTGACTTCACACACTTCCATTCTATGACTTCACACACCTCCATTCTGTGACTTTACACACCTCCATTCTGAGTTCACACACCTCCTTTCTGTGACTTCACTCACCTGCACTCTATGACTTCACACTACTCCATTCTATGACTTCCCACACATCCTTTCTATGACTTCACCCACCTCCAATCTATGACTACACACCTCCATTTTGACTTCACACACCTCCATTCTGTGACTTCACACAGCTCCATTCTATGACTTCATAACGTTCATTCTGTGACTTCACACAGCTCCATTCTATGACTTCACACACTTCCATTCTATGACTTCACACACCTCCATTCTGTGCCTTTACACACCTCCATTCTGAGTTCACACACCTCCATTCTGTGACGTCACACACCTCTATTCTGTGACTTCCCACACCTCCATTCTGTGACTTCACACACCTCCATTCTGACTTCACACACCTCCATTCTATGACTTCGCACACCTCTCTTCTGATTTCACACTCCTCCATTCTATGACTTCACCCACCTCCAATCTATGACTACACACCTCCATTCTGACTTCACACACCTCCATTCTGTAACTTCACACACCTCCATTCCATGACTTCACACACCTTCATTTTTACTTCAGAAACATTCACACACCTCCGTTCTATGACTTCACAAACCTCCATTCTGTGACTTCACACATGCATTTTGACTTCACACACCTCCAATATATGACTTCAAACACCTGAATTCTGTGACTTCACACAGCTCCATTCTATGACTTCATAACGTCCATTCTGTGACTTCACACAGCTCCATTCTATGACTTCACACACTTCCATTCTATGACTTCACACACCTCCATTCTGTGCCTTTACACACCTCCATTCTGAGTTCACACACCTCCATTCTGTGACGTCACACACCTCTATTCTCTGACTTCCCACACCTCCATTCTGTGACTTCACACACCTCCATTCTATGACTTCGCACACCTCTCTTCTGATTTCACACATCTCCATTCTGTGACTTCACTCACCTCCATTCAATGACTTCACACACCTACATTCTTTGACTTCACACACCTCCAATCTGACAGCACACACCTCCATTCTATGATTTCACAGACCTCGAATCTATGACTTCACTCACCTGCACTCTATGACTTCCCACACCTCCTTTCTATGACTTCACCCACCTCCAATATATGACTACACACCTCCATTCTGACTTCACACACCTCCATTCTGTGACTTCACACAGCTCCATTCTATGACTTCACAAACCTCCATTCTATGACTTCACAAACCTCCATTCTGTGACTTCACACACCTCCATTCTGGTTTCACACACTTCCATTCTATGACTTCACACACTTCCATTCTATGACTTCACACACCTCCATTCTCTGACTTCACACACCTCCATTCTGAGTTCACACACCTCCATTCTGTGACTTCACAAACCTCCATTCTGTGACTTCACACACTTCCATTCTATGACTTCACACACCTTCATTCTATGATTTCACACACCTCCATTCTGGGACTTCACAAACCTCCATTCTATGACCTCACACACCCTCATTCTATGATTTCACACACTTCCATTCTATGATTTCACACATCAATTTTGACTTCACACACCTCCAATATATGACTTCAAACACCTCAATTCTGTGACTTCACACACCTCCATTCTATGACTTCAAACCGTCCATTCTGTGACTTCACACACCTCCATTCTATGACTTCACTCACCTCCATTCTGAGTTCACACACCTCTATTCTGTGATTTCACACACCTTCCATTCTGTGACTTCACACACCTCCATTCTGTGACTTCACACACTTCCATTCTATGACTTCACAAACCTTCATTCTATGATTTCACACACCTCCATTCTGTGACTTCACAAACCTCCATTCTATGACCTCACACACCCTCATTCTATGATATCACACACCTCCATTCTATGACTTCACACATCCATTTTGACTTCACACACCTCCAATATATGACTTCAAACACCTCAATTCTGTGACTTCACACACCTCCATTCTATCACTTCAAACCGTCCATTCTGTGACTTCACACACCTCCATTCTATGACTTCACACACTTCCATTCTATGACTTCACACACCTCCATTCTGTGACTTTACCCACCTACATTCTGAGTTCACACACCTCAATTCTGGGACTTCACAGACCTCCAATCTGTGACTTCCCACACCTCCATTCTGTGACTTCACACACCTCCATTCTATGATTTCACACACCTCCATTCTATGACTTCACACGAGTCCATTCTGTGACTTCACACACCTCCATTCTATAACTTCACACAGCTCCATTGTGACTACACACACTACCGTTCTATGAGTTCACACACCTCCATTCTGACTTCACACACCTCCATTCTATGACTACACAAACATCCATTCTATGACTTCACACATCCTTTCTATGACTTCACCCAACTCCATTCTATGACTTCACAACTCCATTCTGACTTCACACACCTCCATTCTGTTACTTCACACACCTCCATTATATGACTTCACACACCTCCATTCTATGACTTCACACACCTCCATTCTATGCCTTCACACACCTCCATTCTGTGACTTCACACACCTCCTTTCTATGCCTTCACACACCTTCATTCTTACTACACAAACATACATACTATGACTTCACACTCCTCCATTCTATGACTTCAAACACCTCCATTCTTTGACTTCACACACCTCCATTTTGTGTTCACACACCTCAATTCTGTGACCTCACACACCTCCATTCTGACTTCACACACCTCCATTCTATGACTTCACACACCTCCATTCTATGACTTCACACACCTCCATTCTTTGATTTCACACACCTAAATTCTGAGTTGACACATCTACATTCTGTGACTTCACACACCTCCATTCTGACTTCACACATCTGCATTCTATGACTTCACACACCTTCATTTTTACTTTACAATCATCCATTCTATAACTTCACACACATCCATTCTATGACTTCACACACCTCCATTCAGTGACTTCACACACCTCCATTATATGACTTCACACACCTCCATTCTGTGACTTCACACACCTCCATTCCATGACTTCACACACTTCCATTGTGACATCACACACCTCCATTCTATGAGTTCACACACCTCCATTCTGACTTCACGCACCTCCATTCTATGACTTCACACACCTCCATTCTGAATTCAAACAGCTCCATTCTCTGCCTTCACAAAACTCTATTCTATGATTTCACACACCTCCATACTATGACTTCACACAACTCCATCTATGACTTCACACACCTCCATTCTGACTACACACGCCTCTATTCTATGAATTCGCACTCCTCCATTCTGACATCACACACCTCCATTCTATGACTTCACAGACCTCGAATCTGTGATTTCACTCACATGCACTCTATGACTTCACACTCCTCCATTCTATGACTTCAAACACCTCCATTCTTTGACTTCAGACACCTCCATTCTGTGTTCACACACCTCAGTTCTGTGACTTCACACACCTCCATTCTGACTTCACACACCTCCATTCTATGACTTCCCACACCTCCTTTCTATGACTTCACCCACCTCCAATCGGTGACTACACACCTCCATTCTGACTTCACACACCTCCATTCTGTGACTTCACACACCTTCATTCTTACTTCAGAAACATCCATTCTATGACTTCACACACCTCCATTCTATGACTTCACAAACCTCCATTCTGTAACTTCACACACCTCCATTCTGAATTCACACAACTCCATTCGGTGACTTCACACACTTCCTTTGTGACGTCACACACCTCCATTCTATGAGTTCACACACCTCCATTCTATGACTTCACACACCACCATTCTGACTTCACAAACCTCTATTCTATGACTTCGCACACCTCCATTCTGACATCACACACCTCCACTCTATGACTTCACACACCTTCATTCTTACTTCAGAAACATCCATTCTATGACCTCACACACCTCCATCTATGACTTCACAAACCTCCATTCTGTGACTTCACACACCTCCATACTGAGTTCACAAAACTCCATTCGGTGACTTAACACACATCCATTTTGACTTCACACACCTCCAATATCTGACTTCAAACAGCTCAATTCTCTGACTTCACACACCTCCATTCTATGACTTTAAACCCGTCCATTCAGTGACTTCACACACCGCCATTCTTTGACTTCATACACCTCCATTCTATGACTTCAACCACCTCCATTCTATGACTTCACACACCTCCATTTTCCAACTTCACACCCCTCTAATTTGATTTCTCATACCTCCATTCTATGACTTCTCAAACCTCCCTTCGGTGACTTCACAATACTCCATTCTATGACTTCACACACCTCCATTCTATGACTTCACAGACCTCGAATCTGTGACTTCACTCACCTGCACTCTATGACTTCACACTCCTCAATTCTATGACTTCACCCACCTCCAATCTATGACTACACACCTACATTCTGACTTCACACACCTCCATTCTGTGACTTCACACACCTCCATTCCATGACTTCACACACCTTCATTTTTACTTCAGAAATATTCACACACCTCCATTCTATGACTTCACAAACCTCCATTCTGTGACTTCACACATGCATTTTGACTTCACACACCTCCAATATATGACTTCAAACACCTCAATTCTGTGACTTCACACAGCTCCATTCTATGACTTCATAACGTTCATTCTGTGACTTCACACAGCTCCATTCTATGACTTCACACACTTCCATTCTATGACTTCACACACCTCCATTCTGTGCCTTTACACACCTCCATTCTGAGTTCACACACCTCCATTCTGTGATGTCACACACCTCTATTCTGTGACTTCCCACACCTCCATTCTGTGACTTCACACACCTCCATTCTGACTTCACACACCTCCATTCTATGAATTCACAGACCTCGAATCTGTGACTTCACTCACCTGCACTCTCTGACTTCACACTCCTCCATTCTATGACTTTCCACACCTCCTTTCTATGACTTCACCCACCTCCAATCTATGACTACACACCTCCATTCTGACTTCACACACCTCCATTCTGTGACTTCACACACCTCCATTATATGACTTCACACACCTTCATTTTTACTTCAGAAACATCCATTCTATGAGTTCACACACCTCCATTCTATGACTTCACAAACTTCCATTCTGTGACGTCACACATGCATTTTGACTTCACACACCTCCAATATATGACTTCAAACACCTCAATTCTGTGACTTCACACACCTCCATTCTATGACTTCACACACTTCCACTCTATGACTTCACACACCTCCATTCTGTGACTTTACACACCTCCATTCTGAGTTCACACACCTCCTTTCTGTGACATAACTCACCTCCATTCTGTGACTTCCTACACCTCCATTCTGTGACTTCACAGACCTCCATTCTATGACTTCACACACCTCTATTCTGACTTCACACACTTCCATTCTATGACTTCGCACACCTCTATTCTGACTTCACTCACCTCCATTCTATGACTTCACAAACCTCCATTCTATGACTTCACATACCAATATTCTGACTTCACACACTTCCATTCTGTGACTTCGCACACCTCTATTCTGACTTCACTCACCTCCATTCTGTGACTTCACAAACCTCCATTCTATGACTTCACATACCAATATTCTGACTTCACACACTTCCATTCTGTGACTTCGCACACCTCTATTCTGACTTCACACACGTCCATTCTGTGACTTCACACACCTCCATTCAATGACTTCACACACCTACATTCTTTGACTTCACACACCTCCAATCTGACATCACACCCCTCCATTCTATGATTTCACAGACCTCCATTCTGTAACTTTACACACCTCCAATCTGACTTCACACACTTCCATTCTATGACTTCACACACCTCCATTCTGTGACTTTACACACCTCCATTCTGAGTTCACACACCTCCTTTCTGTGACTTCACTCACCTGCACTCTATGACTTCACACTACTCCATTCTATGACTTCCCACACATCCTTTCTATGACTTCACCCACCTCCAATCTATGACTACACACCTCCATTTTGACTTCACACACCTCCATTCTGTGGCTTCAAACACCTCCATTCTATGAATTCACACACCTGCATTCTATGACTTCACACACCTTCATTCTTACTTCAGAAACATCCATTCTATGACTTCACACACCTCCATTTTGACTTCACACGCCTGCATTCTATGACTTCACACACCTTCATTCTTACTTCAGAAACATCCATTCTATGACTTCACACACCTCCATTCTAGGACTTCACACACTTCCATTCTATTACTTCACACACCTCCATTCTGACTTCACACACCTCCATTCTATGATTTCACACACCTCCATTCTGAATTCACACAGCTCAATTCTGTGACTTCACAAAATTCCATTCTGACTTCACACACTTCCATTGTATGAATTCACACACCTCCATTCTATGACTTCACAAACCTCCATTCTGTGACTTCACACACCTCATTTCTGAGTTCACACACTTCCTTTCTATGACTTCACACGCCTCCATTCTCTGACTTCACACACCTCCAATCTGAGTTCACACACCTCTATTCTGTGATTTCACACACCTCCATTCTGTGACTTCACACACCTCCATTCTGTGACTTCACACACTTCCATTCTATCACTTCACACACCTTTATTCTATGATTTCACACACCTCCATTCTGTGACTTCATAAACCTCCATTCTATGACCTCACACAAACTCATTCTATGATTTCACACACCTCCATTCTATGACTTCACACATCCATTTTGACTTCACACACCTCCAATATATGACTTCAAACACCTCAATTCTGTGACTTCACACACCTCCATTCTATGACTTCAAACCGTCCATTCTGTGACTTCACACACCTCCATTGTATGATTTCACACACTTCAATTCTATGACTTCACACACCTCCATTCTGTGACTTTACACACCTCCATTCTGAGTTCACACACCTCTATTCTGGGACTTCACACACCTCCAATCTGTGACTTCCCACATCTCCATTCTGTGACATCACACACCTCCATTCTATGACTTCACAGACCTCGAATGTGTGATTTCACTCACATGCACTCTATGACTTCACACTCCTCCTTTCTATGACTTCCCACACCTCCTTTCTATGACTTCACCCTCCTGCAATCGATGACTACTCACCTCCATTCTGACTTCACACACCTCCATTCTGTGACTTCACACACCCCCATTCTATGAGTTCACATACCTCCATTCTATGACTTCACACATCTTCATTCTTATTTCAGAAACATCCATTCTATGACTTCCCACACCTCCATTCTATGACTTCACCAACCTCCATTCTGTGACTTCACACACCTCCATTCTGAGTTCACACAACTCCATTCGGTGACTTCACACACCTCCATTCTGACTTCACACACCTCCATTCTGTGACTTCACACACCCCCATTCTATGAGTTCACATACCTCCATTCTATGACTTCACACATCTTCATTCTTATTTCAGAAACATCCATTCTATGACTTCCCACACCTCCATTCTATGACTTCACACACCTTCATTCTATGATTTCACACACCTCCATTCTGTGACTTCACAAACCTCCATTCTATGACCTCACACACCCTCATTCTATGATTTCACACACCTCCATTCTATGATTTCACACATCCACTTTGACTTCACACAACTCCAATATATGACTTCAAACACCTCAATTCTGTGAGTTCACACACCTCCATACTATGACTTCAAACCGTCCATTCTGTGACTTCACACACCTCCATTCTATGACTTCAAACCGTCCATTCTTTGACTTTACACACCTCCATTCTGAGTTCACACACCTCAATTGTGGGACTTCACAAACCTCCCTTCGGTGACTTCACAATACTCCATTCTATGACTTCACACATCTATATTCTATGACTTCACACACCTCAATTCTGACTCACAAAACTCCATTCTGTGACTTCAAAAACTCCATTCTATGATTTCACATATCTCCATACTATGACTTCACACACCTCCATCTATGACTTCACACACCTCCATTCTAACTTCACACACCTCCATTCTGTGACTTCACACACCTCCATTCTGACTTCACACACCTCCATTGTATGACTTCACAAACTTCCATTGTGACGTCACACACCTCCATTCTATGAGTTCACAAACCTCCATTCTATGAGTTCACACACCTCCATTCTGACTTCACACACCTCTATTCTATGACTTCGAACACCTACATTCTGACTTCACACACCTCCATTCTATGACTTCACAGACCTCGAATCTTTGACTTCACTCACCTCCACTCTATGACTTCACACTTCTCCATTCTATGACTTCCCACACCTAATTTCTGTGACTTCACCCACATCCATTCTATGACTTCACACCTCCATTCTGACTACACACACCTCAATTCTATGACTTCACACACCTCCATTCTGACTTCACACACCTCCATTCTGTGACTTCACACACCTCATTCTATGATTTCACACACCTCCATTCTGTGACTTCACAAACCTCCATTCTATGACTTCACCCACCTCCATTCTATGACTTCACACATCCATTTTGAATTCACACCCCTCCAATATATGACTTCAAACACCTCAATTCTGTAACTTCACACACCTCCATTCTATGACTTCATATCGTCCATTCTGTGACTTCACACACCTCCATTCTATGACTTCACACACTTCCATTCTATGACTTCACACACCTACATTCTGTGACTTTACACACCTCCATTCTGAGTTCACACACCTCCTTTCTGTGACGTCACTCACCTCCATTCTGTGACTTCCCACACCTCCATTCTGTGACTTCACACACCTCCATTCTGTGACTTCACACACCTCTATTCTGACTTCACACACCTCCATTCTATGACTTCATACACCTCCATTCTGACTTCACACACCTCCATTCTATGACTTCTCAAACCTCTATTCTGACTTCACACACCTCCATTCTGTGACTTCACACACCTCCATTCAATTACTTCACACACCTACATTCTTTGACTTCACACACCTCCAATCTGACATCACACACCTCCATTCTATGATTTCACAGACCTCGAATCTGTGACTTCACTCACATGCACTCTATGACTTCACACTCCTCCAATCTATGACTACACACATTTATTCTGACTTCACACATCTCCATACTGTGACTTCACACACCTCCATTCTATGACTTCACACACCTCCATTCTATGACTTCACACACCTCCATTCTATGACTTCACACACCTCCATTCTTTGACTTCATACACCTAAATTCTGAGTTGACACACCTCCATTATTTGACTTCACACACCTCCATTCTGACTTCACACAGCTCCATTCTATGACTTCACACATCTCCATTCTTTGACGTCACACACCTACATTCTATGACTTCACACACCTTCATTCTTTCTGTACAAACATCCATTCTAAAACTTCACACACCTCAATTCTATGACTTTACACACCTCCATTCTGTCACTTCACATACCTCCATTCTATGACTTCACACACTTCCATTGTGACGTCACACACCTCCGTTCTAAGAGTTCACACACCTCCATTCTGACTTCACACACCTCCGTTCTATGACTTCACACACCTCCATTCTGAATTCACACAGCTCCATTTGTGACTTCACACAGCTCCATCTATGACTTCACACACCTTCATTCTGACTTCACACACCTCTATTGTATGACTTCGCACACCTCCATTCTGACATCACACACCTCCATTCTATGAATTCACAGACCTCGAATCTGTGACTTCACTCACCTGCACTCTCTGACTTCACACTCCTCCATTCTATGACTTTCCACACCTCCTTTCTATGACTTCACCCACCTCCAATCTATGACTACACACCTCCATTCTGACTTCACACACCTCCATTCTGTGACTTCACACACCTCCATTATATGACTTCACACACCTTCATTTTTACTTCAGAAACATCCATTCTATGAGTTCACACACCTCCATTCTATGACTTCACAAACTTCCATTCTGTGACTTCACACATGCATTTTGACTTCACACACCTCCAATATATGACTTCAAACACCTCAATTCTGTGACTTCACACACCTCCATTCTATGACTTCATACGGTCCATTCTGTGACTTCACACAGCTCCATTCTATGACTTCACACACTTCCACTCTATGACTTCACACACCTCCATTCTGTGACTTTACACACCTCCATTCTGAGTTCACACACCTCCTTTCTGTGACGTAACTCACCTCCATTCTGTGACTTCCTACACCTCCATTCTGTGACTTCACTCACCTCCATTCCATGACTTCACACACCTCTATTCTGACTTCACACACTTCCATTCTATGACTTCGCACACCTCTGTTCTGACTTCACACACCTCCATTCTGTGACTTCACACACCTCCATTCTATGACTTCACACACCAATATTCTGACTTCACACACTTCCATTCTATGACTTCGCACACCTCTATTCTGACTTCACACACCTCCATTCTGTGACTTCACACACCTCCATTCAATGACTTCACACACCTACATTCTTTGACTTCACACACCTCCAATCTGACATCACACCCCTCCATTCTATGATTTCACAGACCTCCATTCTGTAACTTTACACACCTCCAATCTGACTTCACACACTTCCATTCTATGACTTCACACACCTCCATTCTCTGACTTTACACACCTCCATTCTGAGTTCACACACCTCCTTTCTGTGACTTCACTCACCTGCACTCTATGACTTCACACTACTCCATTCTATGACTTCCCACACATCCTTTCTATGACTTCACCCACCTCCAATCTATGACTACACACCTCCATTTTGACTTCACACACCTCCATTCTGTGGCTTCAAACACCTCCATTCTATGAGTTCACACACCTCCATTTTGACTTCACACACCTGCATTCTATGACTTCACACACCTTCATTCTTACTTCAGAAACATCCATTCTATGACTTCACACACCTCCATTCTAGGACTTCACACACTTCCATTCTATTACTTCACACACCTCCATTCTGACTTCACACACCTCCATTCTATGACTTCACACACCTCCATTCTGAATTCACACAGCTCAATTCTGTGACTTCACAAAATTCCATTCTGACTTCACACACTTCCATTCTATGAATTCACACACCTCCATTCTATGACTTCACAAACCTCCATTCTGTGACTTCACACACCTCATTTCTGAGTTCACACACTTCCATTCTATGACTTCACACACTTCCTTTCTATGACTTCACACGCCTCCATTCTCTGACTTCACACACCTCCAATCTGAGTTCACACACCTCTATTCTGTGATTTCACACACCTCCATTCTGTGACTTCACACACCTCCATTCTGTGACTTCACACACTTCCATTCTATCACTTCACACACCTTTATTCTATGATTTCACACACCTCCATTCTGTGACTTCATAAACCTCCATTCTATGACCTCACACAAACTCATTCTATGATTTCACACACCTCCATTCTATGACTTCACACATCCATTTTGACTTCACACACCTCCAATATATGACTTCAAACACCTCAATTCTGTGACTTCACACACCTCCATTCTATGACTTCAAACCGTCCATTCTGTGACTTCACACACCTCCATTGTATGACTTCACACACTTCAATTCTATGACTTCACACACCTCCATTCTGTGACTTTACACACCTCCATTCTGAGTTCACACACCTCTATTCTGGGACTTCACACACCTCCAATCTGTGACTTCCCACACCTCCATTCTGTGACATCACACACCTCCATTCTATGACTTCACAGACCTCGAATATGTGATTTCACTCACATGCACTCTATGACTTCAAACTCCTCCTTTCTATGACTTCCCACACCTACTTTCTATGACTTCACCCTCCTGCAATCGATGACTACTCACCTCCATTCTGACTTCACACACCTCCTTCTGTGACTTCACACACCCCCATTCTATGAGTTCACATACCTCCATTCTATGACTTCACACATCTTCATTCTTATTTCAGAAACATCCATTCTATGACTTCCCACACCTCCATTCTATGACTTCACAAACCTCTATTCTGTGACTTCACACACCTCCATTCTGAGTTCACACAACTCCATTCGGTGACTTCACACACCTCCATTCTGACTTCACACACCTCCATTCTGTGACTTCACACACCCCCATTCTATGAGTTCACATACCTCCATTCTATGACTTCACACATCTTCATTCTTATTTCAGAAACATCCATTCTATGACTTCCCACACCTCCATTCTATGACTTCACACACCTTCATTCTATGATTTCACACACCTCCATTCTGTGACTTCACAAACCTCCATTCTATGACCTCACATACCCTCATTCTATGATTTCACACACCTCCATTCTATGATTTCACACATCCATTTTGACTTCACACAACTCCAATATATGACTTCAAACACCTCAATTCTGTGAGTTCACACACGTCCATACTATGACTTCAAACCGTCCATTCTGTGACTTCACACACCTCCATTCTGAGTTCACACACCTCAATTGTGGGACTTCACAAACCTCCCTTCGGTGACTTCACAATACTCCATTCTATGACTTCACACATCTACATTCTATGACTTCACACACCTCAATTCTGACTCACACAACTCCATTCTGTGACTTCAAAAACTCCATTCTATGATTTCACATATCTCCATACTATGACTTCACACACCTCCATCTATGACTTCACACACCTCCATTCTGAGTTCACACACCTCCATTCTGTGACTTCACACACCTCCATTCTGACTTCACACACCTCCATTGTATGACTTCACAAACTTCCATTGTGACGTCACACACCTCCATTCTATGAGTTCACAAACCTCCATTCTATGACTTCACACACCTCCATTCTGACTTCACACACCTCTATTCTATGACTTCGAACACCTACATTCTGACTTCACACACCTCCATTCTATGACTTCACAGACCTCGAATCTTTGACTTCACTCACCTCCACTCTATGACTTCACACTTCTCCATTCTATGACTTCCCACACCTAATTTCTGTGACTTCACCCACCTCCATTCTATGACTTCACACCTCCATTCTGACTACACACACCTCCATTCTATGACTTCACACACCTCCATTCTGACTTCACACACCTCCATTCTGTGACTTCACACACCTCATTCTATGATTTCACACACCTCCCTTCTGTGACTTCACAAACCTCCATTCTATGACTTCACCCACCTCCATTCTATGACTTCACACATCCATTTTGAATTCACACCCTTCCAATATATGACTTCAAACACCTCAATTCTGTAACTTCACACACCTCCATTCTATGACTTCATATCGTCCATTCTGTGACTTCACACACCTCCATTCTATGACTTCACACACTTCCATTCTATGACTTCACACACCTCCATTCTGTGACTTTACACACCTCCATTCTGAGTTCACACACCTCCTTTCTGTGACGTCACTCACCTCCATTCTGTGACTTCCCACACCTCCATTCTGTGACTTCACACACCTCCATTCTGTGACTTCACACACCTCTATTCTGACTTCACACACCTCCATTCTATGACTTCATACACCTCCATTCTGACTTCACACACCTCCATTCTATGACTTCTCAAACCTCTATTCTGACTTCACACACCTCCATTCTGTGACTTCACACACCTCCATTCAATTACTTCACACACCTACATTCTTTGACTTCACACACCTCCAATCTGACATCACACACCTCCATTCTATGATTTCACAGACCTCGAATCTGTGACTTCACTCACCTGCACTCTATGACTTAACACTCCTCCAATCTATGACTACACACATTTATTCTGACTTCACACACCTCCATTCTATGACTTCACACACCTCCATTCTATGACTTCACACACCTCTATTCTATGACTTCACACACCTCCATTCTTTGACTTCATACACCTAAATTCTGAGTTGACACACCTCCATTATTTGACTTAACACACCTCCATTCTGACTTCACACAGCTCCATTCTATGACTTCACACATCTCCATTCTTTGACGTCACACACCTACATTCTATGACTTCACACACCTTCATTCTTTCTGTACAAACATCCATTCTAAAACTTCACACACCTCTATTGTATGACTTCGCACACCTCCATTCTGACATCACACACCTCCATTCTATGAATTCACAGACCTCGAATCTGTTACTTCACTCACCTGCACTCTCTGACTTCACACTCCTCCATTCTATGACTTTCCACACCTCCTTTCTATGACTTCACCCACCTCCAAATCTATGACTACACACCTACATTCTGACTTCACACACCTCCATTCTGTGACTTCACACACCTCCATTATATGACTTCACACACCTTCATTTTTACTTCAGAAACATCCATTCTATGAGTTCACACACCTCCATTCTATGACTTCACAAACGTCCATTCTGTGACTTCACACATGCATTTTGACTTCACACACCTCCAATATATGACTTCAAACACCTCAATTCTGTGACTTCACACACCTCCATTCTATGACTTCATACGGACCATTCTGTGACTTCACACAGCTCCATTCTATGACTTCACACACTTCCACTCTATGACTTCACACACCTCCATTCTGTGACTTCCTACACCTCCATTCTGTGACTTCACAGACCTCCATTCTATGACTTCACACACCTCTATTCTGACTTCACACACTTCCATTCTATGACTTCGCACACCTCTATTCTGACTTCACACACCTCCATTCTGTGACTTCACACACCTCCATTCTATGACTTCACACACCAATATTCTGACTTCACACACTTCCATTCTATGACTTCGCACACCTCTATTCTGACTTCACACACCTCCATTCTGTGACTTCACACACCTCCATTCAATGACTTCACACACCTACATTCTTTGACTTCACACACCTCCAATCTGACATCACACCCCTCCATTCTATGATTTCACAGACCTCCATTCTGTAACTTTACACACCTCCAATCTGACTTCACACACTTCCATTCTATGACTTCACACACCTCCATTCTGTGACTTTACAAACCTCCATTCTGAGTTCACACACCTCCTTTCTGTGACTTCACTCACCTGCACTCTATGACTTCACACTACTCCATTCTATGACTTCCCACACATCCTTTCTATGACTTCACCCACCTCCAATCTATGACTACACACCTCCATTTTGACTTCACACACCTCCATTCTGTGGCTTCAAACACCTCCATTCTATGACTTCACACATCTCCATTCTATGACTTCACACACCTTCATTCTTACTTCAGAAACATCCATTCTATGACTTCACACACCTCCATTCTAGGACTTCACACACTTCCATTCTATGACTTCACACACCTCCATTCTGACTTCACACACCTCCATTCTATGACTTCACACACCTCCATTCTAAATTCACACAGCTCAATTCTGTGACTTCACAAAATTCCATTCTGACTTCACACACTTCCATTGTATGAATTCACACACCTCCATTCTATGACTTCACAAACCTCCATTCTGTGACTTCACACACCTCATTTCTGACTTCACACACTTCCATTCTATGACTTCACATACTTCCTTTCTATGACTTCACACGCCTCCATTCTCTGACTTCACACACCTCCAATCTGAGTTCACACACCTCTATTCTGTGATTTCACACACCTCCATTCTGTGACTTCACACACCTCCATTCTGTGACTTCACACACTTCCATTCTGTCACTTCACACACCTTTATTCTATGATTTCACACACCTCCATTCTGTGACTTCATAAACCTCCATTCTATGACCTCACACAAACTCATTCTATGATTTCACACACCTCCATTCTATGACTTCAAACATCCATTTTGACTTCACACACCTCCAATATATGACTTCAAACAACTCAATTCTGTGACTTCACACACCTCCATTCTATGACTTCAAACCGTCTATTCTGTGACTTCACACACCTCCATTGTATGACTTCACACACTTCAATTCTATGACTTCACACACCTCCATTCTGTGACTTTACACACCTCCATTCTGAGTTCACACACCTCTATTCTGGGACTTCACACACCTCCAATCTGTGACTTCCCACACCTCCATTCTGTGACATCACACACCTCCATTCTATGACTTCACAGACCTCGAATGTGTGATTTCACTCACATGCACTCTATGACTTCACACTCCTCCTTTCTATGACTTCCCACACCTCCTTTCTATGACTTCACCCTCCTGCAATCGATGACTACTCACCTCCATTCTGACTTCACACACCTCCATTCTGTGACTTCACACACCCCCATTCTATGAGTTCACATACCTCCATTCTATGACTTCACACATCTTCATTCTTATTTCAGAAACATCCATTCTATGACTTCCCACACCTCCATTCTATGACTTCACAAACCTCCATTCTGTGACTTCACACACCTCCATTCTGAGTTCACACAACTCCATTCGGTGACTTCACACACCTCCATTCTGACTTCACACACCTCCATTCTATGACTTCACACACCTCCATTCTATGACTTCACACACCTCCATTCTATGACTTCACACACCTCCATTCTTTGACTTCATACACCTAAATTCTGAGTTGACACACCTCCATTATTTGACTTCACACACCTCCATTCTGACTTCACACAGCTCCATTCTATGACTTCACACATCTCCATTCTTTGACGTCACACACCTACATTCTATGACTTCACACACCTTCATTCTTTCTGTACAAATATCCATTCTAAAACTTCACACACCTCAATTCTATGACTTTACACACCTCCATTCTGTCACTTCACATACCTCCATTCTATGACTTCACACATTTCCATTGTGACGTCACACACCTCCGTTCTAAGAGTTCACACACCTCCATTCTGACTTCACACACCTCCGTTCTATGACTTCACACACCTCCATTCTGAATTCACACAGCTCCATTTGTGACTTCACACAGCTCCATCTATGACTTCACACACCTTCATTCTGACTTCACACACCTCTATTGTATGACTTCGCACACCTCCATTCTGACATCACACACCTCCATTCTATGAATTCACAGACCTCGAATCTGTGACTTCACTCACCTGCACTCTCTGACTTCACACTCCTCCATTCTATGACTTTCCACACCTCCTTTCTATGACTTCACCCACCTCCAATCTATGACTACACACCTCCATTCTGACTTCACACACCTCCATTCTGTGACTTCGCACACCTCCATTATATGACTTCACACACCTTCATTTTTACTTCAGAAACATCCATTCTATGAGTTCACACACCTCCATTCTATGACTTCACGAACTTCCATTCTGTGACTTCACACATGCATTTTGACTTCACACACCTCCAATATATGACTTCAAACACCTCAATTCTGTGACTTCACACACCTCCATTCTATGACTTCATACGGTCCATTCTGTGACTTCACACAGCTCCATTCTATGACTTCACACACTTCCACTCTATGACTTCACACACCTCCATTCTGTGACTTTACACACCTCCATTCTGAGTTCACACACCTCCTTTCTGTGATGTAACTCACCTCCATTCTGTGACTTCCTACACCTCCATTCTGTGACTTCACTCACCTCCATTCCATGACTTCACACACCTCTATTCTGACTTCACACACTTCCATTCTATGACTTCGCACACCTCTGTTCTGACTTCACACACCTCCATTCTGTGACTTCACACACCTCCATTCTATGACTTCACACACCAATATTCTGACTTCACACACTTCCATTCTATGACTTCGCACACCTGTATTCTGACTTCACACACCTCCATTCTGTGACTTCACACACCTCCATTCAATGACTTCACACACCTACATTCTTTGACTTCACACACCTCCAATCTGACATCACACCCCTCCATTCTATGATTTCACAGACCTCCATTCTGTAACTTTACACACCTCCAATCTGACTTCACACACTTCCATTCTATGACTTCACACACCTCCATTCTGTGACTTTACACACCTCCATTCTGAGTTCACACACCTCCTTTCTGTGACTTCACTCACCTGCACTCTATGACTTCACACTACTCCATTCTATGACTTCCCACACATCCTTTCTATGACTTCACCCACCTCCAATCTATGACTACACACCTCCATTTTGACTTCACAAACCTCCATTCTGTGGCTTCAAACACCTCCATTCTATGAGTTCACACACCTCCATTTTGACTTCACACACCTGCATTCTATGACTTCACACACCTTCATTCTTACTTCAGAAACATCCATTCTATGACTTCACACACCTCCATTCTAGGACTTCACACACTTCCATTCTATTACTTCACACACCTCCATTCTGACTTCACACACCTCCATTCTATGACTTCACACACCTCCATTCTGAATTCACACAGCTCAATTCTGTGACTTCACAAAATTCCATTCTGACTTCACACACTTCCATTGTATGAATTCACACACCTCCATTCTATGACTTCACAAACCTCCATTCTGTGACTTCACACACCTCATTTCTGAGTTCACACACTTCCATTCTATGACTTCACACACTTCCTTTCTATGACTTCACACGCCTCCATTCTCTGACTTCACACACCTCCAATCTGAGTTCACACACCTCTATTCTGTGATTTCACACACCTCCATTCTGTGACTTCACACACCTCCATTCTGTGACTTCACACACTTCCATTCTATCACTTCACACACCTTTATTCTATGATTTCACACACCTCCATTCTGTGACTTCATAAACCTCCATTCTATGACCTCACACAAACTCATTCTATGATTTCACACACCTCCATTCTATGACTTCACACATCCATTTTGACTTCACACACCTCCAATATATGACTTCAAACACCTCAATTCTGTGACTTCACACACCTCCATTCTATGACTTCAAACCGTCCATTCTGTGACTTCACACACCTCCATTGTATGACTTCACACACTTCAATTCTATGACTTCACACACCTCCATTCTGTGACTTTACACACCTCCATTCTGAGTTCACACACCTCTATTCTGGGACTTCACACACCTCCAATCTGTGACTTCCCACACCTCCATTCTGTGACATCACACACCTCCATTCTATGACTTCACAGACCTCGAATGTGTGATTTCACTCACATGCACTCTATGACTTCAAACTCCTCCTTTCTATGACTTCCCACACCTCATTCCTATGACTTCACCCTCCTGCAATCGATGACTACTCACCTCCATTCTGACTTCACACACCTCCTTCTGTGACTTCACACACCCCCATTCTATGAGTTCACATACCTCCATTCTATGACTTCACACATCTTCATTCTTATTTCAGAAACATCCATTCTATGACTTCCCACACCTCCATTCTATGACTTCACAAACCTCCATTCTGTGACTTCACACACCTCCATTCTGAGTTCACACAACTCCATTCGGTGACTTCACACACCTCCATTCTATGACTTCACAGACCTCGAATGTGTGATTTCACTCACATGCACTCTATGACTTCAAACTCCTCCTTTCTATGACTTCCCACACCTACTTTCTATGACTTCACCCTCCTGCAATCGATGACTACTCACCTCCATTCTGACTTCACACACCTCCTTCTGTGACTTCACACACCCCCATTCTATGAGTTCACATACCTCCATTCTATGACTTCACACATCTTCATTCTTATTTCAGAAACATCCATTCTATGACTTCCCACACCTCCATTCTATGACTTCACAAACCTCCATTCTGTGACTTCACACACCTCCATTCTGAGTTCACACAACTCCATTCGGTGACTTCACACACCTCCATTCTGACTTCACACACCTCCATTCTGTGACTTCACACACCCCCATTCTATGAGTTCACATACCTCCATTCTATGACTTCACACATCTTCATTCTTATTTCAGAAACATCCATTCTATGACTTCCCACACCTCCATTCTATGACTTCACACACCTTCATTCTATGATTTCACACACCTCCATTCTGTGACTTCACAAACCTCCATTCTATGACCTCACACACCCTCATTCTATGATTTCACACACCTCCATTCTATGATTTCACACATCCATTTTGACTTCACACAACTCCAATATATGACTTCAAACACCTCAATTCTGTGAGTTCACACACGTCCATACTATGACTTCAAACCGTCCATTCTGTGACTTCACACACCTCCATTCTGAGTTCACACACCTCAATTGTGGGACTTCACAAACCTCCCTTCGGTGACTTCACAATACTCCATTCTATGACTTCACACATCTACATTCTATGACTTCACACACCTCAATTCTGACTCACACAACTCCATTCTGTGACTTCAAAAACTCCATTCTATGATTTCACATATCTCCATACTATGACTTCACACACCTCCATCTATGACTTCACACACCTCCATTCTGAGTTCACACACCTCCATTCTGTGACTTCACACACCTCCATTCTGACTTCACACACCTCCATTGTATGACTTCACAAACTTCCATTGTGACGTCACACACCTCCATTCTATGAGTTCACAAACCTCCATTCTATGACTTCACACACCTCCATTCTGACTTCACACACCTCTGTTCTATGACTTCGAACACCTACATTCTGACTTCACACACCTCCATTCTATGACTTCACAGACCTCGAATCTTTGACTTCACTCACCTCCACTCTATGACTTCACACTTCTCCATTCTATGACTTCCCACACCTAATTTCTGTGACTTCACCCACCTCCATTCTATGACTTCACACCTCCATTCTGACTACACACACCTCCATTCTATGACTTCACACACCTCCATTCTGACTTCACACACCTCCATTCTGTGACTTCACACACCTCATTCTATGATTTCACACACCTCCATTCTGTGACTTCACAAACCTCCATTCTATGACTTCACCCACCTCCATTCTATGACTTCACACATCCATTTTGAATTCACACCCTTCCAATATATGACTTCAAACACCTCAATTCTGTAACTTCACACACCTCCATTCTATGACTTCATATCGTCCATTCTGTGACTTCACACACCACCATTCTATGACTTCACACACTTCCATTCTATGACTTCACACACCTCCATTCTGTGACTTTACACACCTCCATTCTGAGTTCACACACCTCCTTTCTGTGACGTCACTCACCTCCATTCTGTGACTTCCCACACCTCCATTCTGTGACTTCACACACCTCCATTCTGTGACTTCACACACCTCTATTCTGACTTCACACACCTCCATTCTATGACTTCATACACCTCCATTCTGACTTCACACACCTCCATTCTATGACTTCTCAAACCTCTATTCTGACTTCACACACCTCCATTCTGTGACTTCACACACCTCCATTCAATTACTTCACACACCTACATTCTTTGACTTCACACACCTCCAATCTGACATCACACACCTCCATTCTATGATTTCACAGACCTCGAATCTGTGACTTCACTCACCTGCACTCTATGACTTAACACTCCTCCAATCTATGACTACACACATTTATTCTGACTTCACACACCTCCATTCTATGACTTCACACACCTCCATTCTATGACTTCACACACCTCTATTCTATGACTTCACACACCTCCATTCTTTGACTTCATACACCTAAATTCTGAGTTGACACACCTCCATTATTTGACTTAACACACCTCCATTCTGACTTCACACAGCTCCATTCTATGACTTCACACATCTCCATTCTTTGACGTCACACACCTACATTCTATGACTTCACACACCTTCATTCTTTCTGTACAAACATCCATTCTAAAACTTCACACACCTCTATTGTATGACTTCGCACACCTCCATTCTGACATCACACACCTCCATTCTATGAATTCACAGACCTCGAATCTGTTACTTCACTCACCTGCACTCTCTGACTTCACACTCCTCCATTCTATGACTTTCCACACCTCCTTTCTATGACTTCACCCACCTCCAATCTATGACTACACACCTCCATTCTGACTTCACACACCTCCATTCTGTGACTTCACACACCTCCATTATATGACTTCACACACCTTCATTTTTACTTCAGAAACATCCATTCTATGAGTTCACACACCTCCATTCTATGACTTCACAAACGTCCATTCTGTGACTTCACACATGCATTTTGACTTCACACACCTCCAATATATGACTTCAAACACCTCAATTCTGTGACTTCACACACCTCCATTCTATGACTTCATACGGACCATTCTGTGACTTCACACAGCTCCATTCTATGACTTCACACACTTCCACTCTATGACTTCACACACCTCCATTCTGTGACTTCCTACACCTCCATTCTGTGACTTCACAGACCTCCATTCTATGACTTCACACACCTCTATTCTGACTTCACACACTTCCATTCTATGACTTCGCACACCTCTATTCTGACTTCACACACCTCCATTCTGTGACTTCACACACCTCCATTCTATGACTTCACACACCAATATTCTGACTTCACACACTTCCATTCTATGACTTCGCACACCTCTATTCTGACTTCACACACCTCCATTCTGTGACTTCACACACCTCCATTCAATGACTTCACACACCTACATTCTTTGACTTCACACACCTCCAATCTGACATCACACCCCTCCATTCTATGATTTCACAGACCTCCATTCTGTAACTTTACACACCTCCAATCTGACTTCACACACTTCCATTCTATGACTTCACACACCTCCATTCTGTGACTTTACAAACCTCCATTCTGAGTTCACACACCTCCTTTCTGTGACTTCACTCAACTGCACTCTATGACTTCACACTACTCCATTCTATGACTTCCCACACATCCTTTCTATGACTTCACCCACCTCCAATCTATGACTACACACCTCCATTTTGACTTCACACACCTCCATTCTGTGGCTTCAAACACCTCCATTCTATGACTTCACACATCTCCATTCTATGACTTCACACACCTTCATTCTTACTTCAGAAACATCCATTCTATGACTTCACACACCTCCATTCTAGGACTTCACACACTTCCATTCTATGACTTCACACACCTCCATTCTGACTTCACACACCTCCATTCTATGACTTCACACACCTCCATTCTGAATTCACACAGCTCAATTCTGTGACTTCACAAAATTCCATTCTGACTTCACACACTTCCATTGTATGAATTCACACACCTCCATTCTATGACTTCACAAACCTCCATTCTGTGACTTCACACACCTCATTTCTGACTTCACACACTTCCATTCTATGACTTCACATACTTCCTTTCTATGACTTCACACGCCTCCATTCTCTGACTTCACACACCTCCAATCTGAGTTCACACACCTCTATTCTGTGATTTCACACACCTCCATTCTGTGACTTCACACACCTCCATTCTGTGACTTCACACACTTCCATTCTGTCACTTCACACACCTTTATTCTATGATTTCACACACCTCCATTCTGTGACTTCATAAACCTCCATTCTATGACCTCACACAAACTCATTCTATGATTTCACACACCTCCATTCTATGACTTCACACATCCATTTTGACTTCACACACCTCCAATATATGACTTCAAACACCTCAATTCTGTGACTTCACACACCTCCATTCTATGACTTCAAACCTTCTATTCTGTGACTTCACACACCTCCATTGTATGACTTCACACACTTCAATTCTATGACTTCACACACCTCCATTCTGTGACTTTACACACCTCCATTCTGAGTTCACACTCCTCTATTCTGGGACTTCACACACCTCCAATCTGTGACTTCCCACACCTCCATTCTGTGACATCACACACCTCCATTCTATGACTTCACAGACCTCGAATGTGTGATTTCACTCACATGCACTCTATGACTTCACACTCCTCCTTTCTATGACTTCCCACACCTCCTTTCTATGACTTCACCCTCCTGCAATCGATGACTACTCACCTCCATTCTGACTTCACACACCTCCATTCTGTGACTTCACACACCCCCATTCTATGAGTTCACATACCTCCATTCTATGACTTCACACATCTTCATTCTTATTTCAGAAACATCCATTCTATGACTTCCCACACCTCCATTCTATGACTTCACAAACCTCCATTCTGTGACTTCACACACCTCCATTCTGAGTTCACACAACTCCATTCGGTGACTTCACACACCTCCATTCTGACTTCACACACCTCCATTCTATGACTTCACACACCTCCATTCTATGACTTCACACACCTCCATTCTATGACTTCACACACCTCCATTCTTTGACTTCATACACCTAAATTCTGAGTTGACACACCTCCATTATTTGACTTCACACACCTCCATTCTGACTTCACACAGCTCCATTCTATGACTTCACACATCTCCATTCTTTGACGTCACACACCTACATTCTATGACTTCACACACCTTCATTCTTTCTGTACAAATATCCATTCTAAAACTTCACACACCTCAATTCTATGACTTTACACACCTCCATTCTGTCACTTCACATACCTCCATTCTATGACTTCACACATTTCCATTGTGACGTCACACACCTCCGTTCTAAGAGTTCACACACCTCCATTCTGACTTCACACACCTCCGTTCTATGACTTCACACACCTCCATTCTGAATTCACACAGCTCCATTTGTGACTTCACACAGCTCCATCTATGACTTCACACACCTTCATTCTGACTTCACACACCTCTATTGTATGACTTCGCACACCTCCATTCTGACATCACACACCTCCATTCTATGAATTCACAGACCTCGAATCTGTGACTTCACTCACCTGCACTCTCTGACTTCACACTCCTCCATTCTATGACTTTCCACACCTCCTTTCTATGACTTCACCCACCTCCAATCTATGACTACACACCTCCATTCTGACTTCACACACCTCCATTCTGTGACTTCGCACACCTCCATTATATGACTTCACACACCTTCATTTTTACTTCAGAAACATCCATTCTATGAGTTCACACACCTCCATTCTATGACTTCACGAACTTCCATTCTGTGACTTCACACATGCATTTTGACTTCACACACCTCCAATATATGACTTCAAACACCTCAATTCTGTGACTTCACACACCTCCATTCTATGACTTCATACGGTCCATTCTGTGACTTCACACAGCTCCATTCTATGACTTCACACACTTCCACTCTATGACTTCACACACCTCCATTCTGTGACTTTACACACCTCCATTCTGAGTTCACACACCTCCTTTCTGTGATGTAACTCACCTCCATTCTGTGACTTCCTACACCTCCATTCTGTGACTTCACTCACCTCCATTCCATGACTTCACACACCTCTATTCTGACTTCACACACTTCCATTCTATGACTTCGCACACCTCTGTTCTGACTTCACACACCTCCATTCTGTGACTTCACACACCTCCATTCTATGACTTCACACACCAATATTCTGACTTCACACACTTCCATTCTATGACTTCGCACACCTGTATTCTGACTTCACACACCTCCATTCTGTGACTTCACACACCTCCATTCAATGACTTCACACACCTACATTCTTTGACTTCACACACCTCCAATCTGACATCACACCCCTCCATTCTATGATTTCACAGACCTCCATTCTGTAACTTTACACACCTCCAATCTGACTTCACACACTTCCATTCTATGACTTCACACACCTCCATTCTGTGACTTTACACACCTCCATTCTGAGTTCACACACCTCCTTTCTGTGACTTCACTCACCTGCACTCTATGACTTCACACTACTCCATTCTATGACTTCCCACACATCCTTTCTATGACTTCACCCACCTCCAATCTATGACTACACACCTCCATTTTGACTTCACAAACCTCCATTCTGTGGCTTCAAACACCTCCATTCTATGAGTTCACACACCTCCATTTTGACTTCACACACCTGCATTCTATGACTTCACACACCTTCATTCTTACTTCAGAAACATCCATTCTATGACTTCACACACCTCCATTCTAGGACTTCACACACTTCCATTCTATTACTTCACACACCTCCATTCTGACTTCACACACCTCCATTCTATGACTTCACACACCTCCATTCTGAATTCACACAGCTCAATTCTGTGACTTCACAAAATTCCATTCTGACTTCACACACTTCCATTGTATGAATTCACACACCTCCATTCTATGACTTCACAAACCTCCATTCTGTGACTTCACACACCTCATTTCTGAGTTCACACACTTCCATTCTATGACTTCACACACTTCCTTTCTATGACTTCACACGCCTCCATTCTCTGACTTCACACACCTCCAATCTGAGTTCACACACCTCTATTCTGTGATTTCACACACCTCCATTCTGTGACTTCACACACCTCCATTCTGTGACTTCACACACTTCCATTCTATCACTTCACACACCTTTATTCTATGATTTCACACACCTCCATTCTGTGACTTCATAAACCTCCATTCTATGACCTCACACAAACTCATTCTATGATTTCACACACCTCCATTCTATGACTTCACACATCCATTTTGACTTCACACACCTCCAATATATGACTTCAAACACCTCAATTCTGTGACTTCACACACCTCCATTCTATGACTTCAAACCGTCCATTCTGTGACTTCACACACCTCCATTGTATGACTTCACACACTTCAATTCTATGACTTCACACACCTCCATTCTGTGACTTTACACACCTCCATTCTGAGTTCACACACCTCTATTCTGGGACTTCACACACCTCCAATCTGTGACTTCCCACACCTCCATTCTGTGACATCACACACCTCCATTCTATGACTTCACAGACCTCGAATGTGTGATTTCACTCACATGCACTCTATGACTTCAAACTCCTCCTTTCTATGACTTCCCACACCTCATTCCTATGACTTCACCCTCCTGCAATCGATGACTACTCACCTCCATTCTGACTTCACACACCTCCTTCTGTGACTTCACACACCCCCATTCTATGAGTTCACATACCTCCATTCTATGACTTCACACATCTTCATTCTTATTTCAGAAACATCCATTCTATGACTTCCCACACCTCCATTCTATGACTTCACAAACCTCCATTCTGTGACTTCACACACCTCCATTCTGAGTTCACACAACTCCATTCGGTGACTTCACACACCTCCATTCTATGACTTCACAGACCTCGAATGTGTGATTTCACTCACATGCACTCTATGACTTCAAACTCCTCCTTTCTATGACTTCCCACACCTACTTTCTATGACTTCACCCTCCTGCAATCGATGACTACTCACCTCCATTCTGACTTCACACACCTCCTTCTGTGACTTCACACACCCCCATTCTATGAGTTCACATACCTCCATTCTATGACTTCACACATCTTCATTCTTATTTCAGAAACATCCATTCTATGACTTCCCACACCTCCATTCTATGACTTCACAAACCTCCATTCTGTGACTTCACACACCTCCATTCTGAGTTCACACAACTCCATTCGGTGACTTCACACACCTCCATTCTGACTTCACACACCTCCATTCTGTGACTTCACACACCCCCATTCTATGAGTTCACATACCTCCATTCTATGACTTCACACATCTTCATTCTTATTTCAGAAACATCCATTCTATGACTTCCCACACCTCCATTCTATGACTTCACACACCTTCATTCTATGATTTCACACACCTCCATTCTGTGACTTCACAAACCTCCATTCTATGACCTCACACACCCTCATTCTATGATTTCACACACCTCCATTCTATGATTTCACACATCCATTTTGACTTCACACAACTCCAATATATGACTTCAAACACCTCAATTCTGTGAGTTCACACACGTCCATACTATGACTTCAAACCGTCCATTCTGTGACTTCACACACCTCCATTCTGAGTTCACACACCTCAATTGTGGGACTTCACAAACCTCCCTTCGGTGACTTCACAATACTCCATTCTATGACTTCACACATCTACATTCTATGACTTCACACACCTCAATTCTGACTCACACAACTCCATTCTGTGACTTCAAAAACTCCATTCTATGATTTCACATATCTCCATACTATGACTTCACACACCTCCATCTATGACTTCACACACCTCCATTCTGAGTTCACACACCTCCATTCTGTGACTTCACACACCTCCATTCTGACTTCACACACCTCCATTGTATGACTTCACAAACTTCCATTGTGACGTCACACACCTCCATTCTATGAGTTCACAAACCTCCATTCTATGACTTCACACACCTCCATTCTGACTTCACACACCTCTGTTCTATGACTTCGAACACCTACATTCTGACTTCACACACCTCCATTCTATGACTTCACAGACCTCGAATCTTTGACTTCACTCACCTCCACTCTATGACTTCACACTTCTCCATTCTATGACTTCCCACACCTAATTTCTGTGACTTCACCCACCTCCATTCTATGACTTCACACCTCCATTCTGACTACACACACCTCCATTCTATGACTTCACACACCTCCATTCTGACTTCACACACCTCCATTCTGTGACTTCACACACCTCATTCTATGATTTCACACACCTCCATTCTGTGACTTCACAAACCTCCATTCTATGACTTCACCCACCTCCATTCTATGACTTCACACATCCATTTTGAATTCACACCCTTCCAATATATGACTTCAAACACCTCAATTCTGTAACTTCACACACCTCCATTCTATGACTTCATATCGTCCATTCTGTGACTTCACACACCACCATTCTATGACTTCACACACTTCCATTCTATGACTTCACACACCTCCATTCTGTGACTTTACACACCTCCATTCTGAGTTCACACACCTCCTTTCTGTGACGTCACTCACCTCCATTCTGTGACTTCCCACACCTCCATTCTGTGACTTCACACACCTCCATTCTGTGACTTCACACACCTCTATTCTGACTTCACACACCTCCATTCTATGACTTCATACACCTCCATTCTGACTTCACACACCTCCATTCTATGACTTCTCAAACCTCTATTCTGACTTCACACACCTCCATTCTGTGACTTCACACACCTCCATTCAATTACTTCACACACCTACATTCTTTGACTTCACACACCTCCAATCTGACATCACACACCTCCATTCTATGATTTCACAGACCTCGAATCTGTGACTTCACTCACCTGCACTCTATGACTTAACACTCCTCCAATCTATGACTACACACATTTATTCTGACTTCACACACCTCCATTCTATGACTTCACACACCTCCATTCTATGACTTCACACACCTCTATTCTATGACTTCACACACCTCCATTCTTTGACTTCATACACCTAAATTCTGAGTTGACACACCTCCATTATTTGACTTAACACACCTCCATTCTGACTTCACACAGCTCCATTCTATGACTTCACACATCTCCATTCTTTGACGTCACACACCTACATTCTATGACTTCACACACCTTCATTCTTTCTGTACAAACATCCATTCTAAAACTTCACACACCTCTATTGTATGACTTCGCACACCTCCATTCTGACATCACACACCTCCATTCTATGAATTCACAGACCTCGAATCTGTTACTTCACTCACCTGCACTCTCTGACTTCACACTCCTCCATTCTATGACTTTCCACACCTCCTTTCTATGACTTCACCCACCTCCAATCTATGACTACACACCTCCATTCTGACTTCACACACCTCCATTCTGTGACTTCACACACCTCCATTATATGACTTCACACACCTTCATTTTTACTTCAGAAACATCCATTCTATGAGTTCACACACCTCCATTCTATGACTTCACAAACGTCCATTCTGTGACTTCACACATGCATTTTGACTTCACACACCTCCAATATATGACTTCAAACACCTCAATTCTGTGACTTCACACACCTCCATTCTATGACTTCATACGGACCATTCTGTGACTTCACACAGCTCCATTCTATGACTTCACACACTTCCACTCTATGACTTCACACACCTCCATTCTGTGACTTCCTACACCTCCATTCTGTGACTTCACAGACCTCCATTCTATGACTTCACACACCTCTATTCTGACTTCACACACTTCCATTCTATGACTTCGCACACCTCTATTCTGACTTCACACACCTCCATTCTGTGACTTCACACACCTCCATTCTATGACTTCACACACCAATATTCTGACTTCACACACTTCCATTCTATGACTTCGCACACCTCTATTCTGACTTCACACACCTCCATTCTGTGACTTCACACACCTCCATTCAATGACTTCACACACCTACATTCTTTGACTTCACACACCTCCAATCTGACATCACACCCCTCCATTCTATGATTTCACAGACCTCCATTCTGTAACTTTACACACCTCCAATCTGACTTCACACACTTCCATTCTATGACTTCACACACCTCCATTCTGTGACTTTACAAACCTCCATTCTGAGTTCACACACCTCCTTTCTGTGACTTCACTCAACTGCACTCTATGACTTCACACTACTCCATTCTATGACTTCCCACACATCCTTTCTATGACTTCACCCACCTCCAATCTATGACTACACACCTCCATTTTGACTTCACACACCTCCATTCTGTGGCTTCAAACACCTCCATTCTATGACTTCACACATCTCCATTCTATGACTTCACACACCTTCATTCTTACTTCAGAAACATCCATTCTATGACTTCACACACCTCCATTCTAGGACTTCACACACTTCCATTCTATGACTTCACACACCTCCATTCTGACTTCACACACCTCCATTCTATGACTTCACACACCTCCATTCTGAATTCACACAGCTCAATTCTGTGACTTCACAAAATTCCATTCTGACTTCACACACTTCCATTGTATGAATTCACACACCTCCATTCTATGACTTCACAAACCTCCATTCTGTGACTTCACACACCTCATTTCTGACTTCACACACTTCCATTCTATGACTTCACATACTTCCTTTCTATGACTTCACACGCCTCCATTCTCTGACTTCACACACCTCCAATCTGAGTTCACACACCTCTATTCTGTGATTTCACACACCTCCATTCTGTGACTTCACACACCTCCATTCTGTGACTTCACACACTTCCATTCTGTCACTTCACACACCTTTATTCTATGATTTCACACACCTCCATTCTGTGACTTCATAAACCTCCATTCTATGACCTCACACAAACTCATTCTATGATTTCACACACCTCCATTCTATGACTTCACACATCCATTTTGACTTCACACACCTCCAATATATGACTTCAAACACCTCAATTCTGTGACTTCACACACCTCCATTCTATGACTTCAAACCTTCTATTCTGTGACTTCACACACCTCCATTGTATGACTTCACACACTTCAATTCTATGACTTCACACACCTCCATTCTGTGACTTTACACACCTCCATTCTGAGTTCACACTCCTCTATTCTGGGACTTCACACACCTCCAATCTGTGACTTCCCACACCTCCATTCTGTGACATCACACACCTCCATTCTATGACTTCACAGACCTCGAATGTGTGATTTCACTCACATGCACTCTATGACTTCACACTCCTCCTTTCTATGACTTCCCACACCTCCTTTCTATGACTTCACCCTCCTGCAATCGATGACTACTCACCTCCATTCTGACTTCACACACCTCCATTCTGTGACTTCACACACCCCCATTCTATGAGTTCACATACCTCCATTCTATGACTTCACACATCTTCATTCTTATTTCAGAAACATCCATTCTATGACTTCCCACACCTCCATTCTATGACTTCACAAACCTCCATTCTGTGACTTCACACACCTCCATTCTGAGTTCACACAACTCCATTCGGTGACTTCACACACCTCCATTCTGACTTCACACACCTCCATTCTATGACTTCACACACCTCCATTCTATGACTTCACACACCTCCATTCTATGACTTCACACACCTCCATTCTTTGACTTCATACACCTAAATTCTGAGTTGACACACCTCCATTATTTGACTTCACACACCTCCATTCTGACTTCACACAGCTCCATTCTATGACTTCACACATCTCCATTCTTTGACGTCACACACCTACATTCTATGACTTCACACACCTTCATTCTTTCTGTACAAATATCCATTCTAAAACTTCACACACCTCAATTCTATGACTTTACACACCTCCATTCTGTCACTTCACATACCTCCATTCTATGACTTCACACATTTCCATTGTGACGTCACACACCTCCGTTCTAAGAGTTCACACACCTCCATTCTGACTTCACACACCTCCGTTCTATGACTTCACACACCTCCATTCTGAATTCACACAGCTCCATTTGTGACTTCACACAGCTCCATCTATGACTTCACACACCTTCATTCTGACTTCACACACCTCTATTGTATGACTTCGCACACCTCCATTCTGACATCACACACCTCCATTCTATGAATTCACAGACCTCGAATCTGTGACTTCACTCACCTGCACTCTCTGACTTCACACTCCTCCATTCTATGACTTTCCACACCTCCTTTCTATGACTTCACCCACCTCCAATCTATGACTACACACCTCCATTCTGACTTCACACACCTCCATTCTGTGACTTCACACACCTCCATTATATGACTTCACACACCTTCATTTTTACTTCAGAAACATCCATTCTATGAGTTCACACACCTCCATTCTATGACTTCACGAACTTCCATTCTGTGACTTCACACATGCATTTTGACTTCACACACCTCCAATATATGACTTCAATCACCTCAATTCTGTGACTTCACACACCTCCATTCTATGACTTCATACGGTCCATTCTGTGACTTCACACAGCTCCATTCTATGACTTCACACACTTCCACTCTATGACTTCACACACCTCCATTCTGTGACTTTACACACCTCCATTCTGAGTTCACACACCTCCTTTCTGTGATGTAACTCACCTCCATTCTGTGACTTCCTACACCTCCATTCTGTGACTTCACTCACCTCCATTCCATGACTTCACACACCTCTATTCTGACTTCACACACTTCCATTCTATGACTTCGCACACCTCTGTTCTGACTTCACACACCTCCATTCTGTGACTTCACACACCTCCATTCTATGACTTCACACACCAATATTCTGACTTCACACACTTCCATTCTATGACTTCGCACACCTCTATTCTGACTTCACACACCTCCATTCTGTGACTTCACACACCTCCATTCAATGACTTCACACACCTACATTCTTTGACTTCACACACCTCCAATCTGACATCACACCCCTCCATTCTATGATTTCACAGACCTCCATTCTGTAACTTTACACACCTCCAATCTGACTTCACACACTTCCATTCTATGACTTCACACACCTCCATTCTGTGACTTTACACACCTCCATTCTGAGTTCACACACCTCCTTTCTGTGACTTCACTCACCTGCACTCTATGACTTCACACTACTCCATTCTATGACTTCCCACACATCCTTTCTATGACTTCACCCACCTCCAATCTATGACTACACACCTCCATTTTGACTTCACACACCTCCATTCTGTGGCTTCACACACCTCCATTCAATGACTTCACACAACTACATTCTTTGACTTCACACACCTTCAATCTGACATCACACCCCTCCATTCTATGATTTCACAGACCTCCATTCTGTAACTTTACACACCTCCAATCTGACTTCACACACTTCCATTCTATGACTTCACACACCTCCATTCTGTGACTTTACACACCTCCATTCTGAGTTCACACACCTCCTTTCTGTGACTTCACTCACCTGCACTCTATGACTTCACACTACTCCATTCTATGACTTCCCACACATCCTTTCTATGACTTCACCCACCTCCAATCTATGACTACACACCTCCATTTTGACTTCACAAACCTCCATTCTGTGGCTTCAAACACCTCCATTCTATGAGTTCACACACCTCCATTTTGACTTCACACACCTGCATTCTATGACTTCACACACCTTCATTCTTACTTCAGAAACATCCATTCTATGACTTCACACACCTCCATTCTAGGACTTCACACACTTCCATTCTATTACTTCACACACCTCCATTCTGACTTCACACACCTCCATTCTATGACTTCACACACCTCCATTCTGAATTCACACAGCTCAATTCTGTGACTTCACAAAATTCCATTCTGACTTCACACACTTCCATTGTATGAATTCACACACCTCCATTCTATGACTTCACAAACCTCCATTCTGTGACTTCACACACCTCATTTCTGAGTTCACACACTTCCATTCTATGACTTCACACACTTCCTTTCTATGACTTCACACGCCTCCATTCTCTGACTTCACACACCTCCAATCTGAGTTCACACACCTCTATTCTGTGATTTCACACACCTCCATTCTGTGACTTCACACACCTCCATTCTATGACCTCACACAAACTCATTCTATGATTTCACACACCTCCATTCTATGACTTCACACATCCATTTTGACTTCACACACCTCCAATATATGACTTCAAACACCTCAATTCTGTGACTTCACACACCTCCATTCTATGACTTCAAACCGTCCATTCTGTGACTTCACACACCTCCATTGTATGACTTCACACACTTCAATTCTATGACTTCACACACCTCCATTCTGTGACTTTACACACCTCCATTCTGAGTTCACACACCTCTATTCTGGGACTTCACACACCTCCAATCTGTGACTTCCCACACCTCCATTCTGTGACATCACACACCTCCATTCTATGACTTCACAGACCTCGAATGTGTGATTTCACTCACATGCACTCTATGACTTCAAACTCCTCCTTTCTATGACTTCCCACACCTCCTTCCTATGACTTCACCCTCCTGCAATCGATGACTACTCACCTCCATTCTGACTTCACACACCTCCTTCTGTGACTTCACACACCCCCATTCTATGAGTTCACATACCTCCATTCTATGACTTCACACATCTTCATTCTTATTTCAGAAACATCCATTCTATGACTTCCCACACCTCCATTCTATGACTTCACAAACCTCCATTCTGTGACTTCACACACCTCCATTCTGAGTTCACACAACTCCATTCGGTGACTTCACACACCTCCATTCTATGACTTCACAGACCTCGAATGTGTGATTTCACTCACATGCACTCTATGACTTCAAACTCCTCCTTTCTATGACTTCCCACACCTACTTTCTATGACTTCACCCTCCTGCAATCGATGACTACTCACCTCCATTCTGACTTCACACACCTCCTTCTGTGACTTCACACACCCCCATTCTATGAGTTCACATACCTCCATTCTATGACTTCACACATCTTCATTCTTATTTCAGAAACATCCATTCTATGACTTCCCACACCTCCATTCTATGACTTCACAAACCTCCATTCTGTGACTTCACACACCTCCATTCTGAGTTCACACAACTCCATTCGGTGACTTCACACACCTCCATTCTGACTTCACACACCTCCATTCTGTGACTTCACACACCCCCATTCTATGAGTTCACATACCTCCATTCTATGACTTCACACATCTTCATTCTTATTTCAGAAACATCCATTCTATGACTTCCCACACCTCCATTCTATGACTTCACACACCTTCATTCTATGATTTCACACACCTCCATTCTGTGACTTCACAAACCTCCATTCTATGACCTCACACACCCTCATTCTATGATTTCACACACCTCCATTCTATGATTTCACACATCCATTTTGACTTCACACAACTCCAATATATGACTTCAAACACCTCAATTCTGTGAGTTCACACACGTCCATACTATGACTTCAAACCGTCCATTCTGTGACTTCACACACCTCCATTCTGAGTTCACACACCTCAATTGTGGGACTTCACAAACCTCCCTTCGGTGACTTCACAATACTCCATTCTATGACTTCACACATCTACATTCTATGACTTCACACACCTCAATTCTGACTCACACAACTCCATTCTGTGACTTCAAAAACTCCATTCTATGATTTCACATACCTCCATACTATGACTTCACACACCTCCATCTATGACTTCACACACCTCCATTCTGAGTTCACACACCTCCATTCTGTGACTTCACACACCTCCATTCTGACTTCACACACCTCCATTGTATGACTTCACAAACTTCCATTGTGACGTCACACACCTCCATTCTATGAGTTCACAAACCTCCATTCTATGACTTCACACACCTCCATTCTGACTTCACACACCTCTATTCTATGACTTCGAACACCTACATTCTGACTTCACACACCTCCATTCTATGACTTCACAGACCTCGAATCTTTGACTTCACTCACCTCCACTCTATGACTTCACACTTCTCCATTCTATGACTTCCCACACCTAATTTCTGTGACTTCACCCACCTCCATTCTATGACTTCACACCTCCATTCTGACTACACACACCTCCATTCTATGACTTCACACACCTCCATTCTGACTTCACACACCTCCATTCTGTGACTTCACACACCTCATTCTATGATTTCACACACCTCCATTCTGTGACTTCACAAACCTCCATTCTATGACTTCACCCACCTCCATTCTATGACTTCACACATCCATTTTGAATTCACACCCTTCCAATATATGACTTCAAACACCTCAATTCTGTAACTTCACACACCTCCATTCTATGACTTCATATCGTCCATTCTGTGACTTCAAACACCACCATTCTATGACTTCACACACTTCCATTCTATGACTTCACACACCTCCATTCTGTGACTTTACACACCTCCATTCTGAGTTCACACACCTCCTTTCTGTGACGTCACTCACCTCCATTCTGTGACTTCCCACACCTCCATTCTGTGACTTCACACACCTCCATTCTGTGACTTCACACACCTCTATTCTAACTTCACACACCTCCATTCTATGACTTCATACACCTCCATTCTGACTTCACACACCTCCATTCTATGACTTCTCAAACCTCTATTCTGACTTCACACACCTCCATTCTGTGACTTCACACACCTCCATTCAATTACTTCACACACCTACATTCTTTGACTTCACACACCTCCAATCTGACATCACACACCTCCATTCTATGATTTCACAGACCTCGAATCTGTGACTTCACTCACCTGCACTCTATGACTTAACACTCCTCCAATCTATGACTACACACATTTATTCTGACTTCACACACCTCCATTCTATGACTTCACACACCTCCATTCTATGACTTCACACACCTCTATTCTATGACTTCACACACCTCCATTCTTTGACTTCATACACCTAAATTCTGAGTTGACACACCTCCATTATTTGACTTAACACACCTCCATTCTGACTTCACACAGCTCCATTCTATGACTTCACACATCTCCATTCTTTGACGTCACACACCTACATTCTATGACTTCACACACCTTCATTCTTTCTGTACAAACATCCATTCTAAAACTTCACACACCTCAATTCTATGACTTTACACACCTCCATTCTGTCACTTCACATACCTCCATTCTATGACTTCACACACTTCCATTGTGACGTCACACACCTCCGTTCTAAGAGTTCACACACCTCCATTCTGACTTCACACACCTCCGTTCTATGACTTCACACACCTCCATTCTGAATTCACACAGCTCCATTTGTGACTTCACACAGCTCCATCTATGACTTCACACACCTTCATTCTGACTTCACACACCTCTATTGTATGACTTCGCACACCTCCATTCTGACATCACACACCTCCATTCTATGAATTCACAGACCTCGAATCTGTGACTTCACTCACCTGCACTCTCTGACTTCACACTCCTCCATTCTATGACTTTCCACACCTCCTTTCTATGACTTCACCCACCTCCAATCTATGACTACACACCTCCATTCTGACTTCACACACCTCCATTCTGTGACTTCACACACCTCCATTATATGACTTCACACACCTTCATTTTTACTTCAGAAACATCCATTCTATGAGTTCACACACCTCCATTCTATGACTTCACAAACTTCCATTCTGTGACTTCACACATGCATTTTGACTTCACACACCTCCAATATATGACTTCAAACACCTCAATTCTGTGACTTCACACACCTCCATTCTAGGACTTCACACACTTCCATTCTATGGCTTCACACACCTCCATTCTGACTTCACACACCTCCATTCTATGACTTCACACACCTCCATTCTGAATTCACACAGCTCAATTCTGTGACTTCACAAAATTCCATTCTGACTTCACACACTTCCATTGTATGAATTCACACACCTCCATTCTATGACTTCACAAACCTCCATTCTGTGACTTCACACACCTCATTTCTGACTTCACACACTTCCATTCTATGACTTCACATAGTTCCTTTCTATGACTTCACACGCCTCCATTCTCTGACTTCACACACCTCCAATCTGAGTTCACACACCTCTATTCTGTGATTTCACACACCTCCATTCTGTGACTTCACACACCTCCATTCTGTGACTTCACACACTTCCATTCTGTCACTTCACACACCTTTATTCTATGATTTCACACACCTCCATTCTGTGACTTCATAAACCTCCATTCTATGACCTCACACAAACTCATTCTATGATTTCACACACCTCCATTCTATGACTTCACACATCCATTTTGACTTCACACACCTCCAATATATGACTTCAAACACCTCAATTCTGTGACTTCACACACCTCCATTCTATGACTTCAAACCGTCTATTCTGTGACTTCACACACCTCCATTGTATGACTTCACACACTTCAATTCTATGACTTCACACACCTCCATTCTGTGACTTTACACACCTCCATTCTGAGTTCACACACCTCTATTCTGGGACTTCACACACCTCCAATCTGTGACTTCCCACACCTCCATTCTGTGACATCACACACCTCCATTCTATGACTTCACAGACCTCGAATGTGTGATTTCACTCACATGCACTCTATGACTTCACACTCCTCCTTTCTATGACTTCCCACACCTCCTTTCTATGACTTCACCCTCCTGCAATCGATGACTACTCACCTCCATTCTGACTTCACACACCTCCATTCTGTGACTTCACACACCCCCATTCTATGAGTTCACATATCTCCATTCTATGACTTCACACATCTTCATTCTTATTTCAGAAACATCCATTCTATGACTTCCCACACCTCCATTCTATGACTTCACAAACCTCCATTCTGTGACTTCACACACCTCCATTCTGAGTTCACACAACTCCATTCGGTGACTTCACACACCTCCATTCTGACTTCACACACCTCCATTCTATGACTTCACACACCTCCATTCTATGACTTCACACACCTCCATTCTATGACTTCACACACCTCCATTCTTTGACTTCATACACCTAAATTCTGAGTTGACACACCTCCATTATTTGACTTCACACACCTCCATTCTGACTTCACACAGCTCCATTCTATGACTTCACACATCTCCATTCTTTGACGTCACACACCTACATTCTATGACTTCACACACCTTCATTCTTTCTGTACAAACATCCATTCTAAAACTTCACACACCTCAATTCTATGACTTTACACACCTCCATTCTGTCACTTCACATACCTCCATTCTATGACTTCACACACTTCCATTGTGACGTCACACACCTCCGTTCTAAGAGTTCACACACCTCCATTCTGACTTCACACACCTCCGTTCTATGACTTCACACACCTCCATTCTGAATTCACACAGCTCCATTTGTGACTTCACACAGCTCCATCTATGACTTCACACACCTTCATTCTGACTTCACACACCTCTATTGTATGACTTCGCACACCTCCATTCTGACATCACACACCTCCATTCTATGAATTCACAGACCTCGAATCTGTGACTTCACTCACCTGCACTCTCTGACTTCACACTCCTCCATTCTATGACTTTCCACACCTCCTTTCTATGACTTCACCCACCTCCAATCTATGACTACACACCTCCATTCTGACTTCACACACCTCCATTCTGTGACTTCACACACCTCCATTATATGACTTCACACACCTTCATTTTTACTTCAGAAACATCCATTCTATGAGTTCACACACCTCCATTCTATGACTTCACAAACTTCCATTCTGTGACTTCACACATGCATTTTGACTTCACACACCTCCAATATATGACTTCAAACACCTCAATTCTGTGACTTCACACACCTCCATTCTATGACTTCATACGGTCCATTCTGTGACTTCACACAGCTCCATTCTATGACTTCACACACTTCCACTCTATGACTTCACACAATTCCATTCTGTGACTTCCTACACCTCCATTCTGTGACTTCACAGACCTCCATTCTATCACTTCACACACCTCTATTCTGACTTCACACACTTCCATTCTATGACTTCGCACACCTCTATTCTGACTTCACACACCTCCATTCTGTGACTTCACACACCTCCATTCTATGACTTCACACACCAATATTCTGACTTCACACACTTCCATTCTATGACTTCGCACACCTCTATTCTGACTTCACACACCTCCATTCTGTGACTTCACACACCTCCATTCAATGACTTCACACACCTACATTCTTTGACTTCACACACCTCCAATCTGACATCACACCCCTCCATTCTATGATTTCACAGACCTCCATTCTGTAACTTTACACACCTCCAATCTGACTTCACACACTTCCATTCTATGACTTCACACACCTCCATTCTGTGACTTTACAAACCTCCATTCTGAGTTCACACACCTCCTTTCTGTGACTTCACTCACCTGCACTCTATGACTTCACACTACTCCATTCTATGACTTCCCACACATCCTTTCTATGACTTCACCCACCTCCAATCTATGACTACACACCTCCATTTTGACTTCACACACCTCCATTCTGTGGCTTCAAACACCTCCATTCTATGACTTCACACATCTCCATTCTATGACTTCACACACCTTCATTCTTACTTCAGAAACATCCATTCTATGACTTCACACACCTCCATTCTAGGACTTCACACACTTCCATTCTATGACTTCACACACCTCCATTCTGACTTCACACACCTCCATTCTATGACTTCACACACCTCCATTCTGAATTCACACAGCTCAATTCTGTGACTTCACAAAATTCCATTCTGACTTCACACACTTCCATTGTATGAATTCACACACCTCCATTCTATGACTTCACAAACCTCCATTCTGTGACTTCACACACCTCATTTCTGACTTCACACACTTCCATTCTATGACTTCACATAGTTCCTTTCTATGACTTCACACGCCTCCATTCTCTGACTTCACACACCTCCAATCTGAGTTCACACACCTCTATTCTGTGATTTCACACACCTCCATTCTGTGACTTCACACACCTCCATTCTGTGACTTCACACACTTCCATTCTGTCACTTCACACACCTTTATTCTATGATTTCACACACCTCCATTCTGTGACTTCATAAACCTCCATTCTATGACCTCACACAAACTCATTCTATGATTTCACACACCTCCATTCTATGACTTCACACATCCATTTTGACTTCACACACCTCCAATATATGACTTCAAACACCTCAATTCTGTGACTTCACACACCTCCATTCTATGACTTCAAACCGTCTATTCTGTGACTTCACACACCTCCATTGTATGACTTCACACACTTCAATTCTATGACTTCACACACCTCCATTCTGTGACTTTACACACCTCCATTCTGAGTTCACACACCTCTATTCTGGGACTTCACACACCTCCAATCTGTGACTTCCCACACCTCCATTCTGTGACATCACACACCTCCATTCTATGACTTCACAGACCTCGAATGTGTGATTTCACTCACATGCACTCTATGACTTCACACTCCTCCTTTCTATGACTTCCCACACCTCCTTTCTATGACTTCACCCTCCTGCAATCGATGACTACTCACCTCCATTCTGACTTCACACACCTCCATTCTGTGACTTCACACACCCCCATTCTATGAGTTCACATATCTCCATTCTATGACTTCACACATCTTCATTCTTATTTCAGAAACATCCATTCTATGACTTCCCACACCTCCATTCTATGACTTCACAAACCTCCATTCTGTGACT